>JBBDGP010000278.1:3600000-4200000 GCA_037952835.1 Lithobates septentrionalis | reverse complement strand
CAGCAAAGCTTACATTTCGTCACAATAATGAATATGTATAATTTGTGGTTTGTACACGCTTGTTTTATTTGATATTTGATTTGATAACGAAATATCCGGCTCTCAGTATATCATTTTGAGCCCAGGAAATAAATGACAGAAGTACCAAACTTACTGAACGTGTCCGTGTCAGTGATTTGTGGTTGAATGTGCACATTTTCACATCTAAGGTTAATTTGGCCAGGGGGACAGAAACAAGAGTACCGAGTGGTTCTGTTCGGTCCAAAACATTTTGGCGCCCAACATGGGGCTCGAGATTGGCCCAAAAGGAAGCCGAACTTAGAGGGCACTGTAAGACCAAATACGGGCGGTGGAGCAGAGCCTGATCAACTCCGAGAAAATGGTAAGACATTTTCCTTAATAATTTGTCTGCTGTTTGATCCGCATTCTGTATTTGGTTAATTTCTGTCTCCGCATCAGCTTCCCGTGGTCCACAAAGACAGGTATATATCTTGTCTCGAGCCTATTTATATAGTACGAACCTGTAATTGTTTCTGACCCGCCTGTATTTGGAGTATATTGTGGTTTGTTTTGTCGATCGATCGTGTTGTGTGACGGCTATTGTGAATGAGGGATTGATTATATGTTCACGGATGGAATTGACGTGGTTAAACTTCTCTTGAGGATTGATATCAAGAGAGGGCATCGGGACGCGGTAAACTCCTCCTGGGGCAAATAATTGTGCGGTAAAGCACGGGTTACCAGGAAAGGGGGCGTCAAATTACGCCCAGCGGTGGTGTGGGGATCCCTAGAGGATCTGATTAAGTCCAGAATTCACTCCAGTCGTCACATCAATTGTTGTTGGTAATGTCATGTCCTAGATGTGTCTGTGGACTGTTATTTGGCATTAATGAGGAGGCCTGGGGCTTGGTCACAAAGGTAGAGCCAGGTTATAAGAGATCTATTCTCGGTTACAAACCCCTAGTTCCAGAGGTCCCCCAAGTAATGGTATTCAGATTGAATGTACATTATCCAGTGAAGTTTTCAGTTGGTAAGAAATTGGTAGTTATTGAGGCTGAGGCTAGGATAAGAGGACAGGGAAGTGAAAGGTGTACCCTGCAACCTCAGCAGCCAGAAGATTACGAGGAGGCAGAGAAAGCCAGAGTGAGGAGTTTGGGTTTTGAGTTGGGACGTGTAGAAGACGTGTGAAGTGGTTTACTGAGTACCAGTTGTTGACTCACATTCTGTGTTTTGTCTGGTCTGTTTCATGTCTCCCCTTTTGCAGATTTAACAGAGATCTCTTCACTTCCTCATCTTCCATATCACCCTGTCACTGCATATCTTCATTTCTTTTCTGTTTTACTTCAACCTTTCTTGCTTTCCTCTCCTCCTATTCAATTCAAGAGTTGTGTGAAATGGGATATAAGTTAATTAGGCCCACAGGGGGAAGTTTGGCTTGTGATTTGGTACTAGAGCGGGAGGGAGAGGATGCCGTGAAAAAGGGAAAGAAATTAGCAAAAGTTTGTGGAATTGATATGCATTTGGGTGGTAGATTACAAGTAGACGAATGGCGTACTCTCTTAAAGAGAAAAAGAGGCCTGTTATCAGATCACGGTCTACTGCGTGCAGCAGATTCCTGGATTAAAGTTGCAAAAGCCATTCACGAAGAGGGCTGGGTCGAGCAGGAAATGAACCAGAATGGCCACATAGTGTACGTGTACAAGAAAGTAGGAAAGAGGAAGTTGAGCAGGCAGCCACCGCCCTATGATGGGGACTGGCCTGCAGAAAATGAGTACCACCCTTCGTCTACCGCCCCTGTTCCACAGACAGAACCTCCCCCAACTGCCTCTACGCAGCAGGAAATAAATCAACAGGGAACACCCCCGCCGCCATGTTTGGTGGTTGGCAAGGCCCACTTGTCTTTGTACCCCTCACTCAATTGCAGTCACCGTAATACACCTAACTCACCCGAACCAGCTGCACCACCGTCCTCACCAAAACCCGCCCACATGTTTCCAGTGATGGTGCATAGTAGCAACCAATGTAGCATTTTAATTAAATAAATAATTTATGTATAGGATGTATTGTATATTTTTGAATATTTGGTTTTAATTGTGTTTAAGCTGTATTAGCAATAAAGAGGAAGTTTATGTATTCTAGGCATTATGCCAGAAAAGCAAAAGAGGAAGTGCTTTCTTTGCTTAAATCTATGCGCTAGTTTTCCTCACAGCGTTTTGTATTCTAAAAAAAAAAAAAAGAGTCAGTATCTAATTAGAATGTTTAGAAAGAAAAATAAATATCCATGTTGTGGAGATCGGCTGGACTGAGGCTCCCTATAAAAAAAATATTCTGTATGGAGATGGTTCACATCTCTACTCTAGAACGCCTGAAGTCAATATGTGTACAAGAAGTTTACTGATTTGAGTTTTAGCGTGCTGAACAGAGAGCATAGACACATGTTAGCTGCCGCATTTATTTCAGGTCTTAAAGAGTCAATCCAAAAGGGTTTGAGTATAGAGAACCCACAACCTTTGAATTAGAACGTTGTTATTAGTAGTTATTAGGTCCAGAATCCTCACAGAGCAGTAGAGAGTAGCTCCTCTCATGATGGCCTCTGACGCACCCTATCTGAGCCCACCAGTACCAACTCCATGTGTCTGCTTGCTACAACTGCGAAAGACCCAGCCACTCCAGAAGGGAATACCGAAGCCCATGGAAATTCACCCACAGTCCCCCAAACCCAAACCACAGTCAAACTGGGCCGTACAGAACCAGTCACACTCGTCGCCAAGAATCTCAGGACCCACCTCACCAACCGCCACACCCCACTCCGAAACACATGGACCTTCTCCGCTAGGATTCCAGCAAGCCTGTGTCACCTGCCCCTGTCATGACACAGGTGCAGCCCGGTCCGTAATCAGGGCAGAAGAATTACCCGATACCTCATTCCTATCGGACATTAACATAGCATGTGTAGGGGTTGTTGGAACGCCCAGAAAGAGCACGTTGACCCGCCCCCTGCAAGTCGGCAACTTTCCTGACTTATTAGCGAGATTTGTGGTCTCATCCACATGCCCCCTGAACCTACTAGGAACTGATGTTCTGTCCAGGCTCCAAGCCTCTATCTCCTTCCAACCTGATGGTGGTGTTCTGATCACCTCACCATTGGCCATCGATGACGCAACGGCACTCTGCTCCATCCCACTCCTGTTATCCCTGAACCGAAAAGACGAACCTGAAGTCCCCGAAGAAGTTTTGGATCGGGTCCCCACATGCCTATGGTCCCCAGGGCCAGAAGACATAGGACATCTGAAAGTGCCGCCAGTCATGGTACAACTGAAGCCTGGGGCTCCCCTACCCAGAAAACCACAATACCCCTTGAAACCTGCACAATCAGCATCCATCTCAAGACAAGTTGAGGCTCTTCTGTTAAATGGAGCCTTGGTACCCTGTAAATCTCCTTGTAACACACCACTGTTCTCAGTGAAGAAGCGAACCGCAAAAGTGGAACCAGAAAAGTACAGGATGGTACAAGACCTCAGAGCAGTGAATGAAGCTACCATCCTGGAGACCCCCATCATCCCCAATCCCCACATGTTGCTAGCAGGAATACCACCCACAGCCAAATACTTCACAGTGGTGGACCTGGCAAACGCTTTCTTTAGTGTACCGCTTAGTCCCTGCTGCCAGTACCTTTTTGCTTTCACCCATGAGGGGTGGAGCTACACCTGGACTGTTATGCCATAAGTTGCCCAGAACTCCCCTACTCAATTTGCCAAAGCAATGGCTCTCATCCTGGACACATGGATGGGACTACACCCAGATGTTGTACTTCTCCAATATCTAGATGACTTCCTGCTGTGTGCAGATTCCTTCGATGACGCCTCCATATTCTCAGAAAGTCTCCTCCACTACCTGGTTGAGCAAGTTTGCAAGGCCTTAAAAAGCAAAAAGTCCAGAAAGAAGGTGATTTTCCCAGGCCTTTGCATCTCCCAAGGCACCTGACATCTCACTGAAGAAAGAGTTGCTGCAATCAAGGCAATCCCTTTGCCTCAAGGTCAAGCAATCCATTTATGATGCCCTGAGATCTGACCCTTTCCTGCTTTCTCCAGAAGCTGTGGACAATTTTGAAACCCTGAAGGAGATCCTCTCAACAGCCTCTGCTTTTGGACTAAAAGACTTTCAAGACTTTCAAACTGTTTGTCTCAGAGAGGCAAGGACATGCCACAGGAGTTTTGGGCTCAGGCCCATGATAACAGACTTAGGGTATCACTCCTGCCAACTGGACTCCAGAGGGGGACCCTCCTGCCTTAAAGCCGTCTGTGCAGCCCAATGCCCCTCATGACATAACTGCCATACTGAACCAGATCCAATCCAGACACCTGTCTTCACAAAGACACCTCAGACTCCAGTGTGCCTTACTTCTCCCTGACAACATCACCATTCTCTGATGTGATACCCTTAACCCATCCACTCTACTTCCCCTTCTCGAGGGGGGAACCTCTGTGGAAGATGATTACCACTATACCGCCCATGACTGTTTTGAAGTGATGAAGATGGAGACATTGCACCTGCCAACAGTCAGTGAAACTGCCCTTGAAAATCCTGACCTGACAATCTTTGTGGATGGTTCCAGATATGCAGATGATGCTGGGCGGTACCATACAGGGTATGCAGTTACCACAGACGATACAGTCCTCCAAGCCTCAGCGTTACCCCCTCCCATGTCTGCACAAGAAGCAGAGTTGCAGGCCCTAACTATGGCATGCAAGTTGGCAGAAGGAAAACGAGCTAACATCTACACAGACTCAAGATATGCTCTGGGAGTGGCCTGCGATTTTGGGATCATCTGGAAAACTAGAGGATTCCTGACAGCAGCAGGAACTCCTGTAAAACACAGCACAGCTATCAAGAACCTGATGGATGCCTTACTGCTCCCAATGCAGGTGGCCATACTTAAAGTGAAAGCACACGGCAAACTGGTTTGCCAAGAAGCACGAGGCAATTATCTGGCAGATACTGCCGCAAAGCAAGCTGCAGATGGAACGCGAGAAGTGGTCAGTAGAGTGAATGCACCTATCCTGGATGACCCAATAGACAGCCCTGAAGAGACAACACAAACGACCATGATTCTACAAACCCCTCCTGCAAGCAGAACTCACCTCAAGGAGCAACAAGAGACAGCTGACAAAGAAGAAAAAGGAAATGTGGGTCAAGAAAGGAGCCATAGAAGTTGAAGGAATCATGGAATTAAACAAAAGACCGTGCCTACCACGATCAATGTTTCCTGCAGTGGTACAGTGGGCCCAGGGGGCCTCCCACCTGTCAAAGACTCTGATGAATGCCCTAATCAACAAGTACTACCTAGCCCCAGGCATCACCCCACTTACCAACAACTTCTGCAGATCATGCGCTATCTGTGCCAAATGCAATCCTGGAAAGACAGAGAAGATACCTTTGAAGCACCTGGCAAAGGCCCAGTACCCCTTCCAAGGATACAGATTGACCACATCCAGATGCCGAAGAGTGGCCGGTATGAATACGCATTGGTCATCGTCTGCATGTTCTCCGGATGGCCAGAAGCTTACCCTGTCACCAACATGATGGCCAAGACTACAGCAAAAAGACTTTTGACCGAAATTGTGTGCAGATATGGTGTTCCAGAGGTTATAGAGAGTGATCAGGGGCCGGATTTCACGGCCTCAGTAACCAGGGAGATATGGACAGCCTTAGGGGTCACACTAGCTTTCCACACTCCATACCATCCTCAGAGTAGTGGGAAGGTGGAAAGACTAAATGGCACAATAAAGTCTAGAATGCTAAAAATGTCTCAGGAAACAGGAATGAGTTGGCCAGACAGCCTACCCATTGCGCTGTTCAGTGTCAGGTACACCCCAAGGGAAAATCATGGTTTGTCACCCTATGAGATATTGTTTGGTTCAGCCCCCAGACTGGGTTGTTATTTTTCACAACAGTTGCAACTGCAATCTGATGTATTAACTGATTATGTGACTGCTTTATCTCGAGAATTAACCCGTATCCATGCGCAAGTGTTTTCTTCCATTCCAGATCCTGAGTTAGAAACAGGATCGCACAAGTTGGTCCCTGGTGATTGGGTCCTGATAAAGAAGTTTTTGAGGAAACACACCCTTGAACCCAGGTATGATGGTCCTTTCCAAGTCCTTCTGACAACCACCACATCAGTAAAAGTGGCCGGAAGGAACTCGTGGATACACGCCTCTCACCGCAAGTCCTGTGCCCGAGGAAGAGGCTGAGAAGACCAAGCCATGATCCTGCTTATCCTTTTTGTTATAATCTTTGCTCAGGCCCAAGAGGTGGCCATCAAACAGGAAAATGGTATAACTCAATTCTGGTACAACTCGTCCAACACACATGTTGCCACGTTTATATCCCCTTATAGTAAGATACTTCCAGGTACAGAGAAAAATGAGGGGACTAAGGGAAAAGGGGGACAATGGGGACTTTATGTGAAACACAACACTAGGGCAGGCTGAGTCATCAGATGTAAAAAAATGTAAATTTATTGATACCACATGAGAAACAAGGTGCAATAGATGATACTCACATAAGTCAATAGATAAAGTACAAAATATGTAAAACATGACAGTAGAACATATCATAGTAGCATAGTAGCATGTTATACATTGTAACATAAGTAGATAGCAGCATCATTAAAATTACACCCCACATGTGTATACGTAATTCATATTGTATTAAAATCCAACTAATGGCCATAACACTATAATGCCCATGGTAGATACATATTCGTTGTGACATGTCAAAAAGTTATGAGTGTTCAGTTGTATTGCTCGACGCGTTTTGTGGAAGTTTGTCCACTCATCAGGAGCAGCTATCTGGAAATATCTAAAGTAACATATAAAGTGGTAATTAATAATATTTAATTACAACAGGAAGAGGGGAAGCAACAACGCTAGTCCTAACACTCTTACCTGTAGGTATATGGTAAAATAGTAGTAGGGCATATATAGGAAAGTTCATGATGGTCGGAGATAACCAGGGGTGGACACAACAGCCCCACGGGAGCTGAGGAGGCAACCAAGAGGCGGCAGGGCGAGACAGCTAGGGACACCGTAGAGCAATGGGTAGTGAAAAAGTTCACCTAGGTTTCCAACATGGTGGTGTAGGATAGAACATTGACCCAAGGTAGCTGTAGATAAATAAAATAAAATACATATAGGTAAAGGGCAAGTGATGTTGGATGACCACTAGGTGGAGGATCAAGTGTGGGGCAAGGTAAAGTGACAGTGGAGTGAACATAGGAAAAACAGACAGATGGTGTCCGGGAGACCAGTGGGGTGAAAGAGCAAAGGGAGCCCACCACAACACCAAGCGAACAAGGTGAAGGGATAGTGCAAGGTAGGTGGAGTGAGGACAGATGTATGGAGGGGGAAAAAAGAGGCATGGTGCAAGGAGGTCTAAGGTTACCTGGGATGACAGAGTCTCAGCCCGCCAGCCAACGAGGTGAACCCCCAACGTCACGCTAGGACGTGCTAGGAGGGAGGAGAGGAGGCAACCCACTAGGGCAACTAGCGTCTAAATAGGCGATCTCCGGCCTCCATCAATGTGCACGCCAGATGGAAACAGCGTCACGACGGCACGTGACGTCAGTTGGTGCCAAACGTGCCGACGTGCGGGGCGTGGCGTCGACGCACAGCGGACACATGCCCCCAATCCCATGACTGGTGGATCAGGGGGATAGGGGGATAGCAACGGTGCGCGTCGCAGCTCCCGGGGATGGAAAGGATCCACCCCCCGAGTATCAACCTGGATAGATAGCATGACTAGGATAGAACAAAGATATACCAGTGATAGCAAGTAAATATAATAACTAGGCATATGACACAAGACCACAGCAATGGTATATAGAGTATTTAGTGTGTGTTTCCATCCCATATTAATATTGAAACAAGAGGTATAGGTTAGGACTTTATATGAGACCATGACCATCCGGTACACAGGTCTCCATCCAATTTATATCTAAGAAAAATGAGGGGACTAAGGGAAAAGGGGGACAATGGGGACTTTATGTGAAACACAACACTAGGGCAGGCTGAGTCATCAGATGTAAAAAAATGTAAATTTATTGATACCACATGAGAAACAAGGTGCAATAGATGATACTCGCATAAGTCAATAGATAAAGTACAAAATATGTAAAACATGACAGTAGAACATATCATAGTAGCATAGTAGCATGTTATACATTGTAACATAAGTAGATAGCAGCATCATTAAAATTACACCCCACATGTGTATACGTAATTCATATTGTATTAAAATCCAACTAATGGCCATAACATTATAATGCCCATGGTAGATACATATTCGTTGTGACATGTCAAAAAGTTATGAGTGTTCAGTTGTATTGCTCGATGCGTTTCGTGGAAGTTTGTCCACTCATCAGGAGCAGCTATCTGGAAATATCTAAAGTAATGTATAAAGTGGTAATTAATAATATTTAATTACAACAGGAAGAGGGGAAGCAACAACGCTAGTCATAACACTCTTACCTGTAGGTATATGGTAAAATAGTAGTAGGGCATATATAGGAAAGTTCATGATGGTCGGAGATAACCAGGGGTGGACACAACAGCCCCACGGGAGCTGAGGAGGCAACCAAGAGGCGGCAGGGCGAGACAGCTAGGGACACCGTAGAGCAATGGGTAGTGAAAAAGTTCACCTAGGTTTCCAACATGGTGGTGTAGGATAGAACATTGACCCAAGGTAGCTGTAGATAAATAAAATAAAATACATATAGGTAAAGGGCAAGTGATGTTGGATGACCACTAGGTGGAGGATCAAGTGTGGGGCAAGGTAAAGTGACAGTGGAGTGAACATAGGAAAAACAGACAGATGGTGTCCGGGAGACCAGTGGGGTGAAAGAGCAAAGGGAGCCCACCACAACACCAAGTGAACAAGGTGAAGGGATAGTGCAAGGTAGGTGGAGTGAGGACAGATGTATGGAGGGGGAAAAAAGAGGCATGGTGCAAGGAGGTCTAAGGTTACCTGGGATGACAGAGTCTCAGCCCGCCAGCCAACGAGGTGAACCCCCAACGTCACGCTAGGACGTGCTAGGAGGGAGGAGAGGAGGCAACCCACTAGGGCGACTAGCGTCTATATAGGCGATCTCCGGCCTCCATCAATGTGCACGCCAGATGGAAACAGCGTCACGACGGCACGTGACGTCAGTTGGCGCCAAACGTGCCGACGTGCGGGGCGTGGCGTCGACGCACAGCGGACACATGCCCCCAATCCCATGACTGGTGGATCAGGGGGATAGGGGGATAGCAACGGTGCGCGTCGCAGCTCCCGGGGATGGAAAGGATCCACCCCCCGAGTATCAACCTGGATAGATAGCATGACTAGGATAGAACAAAGATATACCAGTGATAGCAAGTAAATATAATAACTAGGCATATGACACAAGACCACAGCAATGGTATATAGAGTATTTAGTGTGTGTTTCCATCCCATATTAATATTGAAACAAGAGGTATAGGTTAGGACTTTATATGAGACCATGACCATCCGGTACACAGGTCTCCATCCAATTTATATCTAAGAAAAATGAGGGGACTAAGGGAAAAGGGGGACAATGGGGACTTTATGTGAAACACAACACTAGGGCAGGCTGAGTCATCAGATGTAAAAAAAATGTAAATTTATTGATACCACATGAGAAACAAGGTGCAATAGATGACACTCGCATAAGTCAATAGATAAAGTACAAAATATGTAAAACATGACAGTAGAACATATCATAGTAGCATAGTAGCATGTTATACATTGTAACATAAGTAGATAGCAGCATCATTAAAATTACACCCCACATGTGTATACGTAATTCATATTGTATTAAAATCCAACTAATGGCCATAACATTATAATGCCCATGGTAGATACATATTCGTTGTGACATGTCAAAAAGTTATGAGTGTTCAGTTGTATTGCTCGACGCGTTTCGTGGAAGTTTGTCCACTCATCAGGAGCAGCTATCTGGAAATATCTAAAGTAACGTATAAAGTGGTAATTAATAATATTTAATTACAACAGGAAGAGGGGAAGCAACAACGCTAGTCCTAACACTCTTACCTGTAGGTATATGGTAAAATAGTAGTAGGGCATATATAGGAAAGTTCATGATGGTCGGAGATAACCAGGGGTGGACACAACAGCCCCACGGGAGCTGAGGAGGCAACCAAGAGGCGGCAGGGCGAGACAGCTAGGGACACCGTAGAGCAATGGGTAGTGAAAAAGTTCACCTAGGTTTCCAACATGGTGGTGTAGGATAGAACATTGACCCAAGGTAGCTGTAGATAAATAAAATAAAATACATATAGGTAAAGGGCAAGTGATGTTGGATGACCACTAGGTGGAGGATCAAGTGTGGGGCAAGGTAAAGTGACAGTGGAGTGAACATAGGAAAAACAGACAGATGGTGTCCGGGAGACCAGTGGGGTGAAAGAGCAAAGGGAGCCCACCACAACACCAAGCGAACAAGGTGAAGGGATAGTGCAAGGTAGGTGGAGTGAGGACAGATGTATGGAGGGGGAAAAAAGAGGCATGGTGCAAGGAGGTCTAAGGTTACCTGGGATGACAGAGTCTCAGCCCGCCAGCCAACGAGGTGAACCCCCAACGTCACGCTAGGACGTGCTAGGAGGGAGGAGAGGAGGCAACCCACTAGGGCGACTAGCGTCTATATAGGCGATCTCCGGCCTCCATCAATGTGCACGCCAGATGGAAACAGCGTCACGACGGCACGTGACGTCAGTTGGCGCCAAACGTGCCGACGTGCGGGGCGTGGCGTCGACGCACAGCGGACACATGCCCCCAATCCCATGACTGGTGGATCAGGGGGATAGGGGGATAGCAACGGTGCGCGTCGCAGCTCCCGGGGATGGAAAGGATCCACCCCCCGAGTATCAACCTGGATAGATAGCATGACTAGGATAGAACAAAGATATACCAGTGATAGCAAGTAAATATAATAACTAGGCATATGACACAAGACCACAGCAATGGTATATAGAGTATTTAGTGTGTGTTTCCATCCCATATTAATATTGAAACAAGAGGTATAGGTTAGGACTTTATATGAGACCATGACCATCCGGTACACAGGTCTCCATCCAATTTATATCTAAGAAAAATGAGGGGACTAAGGGAAAAGGGGGACAATGGGGACTTTATGTGAAACACAACACTAGGGCAGGCTGAGTCATCAGATGTAAAAAAAATGTAAATTTATTGATACCACATGAGAAACAAGGTGCAATAGATGATACTCGCATAAGTCAATAGATAAAGTACAAAATATGTAAAACATGACAGTAGAACATATCATAGTAGCATAGTAGCATGTTATACATTGTAACATAAGTAGATAGCAGCATCATTAAAATTACACCCCACATGTGTATACGTAATTCATATTGTATTAAAATCCAACTAATGGCCATAACATTATAATGCCCATGGTAGATACATATTCGTTGTGACATGTCAAAAAGTTATGAGTGTTCAGTTGTATTGCTCGACGCGTTTCGTGGAAGTTTGTCCACTCATCAGGAGCAGCTATCTGGAAATATCTAAAGTAACGTATAAAGTGGTAATTAATAATATTTAATTACAACAGGAAGAGGGGAAGCAACAACGCTAGTCCTAACACTCTTACCTGTAGGTATATGGTAAAATAGTAGTAGGGCATATATAGGAAAGTTCATGATGGTCGGAGATAACCAGGGGTGGACACAACAGCCCCACGGGAGCTGAGGAGGCAACCAAGAGGCGGCAGGGCGAGACAGCTAGGGACACCGTAGAGCAATGGGTAGTGAAAAAGTTCACCTAGGTTTCCAACATGGTGGTGTAGGATAGAACATTGACCCAAGGTAGCTGTAGATAAATAACCATATACCTACAGGTAAGAGTGTTAGGACTAGCGTTGTTGCTTCCCCTCTTCCTGTTGTAATTAAATATTATTAATTACCACTTTATACGTTACTTTAGATATTTCCAGATAGCTGCTCCTGATGAGTGGACAAACTTCCACGAAACGCGTCGAGCAATACAACTGAACACTCATAACTTTTTGACATGTCACAACGAATATGTATCTACCATGGGCATTATAATGTTATGGCCATTAGTTGGATTTTAATACAATATGAATTACGTATACACATGTGGGGTGTAATTTTAATGATGCTGCTATCTACTTATGTTACAATGTATAACATGCTACTATGCTACTATGATATGTTCCACTGTCATGTTTTACATATTTTGTACTTTATCTATTGACTTATGCGAGTATCATCTATTGCACCTTGTTTCTCATGTGGTATCAATAAATTTACATTTTTTTACATCTGATGACTCAGCCTGCCCTAGTGTTGTGTTTCACATAAAGTCCCCATTGTCCCCCTTTTCCCTTAGTCCCCTCATTTTTCTTAGATATAAATTGGATGGAGACCTGTGTACCGGATGGTCATGGTCTCATATAAAGTCCTAACCTATACCTCTTGTTTCAATATTAATATGGGATGGAAACACACACTAAATACTCTATATACCATTGCTGTGGTCTTGTGTCATATGCCTAGTTATTATATTTACTTGCTATCACTGGTATATCTTTGTTCTATCCTAGTCATGCTATCTATCCAGGTTGATACTCGGGGGGTGGATCCTTTCCATCCCCGGGAGCTGCGACGCGCACCGTTGCTATCCCCCTATCCCCCTGATCCACCAGTCATGGGATTGGGGGCATGTGTCCGCTGTGCGTCGACGCCACGCCCCGCACGTCGGCACGTTTGGCGCCAACTGACGTCACGTGCCGTCGTGACGCTGTTTCCATCTGGCGTGCACATTGATGGAGGCCGGAGATCGCCTATATAGACGCTAGTCGCCCTAGTGGGTTGCCTCCTCTCCTCCCTCCTAGCACGTCCTAGCGTGACGTTGGGGGTTCACCTCGTTGGCTGGCGGGCTGAGACTCTGTCATCCCAGGTAACCTTAGACCTCCTTGCACCATGCCTCTTTTTTCCCCCTCCATACATCTGTCCTCACTCCACCTACCTTGCACTATCCCTTCACCTTGTTCGCTTGGTGTTGTGGTGGGCTCCCTTTGCTCTTTCACCCCACTGGTCTCCCGGACACCATCTGTCTGTTTTTCCTATGTTCACTCCACTGTCACTTTACCTTGCCCCACACTTGATCCTCCACCTAGTGGTCATCCAACATCACTTGCCCTTTACCTATATGTATTTTATTTTATTTATCTACAGCTACCTTGGGTCAATGTTCTATCCTACACCACCATGTTGGAAACCTAGGTGAACTTTTTCACTACCCATTGCTCTACGGTGTCCCTAGCTGTCTCGCCCTGCCGCCTCTTGGTTGCCTCCTCAGCTCCCGTGGGGCTGTTGTGTCCACCCCTGGTTATCTCCGACCATCATGAACTTTCCTATATATGCCCTACTACTATTTTACCATATACCTACAGGTAAGAGTGTTAGGACTAGCGTTGTTGCTTCCCCTCTTCCTGTTGTAATTAAATATTATTAATTACCACTTTATACGTTACTTTAGATATTTCCAGATAGCTGCTCCTGAGGAGTGGACAAACTTCCACGAAACGCGTCGAGCAATACAACTGAACACTCATAACTTTTTGACATGTCACAACGAATATGTATCTACCATGGGCATTATAGTGTTATGGCCATTAGTTGGATTTTAATACAATATGAATTACGTATACACATGTGGGGTGTAATTTTAATGATGCTGCTATCTACTTATGTTACAATGTATAACATGCTACTATGCTACTATGATATGTTCCACTGTCATGTTTTACATATTTTGTACTTTATCTATTGACTTATGCGAGTATCATCTATTGCACCTTGTTTCTCATGTGGTATCAATAAATTTACATTTTTTTACATCTGATGACTCAGCCTGCCCTAGTGTTGTGTTTCACATAAAGTCCCCATTGTCCCCCTTTTCCCTTAGTCCCCTCATTTTTCTTAGATATAAATTGGATGGAGACCTGTGTACCGGATGGTCATGGTCTCATATAAAGTCCTAACCTATACCTCTTGTTTCAATATTAATATGGGATGGAAACACACACTAAATACTCTATATACCATTGCTGTGGTCTTGTGTCATATGCCTAGTTATTATATTTACTTGCTATCACTGGTATATCTTTGTTCTATCCTAGTCATGCTATCTATCCAGGTGGATACTCGGGGGGTGGATCCTTTCCATCCCTGGGAGCTGCGACGCACACCGTTGCTATCCCCCTATCCCCCTGATCCACCAGTCATGGGATTGGGGGCATGTGTCCGCTGTGCGTCAACGCCACGCCCCGCACGTCGGCACGTTTGGCGCCAACTGACGTCACGTGCCGTCGTGACGCTGTTTCCATCTGGCGTGCACATTGATGGAGGCCGGAGATCGCCTATATAGACGCTAGTCGCCCTAGTGGGTTGCCTCCTCTCCTCCCTCCTAGCACGTCCTAGCGTGACGTTGGGGGTTCACCTCGTTGGCTGGCGGGCTGAGACTCTGTCATCCCAGGTAACCTTAGACCTCCTTGCACCATGCCTCTTTTTTCCCCCTCCATACATCTGTCCTCACTCCACCTACCTTGCACTATCCCTTCACCTTGTTCGCTTGGTGTTGTGGTGGGCTCCCTTTGCTCTTTCACCCCACTGGTCTCCCGGACACCATCTGTCTGTTTTTCCTATGTTCACTCCACTGTCACTTTACCTTGCCCCACACTTGATCCTCCACCTAGTGGTCATCCAACATCACTTGCCCTTTACCTATATGTATTTTATTTTATTTATCTACAGCTACCTTGGGTCAATGTTCTATCCTACACCACCATGTTGGAAACCTAGGTGAACTTTTTCACTACCCATTGCTCTACGGTGTCCCTAGCTGTCTCGCCCTGCCGCCTCTTGGTTGCCTCCTCAGCTCCCGTGGGGCTGTTGTGTCCACCCCTGGTTATCTCCGACCATCATGAACTTTCCTATATATGCCCTACTACTATTTTACCATATACCTACAGGTAAGAGTGTTAGGACTAGCGTTGTTGCTTCCCCTCTTCCTGTTGTAATTAAATATTATTAATTACCACTTTATACGTTACTTTAGATATTTCCAGATAGCTGCTCCTGATGAGTGGACAAACTTCCACGAAACGCGTCGAGCAATACAACTGAACACTCATAACTTTTTGACATCTCACAACGAATATGTATCTACCATGGGCATTATAGTGTTATGGCCATTAGTTGGATTTTAATACAATATGAATTACGTATACACATGTGGGGTGTAATTTTAATGATGCTGCTATCTACTTATGTTACAATGTATAACATGCTACTATGCTACTATGATATGTTCTACTGTCATGTTTTACATATTTTGTACTTTATCTATTGACTTATGCGAGTATCATCTATTGCACCTTGTTTCTCATGTGGTATCAATAAATTTACATTTTTTTTACATCTGATGACTCAGCCTGCCCTAGTGTTGTGTTTCACATAAAGTCCCCATTGTCCCCCTTTTCCCTTAGTCCCCTCATTTTTCTTAGATATAAATTGGATGGAGACCTGTGTACCGGATGGTCATGGTCTCATATAAAGTCCTAACCTATACCTCTTGTTTCAATACTTCCAGGTACAGATTACAGAATCCGATCCTATGAAGAAACAGTAGGTACCATGACTGTGTATGTATGTGTTACCAACGACTACTGGGGCAACAACTGTGATTACTGGGGAGCAGTGGGTTGAAACACTGGGGACACAAACTGGGGGTATAAGCCTGAAATCGCCCAAAATAAGAAAGACAAGAATGGGAAATCACTCCTAGACAGAATGACAATCAACAAGCACACAGATTAATACTTCACAAAAGAGTTTAGACTAACCATTGAGAATCCCAGCCCAGGGGACAGTGGGACCTATGTATTGGGTCTGTGGTGGGCAAATAGGTATCCCAGCTTTAGGAAACCTTTTCAACTAAATGTTCAATAACCCAGAGTGGACAGTTCCCCAATCTACATCCAATTCGAACCCCCTAAAGCCTCACATGCAAACAGTAGGAGACATGGTAGCCATAGCAGACCCTACCTTTGAGGACACCATGGCTGCTGAGACCGGTTTTTCAGATGTCAACTTATGGCTCGAATGGATGAGGTACAATGCAGGGAAACATAACAAGACTAATTGCTACGTGTGTGGGGGGGGCTAAACCACATCTAGGAACAGTCCCCCTTAACATACCTCCAGAACATGAGACCTGTGTCCTTAGCTTGTTTACAAACACAGCTACAAACCACTACCTATGTGAGTATTGGAAAAAGGAGTACCCCATAGTCACTAAAGCCCCTAAACCAGCAGAGGGTATTACCATATATCCTGGCAATTATACATGTTATGGGAAGTACCATGGGGTGGGAAAACCCCTTGGGAACTTCACTGAGCGTTACTGCGAGTCTTATAGTAAGGTGTCTGCAGACCTAGTGCAGAATCAAGTCCAGTCTCTAGGAGATGTGTACTGGATTTGTGGGGACATGAAAGTTAGAAGTAGAATGACAGGACAGTGGACAGGAGAATGTGCACTGGCTAAAGCCATAATGCCCCTGCATATTCTCCCACAAACCTCATAGCCGGAAGCCAGTGATGCAGCGGGAGGCTTTGACCCTCATGTATACATAGACGCCATAGGGGTCCCAAGGGGGGTCCCAGATGAATTCAAAGCAAGAGACCAAGTAGCAGCAGGTTTCGAGTCACTGATTCCCATTATCAATGTAAATAAGAATGTAGACTGGATAAATTACATCTACTACAACCAGCAAAGATTTGTCAATTACAGCAGGGATGCACTCCAAGGTCTGGCCGAACAGTTAGAGGCAGCATCACACATGACTTTCCAAAACCGTATGGTCTTAGACATGCTCCTAGCTGAGAAGGGGTGTGTATGCAAGATGATCCCTGAGACAAGTACATGCTGCACTTACATCCCAGACAACAACGGCCCAAATGGTAAAGTGACTTTAGCCATCCAAAAACGAGAGACTCTGTCCAAAGAATTAAAACAGAATTCAGGGCTCACCAACCCATGGGACCAGTATTTTACCTGGATAAAGGGAGGGTGGCAGGGACTACTGACCCAGATAGGGATAGCCGTCCTGACAATAGCTGCCATAATCTGCTGTATCTTCCCCTGTATTAAGAAGTGTGTAGAAAAAGCTGTTGACCAAAGTACCCCCACATTTTTGAACCAAGAGATCCCAGATGATGACGACAATGTCTATGTAAGGCTTGACGAAAGCTATGATGAAAGTTATGCAGTGCACTCCGTTACAGTCACCCTTCCCCGAGATGCAACACCGTAGGGCTATAGGGACAGATAGCACCTGGGGGAATTTCACCAGCTGTATTGAGGGGGGTGGTGAGCTAGTTACAGCCCTTTCTCTACATACAGCTTAAAAGAGTTGCAGTCAGTGAAATGAGCCGGGTGGAAATGACAGGTTGTTCTCCAGTGTGAGGGACAGTTTTAGGAAATACGTCCAATACAGTCCCCCCCATTTCAAGGGGGGACTGTAATGGAATGTGATTATGAGCGTTATTGTGAAATGCCTATTTCTAATATAATCGCATAGATATAAGTGCTTATTTTCTTATAACCAGCTATTAGCCTTAATCATGCTCAAATTAGATGTCTGCCAGCTTCTCCTTTCATGTGAAACAGAACTGCAAGAGTTAAAGTACAAAGAACAAAGTTAAGAAGATTGCACCTATTTTCAGGCCTATGAGGCTACACTCAAGACAAACAGGAACTGAAAATAAGACACCATAATTAGCTATGGTAGTCTGCTATCTGCTATCTCCTTATACAGATATAACCCAGCAAAGCTTACATTTCGTCACAATAATGAATATGTATAATTTGCGGTTTGTACACGCTTGTTTTATTCGATATTTGATTTGATAACGAAATATCCGGCTCTCAGTATATCATTTTGAGCCCAGGAAATAAACAACAGAAGTACCAAACTTACTGAACCTGTCCGTGTCAGTGATTTGTGGTTGAATGTGCACATTTTCACATCGAAGGTTAATTTGGCCAGGGGGACAGAAACAAGAGTACCGAGTG
Source organism: Lithobates septentrionalis (assembly GCA_037952835.1). Lineage (NCBI taxonomy): Eukaryota > Metazoa > Chordata > Amphibia > Anura > Ranidae > Lithobates > Lithobates septentrionalis. Next base: position 4,181,793 of record JBBDGP010000278.1, on the reverse strand, counting down.
GTTCTGTTCGGTCCATAACATTATGGCTGACTGCCTTTCCCAACAATGCCCTTCCACGTGATGGTAGAGAGATCGAGCGGCCTTACGTGAAAAGCAGTAGCGACTAGGAACCTGCCATTGTGGAACAGCACATTGTGCGAATTCATGGAAGGGAGCAGAATCCACCCGGCTGAAAGGCAGAAGTTGGAGAGCCAACAGCTTTGACAAGCTTGCATTTAGATGCTGGGCATGTGGGTGGCAGGGACTGTATTTTTTTTTCCGCTGCAGCAGATGGGGCAAAGAAATTTGCCGGCTACAGTCTACAGCTGGTGGTATGCTGCTGGCAGATGTGCTGCTAGGACCTGGGACACCCTGTGCTATACCATCATCCCTGTCAGTGGAGGCTGCTGAGAGGTAATAACTCAGTATAGCAGGGGAAGACTGAAGTGGGTAAAGAGGAGGAGGAGGGACAGATTTGTGCCCCTTTTGTGTGGCTTTTAGGTGCTCTTGCCAACGGGCTGAGTGGTTGGACGTTAAATGCCTTGTCAGACATGGTACCCAAATGGTTGGTGTTTTTGCCACGTTTGATGTGCCTGAGACACAGTTTGCAGGTAGCAACAGTGCGATCTGCTGCAGATGTGCTGAAAAAGGCCCAGACAGCTGAGCTTTGGGGAGTGGGCCGGGAGATAACAGCTTCAGAATGTGATGGAATAGGGTGGCTGCTCTCTACTCTTTCTTGATGTCGGCCTCCTTGGGGTTGTGCTGCCTTACCTTCAGTTTCCTCCTCTGCTCTATCTGGCACCTAAGTCACATCAGTGACTACATCATCATCATCATCTCCATTATCATCTCCATCATCATCTCCATCTCCTCCATCTTCATCATTACCACTGGAGATAACTTGTCAATATGCTGTGGCTTGGGGAACATGAATGCCAATTTGTCTACCAGTGTTCCTCCCTCTCTTTAGGCTCATGTTCCTGTCATCCTCAACCTCAGAACCAACATTTGAATCCAGTAATGGCTGGGCATCATCAAGGTTCAAGTGGCTGATGCTGTGGTCAATTAACTCAGCTGACTGCTCAATGGCTGATGTTGGGGCTATGGAAGGAATAGATGTGGACAAAGAAGCAGGTTTATCCACTCTGGCAACTGCAGGGGACTGCACACTTGTCTCTGCTTGCGTGATAGAGGATGAGGAGGATGAGGAAGGTTTAGTAAGCCAGTCCACCACCTCCTTTGCATGCTGTGGCTGGATAGTTTGGGCAAACTCTCTAAACAGAGGAAATTATGTCCTGCCTGAGGAGTGACCACCACTTCCACCTTTGCCTGTGGACACATTTTTTGCTGGCCCCCTTACAGTGCCAAGGGAATGTCTGCCTCTCCTTGTTGTATTCCCAGACATTATTGGGATGGAGGGGGCAGTGCTTATAAGAAAATGTAAAGAAGAAGTTGATATCTATACGTAAATGCACTTTAATCAATGTAAAGGGGTGTTTGGTGCACTTTAATTTGAGTACTCAAGCTGCACAGACACACGTAAACACTATAATATAATGCAATATAATGCGCCAAATGTACACTGACGCACAAAACTATATGGCGGTAAACTGGCAGTAACGCACGCAAAACGATATGGCATTAAACTGGCAGTAACGCACACAAAACAATATGGTGTTAAACTGGCAGTAACACAAGCAAAACTATATGGCGTTAAACTGGCAGTAACGCACACAGAAAGAAATGGTGTTAAACTGGCAGTAACACACAAAACTATATAGCGTTAAACTGGCAGTAACGCACACAAAACTATATGGCAATAAACTGGCAGTAACGCACATAGAAATATATGGCGTTAAACTGGCAGTAATGCACAAAACTATATGGCGTTAAACTGGCAGTAACGCACACAGAACTATATGGCGTTAAACTGGCAGTAATGCACACAAAACAATATGGCGTTAAATTGGCATTAACGCACACAGAAGTAAATGGCGTTAAACTGGCACAAACGCAATCAAATAGACGTGTTCAACTACACTGACACTATCTGAACTGTCCCTACTCTAGCTATACACTAATGCCAAGATTACTGACACAGTCTCACTACACTACTCTGAAACTATATGAGCTGTCCCTACTCCACACCAATGTATGTATGAATGACAGGGTCTCACTACACTATAGTGAAACTATCTGCGCTGTCCCTACTCTTGCTGCATACTATGTAAAGTTGAATGATGGTCCACCTCACTACACTCACACTATCCCTAGACTGACACTAAACTAATATTCTACACTGACAATTGAAGAAAAATAGCGCAGTATAGCACACAAAATAACTGATAGCACTGAACAGAGCGCTGTTCTATCTCTCTCCATGCCAAAATCACACTGAAAATGGCTGCCACTGAAAGAATACTTTTATACTGTGGGGCAGGAATGAGCCATGATTGGATAAAGTCATGTTGACCGTGTCCAATCATGACTCTGACAGTGCTCTGTGTCCTGATTGGCTGAAGCTTTCACTTCTTCAGCCAATCAGGGCTTGCAATGCACTATTCAGCACCACAATGAATTGTGGTCAGTTAGGGGGGCCTAACAAATGAACTTTAGCTGTTCGGACGTTCGATGAACAGCCGAACGAACAGTTAGTTTGACCTTTTGTTCAGCTGTTTGTCGAACGTCCGAACAGCTAAAGTTTGGCTCGAACTTTTGGTCGGGCCAAAATGTTCGCCCATCCCTACTGATAACCATGAATCACAGTGGTGATGTCTTGCAAATTTATGGATTCATTACTGCAAACAGAGTTGGTAACTTCACTGCTGGGAAGTGAAGGAAGATTATTATCCTTCATGCAATTCCACCAATATAGCATATGCTCGCTTCTAACTTTATTCAGCAACATGAAAATGACCCCTAACGGGGGGCGCATTCGCGGCGCGATGCGGAACGGACGTGGGTGATCACAGCTCCGTCGGTCCCGGTTATCACAGGCCTAAAACACCAGGGCCACATCGCTCATTCCCAGGCGAAAGTGACACCAACTGCTAGAGGACACAGCGGTCCATGCCTGGAAGAGATTCGGGACATTTTAAACGCTCCAAACACCACTTAACTAACTTTCTGCTGGACGCTGCAGACAGAAAGCACAGGAGAATGTCTCAAGATGGCGCCGGCGCCAGCTCACAGGCGGCCTCAAGGAAATCTGCATCCATCCCATCCAGTCTCTCATCTAACGCTGGGATCAGTGAGTACACATCTCCCCTCTCCAAAGCTGACTTAGATGCTAGTCTGACTACCATTTTTGAAAAGTTAGTGGACAAGATTGAAAGTGAGGTCCATAAATCCACTGCAGCCCTGTCACAAGAGATTGCTAGCATTGGCACTCGTACCGACATACTAGAAACAAAACATGATGAACTGTCGCTTGCCCATAATGACCTAAGGAAAGATTATGAAACATTAGCAGACAGCTTTGCATTTATGCAAGCCCAGGTTGAAGATCTTGATAACCGAAATAGGTGCCATAACATCAGATTACGCGGCGTTCCAGAATCGGTCACAGACCTTATGCCTACAGTTTCTAAAATATTTCATAACCTTCTACCAGATAAACCTTTATCAGCTTTTGTCTGTGATAGGATCCACAGGGCATTGCGCCCCAAACCCACCCCAGACAAGCCACCCAGAGATATTGTCATGTGCATGAAAGACTTCCTGGTCAAAGAGGACATCATGCATGCTGCAAGAAACTCTCCTGACATCTCTCTTGATGGTAAAAAGCTGCAGATATACCCAGATATCTCCCCTGCTACACTAGATAGAAGACGCAGGATGAAGAATGTCACTAGCATCTTACAAGCAGCAAGAATAAAATATAGATGGGGCTTTCCATTCAAGCTCACTATCCCATACAATGGATCCACATACACAGTCTACAATATAATTGAAGGCAAAGAACTGCTTGTAAAGTTGGGCCTTCTAGACCCAGAACCACCCAACAGATTCCCATCATCTCCTAGACCTTCCCCAATCTGGTCCACTCCTTCCTCCAGACGAATCGCAAACAACCAAAGAAGATGGCGTCAACCATTTCAAGAGGACCCCTCATGACCACATACAACACATTTTCAACCTTCTGTTGTATAGGAATTTCTTTCCCCCCGTAAGGTAGACAGAGGGAAGTGACTTATTTTTTCTTTATTTCTTTTTTCCATTTTGAGGATGGATCTTCATGCTCACACAACATGGTCCAATCGACTGCCATCAAGTTTGTTCTTATCCAATTGGCATCTTAAATTGCTTTTCCTCTAGAATCGGAATCCCAAGACCCTTCCTCCTCCCTCAGGAAATTTTTTATCTATTTTTTCTTTTTCCCCCCGGACGTAGTCGAGAAGTCCCCAGCAACATATATCCCCCTCCGATTTTGGGATAGCGGAATGAAGAAGAAAAAGGAAGAAGAGAGAGGGACTTTCTATATAATTTTTTTTTTTTTTTTCTTTCATTTTATTTGTCTAAACTGACTTTCACTTTAAACCTCCTCCCTCGTTTAGAGCTATAAGTTTATTGATTTCTCTCATACATATCATCGCGACGGGAGGTGACAACATCGCCTCCCATCTAGTACCTTACCCCTCCCCCCCCTCCCCCCTCCCTTCCCTCCCCCCCCCCTTCCCTCCCCCCCCCCATTCTTTGCATCCTTCATCTCCCCCCCTGGTTACTTTATATGGTTTTGAATTTAAAACTTTAAATTATCTCAATATTAAGGCCTGTGACATCCGCCGCCGCTGGATTGTCCCCCACCCTGCTTGTGTTATCAGTAGCGACACCACTGATTTTTGTTGTCGCGCCTGGTGGCACCCGCAGGAATAGGACTGTATTGTCCTCTTGAAGTTAATTCATTTATTAGTGACAGGATGTTTCTTGCCCCTTTGTTACTATTTTATATTTTGTTTTTTCACAACTTCATTGCCCTTAAGGCAAAAAACATTATTTTGTTAAAAAATGGAAGTTTTCATGACATCTTTCGACCACAAAGATCTGAATGTTGGTATAATTGCTCTTATTATGGCACATTACCCTCATGGTATGTTTTGCTATACATAGTATTCCTTGTATACTCACATTGCTTTTCTCCCCTCTATTCCAGGAAAAGTAATATTACACTTACCAAACACACACCAAAAATATTTTTATATATAGCACATCTCATGCTCAAGATGGATTCTCTTCATAAGCTTATTACCCCACTCACATATAATGGTGCTTAGAGTAATATCACATAACGTCCAGGGCTTTAACTCACCCCACAAACGTAAAAAAGCCTTCCAACATTATAAAAGATTGGGAGTAGATATTATCCTTATGCAGGAAACCCACTTTTCATCCAATAACCATCCCAATTATTTTGACAAGACATACAATCAATTTTATTACACCACCTTCCACAATAAAACTAGAGGTGTAGCCATATTTATACGCAACACCATTATCCTTGACATACAAAACATATATAAAGATGTCGATAGTAGATATATTATCATCAAAGGTCTTGTCGATAATAAAGCAATAACATTAGCTTCAGTTTATGCTCCAAACGAATCTCAATCTACCTTTTTCACAAATTTCTTTGATAAGCTTGACCAATACAACTCACCTCATATAATTCTAGGTGGCGATTTTAACCTAACTGCACACCCATCCCTAGACAGAAGTAAAACCTCCCCCTCTTCTAAAGCATTCTCCAAATCTATAAACCGTTATTTAAATAATTTTCAACTTATAGACTCATGGAGATCCCATAATGTAGGGCTTAGGGCCTATACACACTATTCTTACCCCCACGATGTCTATGCTAGACTGGATTATATCTTTTGTACCCCAATATTATTGGCTAATTCTTCCAACGCCCTAATCCATCCCTGCCCCTGGTCTAACCATGACATTACCTACTTTGAAACATCACACATAGGTCTCTCTCCTTCCCCCTACAATTGGCGACTAAACGATTCTATTCTAACTGACCCTTTAATAACACAAACTATCTCTTCACACATTGAAAACTATTTCACTGAAAATGCTATTGATGATATCTCCCCCACAACTCTCTGGACAGCTCACAAAGCAGTTCTAAGAGGCCATTTAATCAGCATAGCAGCCAAAAGAAATAGAGAAAAACTCACAAACATAAAAAATCTTACCAGAGATTTAAACCTTCTCTATAACAAGTTACAACAAAACTCCACCCAAGAAATCACAAAACAAATTCAAGATAAACGCAAAGCTCTAGATCAAATATTATCAGCAAACACAGAAAAATCCTTGAGATTCTCAAAAGCTAAATTCTTACTACACAGTAACTCCCCCTCTGCCATGTTTGCCAAAAAACTCAACCATGATCATAAACCCCCTCATACATATAAGCTTAGAGATCACTCTGGAAACATGATCACTCATCCGCAAGGTGTGCTGGAAATCTTTTCCTCTTTCTACAAAGACCTACTTTGTAGCCCACAACCATCTCTTGATCAACATTCTAAATCATGGCTAGACAACATTCAACTACCTACTCTTAATGCTCTTCAAATAGAATCCCTTAATGCACCATGCACAGAAGCAGAAATAAGCAAAATTATTAAATCTCTTAAAACATCTACTGCCCCTGGCCCAGATGGCTTCTCATCTTCATACTATAAAAAATATTCCTCCCTCCTATCCCCATATCTATCCAAACTCTTTAACCATATTCTCAATGGTAATCATTTTCCAGATGAAATGCTTCTTGCAAACCTTTCCCTTATCCCCAAACCACTTAAAGACCACTCTCTACCCCAAAACTACCGACCTATATCAGTCCTTAATAATGATCTAAAAATTTTTGGTAGATTGCTTTCAGACAGACTAGCAGCAGTCATTACTAATTTAATACATATAGACCAAACCGGTTTTATCCCCGGCCGACAGATAGTTGATAATACTAGACTAGTCACCAATATTATCCAAGATGCCAACCTAACCTCCCACAAAGTATGCCTTCTCAGTCTAGATATTCATAAGGCGTTTGACAGCGTTAGCTGGTCATATCTAAATTATCTATTACCCAAATATGGAATTTCAGAAAAATTCTTACAAGGTTTCAACGCACTATACCACAACCCTCAAACTAGAATTAGACTCCCAGGACACAACTCTGATTTTTTCCCCCTCAGTAGAGGCACCAGACAGGGCTGCCCCCTTTCACCTCTATTGTTTGCTTTGGCAATTGAACCCTTAGCTCACAAGATTAGGAATAGTATCGATATAAAAGGTTACACTAAGGGTGATAGAGAATTCAAACTCAGCCTATACGCAGATGATGCTCTTCTATTCCTCACAGACCCCCTCACTTCTATTCCATCCCTCCTAAAAGAACTTAAATCTTTCCAATCCATCTCAGGCCTCAAAATCAATTCCAATAAATGTTCTGCTTTACCAATTAATTACTCCCAAAATTTCCAATCCCTATTATTAAAAAATTTCCCATTTGATTGGTGTTCCAACTCATTCAAATACCTAGGTGTCACAATCTCCTCATCTTACAACCTTCTGTATAAATCTAATTATATCCCATTGTTCTCACACATCACATCCCTCCTAAAATCATGGTCTTCCTTTCATATTTCCTTCCTTGGTAGAATATGTGCTATCAAGATGACGATTCTTCCTAAACTCCTGTACTATTTTCGTGCCCTACCTATCAATGTTCCCAAATCTAAACTGACTTCCCTTCAAAGGGAAATCAATAAATTCATATGGGCAGATAAAAAACCAAGATGCAGTTATGCTTTAATGCATAGACCACATACTATGGGTGGCTTGGGCCTTCCAAATTTATGGCTTTATTACCTAGCCACAAGACTAACACAACTTACCCAATGGTTCACTCCCTCGATAAACACCCCATGGAAGTTGTTTGAATCCATCTCAATCCTCCCACTCCATTTACAGGGAATTCTATGGTCCAACTCTATCTCATATAGCAGACTTATGAAACAAAACATTATAATAGCTCAATTTTATCAGTTATGGACTAAATATAAAGACACTTATAAACTCTCCTCAGACACACCACCTTTAGCCTCCTTTTTAGGTGATCCTAGATTCATATGTGCCTATAATAACAGACAATCTTACTCTACCTGGATTGACAAAAATTTAATTACACTGAGATCTCTTCAGCAAAAATGGGAATTTATCTCATTCCCCCGATCTTCAAGCCACACACAATCTACCTGCTGATGAACTCCCAAGATACCAGCAAATCAAATCCTTCTATGTTAAATATTTTGCACTAAAAACACACCCTTCATACACAACCTTTGAACATATATGTATTTTATCCTCTAGAGACAGAGGCCTTATATCCAGGTTGTATAGTTATATTAATTGTGTTGGAGTACCAGATAAGTCCGCTCAGATGCTCAAATGGGAGGAGGATATGGATGTCTCGATTGATGTTGAGGATTGGCACTCCATGTCAGTAAATCTACGCAAATGTAATAGAGCTATCACTTTTAGAGAAACCCCAATTAAGATTTTTTCTAGATGGTACCTTACCCCTTCAAAACTTCACACTTTCTACCCATCCGTCTCCCCCAATTGTTTTAGGGGATGCTCGGATTCCGGTACCCTCTTACACATTTTTTGGAGCTGCAGCCATATAAACAGTATATGGCACAAAGCATCTGATTTAATAGAACATTCCTCGAGACAAAAAATCACCCTTTCCCCTCAGATATGCTTGCTGTATGCTAATATACCGGGCATACCTACCCCCTGTATGAGACTGTTCCACTCCCTATGCAGTTCCATACACTGGATGACCGCCTATAATTGGAAATCCAACAATTTGTCCTGGCAACAAGTAATAAATAGAATGGAACTCCTCAGACTATCTGAGTGGATTTATCACACCCTTAATGATACTATCCATATTCACAAAAAGAAATGGGCCTATTGGAACCCAACCTAACTGTCTTTAACATAATATTATTATCTTCTCTCACTACCCTATGAGAATGCTATGTTATGTCTTACTTTTTTTTCTTTTCCTTTTTTATATATATTAACATTTGTTCATTGTATATGACCACATCTGTTACACAATGTTAAATAACCTCCTTCGTTGTATACAACCAATCCCATTAATGCAATATTTTGATGTCATTTTATACCTAATGTCTGTTCATCTAAACTTCCAAATAAAACTTTTGTAAACAAAAAAAGAAAATGACCCCTAACATATGGTATAAAGAACTATCTGCAGTAACAAAAAAGGAGGGAGCTGCGCAAGAGATGGTCCACACGGCTCTGATTTCAATGTCAGTGAACAAGGTTGACATTACTTGCAGAGATAGAAAAGAGGTAAGACAGTCAAAATATGTACTGGAACTGTGACAAGCTCTCCAGGATACTTCAACAAAACTATCATGCCTGTACCTTCAAATGCAAGTGTACCTAGATTTACTGCTATGTTAAAGGCAAAGGTAATTGCAGAAAATATTGTTTACATTTTTTGTTTACTGAGCTTTTCAGTAAATGTGTTGGTTTATAAAAGCTTCTCATGACATTAGCATTTTGCATGGCAAATACTGATTTAAAAGATTTATGTGACTATCCGTCGGGGCAGATAAAATTTCTGGGGGTCAATAGATGGTCAATAAATGATGAAAGGGCAATTTGGATCACTAAATCTCAGTGACGCTCCATGCCAGTCTCTAGTCCTGAGGGTGCAGTGGCTAGCAGTGGGACAGTGTAATCCAGGATTGGATGGTTAGAGCAGATTTAAGTTGTCTCTATTACCTGGTGTTGTTTCCCACTTTGTTTACATACTTTGTATGTCTGTGAGTGTCTGTGATCTTTCACCCCTTCTGGGAAGGATACACATACATGGTCTCTTCATGTACTGCACATATGTCAGAGAATGATTAGCAGACGTTTGGCTAATAAAAATGTGCATGCATGAAGAATGGCTAATAGACGTGCATATGTGCACAGAATTCTCAGCAGAATAGTGACTAGGCATGTGCATGTGCACAGGAATGCACATGGACACACAGGCACAAGCACGGGCAAGAGCACACACTCATTGCATGTTGGCACCAGACAGACTATTTAAAGGGGCTCATGCTCCAGTGCTGACTGGTCTTTAAGCTGTTCCCTGTGTCCTGCTATTACTCTGCTTGTTCCCTTGTTGCTGACTCGGCTTGCCTCTGACCAGAATTTGGATCCTGCCTCTTCTCTGTCGCCAGCTCCGGTTCCCAGCTCTGTTCTTGACCATGTCTCTGTTTTATGTCTGTGTACTATTCTGCCTGCCTGCCTGCTGACCTCAGCTATCTCTGTGACCATGCTGCTGTTCCTGGCTCTGCTCTCACGTCTGGTTCAAGTGCCTAACTGGCTGTCATCTTAATCAGTTCTGCTCATCACAGGGAGTACCTGTCTCAAACCTGCTGAGAGCTCTGACATGCCTCGCATCTGGAACCCACAGTCTGTGTGGAGTGCCCCTTTAACTTTGCCTGGATCAGCAACTGCCCTGACCTGATTTTCTGCCAGCCTGCCAGGGTCTGCATCTCCTGCTGCAAACACACCTATCAACACCTGCTGGTACTCGTGTTCCTCCTGTCCCTCGGTACCCTCAGTAAAACTTTGGCTGGAGATACAAAGAGGCCAAGCTAATCATTTCAGTCTCAGATCAGGTACACAACAGCATACTTCTCCCATTTAAACTTTATTGGGGAGCTAGTGAGTATCATTGAGTAAAACCATAGTAATAGGAGAGATGTCAAAGAACGGATTGCTTCTTTATTTACAGAAAAAAAAAAAAAAAAAATTAGGATAGTAACAACCATATTATTAGCTGCTAACACCAAGAGGAAGTGTAGAAATAATCACATATTTATATAAAAAAAAAATGATTATTATTAATAGTAGTAGTAATAGTAGTAATAGTAGTATTTATTACATTATTTTCATATACTAAATGTTTTGAGGTCAGTTAACAATCTGAAACTTAATTGGACAAAAGAGTTCAGAGACCCCTGATATAAACGGTTGCAGTAATTTTGATTCCAAAAAAATGACCAGCTACTCACAAGCCAAGCTTTTATTATTCGCAATGTGTTTATGGGTTTTTTCTCCACTTTGATAATATTTGCTATTTTTATTTAACTTTGTACTTCTGCTGGAATCCATCCTAGAAGTCATGTTTTTTTTCTTCCCTTATGAATGTATGTTACAAATATTATTTTGTCTCCCAGATAATTGCATTTGAATCCCCATAAATAAGTAGAACCACAATGAGATGTTCTAACAGGGGGGTGATACCCCAGTTCTTCCAATTTTTATACATTGGTTTTGCCAGCAGTAATCCAATCATAAATGTGTTTTCATGCTCTAGAATTTTTTGTTACCTCTTGACTGAGTTAATTTAACTAATGTGCCTTCTAGTAGAATAAATGGCTAACCTGTGGCTAGCTTTTTCTTGGTTTTTCTTGGTTTAAAAAGGCTTAATTTTCTCTAAGCTGACAATGAAGCTGACAACTAACTTGCTAATAGTAATATATAGTTAATGTGCACATATTAAAACCAGTCAATGCTAAGAAATAAGCAGGTTGCCCCCAAATCTAAAAAAATGACACCCGAATTAAAAATTTTCAACTGCTGGAAAATGATTTATATAAACTAAATAAAACTAACTTGAATAAAGGCAAATCATTCATAAACCCTCTAATGCTCTACTATGTCATTTACTCAGTGAATAAATTAAAGTGTTGTCATCAAAAGTGTTGTATCTTTTTATGTATTGTAAATTCCCTCTGATTTCCTCTGATAAGTGTTTAGTACTTTCCCCAATTTTTTTTCAATAAGAAAATTAGCAATATCTTTGTGTAGTGCAAGAAGTATGACTCAAAAAAGTTATTTGTTCTGAAAATAGATTTTTTATTTCAGATATAACATTTCCTCTTTCTGAACCGTACAAACACCAAGAAAGTGCTAGTTTAAAACTAATATGTAAATTTCATCTAATAATTATGTTTGCATTTCCTATTCCTTCAGGAATGTAAATTACTTTGAATTATGTTTCCATGCGACTTACTAAAAAGCTGAAATATGTAATATAAAACATTTGGCAGTGATACTCCTCAAATAACTGATAATAAAACTCTTAAATGTCAAAAGTCATTTCATTTTTCCTACAAGACAAATTAGGCCATCCCTAACCATATTAAAATATTATTCACTTTGACAATAGAATCACTTCTGAGACATGAACTATTGCTATATTAGAGAAAAGAGAGGTAATCAGTATTTTTCATCTTCTAAGAATCCCTTTAATGCAAAAATATCCATCACATCTAATGGAAATGGTATGCACCTAGAAGGGAAAATGTCTTTTCATATTTTCAGTTTAAAATGAATAACAGTGAGTAGCAAATACATCTAAAATAATATAATGGCAAAAGAGTGGTTTAGTATATGGTATCATGATCCTGCACCACTGCAGCCCTTGGTTCAATTACCACTAAGGCAATATCTACATGTAGTGGGTATGTTTTGTGTGGGTGCTCCACTGATCTTCTACACTTGAACAATATAAAGATCTCTCTAAAGAATCTGTGTTTAGAATCTGTAAAGTAACAGCATTAAGAACATTAATTTTAATGTCCAATAGTGATAGAAGCTGAGTAGCTCCCATTTTGGAAAGGGAAAGGAAAGGAAATGGAAAAGGAAAAAGAAACCCCTGACGACCTTTGCTTTGGATCGATAACAATTGTATTACAATTTAATTCAGATGCTATAAATAGACATTGGTCTATGTTGTTAAAACTTGAAAACATTTTATTTAATTTATAAAGTATATTAAAAAACAATGTTGCTCCTTTAACAAAGGTAAAGGCAACATTGCTCAATATTTTATATAATGTAAATTACTATTGTGCACACATTTGGTCTTCTTTCCACTTTACAGTTGCCATGAAATCATTATCCACTTAGTGGGATCTGCTTGTCAACTTCTTGTTAGAAAATTTTTGACAAATTTCATATTTTTAATCACTTGCTGTCTAGTGTAAGTATATAAACGTCCTGGACAGCAAGCTTTTATACCAGGATCATGGCTGCTGCTTCCGTTATGATACTGGTATTGTATTCTAGAAGCAGCAATCGGCTTTGTTGTAAAGGCACCCCCATCCCCACATGTCCACGCCCAAATTCAAATATGCATATATGTCTGGTATGCGTTTATAAGCTGTGATTGGACCACACGTGAGATATCGCTGTGAAAAATGTAGTGAGAGCAATCATTACAGAGCCAAAGCTCACAATTAACTCTAAAATTATAACCTGTGGCTTTTTACCACTTCACCCCCCGAAGGTTTTGGCTGCTCAATGACCAGAGCACCTTTTTACAATTTGGCACTGCGCTGCTTTAACTGGTAATTGCGCAGTCATGCAATGTTGTACCCAAACAAAATTTGAATCCTTTTTTTTCCCACAAATAGAGCTTTCTTTTGATGGTATTTGATTGCCTCTGCAATTTTTTTTTTTTGCAATATAAACGGAAAAAGACCGAAAATTTTGAAAAAAAATGATATTTTCTAAAAAAAATTCAATAAGTGGAAAGGCTGGCCACAGTCCAGCCTGGATTTGTGGGAGGAGTCCGGGGCTATATAGCCCTCCTTCACTCCCGGGTTCAGCATCGGCTCCATTTCCGGGTTGCTGACATCATATCCGGTGGTTCCAGTGCCGTGTCGCTTTCAGAGCGTCTCCGTGCACCGCGGCACCTCGTGATTTCGGTTCAGGTTGGTGGGTGTCAGGTAGGTGGGGGGGCCTTTTTGATGACGAGGTTTGTGCTGGTGCAAGGTGGCTGGAGCGCGTTCCTCGGTCGGACGGCCGAGGAAGGGGGAGGAGCGGTCAGTCTCTTCTTTCACAATGGGCAGTTGTTATCTGAGGAGGGGGGTCTTGCTGTCTGGCCAGCTTTACACATCAAGGACAGGGGCACAAGCAGGCTGGGTTGTGCTGGACGGCGGCAATGTTGGGGGGGAGGGGGCTCATCTGAGCAACCATAAGAATGCTGGGGGATGGGGCGCCCTTCTCCAGGTGGTCTGGGCACTGGGGGGGTTCGGACGAGGCATGGTGGGGGTTTGGGGGAGTGCTTACAGCAGGTGTGTCACTCTGCATCTGGGTATGTCCATGCAGCAATAAATAGGTGTATAGTCCCCCTGGTTAGTCACAAACTTCACACAAATGATACGTTCTAAGTATGCATCATGTATACAGTGAACAAACTATGCCTTGCGATTCATGACAAATCACAGCTTCCAGCATCCTGTGTCTGGGTTGCAGGCATAGGCAGAATCAGCACAGGGGGTCTATTTCAGCTTTACCCTTTCTATGGGGTCACACACTGCGGGGGGGGGGGTTGACACTATAAGTCTACGGTGTCCTGGCTGACATACCATTTCTCATATGCATTTCAGGTTCTGTTCCGAATCGTGTTTATTCACAGGGAGCATTGTGTTGCTCAGGAAGCGTCAGGTGTGTTCAGGTGGTTAAAAAAAAAATGGAGGGTGGAAGGAGTCAGGGGTTTATTAAATTTATGACTGTTGCTGGGTAATATTTCAGTTTGGTTTTCCCTGTCTGTCATGTTCCTTTTAGGTGCATCACCTCGCGGGTGATTTATTCATCTTGGCCCAGCTTTTACGCTAAAGCAGCAGGTGTGTGGTTGTCATTTTGGTCACGAGGGGATGCAGTCAGTGCACAGGTCAGGATCTATCTCGACTTTAGATCCATACGGGCCAGAATTCATTTGTAGGTGTCAATACAGGTTCTCGGCCACATTCATACGTCATACGTTGCACTTTCACTTCCTACTCTCATGTCTGTATCCACCACGCTCTGTGGGTATTTGTAGCCCTGCGTGTTCGTTTTCAATTGCCTGTCTTGGCGCTACAGGTAGCTCGGGCTCACTCAATACACTTATGTAGGGTATTTGAGCATCAGGTTTCAGTCACGCGCTGTTTGGCACATTACTGCACCCACGTTTCTTAGGTTGTTCAGTTGGGGGGGGGGTTAGGCTTGAATGGGTGGTTTGTATCTTTTCTCAAAGTGTTTCTTGTTGTGTTTCATCCTAGATTCAACCATGTCACACTTTTTAGAAAGCGATGAGTTTGCGTTAAATCCTCCATCCCTTGCTGGCGGTTCAGAGCATGGCAGCACCCAGTCGTTAAGGAGTTGGACTGTGCCCAGGCTCATGGCGGAGCTTCGCCGTAAGGGCATTTCTTTACCAGCTACAGCCAGGAAGGTGGAACTTTTTAGGTTATTGTTCCCCAGTCTAGTTCAGCCACCCCCTTCTACCAGGTTGAGTCAGGGGTCGGTGCACAATTCATTTACGCAGATCCATGCCTTGCTGAATACGCTTTCCACTTCCATGTCTCAGATGCAGGACAGACTGGAGGATGGAAGCACATGCGGCCAGAACCCAGGTGTCACCTGTACCCCCAGTTCCTCCCAGTACTCCTGCAGGTAATGTTGCTGTTTCCTTGCCGGTGGCAGCTCCATCACCTTTAGCAACATTCCCGTCTGTATCACCAGCTCATTTCATTCCTGACAATTTAAAGAAAGACATATTGGAAGGGAAGGACATTAATTTGGCTTCCCTGCTGATAGCTTCACAAGATATCACGGAAAACAAGTCCTATGCTTGCGGTGATGTGTCAGTTGTGCTGAAGACGAAAGATCCCAGGCTCAACCTCAAGCTTAGTGTGGCGGAATTCGTGCTCGCATTCGGCATCTTCCGTGATATCATTTGTGTGGTCAGTCCGGATAGGAGGGTGGAGTTAGATTTGTATCTTCACAAAGTGGTGGATCTGGCGCACAAGTACGGAGGGTGTAGTTTTTATGATTATCACTGGTCTTTCTCGGCCAAAGCGGCGGCCACTTGAACCCAGTTGCAGGTGGTCATGTGTTGGAGCAACATCGATATGGTCATCATGTCCTTCTTGCGCAGATTGACTTGGTTAGGTTTGACCCACAGGTTCCATTTCCAGGGGGAATTCATCAGTGGGGATTTCAATAGGGCGGCCGATGCATTGTCTCGTTTTAAATTTGATAAATTTTTCTTGCAACACTCAGATGCATAGAGGGTGGGCAAGTTGGTTCCTCCATTTTCCCTGCTCACCATGGACTGACAAGGTTTTGGACACAGGCGATCGGTTTGGCCAACGCATCTTTATCCAGCAACACGTTCAAAGCATACTCCACGGGTTGGATGAAATTTCAAACATTTTTGAGGCTTCATCCGTCTAGCTGTCCGTGGGACATCAAATCTGTCATGGCATTTGCGGCCTATTGTCACAGTGTGTTGGCTTTGTCCGCTAGTACCATCAAGTTGTATCTGGCAGGGGTACAGCATTTCAAGTCCCTTCAAGACCCTTCTAGTCTGTCCATCTTTGCTGCTCACCCTCTCAAGGCCTTGTTGAGGGGTATTACAGGGTCAAGCGCAGGCTTCCAGACTGCCTATCACTGGTCAGATGGTATGGGATATTTCGAATTTACTGTCATCATCCCCTTTTGGTATAGGTTCAAGTCTGGTGCTTAAGGCTGCTGTGTACTTAAGTTCTTTGGGTTCCTTAGACCTGGGGAGGTTTCACGGTTCAATCTTCAGGCACCTTTCCTGTCCAAAGGCAGTCTCAGTAGGTGTCCGGACCATTTCGCCCTGCAGCTTAAAAATAATAAGACTAGACAGGTGGGTCAAGGGTATGTGGTCAAGTTTTACGGCACCAATAGCAGATGGTGTCCGTACAAGGTACTGGACTCACTTTTCAGATTTCTGGCTACTTCCCCACCAGACAGCCCTTTGTTGCCATTTCCCTCAGATCCTCTAACTTTTAAACAATTCATCGCACATGTTAGGATCCTGATCGGTAAATTGGGTTTAAATCCAATGCTATTTACCGGCCATTCGTTCAGGATCGGGCGGCATCTGCTGCTTCCAAACAGGGGGTGCCTCCTTTCATCATGAAGCACATGGGGCGTTGGAGGTCCTCCTGTTTTAGCAGGTACATCCCTGAACCACATACGGAGGTCATTAGGGCATTGGCCTCTTTGTTGGATTGATCTTTGTTATCTCATTTCTAATAAACTTTCTGTGTTTCGCACCTCCTCATGTGTCTTTTGCCCTCTTTTCAGGTATACAGACCATTCAGACCAAGGCACACTGCAGGTCTTGGTAAGATACGATTATTGGTCTAGGAGGACTCTGACTACAAGTGGAAAGGCTGGCCACAGGCCAGCCTGGATTTGTGGGAGGAGTCCAGGGCTATATAGCCCTCCTTCACTCCTGGGTTCAGCGTCGGCTCCAGTTCCGGGTGCCCACCCTCCCAGTTCCCACACTCTTTTCAGTCAGTTGCTCAGTTACACTCTTAGTTTCATCCATACAGGGTATGCCCTCTTTTCAGGTATACCGACCATTCAGACCAAGGCACACTGCAGGTCTTGGTAAGATACGATTATCGGTCTAGGACTACAAACTCAATTTTAGTCATACATTTAGACCAAAATGTATTCAGCCACATGTCTTTGTTATAGCATCTACAAACTAGGGTACATTTTCTGGAATTTACGCAGATTTTAGTTTATGGCTGCCTATCTCATTTCTTGAGGTGCTAAAATGGCAGGGCAGTACAACCCCCCCCCAAACGACCCCATTTGCTGAGAGGCATGTTGAGCCCATTGAATATTTTATTTTTTTGTCACAAGTGATTGAAAAATGACTCAGGAGAAGCAGCAAAATGTATTTTGGGGTGTAATTTCACATATGCCCATGGCATGTTTGAGCAATATATAATTTAGTGACAACTTTGTGCATAAAAAAAAAAAATTGTTATATTCCCACAACTTGTGGCAAAATATAAAATATTCCAATGACTCAACGTGCCTCTCAACAAATAGCTTGGGGTGTCTACTTTCCAAAATGGGGTCATTTGGGGGGGTGTGCTTGTGCTATCTTGGTATTTTATGGCCTTCGAAATTGTGGTATGTAGTGAGGAGTAGGGATGAGCTTCGAGTTCGAGTTAAACTCATGTTCGACTCGAACATTGGCTGTTTGCAAGTTCGCCGAACAGCGAACAATTTGGGGTGTTCTCGGCAAATTCGAATGCCGCGGAACACCCTTTAAAAGTCTATGGGAGAAATCAAAAGTGCTAATTTTAAAGGCTTATATGCAAGTTATTGTCATAAAAAGTGTTTGGGGACCTGGGTCCTGCCCCAGGGGACATGGATCAATGCAAAAAAAAGTTTTAAAAACTGACGTTTTTTCAGGAGCAGTGATTTTAATAATGCTTAAAGTCAAACAATAAAAGTGTAATATCCCTTTAAATTTCGTAGCTGGGGGATGTCTATAGTATGCCTGTAAAGGGGCGCATGTTTCCTGTGTTTAGAACAGTCTGACAGCAAAATGACATTTTGAAGGAAAAAACCCATTTAAAACTACTTGCCGGTCCGACAATACACATAGAAGTTCATTGATAAAAACTGCATGGGAATTCCCCACAGGGGAACTCCGAACCAAAAAAAAAAATGACGTGGGGGTCCCCCTAAATTCCATACCAGACCCTTCAGGTCTGGTTTGGCATTTAAGGGGAACCCCGCGCCCCCCCAAAAAAAAAAAACGGCGTGGGGTCCCCCAAAAATCCATACCAGACCCTTATCTGAGCACGCAACCTGGCAGGCCGCAGGAAAAGAGGGGGGACGAGAGTGCGCCCCCCCCCTCCTGAACCATACCAGGCCACATGCCCTCAACATTGGGAGGGTGCTTTGGGGTAGCCCCCAAAACACCTTGTCCCCATGTTGATGAGGACAAGGGCCTCATCCCCACAACCCTGGCCGGGTTGTCTGCGGGCCCCCCTGTGTGAAATGGTAAGGGGGTACTTCCAGATTCCGATAAGCCCCCCGCCCGCAGGCCCCCACAAACACCGGCCAGGGTTGTGGGGATGAGGCCCTTGTCCTCATCAACATGGGGACAAGGTGTTTTTAGGGGGCTACCCCAAAGCACCCTCCCAATGTTGAGGGCATGTGGCCTGGTACGGTTCAGGAGGGGGGGGCGCTCTCTCGTCCCCCCTCTTTTCCTGCGGCCTGCCATTGATCCATGTCCCCTGGGGCAGGACCCAGGTCCCTAAACACTTTTTATGACAATAACATGCACATAAGCCTTTAAAATTAGCACTTTTGATTATTCATGTTTGTGTCCCATAGACTTTAACGGTGTTCGCGTGTTCGAACAAACTTTTTTCCTGTTCGCATGTTCTGGTGCGAACCGAACAGGGGGGTGTTCGGCTCATCCCTAGTGAGGAGTGAAAAAAAAAAATTTACACCCTTAGAAATCCTGAAGGCGGTGATTGCTTTTCGGGGTCCTGTACACGGCTAGGCTCCCAAAAAGTCTCACACATGAGGTATCCTCATACTCAGGAGAAGCAGCAGAATGTATTTTGGGTGTAATTCCACATATAACCATGCCATGTTTGAACAATATATCATTTAGTGACAACTTTGTGCAAAAAAAAGTGTAATTTTCCCGAAACTTGTGGCAAAATATAAAATATTCCATAGACTCAACATGCCTATCAACAAACAGCTTGGGTTATCTACTTTCCAAAAAGGGGTAATTTGCGGGGGGGGGGGGGGGTTTGAACTGTTGACATTTTATGCACAACATTTAGAAGCTTATGTCACATATCACCCACTCTTCTAACCAGTTCAAGACAAAGCCCTTTCTGACACTTTATGTTTACATGAAAAAATATTATTTTTTGCAAGAAAATTACTTTGAACCCCCAAACATTATATATATATTTTTAAAGCAAAGGCCCTACAGATTAATGGTGGGTGTTGCAATTTTTTTCCACACAGTATTTGTGCAGCGATTTTTCCATCTTTGCCAATTTCCCAATGGCACTGTTTATATCCGGCAAAATGCTCATAGCTTCTGGTTTCTTAGGCCATAGAGATGTTTGGAGCCATTCTTGTCTCTGATCAGCTCTATGGTCAGCTGGTGGAACCTCAGGCTGCATTCCCAGGTTCCCTGTTGGGACAGGAAAGCCCAAGAAAACTATGAAAGATGGTGGGAGGGGGGACGTTCCCTCCCACTGCTTGTAAAAGCAGTCTAGAGGCTAATTAGCCGCTAAAATTTCTTTAATATGAAAGCCGACCGCTGGCTGAAAAGAATGATACCAAGATGATACCTAAACCTGCAGGCATCATTCTGGTATAACCACTCAAAGTCCAGCAACATATCAGTACATTGCTGGTCCTTGTTGGGCATACATTGTAATGTTCTTTTTTTCATGCAGCCTGTGGGCTGCATGAAAAAAAGAGGTGGATCGGTGGGTATGCCCACCATTAGAATACCGCCCTTCATCCACCCACTTCTAATGATGGGCATACATGCACCATTTTTTTTTTTTAACTGTGGTGGTGAAATCACCTTCTACAGCGCTGGCATCGCTGATTTATGTATTGTGGGAGCAAACGCTGTTTCTGTAAAGATAATTAAACCAGTGCTGCAGCTGAATGGCGTACCTGCTAAGCAAATGATGGTTAACAATAAAACAAAGTAACATTACAGTATAACAGTAAGACATACCATACCTGCAAAGCAAATGCAAATGCAATAAAACATAGTAAAAATAGTAGTAGTAAAAATAAAACATTTTTTAACGCAATCTGTGCCTGAACAATATATGCCGAAGCATGAGGGCAATCCACCCCTAATGTTAGGGGCAAATCACCCCTCCTCCCCTGCCCCCATGCTTTGGCATATATACTCTTTTTTTTAACTGTCATGGTGAAATCACCTTCTACAGCTCTGGCATTGCTGATTTATGCATTGTGGGAGCAAATGCTGTTGCTGTCAAGATAGATAAATCAGTGCTGCAGCTGAATGGCGTACCTGAAAACAAAAAAAAATGGTTAACAATAAAACACAGTAAACAGTAAAGTATAAAAGAATTACATACCAGAAAAGTAAACATGATAAAACATAGTAACAATAAAACATTGCATTGTAGACTACAGTAAAAAAAGAGCAGCGCAATAGAGAGAAGAGAGAGAGAGAGAGAGAGAGAGAGAGGGAGAGGGAGAGAGAGAGAGAGAGAACAAAATGACAACTATTTATATATATATATATATATATATATATATATATATATATATATATATATATATATATACAGTCAGGTCCATACATTTTTGGCCATCGACACAATTCTAATCTTTTTGGCTCTATACAGCACCACAATGGATTTGAAATGAAAAAAACAAGATGTGCTTTACTGCAGACTTTCAGCTTTAATTTGAGGGTATTTACATCCAAATCAGGTGAACGGTGTAGGAATTACAACAGTTTGTATATGTGCCTCCCAATTTTTAAGGGACCAAAAGTAATGGGATAAATGGCTGCTCAGCTGTTCCATGGCCAGGTGTGTGTTATTCCCTCATTATCCCATTTACAAGGAGCAGATAAAGGTCCAGAGTTCATTTCAAATGTGCTATTTGCATTTGGAATCTGTTGCTGTCAACTCTCAATATGAGATCCAAAGAGCTGTCACTAGCAGTGTAGCAAGCCATCATTAGGCTGAAAAAAGCAAACAAACCCATTAGAGAGATAGCAAAAATTTTAGATGTGGCCAAATCAACTGTTTGGAACATCCTTAAAAAGAAAGAACGCACCGGTTTTTCCACAACACCAGCTGCCGTAGGAATTTGGACCATTGTGTCTGCATGAAGGGAGGACAGAACGAAAACATTCCAATTACCCCTCCACTTCACAGCAAGCAAATTATTACACTTCAAGCAGGCTCTCTCCTCTAGCCTAAGACGGGAATCTACAAGCCGCTGGGGTAAGCCCCAGCAATTAGATCCCACGGTGCCACATGCGCCAATTCAATGATCAAACAAGTGACTAAAGTGATCCATAGCCAGAATACGATCAGGATGAATCACAGGAACCGGAAATGACTCCAACTTGGAAGTGGAGGATTGTCGTGACAAGGCGTCAGCCCTTACATTCTTAGTACCAGGTAGGGATGAGCCGAACACCCCCCTCTTCGGTTCGCACCAGAACATGCGAACAGGAAAAAAGTTTGTTCGAACACGCGAACACCGTTAAAATCTATGGGACACGAACATGAATAATCAAAAGTGCTAATTTTAAAGGCTTATATGCATGTTATTGTCATAAAAAGTGTTTGGGGACCTGGGTCCTGCCCCAGGGGACATGGATCAATGCAAAAAAAAGTTTTAAAAACTGACATTTTTTCAGGAGCAGTGATTTTAATATCAAATCTTCTATTAAAATCACTGCTCCTGAAAAAACGGCTGCTTTTAAAACTTTTTTTTTGCATTGATCCATGTCCCCTGGGGCAGGACCCAGGTCCCCAAACACTTTTTATGACAATAACTTGCATATAAGCCTTTAAAATTAGCACTTTTGATTTCTCCCATAGACTTTTAAAGGGTGTTCCGTGGCATTCGAATTTGCCGCGAACACCTCAAATTGTTCGCTGTTCGGCGAACTTGCGAACAGCCAATGTTCGAGTCGAACGTGAGTTCGACTCGAACTTGAAGCTCATCCCTAGTACCGGGTAAGAATGAGACAATGTAATTAAAACCCGACAAGAAAAGAGCCCACCCTGCTCTTCTGGGAGAGAGGCACTTAGCCTCAGACAAGAATGTGAGATTCTTATGGTTAGTAAGAATGAGAACCGGGAGGGCGTGGCCTGGACGTGGCTGAAGACGGCTGCTTAATTCTTACACTCCGCTACTCCTCGGTCATCTTTTCGGCACAGAAGGAGAATATCCTGCAATACCATGGTCAAAACTGACAGGAATCCATCGGCCTCCCGCTCCCGATCACTGCGGGACCAAGACATGCAGCTTTCCGGCAACATTCCGGAGATTTTTAGATCCCGAGCGTGTGAGCCGGGCCCGCCATCACAGGCCTCCAGGGAGGTAAGCTACAGCCCCACGAGGTGGCTGGGAACACATACCAGGGAACCGCAACCCCCAGCCGTGAGCAGCCTCAGCCTTGAGGACCTCAGAACAGTAGCTGCAGACATTAAGAACACTCTGTCTGCAGCTATATCAGAACTCAGATTAGATATGCAAGCTGTGGCAGGCCGCCTGGAGGAAGTAGAAGACATCACTGACCGCCATGAGATTGCCATAAACACAGCACAGGGCTCCCTGAGCACACATGTCATACAGTTACAGGACCTACAGAGGCACGTAGAAGATTTAGATAACAGGGGTCGCCATCACATTAGAATTAGAGGACTCCTGGAATCGATCGAACCAGCTGACCTTCTTCAAGCAGTGACAAACGTTTTTAATGACCTCCTAGGTCACCCACCCGAAACACCCGGAGATATGGAACATTTACACCATGCACTTCGTCCCAGGGGCAGAGATACAGACCCCCCAAGAAACGTCATAGGCTGTCTCACAAACTTCAGGTTAAAAGAAGAAATCATGAGACAAGCCAGACTCAGGAATCACATTCGATTCCGAGGTACAGAAATTAAACTATACCATGACTTGTCTCAAATCACTCTGCACAAACGCAGAGCTTTACACCCGATACTAGACGCCCTAAGAGATAGGAATATCGCGTATAGGTGGAAATTTCCCTTCTGCCTACAAGCTGGCTCTGGAGGAAGGATCTCTCTTACGACACCCCGAGGAAGCAATTTTATTCTGCGAAAATCTGGGCATTCCACCAATCGCAATTCTGGACTGGCATCGAGAACCACAAATCGCCGCTCCACAGCACGAGGAACCGATGGAGGTCCATCAACGGGAAAACTCTTCTGCGACCAGAAGACGTCGACTTTCCAACCGTATCTCGCCTCCACCAGCCAACCGTAAAACTGACTCATGTTGTTTCAGACACAGCCTGAAAGAAGTCTTGTGACTTACATAAAAGAGGTACGTTCAAACAACCTTGCAAATGGACAAAAAATATATGCTTTGTCTTGAGAATATGGGACCTCTATAGACATCCTGCACACAACCATATAGGCAGAGCCCATATTCCCTCTCTACATTCGTCATGACTCCTTACAGGTTTACCACCACACAGATGCAGAAAACCCACATGCTCTGACCTACTTAAACAGCTCCACAAGTAGCAAAAACAAATCACTTAACATTGGTCGGAAATGAACAAACCAAATGTCAGAGAACTCACACAGCAAGCACCCGTCTCCATGCAGCAGCTGCCAATCCTCATTCTGCTAATGCCAAGGTGCATGCACGGAACCATAGCCAGAGGCAAATGGAATCCAGGGTGGGCATGCACAATGCCACCTCTATGCGAATGTGCACGCGCGCTAACGCGCGTCCGCGAGTGCCAAAGCGCTAATATGCTAACGCGCATGCGCCAATGTGCCAAAGTGCTAATGTGCTAACACGCATGTGCCAATGTGCTAAGTTGCTAATGTGCATGCGCGTACGCACGTACGCTGGCGCCAATCCTGGCACACAGCACCCTATATAAACAGAGAGTCTGCCTAGCATCAGTGCTGGATTGTCTTCAGCTTGTTCCTGTGTTCCTGTTGTTACTCTGCCTGATTTACCTTATTCCTGAAAACCCGGCTATCTTCTGACTCTTGGATCTCCCCTGCCTGCTGAACCTGCCTCTACCTGCAATACTGACCTTGGCTTGAACTTATGATTACGGCTCTGCCTCCTGATTCTGTACCCTGCTGCCCGTCTGTTTCCAACCCCTGCCTGTTCCTGACTACGGTTTTGCCTTCTGACTTGGTACCCCGCTGCCAGCCTGTTGCCGACTCCTGCCTGTTCCTGATTCTGCAGTTGATCCTGATCTGGCTCCCGCTGAACAAGTTTGGTGATCAGTTTCCACATCTCCTCAGCAGAGGTTCCTGTATCTCCAAGTTCCAGCCTCCTGCCTGCAGGCACCTGCACCCTTTCGTTGCCCTCGCACTCCCTGTACCCACCACCAGGGGTGCTTGGACCGGAACCATGCAAGAGGCCCCCCTTATCATTTCGGGCTCCACTGTAAGGTACGTGACACCAATCCAGGCAACCTTAATACATAAAACTTGCAGGGACAATGTAATGAGATATATGCCTGTAACTAGACATACATCATATACATCCTATCCTCTAGCCAATGTCCACATCTATTGTTCTCCCCCCTGTGTATTGAGATACATAGCCCAGACTCTCTTTAACTTCACTAAAATATGTATTATCATGATACCTCCAAAGTTAATATAATAGGGGGATAGGATGTATCTCTTTTCTTATTCAAAAAGCAAGGTTTATGCTTAAGCACAGGATAATTAATATCATAAGTGTGTATGTTCAATACAAACCGCCAAAGAGGTACAATAGTTACAATACTCGCAATGTTGAATGACTGTTTAAATGTTTAGTTTAGTAGTTTAAAAGTTTGTCTCACACCATCATGCCCCCATTAGGGGCATGCACTACAGTAAACAAAAGCAAACAGCTCTAATGCTTAATGTATAAACGGAAGCGCATCAACGCGGACATTGGTCAGATTCCCAGGAACTGTCATAAAAGATGGAATTCTAAAAACATCATTTACGTATACGAGGGTCTTCAACCGGAGCAATAACCCTTCCTCCGTCATGGACAGCCTCTAACAAAGTTCAAACACACTAGTCTCACAAAGGGGAATCAATACAAAGGGTAAAAGGCATTGCGCTCTGACAGATAAGCCCGATCTCCCTGAGTATATATGCCATATATATATATAGATTCTGTTTCTTGTTGTGTTTATCTTATCGTGTCATATGATAAATATCCTATCCCCCCAACAACGTATATGGCAAAACCTCCAACCCCCCCATGTGATTTCTCACATGGTTCATATATCTTTAAGTAGCTCCTATGCACGTTAAGAAACAACACCCTTTATGCTCATAATGAAGGTGATAGGATATACCTGACACAATGAAGTCCTCCTTTACTAAGGTGTTAAGTGTTAACCAAGATTGAACAATAGTTTTCTGTTTGTTTTACAAAGATTTATAAATTCAACAAATCTGAGCACTTTCCTAGACTTATTAACAACACTAATTGAATACTTGACACAGATTCATGTAAACCCCCCTGCATTACTTCTTCCTAATAGCATAACCCACGGGCACACATATCTTATCTCAGACCTACAAACAGCCGAATACTTTAGCAACAACTAACAAAGCCACGATGCACAAAAAGTACTCAATCAAACCATTCTGAGGTATTTTCGGCAACTAAACACCCCTGAAGATGCCATCTCTATACCATTTGTTGTTCTCCTACACACATCTGCTCTAGCATAATGACCGTACGAGTAGTCATGAGGTACAGTACCCACACCTATCGTATATTCGCTAAAACTATCCTCACCAGTCCTGCCATACCCTGCAACAGCACAGTCCCCAGACTTGTGCTGACCTTCTCCAACACACAACTACCTAAAATAGGCAGGTTAGCGGGTCTATCCCTGCTGTCGGAATAACCCCCACCTATCCACACATAAGTATCTTCCTTTTAGCAAAACCCCCTGCATCCCCCTGATCTACCCCCTACCCGTCTCCCCACTTCTCCCTTCCTCTCAACCTCAATATCAGTCAGAAGGGACACATTTTACATCGCTTCTAACCCATAAACAGTGGCACACAACGAACACAGTAATGCCCATTGCAAACCAACCTCTCATGAAAAATAAACTCAAAATAGTTTCCCTTAACGCGAAAGGGCTTAACGTCCCCGAAAAAAGAGAACAACTCTTACTATATATGAGAAAAATCAAAGCTGATATAGTCCTACTCCAGGAAACGCACTTCAGAACCGACCAAATACCTAAACTTTCAAACAAAAATTTTCCAAAAACCTTTCACGCAACCAATCTGTCAGCTAAAACGAAAGGAGTGTCAATCTTAATATCCAAACATGTACCCTTAGTAGTGACAGACTCACAAATAGATGGTTCCGGCCGATATGCGTTTATCAAAGGCACAATATGGAATAGACCCATCACGATAGCTAATATATATAGTCCTAACTCGAATCAAGTGAGCTTTTTCCACGAGATAGCACTGGCCCTAACCTCTTTCCAGTCAGGCATCCTATTACTCGGAGGAGACTTTAATGTCGCTCTGAATCCGCTCGAAGATACGTCCTCTGGAACATCCTCCCTTACATTCAAAGCTCTTAAACAAATTAAAGCCCAATTACAGGACTTACTCCTACATGACTCCTGGCGTACCCTACATCCTAGTGACAGAGACTTTACTTTCTACTCCAGACCTCATGACCGTCACTCCAGAATAGACTATTGCCCCATACACACGGTCGGACTTTGTTCGGACATTCCGACAACAAAATCCTAGGATTTTTTCCGACGGATGTTGGCTCAAACTTGTCTTGTATATACACGGTCACACAAAGTTGTCGGAAAATCCGATCATTCTGAATGCGGTGACGTAAAACACGTACGTCGGGACTATAAACGGGGCAGTAGCCAATGGCTTTCATCTCTTTATTTATTCTGAGCATGCGTGGCACTTTGTGCGTCGGATTTGTGTACACACGATTGGAATTTCCGACAACGGATTTTGTTGTCGGAAAATTTTATATCCTGCTCTCAAACTTTGTGTGTCCGAAAATCCGATGCAAAATGTGTGATGGAGCCTACACACGGTCGGAATTTCCGACAACAAGGTCCTATCACACATTTTCCGTCAGAAAATCCGACTGTGTGTACGGGGCATAACTATTTGTCACACAAAAAGATCTGCCACTCTTGTCAGAAGCAACCATCGAACCTACGTTTTTATCCGATCATAACCCCATCACAGCCACTTTAACATTTCCAGAACACACACAACGCACCAACATATGGAGATTAGACGCATCGCTATTCACAAACCCCTCGTACATGGCCAACATTACGCCAACTGTCAAAGACTTCTTTGTATTAAACAACACTTCCGACACGACCCAATGGGAAGCCCACAAGTGCGTGGTTAGGGGATCACTAATTAAACTTACAGCCATGCGTAAATATTCCCAGCAGGAAGCAACTCATGCCTTACTAAACAAAATACGGAAACTGGAACTGGCACACAAACTCACTAAGGCCCGTGCCACCCTACAGGAACTGGAACAAGCACGAAATCACCTCAAAGAAGAACTAGGGAAAAAGACCAGGAAAAACTTTATCCTGTCCCAAAAGCTCTTCTATGAGCACAGTAATAAAAATGGAAACCTTCTAGCCAGAGCCCTGCAAGCTAAAAAAGCAAACATCACAATACACAAAATCAGATCGTCCCCTACAACTACATTATCCAAAAGCGATGACATCGCAAACCACTTTGCCAAATACTATTCAGATTTGTATAACCTTCCCCCTGAACAAAAAACACATTCGGACACTAGATCACGCGAAGATATCATCACAGAATTCCTAACACAAAACAGCCCTAGACCTATTTCCCCGGAGCAAGCAAAATTAATAGATGGTCCCATAACAGGAGAAGAATTCCTCTCAGCTATAAAACAAATGAAACCAGGTAGAAGTCCTGGCCCAGATGGGTTTTGCATGACGTATTATAAAACTTTCTCAAATTTATTAACGGCCCCCTTCTTAAGAGTCTTTAACCTACTATCCCAACCCAGTACAACATCCAACACCCTGTTCGAAGCACATATATGTGTAATTCCCAAACCTGGCAAAGACAATGAATTAGCCTCAAACTACCGACCTATCTCGCTACTAAACTCCGACCTAAAAATCTTTGCAAAAATCATAGCCAATCGCATACTCCCTCTGATCCCAAATTTCATATCAATAGACCAGGTAGGGTTTATTGCAGGAAGGGAGGCCAGGGACAACACCCTTAAAGCCATAAACATCCATCATTGGCTTTCCACCACTAAAGTCCCTGGCTTCTTCTTATCATTAGACGCTGAGAAGGCCTTTGACAGGCTAGCCTGGGACTACCTCATAGCGGTATTACGAAATCTCGGCTTTGGTGAATGCTTGGTAAACGTCATAACATCCTTATACTTGAATCCAACAGCGAAAGTCCGAGTAAATGGACTCCTGTCAAGGGCCTTCCAAATCAAAAATGGCACATGTCAGGGTTGCCCTCTTTCCCCCATCCTGTTTGTTCTTACACTCGAACCCTTCCTACGTAGACTACGGGATAACTCAGACATCCATGGGCTTACTACAGCGGAGAAAAATTACAAGTCAGCTGCGTTTGCGGATGATATTCTCCTATTTCTATCCAAGCCCCTTTGTCAAGGACTATACTCACCGAGGCCGAGATGCCGAGAGCGGCTCGTCCTTACGACCACGCGCACCCGACCCCTGGAGGTGATACAGGGAGTTGGGGGCACGCGGAGGCACGGGCTTCCGGTGGTGACTGAATTCCTGAAGGAAGTCCGTGTAGCCGCTGGGCACTGTAGAAGCTGCAAAACAAGTGGTTAAATGGAACCGGGGTATCAGCTCGGGCAAGTCCGTTATTCAGGCAAGGATCAGGGGTATCAGACAGGCAGAGAGAGTAATCGTTGAACAAGCCGGGGTCCGGGGTATCAGGCAGGCAAGAGTAGTCCGTTATGCAAGCAGAGGTCTGGGGTATCAGGCAGGCAAAGAGTAGTCCGTTTATACAAGCAGAGGTCTGGGGTATCAGGCAGGCAAAGAGTAGTCCGTTATACAAGCAGAGGTCCGGGGTATCAGGCAGGCAGAGAGTAGTCCGTAATCACAAGCAGGGGTCAGTACTGGTAACACACTGGGAAGCAGGAAAATGACAGGCACAGGGGACAGGGTACAGCTGACGACAAACCAGCAACCCGACTGGGTGCTGGAGCCGTCAGAAGCAGCCCTCCGGCGAGCGCGTCACCGTGACGCGCCGCCGTGCACCCGCACGGTCACGGCGCGCACACGGGGACCGCCGTGCACCCGCGCGCGCCGCACCATTGGGCCGCGAAAGGGTGTACGGCGCAGCGTGAGTTCTCCGCGCATGCGCCGTGGAACCCGGCGGACGGAGGCGGCTTGTGCCTCCTGACAGTGCCCCCCTCCTAAGGGCGGACACTGGACGCCCAGACTGGACATCACCTCCGGGTGGTCTCGGTGAAAGGCTTGAATTAAGCGTGGTGCATGTAGATTCTTCGCGGGTTCCCAAGAGTTGTCCTCAGGTGGATAACCCTTCCACTGGATCAGATACTGCAGTTGTCTGCCCTTCTTCCTACAGTTAAGGATGGACTCCACCTCAAACTCATTTTCTCCATCCACCCTAACTGGTGGCGGAGGAAGCTCCCCTCTTTCCGGGAAAGTGCTGTCCACTACGGGCTTCAGTAAGGACACGTGGAAGACAGGATGGATTTTGTAAGTTTTTGGTAGTGCTAGCTCCATAGCCACAGGGTTGATAATTCTTTTGATGGGGAAAGGACCTATGAACTTGGGTCCCAATTTCCGCGAAGGCACAGATAGTTTAAGATTGGTAGTGGATAGCCAGACCTCTTCTCCTAGTTTAAAGGTTGGATTCTCCCTCCTGCCCCGATCATACTGCTCCTTGTAATCCATTTGAGCCCTTTGCAACATATCTTGAATCCTCTGGAAATTCGCTTGTAAAGAGGCTATTCTGTCCTGCACTGCAGGGACTGCTATCTCAGGAACATCGTTGGACAGAAAGGTGGGATGGAATCCACAATTCGCCCAGAAGGGCGTTTGGTTAGTAGCAGCGTGAACAGAATTGTTATACGCGAACTCTGCGTATGGGAGAAGACTTGCCCAATCATCTTGAGATCCCGAGCAGAAACACCGCAGGTATTGCTCTAGAGTCTGGTTCGTCCTTTCCGTTTGGCCGTTACTCTGGGGGTGGTAAGCTGATGAGAGGCAGACTTGGATATTTAAGGCTTTGCAGAGCTCCCTCCAAAATTTGGACGTAAATTGTACACCCCTGTCTGATACGATGTTCTTTGGTACTCCATGGAGCCTGATCTCCTTCAAAAAAATATTGGCAGTCTCTAGGGCCGAGGGGGTGCCCTTCATGGGCAAAAAATGGGCCATCTTGGAGAGACGGTCAACCACGACAAAAATGGTGGTAAAACCCCCCGAGGCTGGCAGGTCCACTATAAAATCCATAGAGACGTCAGACCATGGTCGTTCGGGGATAGGTAGAGGTCTTAGTAAACCCCAAGACTTGGCGTTTCGACCCTTGTTTCGCTGACACAAAGGGCAGGATGCCACATATTCTTTGCAATCCCGTCTCCACCCAGGCCACCAAAAGGAACGAGAGACCAGCTCGGACGTTTTCCTTACTCCAAAATGCCCTGCGAGTTTATGGTCATGGCACATCTTGAGGGTTAGCGACCGTGTCTCCTGTGGTACAAAGATTTTTCCCCGGATCCAAAAGAAATTACCGTTTCTTTTCAAGGATTGCACCTCTGGTTCCATGCAAGAGTTGGATGATGTTTTAATGGATGACATCAAATCCACTTGTGTTACCCCAAGGAAGTTTTGGGACGAGAGGATTGTTCCAGGTTCTGAAGCTTGGGACTCTGTTGAGAACATCCGTGAGAGTGCGTCTGCCTTTCCATTCTTTGAGCCAGGTCTATAGGATATGTGGAAGTTGAAGCGAGAGAAAAAGAGAGCCCAGCGGGCTTGTCTAGGTTTTAGTCGTTTTGCTGTCCGTAAATATTCGAGGTTTTTATGATCTGTAAAGATCATTACCGGATGTAATGCGCCTTCGAGCAGATACCTCCATTCTTCTAAAGCAAATCTTATGGCCAGCAGCTCCCTGTCACCCACGTCGTAGTTTAACTCTGGCGGGCTGAGTTTCCGAGAAGCGAAAGCACCGGGGTGAAGGATGGCTTTGGGCCCTTGTCTTTGAGA
The DNA here is from genome assembly GCA_037952835.1 of Lithobates septentrionalis. NCBI lineage: Eukaryota > Metazoa > Chordata > Amphibia > Anura > Ranidae > Lithobates > Lithobates septentrionalis. The sequence goes on along the minus strand of JBBDGP010000278.1, from coordinate 4,149,839 downwards.
GAGAATGGCCCCTGTGGCAATTTCCGAAGCATCCACCTCCAAAACATATGGCTGAGAAGGATCGGGGTGGCGAAGAATTGGAGCCGAACTAAACAGATCCTTTAATTTTAGAAAGGCCTCTTGTGCGGCCTCACTCCACCGGAAAGGGTTGTGCTGACGGGTTAGCTGGGTGATAGGTGCTACAATGGTCGAGAATCCGATAATGAACTTCCGATAAAAATTAGCAAATCCTATGAATCGTTGGACCCCTTTTTTATCAGATGGAGCTGGCCAATCTTGGATAGCTTGTATCTTTTGGGGATCCATTGCGAACCCGCCGGCCGATATGATGAACCCCAGAAATTGTACCACTGACCTCTCGAAATCACACTTCTCCACTTTCAGATAAAGCTTGTGTTGTTTTAATATAGTGAGGACTCTTTTGACATGCCCCTTGTGTAGTTCCATCGTGGGAGAAAAAATGAGTATGTCATCTAGATAGACAACAAGGAAGTCATCCAGGTATTCTCGGAAGATGTCATTAACTAGGTGCTGGAAAGTAGCTGGAGCATTGCATAGCTCGAATGGCATCACCAGGTACTCGAAGTGCCCAAACCTGGACCTGAACGCTGTCTTCCATTCATCCCCAGCTCTGATTCTAATAAGGTTATAGGCACCCCGCAGGTCTAATTTGCAAAAGACCTTGGCAGATCGGAATCGTTGAAATAACTCCGGGATGAGTGGCAGTGGGTACCTGTTTTTAATGGTAATATTGTTGAGCTGCCTGTGACGGATCCAATCCCACACTCCACTGAGTGCCCCCGTCAATAACACCGCTTCCTCCCGTATGATCATCAGACAGATATAATATTATAGCTGCAGTACATACAAGTCTAGTCGATAATAGCTTGTAGAATCTTGACTGCTTTATTGGGCAGAACACAGCCTTTTTATACACATTTAACACAAGGGGTTAGATAACGAGGTAGGGCTGACTCATGGACACTCCCCCCCTCCCCTCTAGCAAAAACTTAAAAGACAATAATATAATTAACATGTTAATTAACACAACACTTAAGGCAGACCTGGTGACCAGACAGTTCGTCTCTGCAGGTTAATGTGATCAGCTCTTTCAAGAGTCATGTATTGTTCAGAATAAACAACTGAGAATATTCTTTGGGCAAGTTCAAAAAAATAAAAGATTAATATAGAAATAACAAATAACAGGGTGAATGTGGACAGAAAAAGGTCCTTGCAGCCAATTTCCGCGACAGTGCCCCCCCCTGTCCCATAGTCCGGCAGACCCAACTAGATCCACCACGGGTCAGCTTGGGGCTGTCCGGGAGAGTTTTATAGTTCCGGGAAAGTCCATCAGCGTTCCCATTCTGCTTTCCTGGCCGATACTGTATGGTAAAATTGTAGGGCTGCAGTGCCAAGCTCCATCGTAACAAACGTCCATTATCCCCGGAGACCCGATTAAGCCAGATTAATGGATTGTGGTCGGTGAGCACCGTAAAAGATCGTCCGTAGAGATAAGGTTGGAATTTCTTGAGAGCCCACACCAGCGCCAAACACTCCTTCTCCACGGCTGCATAACCGACTTCCCTGGGTAGCAGCTTCCGACTGATGTAGGCCACTGGGTGCTCACCGCCATCAGGTCCTACTTGGCTCAGTACTGCCCCCAGCCCGAATGTAGAGGCATCTGTGTGGACACAAAAACGTTTGCTTGGGTCAGGGGCAGCTAGAACAGGAGCTGAAGTTAGTGCATTCTTTAATTGTTGGAAGGCAGCTTCACACTCAGGGGACCACAGTACCTGTCGGGGAAGGTGCTTCTTAGTCAGGTCTGTCAGGGGCTTAGCAATGGAACTATATTGCGGGACAAATTTCCTATAGTACCCAGCTGTGCCGAGGAACGCCAGGACCTGGGTTTTAGTACGGGGGGTCGGCCACTTGGCAACGGCCTCAATCTTAGCAGGCTCAGGTCGTTGTTGTCCACTGCCTACTCGATGTCCAAGGTACTGTACCTCGGACATCCCTATGCTGCATTTCTCTGGCTTAAGGGTTAGTCCTGCAGCCTTGATGCGGTCTAGCACGACACCCAGATGAACCAGATGGTCCTCCCAGGTATCACTGTAGATCGCAATGTCGTCCAGATATGCACAAGCATAGTCCTGGAGGCCATCAAGGAGTTGGTCTACCATCCTCTGGAAAGTCGCCGGTGCATTCTTCATCCCAAATGGCATTACTTTAGACTGGTATAAGCCAAATGGGGTAATGAACGCCGATTTCGGAATAGATTCCGCATCCAGAGGAATTTGCCAGTATCCTTTGCATAGGTCAAGGGTTGTCAGGAATTTTCCCCGAGCAATGCGATCTAACAGATCATCGACCCGGGGCATAGGGTAAGCATCAGTGGTGGTGCACTCATTTAATCTGCGGTAGTCTACACAGAAGCGAGTTGTGCCATCCCGCTTCGGTACAAGGACCACCGGGGAAGCCCAGGGGCTGCTGGATGGCTCAATGACTCCCAATTCAAGCATCTCCTTAATCTCATGACGCATCCCCTCTCTCACTGCGTCAGGTATCCGGTAAGCCGCCTGTCTTAGCAGCAGTTGTCCTGGGGTCTCCACACGGTGCACTGCCATAGTAGTGTACCCGGGGACTGTGGAGAACATTTCCCTTCTCTGACTAAGGACCTGTCTAGCTTGTTCTCTCTGCGTCGGCCCTAGCTGGTCGTCAAGCTTTATCATCTCTATCCCTGCAGTAATACTATTTAGCTCCGGGAGCACCAGCAGGGGAAGATTCTCAGAATCTTCCACAGCTGGAGCACATATAGCGGCTACCTCTCCTGATCTTTCCCAGTATGCTTTCAACATGTTCACATGAAAGGTCCGTTGGACTCTTTCATCCGAACATTTAGCCACTAGGTAGGTTGTGTCACAGAGCTTTGCCACAACCCGGTAAGGTCCCTGCCAAGTGGCCTGTAACTTGTCCTGCTTGGTTGGTCTGAGGGCAAGAACCTTCTGCCCAACCTCCAGAGTGCGGTTCCGAGCAGTACGATCGTACCATCGTTTCTGCCGCCTTTGGGCAGCCCGAAGGTTCTCCTGGACAGTGTCTGTGAGCTCCTTCAGTCTGTCCCTAAACTCAAGAATGTATGCTACGATAGAGGACCCTTGGGGATCAATTCCCCCTTCCCAGTGGGCTCTGACTAGATCTAGGGGCCCCCTCACCCGCCTCCCATACAGTAACTCAAATGGGGAGAACCCGGTAGATTCCTGCGGCACCTCCCGATAAGCGAAGAGAAGGTGTGGCAGATATCTCTCCCAATCCCTGTGAGAGGTTGCAAATGTCCTAAGCAGCTGTTTCAGTGTTCCATTGAACCTCTCACACAGTCCGTTGGTCTGGGGGTGATAGGGAGAGCTCTGTAGGGGCTTTATCCCACAGAGCCTCCATAACTGCTGAGTGAGCTCAGCAGTGAACTGGGTCCCCTGGTCAGAGATGATTTCCCGAGGGAAACCCACCCTGGCAAAGATCCGGAGCAAAGCATCAGCCACAGTTTCTGCATGGATATTTGCCAGCGGAATGGCCTCTGGGTACCGGGTGGCATAATCCACCACAGTAAGGATATATCTCTTCCCAGAAGGACTAGGTCTGGGCAATGGTCCAACCAGGTCTACGGCAACACGGCTAAAGGGTTCATCAATGATCGGTAAAGGGTGTAGGGGAGCTTTCAGCGGGCCCCCATGCTTACCCACCCGCTGGCATGTGTCACAGGTCCGGCAATACTGTCGGACATCCCCTGTAATCCCTGGCCAAAAAAACGACTGAGTCAGACGGTGGAGGGTCCGGGACATCCCCAGGTGTCCGGCTAAGGGTATGTCATGCCCAATGCGCAGCAGGTCATGACGATATTTCTGCGGCACAACCAGCTGCCGCTTGGGTGGATGGGAGGCTGTCTTTCCCTCATTAACCCGATAGAGTAATCCCTGGACCCACTCTATTCGCTCCCTCTCCAACCCCCCAGGGTCCAATCCTGCTCTTTCCCTATAGCTAGCTAAGGAAGGGTCGCTAAGAGTTGCCTGAGCAAATTCTTGGGGAGAAGCCCAAGTCGGGATAGGGTTAGTTGGGGTAGTACAGTCTAGGTCAGGGGTGACAGGTCTTACCTGGGTCCCGTCCTCGAGGGAGCGCACCTCCATCCGGGCTTGCTGGCGGGTGGTAACAGGATAGGCTTCCGGGGATACATCCAGGGAGAAGGCTGAATTTAAATGTCCCAAATCGTTGCCCAACAAAACCTCTGCAGGTAAGTTCTGCATTATTCCCACTTCCACTTCTTTGGCCCCCGAACCCCAATCAAGGTGAACCCTGGCAGTGGGGACCCGCATAACATTTCCCCCGGCCACCCGCACAGCCACAGACCGTCCCGTCTGCTCTGCCGGGTTTATCATTCGGGACTGTATCAGGGTAATAGTAGCTCCCGTGTCCCGCAGTCCCTGGGCAGCCCGACCATTAATCCACACGGCTTGTCGATGGTGCAAACGATTATCTGTAGTGGCAGCTTGCACAGGGTCTGCCTCATGTAGAATTCCAATATTCTCCTCGCTTGGGTAAGTCACATCATCTCTCTCCAGACAGTGTGCAGCAGCCCGGGCAGGTCCAAGGGGCCTGTTGTTCCGCGCGTCCTGGGAAACATTCTGCGGACAATACCTCCTAACATGCCCTGATTGGTTGCATCTGTAGCAGAGGTCCCCTTTTCCTCGTGAAGATGGTAGCTGAGTGGGGCCGGGGATCAACGGCGGGTGTGGAGGGGCAACGCTCCGTGGAATGTTGGGGACAGGCCGAGCTGGGGTCTTAGGCTCTGGTTGTACAGTCCGCCTTGAATCCACGTATTGGTCAGCTAGGGTGGCAGCTTCATCTACTGTGACGGGCCGCCGATCCTTTACCCAGTCTCTAACCTCATGTGGGGTATGATCGTAGAATTGTTCCAGGAGGATTAGCTGGAGCGCATCTGCCATGGTAACAGCTTGGCGCCCGGTCATCCAACTCTCCGCTGCTCATTTGATGAGCCCATTCTGTGTAAGGCTCTCTCTCCTTTCGGCGGAGGTTGCGAAACCTCAAACGGTGTGCCTCTGGAGTAATGCAGAAGCGAGCCAATAGTCTTTCTTTTACCCGGTCATAGTCCTGGCTGATCTCATCAGGGACATTATTGTACGCCTCTGCAGCCCTTCCTGTGAGACGGCTGACCAGGAGCGTGACCCAATCTGCTTTATTGACACCTTGGAGACCGCATTGACGCTCAAACATTTGCAGGTAAACATCCATCTCATCTTCATCATCTTGAAACATGCGGAAGGCGGCATAGGGTAGCTTTTTGCGGGCCGCTGGAGATTCCCGGTTGAACATAACTGACGCTCCTTGGTTACGCTGGAGTTCAGCCATTCGCAGCTGGGACACCTCTCGTAACACTTGACTGATAACCTCCTGCGGGGGGTGAGTACCATACAAGGCCAGTCGCCACTGGACGTCACGCTGGAACTCTGTCGCCTCTGTGGTGTCTGCTGGTGGGTTGCTGGCCTGGTCAATCTCCATTAGTTCGGTGATGAGAGTCGTTTTGGATTTGTTGCTGGAGACTTTTCCACGGGCTTCCAAGAGATCCTTCAAGGTGCTGCGCTTGAGTCTGGCGTAGTGATGTTCCATCTGCTGTTAGGAGCAGGGGGTCCCGGTGGTGATTTGGGTGAGCCTAGGCAAGAGGAAGCATCCCAGAGCTTGCCACCAATTGTGACGGATCCAATCCCACACTCCACTGAGTGCCCCCGTCAATAACACCGCTTCCTCCCGTATGATCATCAGACAGATATAATATTATAGCTGCAGTACATACAAGTCTAGTCGATAATAGCTTGTAGAATCTTGACTGCTTTATTGGGCAGAACACAGCCTTTTTATACACATTTAACACAAGGGGTTAGATAACGAGGTAGGGCTGACTCATGGACACTCCCCCCCTCCCCTCTAGCAAAAACTTAAAAGACAATAATATAATTAACATGTTAATTAACACAACACTTAAGGCAGACCTGGTGACCAGACAGTTCGTCTCTGCAGGTTAATGTGATCAGCTCTTTCAAGAGTCATGTATTGTTCAGAATAAACAACTGAGAATATTCTTTGGGCAAGTTCAAAAAAATAAAAGATTAATATAGAAATAACAAATAACAGGGTGAATGTGGACAGAAAAAGGTCCTTGCAGCCAATTTCCGCGACACTGCCGGTAGTCCACACAAGGTCTAAGGGACCCATCTTTTTTCCCAACAAAGAATATCCCTGCTCCCGCAGGTGAGGACGAAGGACGGATAAAACCCTTTTCCAGGTTCTCATCGATTTATTGTCTGAGCGCCTCCAGTTCGGTCTCGGAGAGAGGGAATATACGACCGAACGGGATCACTGATCCTGGCAACAGGTCGATCGGACAGTCATAAGGCCGATGAGGTGGTAGGCGATCAGCCATTTGTTTATTAAAGACCTCCTGGAACTCCAGATATTCAGAGGGAATCTGCTGCAGTTTGTCGGACGAGGTAGTAACCGTAGCACAAACCTTCGAGGTTAAAGGGAGGCAATGCTCCGAGCAGTACGGAGAGGAGAAGGACACCACCTTGGTGCTCCATTGGATCTGCGGATCATGAGCTTGTAACCAGGGCAGGCCGAGGATGACTGGGAAGATGGGAGACTGGATGAGGTCGAGCCGTAGGAGTTCCTGATGCCCGGAGTCGGTGGTTACCAGGATAGGCTGGGTCTCTTGGGTGATTGGACCGGACCTAGGAAGAGACCCATCAGCTAGATGCACCTGTAACCCTTGGGTCTTTGTTTGCAAGGGAATACGGAGGCTGCGGGCCAAGGCTGCATCCATGAAGCAGCTACAAGCCCCCGAATCAATGATGGCGGGTAGGCGAGACTCCCCTTCCGGTAGCTGCAAGGAAACAGACAACATCACATAAGACTTTGGAGCATCATTATCCTGGTAATTCATCAATCTAGGCTGAAAGGACTTACTGGGCCTTATTGGACAACCGCGCAGGAAGTGTCCCGCTCCCCCGCAGTACAGACACAAATTGGACTGCCGTCTGCGTTGTCTCTCCTCCGATGTTAGTGGGGCCCGGACCAGGCCTAGCTGCATGGGTTCAGCTTCAGGAGGTGTGATGGAGGATGTTGACAGCATGGATGGGGCTCTGAATGGCGTCCACGAAGGGCGTGGACCCTGAAACCGCTCCGAGCGGCGTTCTCGCAAGCGCCTGTCCAACTGCGTGGCTGCCTGAATGAGTTCTTCCAAGGTCTCCAGAGTCTCCATCCTGGCTAGCTCATCCTTAAGGAGTTCAGACAAGCCTTGACGATACTGGTAGCGAAGAGCCGGCTCGTTCCAGTTCGTGTCGGCCGCCCATTTACGGAACTCGACCGTGTAATCTTCAATGGGCCTCCTTCCTTGGGAAAAGTGGTGTAGAGTGGCTTCAGCGGTAGCCTTCCGTTGCGGGTCATCATAAAGTTTGGACATACCCTCAAAGAAGGTATCTATGGAATTTAACACAGGACTTCCCTGTTCCATCAAGCCGTGGGCCCAAGCCTGAGGTTCCTCTGACAGCAACGAGATAGCGAACCCCACCTTGACGATCTCTGATGCAAATGTCCGGGGCTGGAGGGCAAAGTAAAGAGAACATGCGTTCTTAAAAGCTCTGAATCTTTTACGGTCCCCTGAAAACCGTTCGGGCATAGGGACCCTAGGCTCGGGAAGCGCCATGACGACAGTAGGGCTGGCGGTGGCCTGGGGAAGCAGACCTTCATTGCCGGGTGCCGGAACTGCAGCGGCGGAGGGAAGTACTCCAGCAATCTGTTGGAGGCGATTGTCAATCTGAGTATACCCCTCTTGTAACTTCTGGACTGAGTCGGCCAAGGTGGAGACCTGTTGACATAGGATCTCCAAAGGAGAGTGCGCTCTGTCGGCCTCGGACATCTGGCTGGTTTGTACTGTCAAGGACTATACTCACCGAGGCCGAGATGCCGAGAGCGGCTCGCCCTTACGACCACGCGCACCCGACCCCTGGAGGTGATACAGGGAGTTGGGGGCACGCGGAGGCACGGGCTTCCGGTGGTGACTGAATTCCTGAAGGAAGTCCGTGTAGCCGCTGGGCACTGGAGAAGCTGCAAAACAAGTGGTTAAATGGAACCGGGGTATCAGCTCGGGCAAGTCCGTTATTCAGGCAAGGATCAGGGGTATCAGACAGGCAGAGAGAGTAATCGTTGAACAAGCCGGGGTCCGGGGTATCAGGCAGGCAAGAGTAGTCCGTTATGCAAGCAGAGGTCTGGGGTATCAGGCAGGCAAAGAGTAGTCCGTTTATACAAGCAGAGGTCTGGGGTATCAGGCAGGCAAAGAGTAGTCCGTTATACAAGCAGAGGTCCGGGGTATCAGGCAGGCAGAGAGTAGTCCGTAATCACAAGCAGGGGTCAGTACTGGTAACACACTGGGAAGCAGGAAAATGACAGGCACAGGGGACAGGGTACAGCTGACGACAAACCAGCAACCCGACTGGGTGCTGGAGCCGTCAGAAGTAGCCCTCCGGTGAGCGCGTCACCGTGACGCGCCGCCGTGCACCCGCACAGTCACGGTGCGCACACGGGGACCGCCGTGCACCCGCGCGCGCCGCACCATTGGGCTGCGAACGGGTGTACGGCGCAGCGTGAGTCCTCCGCGCATGCGCCATGGAACCCGGCGGACGGAGGCGGCTTGTGCCTCCTGACACCCTTGTAACTATCCCTAACCTCCTTAAAGACTTCAAATTATTCCAATACTTAGCCCACTTCAAAATAAACTTTTAGAAATCACACGCAACATAACCCTAACAGAACAACAGATGTCACAATGTAAGCAAAACTTTCCATTCATCTGGAAATCAGAGACACTGACATACTTGGGAATTCAACTTCCTGCAAACCTATCAGATCTCTTTCTTAAAAATTACCTCCCTCTGCTCAAAACCATCACAGACAACCTAAAAAAAATGGAATAAATCACATTTTTCTTGGTTCGGGAGAACGGCCATAGTCAAGATAAATATTTTACCACGCGTACTTTACCTTCTACAAACGATCCCCATCAAACTTCCTAACACGTTCCTGCGATCGATCTCCAAAATTAATAGAAATTGCATTTGGAACCAAAAACACCCCAGAATTAGATACAGCCAACTAATAAAACCCAAAGCCAAAGGGGGAATAGGCCTACCCGACATACAACACTACCATTGGACATGTCACGTACAGCGGATTGTTGGCTGGCACACACATCAAAAGACAAAAGACTGGGTGGCATTAGAAAACTCTTTCTCTCCTCACCCCATTACCAGGACCCCCTGGATCAAACGCAACCTTCTACCAGAAACCATTATGAATCACCCAACGATAGGCCCCACGTTGGAATGCTTTATGCAGTCCAACCGCAAATTCAAGCTTTCCAAAATTCCAGGCCCCCTCACGCTAATCTTGTTCAATCCACAATTTGCCCCTGGGATGGAACGTCATCCACTATCCCACATACAACCAGACATAGGCTTACGTTTACGTCACATCATACATGAAGGCAAATTACTAACTCAAAAACAAATAGATGCGACCTGGACCACGCATAAACTAAGTATACTAAACTACTGGCAACTCATGCATTTTGCAGACAGTATAAAAAGCAAGACGGACTTGTCTGAAACCTTTGCTGAATTTGAAAGACTATGCCTTAGCGGCACACCACAACGCCATACCATCTCCCTGATACATAACATGTTCTGGAACAATACTCAGACTGACGAGGGAGCAGCCTGCAAAGCCTGGAACAATGATCTAAATATAGAAATTTCAAGTAGCTCTTGGGATACAATATACGGAAATGCACACAAAGGCTCTATAAATGTCTCTACCCAAGAGGCAAATTACAAAGTAATCTCACGTTGATATCGCACCCCTTCTATCTTACACAGAATTAATACATCCCAATCAAATAAGTGCTGGAGGTGTCAGAATGAATTAGGTGACCTCCTACACATTTGGTGGACTTGCCCTAGAATCCAGGTCTTCTGGAATCAAGTCCACAAACTAATTGAAAAAAATTACCACATATAAGCTAGATTATTCACCTGCGCAGTTCCTTCTACACCTCCAGCAACCAGACGATTTACCATACTTTAGATCATTAGCCATGATGCTAGTAAACGCAGCAAAAATGTGCATACCACCTCTATGGGGCACTCCTAGAACACCCTCCATCTCAGACTGGTTTATAAGAATAAATAAAATCGCAGAAATGGAAGAACTTATTGCAATATTCCGAAACCTACCACATAAGTTCTCTACGCTCTGGGCCTGCTGGACCTAATTTAAATCAACTACAGAATACCTGCAAAGGATGCATGCTTAAACATCTGACCCTTTACATATGAGGGACATTAAGCTATAAATCTATACCAATAACAATTTGCCACGTTCAAATCAGACAAATTACTGAAGACGCATACGATACACCTAATCCTCGCATGGGGAAACTCACTGGGCTCTCCCTACAAAATTACGTACACATAAATATGAACCAGCAGTTACAAATAACAACCAAAAAACTCCTCCAGTGACTTCTGGCAATAATACGAACCCTATACCTTCCCACCTCCCGCTACCCTATCTCACCCCCCTCCCCCTCCCAACTAACTTATAGACCAGGATAAATGTATAGAGTGCGCTGGACACACACATGTACTTAGGTACCAACAATTACACAAGGGAATATAACTCCCTAAACTAACCCATATCAAAATTGATAGGCAATCACCACCAATTAGATATCACAGAAAGTAAAGTCAACATTGTTCACATTCCTCCCGTTACATGCTCCTAAGCTGTAAAACATAATTCCCCTCCTCCCAGCACAAATATCAGACTTATATTCCCCACATACAATTCTAGTACACTATGTCATCATCAGTGTTAAACTAATCTCGGATTAGATTAATAGTTTGCTGTTGATTTATTCAATAAGTCCTGGCTATATACTCTTGTAATCGTATTATACTTACCTACCATTGATGTATCTGTATTTTTGTAACGTTTCCTTACATTCAATAAAATCTTTTTGGAAAAAAAAAAAAAGAATGAGAACAGGCACAGTGGTACCTTCAAGGAGATGTCTCCATTTTTTCAGGGCTAAAATGATCGCCAACAGCTCTCTGTCACCAATCTCGTAATTGCACTCTGCAGGTGACAATTTCTTGGAAAAGTAGCCACACGGATGCATAGCGCTCTCAGAGTTAGGACGTTGATACAGAAGGACGCCAACTCCAGTCTCAGAAGCATCAACTTCTAGGATAAAAGGCAACGTAGGATCAGGATGTGCCAACACAGGAGCAGAAACAAAAGCAGACTCTCAAAGGCCTTAATGGACTCCGGAGACCAACTCTGTGGGTTACCGTCCTTTCTGGTCATATCAGACAGGGGCTTGACCAGAGACAAGAAGTTACGAATAAACTTCCGATAATAGTTGGCAAAGCCCAGTAAACACTGCAGAGGACATAAACCTACAGGTTGGGGCCACTGTAGGACTGTTGGCTAATTGTAGGCAATTAGCCAACAGCTGAGCGGCCAGCTCAGAGAAGGAAGGGCTGAACCCAGCCCTGACAGTAGTCTGGGCAGTTCTCCGGCTCTACGTGACTATCTCTTCCCTCGTAAACCATAAAACTATATGTATAGCCTGTGGCCCTGTCACAGAGCTTATACATCTTGACCCCATATCTGACACAGTTGCCGGAAAGATACTGTTTGAAAGACAAGCGGCCAGAAAACTTAATCAGGGACTCATCAATGCAGACAACTTGATTGGGAGTAAACAAGGCTGCAAACTGTTGTTTGAAGTGGTTTACAAGGGCCCGAATTTTGTAGAGCTGATCATATCCAGGGTCACCCCGAGCATGACAGAGTTCATTATCATTGAAGTGAATGAACTGCAAGATCTGCTCATATCGTGCCCTGGTCATGGAGGCAGAGAACACGGGCAAATGGTGAATTGGGTCAGTGGACCAATATGACTGCAACTCACTCTTTTTAGTTATGCCCATGAGGAGGGCATAACTATTCAGAAACCTAATAGGTTTCCATTCTTTTGCAAGGGTCAAATGGGGATTAGCAGCAATGAATTGACCAGCATACAAATTGCTTTGGTCCACAATAGATCTATAGAGATCTTTGGTGAAAAACAGCGAATAAAAAAGTGATGTAAAATCAACTGTTTCCACCTGAATTCCAGGTTGGCCAGTGAATGGGGGAAGTACGGGTGCTGCAGAAGTGGTGGGTTCCCAATTAGGATTGGCAAATGCAGCAGGAAGGGCACTATGGGCTCGAGGGGCCTGGCTTTGTCTTCTTGGTGGTTGTAGGATACTTGTTGTGCTAGCCACCTCACCAGATTGAACTGCACTTATGGGACTCGCCACGTCACCACGTGATACTGCAGTGCTGGTTTGACTACGACCAGGGTGTACTAGGCTGCTGGTGCTTGCCAGTTCACCAGAAGGATGAGCGGCACTAGTATTGGCTCTCTGCTCCATACAAGAGCCCTATGGTTCTTGCACCTCAACAACAGCAGAAGAATGGGGTCAGGTATGCCTGACCTTGGCAGGGACCACAACTCCGTCGTCAGAGCTTTCTGTCAGGGTGCCGCTGCTGTCTACAGGATCGGATTCTGAACCTGAATCTGACAGATGGGTGACTTCCTCTTCACTATCTGTAATGCTGAGAAACGTGTAGGCCTCTTCACTAGTGTACCTTCGATTTGACATTTTGATCTCTAAATTTACTGGTACACTAGTGAGACTCACCGGAAAAAGAGCTCCTGACTGTCAGCGACTGATTCAAAAGCTACCAAAAAACTGTTAGCGTTCACAGGGATCAGGCCTGACTCTGCGAATGCTGCAGTTATGTGTGTTCTGTTTTTGTAAGTGACAGTGATCGATTGATACTGCACTTGGGTGGGCTTGGCTGGGCAGAGGGGCTAAATGCAGGTGCTAGCAGGTATTTGGGCTTATTCTGCTAACGCTGCATTTTTGGGAACGCTAAACTATTGGGGATGCTATTATAGTTCTGATCAGATCAAAGATATCGATACGTTCAGACACTATACTACTAAGGGTAGTGTATGGTGCATGCATGGGTGTTAGCGCTACTGGCACTAATTTGACGCTGCCTGGGGCAACGCAGACCCTGACTGATGCTAAAAACTAACTGATGTCACCCACCGGATGATCAGGGAGTTAAATCTTCATTGGGTAATATACGGTGGGTGAAAGGGTTAACTAGGAGGCAATCAGGGGTTAAAACCTTTATTAGGTAATATATGGTCCTGATGAAACTGGGGTTTCCAGTGAAACTTGTTGACGTCACCCCCTGCAGCGTCAAACACCACCTCTAGCACCACCCTGCATATCACCTCGCTGCTGAGTTGGTCCGTGTTTTTCGGCTGAGCCCTTGATATGGGGGATCCGGGAGCCGTTGCTCTTTATATGGCTCTTCATATGGCAGCTAGCCTACCTTTTGCATGACGAGCTTTTACTGTTCACTTATCGTGAGTGGCTTTTTCTGGTGTTAATATGAAGCTATATAGTCATGATAAGAATCTCTTACAATCTACAAAGCCATAAATCACCTGCTAGCAATAGCGCTGACCAGCGTTACATTCATTGACCTACACAGACAGTGAGTAATTGATCGATGTGTATTTTGTTGTCTGAACTACTGTGTAATTTCCACTTAGAACCTTATTATTGTCTGGGCTCAGGCCTCTGTTCGTTGACTTTGGTTCAGTGGATTAGTTCTGATTAGGGATGAGCTGAACACCCCCCTGTTCGGTTTGCACCAAAACTTGCGAACAGGTAAAAAATTTGTTCGAACATGCGAACACCGTTAAAGTCTATGGGACACGAACATGAATAATCAAAAGTGCTAATTTTAAAGGCTTATATGCAATTTATTGTCATAAAAAGTGTTTGGGGACCCGGGTCCTGCCCCAGGGGACATGGATCAATGCAAAAAAAAGTTTTAAAAACGGCCGTTTTTTCGGGAGCAGTGATTTTAATAATGCTTAAAGTGAAACAATAAAAGTGTAATATCCCTTTAAATTTTGTACCTGGGGGGTGTCTATAGTATGCCTGTAGCACTTTTGATTTCTCCAATAGACTTTTAAAGGGTGTTCCGCTGCTTTCGAATTTGCCGTGAACACCCCAAATTGTTCGCTGTTCGCTGATGTTTGAGTCGTACATGAGTTTGACTCGAACTCGAAGCTCATCCCTAGTTCTGATTAATTATCACAGCCTTGTTGATCCATCAACCACTGATCTGGAGTAAGGTCAGTTTAAAGGTAACAAAGCCTGTCATCATTATCTACAGCCTAGTGGACTCTGTACATCTGTAGCCGCAGATGGCTCCCTGTCTTCATTTTGCACCTTCCTCCAATCCCTTGGGCTAACTCTGTCCTTTTGATCTGCAAATTTCACCACAGACATCTACAGACGCTACATCCAATGCATTGTTTATATCATAAACTTTAGCCACTTGCCGACTGCTGCATGCCAATATACGTTGGCACAATGACAGCGCTGGGCAAATGGGCGCACCTGTACATCCCCTTTAATTGGCGGGGCTAGCGGGAGCACATGCACCTGCTGCGTACAGTGCGACCGTGCCCGTGGGTCCCACGATCATGTCAGCCGCAGAATGGGGAGATGCCTATGTAAACAAGGCATTTCCCTATTCTGCCTAGTGACATGACAGGGAGAAGTGATCGCTGTCATGTCAGTGGTAGCCCACCCCCCCCCAAAGTTAGAATCACTCCCTAGGACACACTTAACCCCTCATTGTCCCCTAGTGTTTAACCCCTTCCCTGCCATCACTGTATAAATGACAATGGTCCCAAAATAGTGTCAAAAGTGTCCGATGTGTCCGCTATAATGTCTCAGTCATGATAAAAATTGCAGATCGCTGCCATTACTACTAAAAAAAAAAATAATAATAAAAATGCCATAAAATTATCCCCTATTTTGTAGACGCTATAACTTTTGCGCAAACCAATCAAGATCTGCTTATTGCAATTTTTTTACCAAAAATATGTAGAAGAATACATATCGGCCTAAACTGAGGAAAAATTTAGTTTTTTTACATATTTTTGGGGGATATTTAATATAGCAAAATGTAAAAAATATTGTTTTTTTTTCAAAATGAATGCTCTTTTTTTTGATTATAGTGCAAAAAATAAAAACCGCAGAGGTTATCAAATACCACCAAAAGAAAGCTCTATTTGTGGGAAAAAAAGCATGTCAATTTTGTTTTGGTGTAACGTCGCACGGCCACGCAATTGTCAGTTAAAACGACGCAGTGCCGAATCGCAAAAAGTGCTCTGGTCATGAAGGGGGTAAAATCTTCCAGGGATGAAGCAGTTAATTCTGCAATGGCCGTTGTTTCTGTGTACAATTTACAATCTATCAGGCTTGGTGATAATGCCCTTTTACTGCTTAATACATTTATAGTGTTATTTTGATGAATTCTTTTGGTGGTGTTCTGTCGTTGTTTCATGTGTGTCTTTTGTGTGTGTTTGTCTTTGTCTCCAGACCTTTAGTTTGTTCTTAGTGTTAAGTGTGGAACTGCTGTAATTTTACTACTGATCTTTTTTCAATAAATGAAATTAAATTGTTTACTAATTTACGTTGTTTATCAATTTATCTTCAGCCCAGTAATTGATTCCCAGGACTTTTTTATGTGACACTTTGCATCTTTCTAGTACAGGGCACAATTTTTAGTCTCCATCACTAAAGCCCTCCATAACAACAACATAGGATACCAATGAGATTTCCCACAAAACTCATAATTAAAAGACAAGGAAGGTCTTACGCAATCAGAAGCCTAGAAGCTGGTCTAGACCTGCTCAAGGAATGGAGTATCCTGCCTGCCAATGACCATCCCTCTACATCCCACCAGCCTCACCACATGGAAATGGAATGGAACTGATTCTTGTCCTGCTGCCTGCACAGCAGCCCTGAAATCCTTTCTATTTCAGAATTCTCAGTAGCTGGAGTACTTCGGCCTAACTGTTCGCAAGTTTACCTTTATGTTTAACGATGATCTACCATACCAACATGTTGTTGCTATGGTTGACTCTTTCCCCCATCTGGATAGTAGCAATCTTTGTTACACATTGCCCTTGCATTCTGTGCAAGTTCTTTTTACTTACCTCCCTTTGTTGTTCTCCCTTCTGTTTTTGTTCCTCTTCTGATCAGTCAGACCAGTCATTGATACTCCAATACCTCGCAAGATTTACCCAGAATACTTTCCTTCTCCACTCAACCACTTGTGACCTTAGTGAACTCTATGTGAAGATGACCCTTCTACCTCCTCTGTATATGAACTCTCTTGTGCCTCAATAAATGAGCTACAAGACCCTTACAGAATTCCTAGCACACTTTGAAAGAATTCCGCACCGCCTGAGACCTTACCCCAATATGGCGATTACGTTTCTCTCATTTAACATATGAGGCCTCAACTCACCCATTAAATGAATGTCACTCTCAAGAGAAGCTCGCTCCCTTAAGGCATATGTTCTTCTTATCCAAGAAACCCACTTTGCAGCCTCTAAGATGCCCCTGTTCTCCTCGAAACATTTCCCACATCTATGTTCAGCCTCAAATGCCCAAAAGAAAAATGGAGTCCTTACAGCTATCAGAGACTCAGTGACCTTTAACCACTTAAGCCCCGGACCTTTTGGCTGCCAAAAGACCAGAGGACTTTTTACAATTTGGCACTGCGCTGGTTTAACTAGTAATTGTGCAGTTGTGCAATGTTGTACCTAAACAAAATTTGCATCCTTTTTTTCCCACAAATAGAGCTTTCTTTTGATGGTATTTAATTGCCTCTGCGATTTTTATTTTTTGCGATATAAATGGAAAAAGACCGAACATTTTGAAAAAAAATGATATTTTCTACTTTTTGTTATAAGAAAAATTCAGTAAACTCAATTTTATTCATACATTTAGGCCAAAATGTATTCAGCCACATGTCTTTGGTAAAAAAAATGTCAATAAGCATATATTTATTGGTTTGCGCAAAAGTTATAGCGTCTACAAACTAGGGTATATTTTCTGGAATTTACACAGCTTTTAGTTTATGACTGCCTATCTCATCTTGAGGTGCTAAAATGGCAGGGCAAAGTGACCCCATTTTGAAAAGTAGACACCCCAAGGAAATTGCTGAGAGGCATATTGAGCCTATTGAATATTTAATTTTTTTGTCCCAAGTGATTGAATAATGACAAAAAAAAAAATACAAAAAGTTGTCACTAAATGATACGTTGCACTTTTTGTAGTTATTTGTGTAAAACAATAATTGTCAATTTTTGTAATTTAGCGCAGACACATTTATATTTTTTAGCACTAAATGATATATTGCTCAAACATGCCATGGGCATATGTGGAATTACACCCCAAAATACATTCTGCTGGTTATTCTGAGTACGGGAATACCACATGTGTGGGGCTATTTGGGAGCATAGCCATGAACAGGGCCCCGAAAACCAAGCACCGCCTTCAGAATTTTTCTAAGGGCGTAAATTTTTGATTTCACTCCTCACTACCTATTTGACAGTTTCAAAGGCCATAAAATGCCAAGATAGCACAACCCCCCCCAAGTGACCCCATTTTGGAAAGTAGACACCCCAAGCTATTTGCTGAGAGGCATGTTGAGTCCATGGAATATTTTTTATTTTGCCACAAGTTGCGGGAAAATGACAAACTTTTTTTTTTTTTTGCACAAAGTTGTCACTAAATGATATCTTGCTCACACTTGCCATGGCCATATGTGAAATTACACCCCAAAATACGTTCTGCTGCTTCTCCTGAGTACGGAGATACCACATGTGTTGGACTTTTTGGGAGCCTGGCTGCGTACAGGGCCCCGAAAACCAATCACCGCCTTCAGGATTTCTAAGGGCGTACATTTTTGATTTCACTCCTCACTACCTATCACAGTTTCAAAGGCCATAAAATGCCAAGAGAGCACAACCCCCACCCCCAAGTGGCCCCATTTTGGAAAGTAGACACCCAAAGCTATTTGCTGAGAGGCATGGTGAGTATTTTGCAGGTCTCATTTATTTTTGAAAATGAAGAAAGAAAAGAAAAATGTTTTTTTTTTCCTTTTTTCAAATTTCAAAACTTTGTGACAAAAAGCGAGTTCTGCAAAATACTCACCATACCTCTCAGCAAATAGCTCGGGGTGTCTGCTTTCCAAAATGGGGTCATTTGGGGGGTTTTGTGCTATCTTGTCATTTCATGGCCTCCGACTGTGATTGGTAGTGAGGAAGTAAAATCACCATTTTATGCCCTTAGAAAGCCTGAAGGCGGTGCTTGGTTTTCAGGGTCCCGTACGCGGCTAGGCTCCCTAAAAGTCTCACACATGTGGTATCCTCGTACTCAGGAGAAGCAACAGAATGTATTTCGGGGTGTAATTTCACATATGCCCATGGCATGTTTGAGCAATATATCATGCGATAACTTTGTGTAACAAAAAAAAAAATTGTCTTTTTCCCGCAACTTTTGTCAAAATATAAAATATTCCATGGACTTGACATGCCTCTCAGCAAATAGCTTGGGGTGTCTACTTTCCAAAATGGGGTCATTTGGGTGGGTTTTAACTGTCCAGGCATTTTATGCACAACATTAAGAAGCTTATGTCACACATCACCCACTCTTCTAACCACTTAAAGACAAAGCCCTTTCTGACACTTTTTGTTTACATGAAAAAATATTTTTTTGCAAGAAAATTACTTTTAACCCCCAAACATTATATATTTTTTTAAAGCAAAGGCCCTACAGATTAAAATGGTGGGTGTTTAGGTTTTTTTTCACACAGTATTTACGCAGCAATTTTTCAAATGCATTTTTTGGGAAAAAACACACTTTTTTTAATTTTAATGCACTAAAACACACTATATTGCCCAAATGATTGATGAAATAAAAAATATGATCTTAGGCCGTGTACATGGATACCAAACACGACATGCTTTAAAATTGCGCACAAACTACATACATTTTTAAAAGCCTTTAAAAGTTACCACTTTAGATTTACAGAGGAGGTCTACTGCTAAAATTACTGCCATCAATCTGACCTTCGCGGTGATACCTCACATGCATCGTGCAATTGCTGTTTACATTTGATGCCAGACCGATGCTTGCGTTCGCCTTTGCGCGAGAGCAGGGGGAGACAGTGGTGCTTTTTTTTTTTGCTTTTTTATCTTATTTTTAAACTATTCCTTTCATTTTTTTTTTAATAATTTTTATTGTTATCTCAGGGAATGTAAATATCCCCTATGATAGCAATAGGTAGTGACAGGTACACTTTTTTGAAAAAATTGGGGTCTATTACCCCAATTGACCATAGATCTCTCCTCTGCCCTCAAAGCATCTGAACCACAATAAGATCGGTGTGATAAAATGCTTTCCCAATTTCCAAATGGCTCTGTTTACATCCGGCAAAATCTAAGTAATAAAATGCTCATAGCTTCTGGTTTCTTAGGCCATAGAGATGATTGGAGCCATTCTGATCTCTGATCAGCTCTATGGTCAGCTGGGGGAACCACCGCCTGCATTCACAGGTTCCCTGTTGGGACAGGAGGGCCAGAGAAAACCATAGAAGACGGTGGGGGGGACATTCCCTCCCACTGCTTGTAAAAGCAGTATAGAGGTTAATTAGTCACTAGGATTGATTTTACATGAAAGCCAACTGCTGGCTGAAAAGGATGATACCAAGATGATACCTAAACCCGCAGGCATCATATTGGTATAACCACTCAAAGTCCAGCAACATACCAGTACGTTGCTGGTCCTTGTTGGGCATATATTGTAATCTTTTTTTATGCAGCCTGTGGGCTGAACAAAAAAAAGAGATTGATGCCCACTATTAGAATACCTCCCTTCATCCACCCACTTCTAATGATGGGCATACATGCACCATTTTGTTTTTAACTGTGGTGGTGAAATCACCTCCTACAGCGTTGGAGTCACGGCTTTATGTATCGTGTATCACAAACACTGTTGCTGTCAAGATAAATAAAGCCACGCTACAACTGAATGACGTACCTGCTAAGAAAATGATGGTTAACAATAAAACAAAGTAACATTACAGTATAACAGTAAGACATACCATACCTGTAAAGCAAATACAATAAAAAATAGTAAAAAATAAAACATTTTTTAACGCAATCTGTACCTAAAATATATATATGCCGAAGCATGGGGGCATCTGCCCCAAAAGTTAGGAGCAAATCGCTCCTTCACCCCTGCTGCCCCCATGCTTCGGCATATATGCTCTTTTTTTAACTGTGGTGGTGAAATCCCCTCCTACAGTGCTGGAGTCATGGCTTTATGTATTGTGGAAGCAAACGCGGTTGCTGTAAAGATAAATAAATCTGTGCTGCAGCTGAATGGCATACCTGAAAAAAAGAAAAATGGTTAACAATAAAACACAGTAAACAGTAAAGTATAAAAAAAATTACATACCTGAAAAGTAAACATGATAAATGAATAAAACATTGCAGAATAGAATACAGCAAAAAAGAGCAGACCAATAGAGAGAGAATAGTGAGAGAGAGAACAATAAAACAACAACTATTTTTGTTTTTTTATTCTATATTTTTTTGTGTTTTTTTTTTTTTTTTTTACTTTTTTTTTTTTTACTTTTTTTTTACACTTTTTTTTTTTAACTGTAACTGTTGTAACTGTAACAGTTCCAGGTTCTGGTCTCTCAAAATGCAAAGACCCTGTGAAAGTGTGTCCTAGTCTGTATGGTGCTGTACCCTACGCTAATACACAACAAGTGTATGGTAGCGTTCAAAACATTCATCAATGCAAAGACCAGGATTGTCAGGACAGGAGGGACAATAACAGCGGGTGTCACGCCTATATCCATGCTTGCTGCAGACATGACATCTTCTTTGGGGGGCTCGTTGGGTAGGCGTACTTGGGAGGACATACGGAAAATGCCTCTCATGCAGCCGGCTTACTGCATTTGGATTGGGAATGTGAGGTGGAGCACCATCTGGAAACAGAAGGGCTCTGACGATCTCTTCCTGGAATTTAAGGAAGGATCCAGTCCATCCTGAAGCTCTGTATAGCACATCAGCATTCAGCAGAGCCAATTGAAATAAGTGTACAGACACTTTTTGTACCAGCGTCTGCCCTTACGGGCAACTAAGTAGGGTGCCAACAACTGGTCGTTGAGGTCCACCCCTCACATATTTTGGTTATATTAGTGGACACAGAGGGGTTTCTCCACAAAACCAGTTGCCGTAGGAATTTGGACCGCCGTGTCTGCATGAAGGGAGGTAAGAACGAAAACATTCTTATTATCCTTCCACTGCACAGCAAGCAAATTATTACACTTGAAGCAGGCAACTGTTTCCACCTGAATGCGGGGTTGGCCAGTGAATGGGGGAAGTACGGGTGCTGCAGAAGTGGTGGGTTCCCAATTAGGATTGGGGAATGCAGCAGGAAGGCCACTATGTATGGGCTCGACGGGCCTGTCTTTGTCTTCTTGGTGGCAGCGGGACACTACTTGTGCTTGCCACCTCACCAGCTTGAACTGCACTTATGGGACTCGCCACGTCACCACGTGTTACTGCAGTGCTGGTTTGACTATGACCAGGGGGAACTAGGCCGCTGGTGCTTGTCAGTTCACCAGAAGTATGAGCGGCATTAGTACTTCTCTGCTCCATACGAAAGCCCTGTGGTTCTTGCACCTCAACAGCAGAAGAAGATCAGGGTCTGGTACGCCTGACCTTGGCAGGGACCACAACTCCGTCGTCAGAGCTATCTGTCATGGAGCCGCTGTCGTCTACAGGATCGTATTCTGAGCCTGAATCTGACAGATGAGTGACTTCTTCTTCACTATCTGTCATGCTCAGAAACGTGTAGGCCTCTTTACTAGTGTACCTTCGATTTGCCATTTGGGGCTCTAAATTTACTGGTACACTAGTGAGACTCACAGGTAAAAAAGTTCCTGACTGTTAGAAATTGATTCAAACGCTACCAAAAAAAACTTTTAGCGATCGCAGGGATCAGGCCTGACTCTACAAATGCTGCAGTTATGTGTGTTGTGTTTTGTAATGCCGCGTACACACGGTCCTACTTTTCGTCTACAAAAGTCCAACGGACGCTGATGGACTAAAGCTGGCTGGTAATCCGATCGTGTGTGGGCTTCTCCGGACTTTCAACTGACTTTTTTAGCCTCAAATCCGACGTACTTTAGATTTGAAACATGTTTTAAAACTTTACTTCGTAACTACGACGGACCCCGAAATCCGCTCGTCTGTGTGCTAGTCCGACGGACAAAAAGCCACGCTAGGGCACCTATTGGCTACTGGCTATGAACTTCCTTATTTTAGTCCGGTGTACGTCATCACGTACGAATCCGACCGACTTTTGTGTGGTCGTGTGTAGGCAAGTCCGTTCGTTAGAAAGTAGGCCGCAAGTCCGCCGCAAGTCCACCGAAAGTCTGCCGGAAGTCTGTCGGACAGGCTGTCCGACTTTTGTAGACGAAAAGTACGACCGTGTGTACGCGGCATAAGTGTTTTGTAAGTGACAGTGATCGATCGATACTGCACTTGGGTGGGCTGGGTTGGGCGGAGGGGCAAAATGCAGGTGCTAGCAGGTATCTGGGCTGATCCCACTAACACTGCATTTTTGGGACACTGGCGATAGTGGGTGAAAGGGTTAACTAGGGGTTAAACCTTTATTAGGGGAGGTTAGGGTAATCAGTAATCAGTAAAAAAATAAAACTGCTATTGGTGTCACTGTGACAGAGGATGACAGGGGGTGCAGGGGGGGTGATTAGGGGGTGATCGCGGGGGTTTTATGTGCCTTTGTGTGCTAGTGTCAGTGTAGAGTTGGTGCAGACTCACAGTAGATGTCTTCTCTCCTCGGAAGCCGTAACGAAAAGGCTTCACGAGGAGAGATAACATCACTTCCTTTGCTTCTGTTTACATTACAGAAGCAGAGGAAGCTTCTCATTTGCCAGGAGCGATTGTGAGGGAGAGGCCATGAATCGGTGGCCTCCCCCTCAGGATGTATCGCTCCTGGAACGATGCCGACTGCCTTGGGCACCGGGGGCCTGCCCATGCCATTCTGCTGCAGTATATCTGCGTGAGGCGGTCGGCAAGTGGTTAAGCTACACTCAGAAATTTCAGACCCCCTAGGACATTTTCACATCCTTACTCGCAACATCAACCAAACTCGATATACTATTGAAAACATTCATGCCCCAAACTCTAAACAGCTTAGGTTCTGTAAGAAACTCTTACAAAAATCCTCTCCTGCAAGAGCGGTAAACTACTTTATTGGAGGGGACCTTAATGAACTTGGAAATGTTTCCCTCGACTCATCTATAGGAAAGATACTTGCACACCACACCATCAACCATCTTTTGCACTCGTATGGCCTCTATGACATCTGGAAATGTCAACATGGAACAGAAAAAGACTTCCTATACTATTCTCCCTCCCACCTCTTCTATTCTAGAATTGACTTTTTCCTCATGGACAAATGGACTCTCCAGCTGATAACCACATTGCAGATTGGCACAATAACATGGTCTGACCATGCACCTGTAAGTGTTATGATTGGTAAAAACTCCAGGTGTGCCATCCCCCGCCTCTGGAGACTGGACACTAACCTCCTAGCCAACTCTAATCATAGCAAGACAATTGAAAAAGCCCACTCCCTTTTCTCTGAGACCAACACCACTCCTGATACCTCTATACCAATACCTTGGGCAACCTACAAAGCTTATATGAGAGGCATTTTTATAAAACTACAAGCTTCTGTTAAAAGCCAGAGGTCACGTCAAATCGAAGAGGTCTTGGCCTCAATTAGGCTTAAAGAGGAGCAAAACAAACAACACCCCTCCCCTGACTTATGCTCCTCTCTGCTTGCTGGCAGAAACAAGCTTCACCCCCTTCTATCCCAGCAATATGACTTCTACTTGAAAAAATCTAAAGCAACATATTACTCGTTAGGTAATAAAGCAACCTCCCACCTAGCAAAATCCATCAAACAACGACGTCTGAAAACAAAAATTGCTTCAGTCAACCATCCTTTATCTAAAACCCGAGTGGTCAATCCTTTTAAATGCATTGTGATTGCATTTAGCAAATTCTATCAATCACTCTACAACCTTAAAGACAATTCGACCATCCCCCAACCAACCCCATCTGCCATACAGAACTTCTTGAAATCAATAAATCTCCCCACACTAACTACATCCCAGACTCAAACCCTATCTGAACCCTCTACCCCATCAGAAATTGAATTAGCCATAAAAACCCTTCCCTTGAATAAATCACCTGGAGGAGATGGGTACACTAATGAATATTACAAACAATTTACTTCCATTCTTTCCCCACACCTCGCTGACCTCTTCAATCATGCTGAGTCCTCTGGCTCATTACCTAAAGAGATGCTACAATCTGTTATAACCACCATACCTAAACTTGGTAAAGATACCCAACTGGTACAAAACTATAGGCCTATATCCCTCATAAACACAGATGTAAAATGATATGCCAAAGTGATAGCAGATTGCTCCCCCTTCTACCCTCCCTGATACACCCTGACCAGGTAGGATTTATTTATTTATGCCATCAAGGTCCTGATGCCACCAGAAGATTACTTGCACTCATCTATAACTTAGAGTCCCGGGAAACGCCTTCTCTGCTTCTATCATTGGATGCAGAGAAGGCGTTTGACCGAGTGCACTGGAGATTCCTACTACCGAAATTCGGTATTACAGGTTGGCTATAAACTGCCATAATGTCGCTTTATTCATCCCCTTCTGCCAGAGTTCTAACCAACGGTGTATTGTCTGAGCCTTTTGACATTACTAATGGCACAATAAAAGGGTGCCCCCTACCCCCCATCATATTTGCACTCCTCATTGAACCCCTAGCTACCAGAATTAGAACAGAACCCCTAATCTCTGGCATTCCCTACTTTGGGACTGAGCATAAAATTTGTCTCTTCGCAGAAAATAGAATACTGATGCTTACCAATCCAGCCCAATCCCTCCACGCTATAAGCTCCATTCTAAATCAATATGCAGCAGTTTCTTACTACAAACTAAACAAGACTAATGCCCTGTACACACGGTCGGACATTGATCGGACATTCCGACAACAAAATCCATGGATTTTTTCTGACAGATGTTGGCTCAAACTTGTCTTGCATACACATGGTCACACAAAGTTGTCGGAATTTCCAAACGCCAAGAACGCGGTGATGTACACCACATACAACGAGACTATAAAAGGGCAGTTCAACACCTTTGGGCTCCTTTTGCCAATCTCGTGTTAGTAAAAGTTTGGTGAGAGACGATTCGTGCTTTTTCAGACTTGAGGTTTTCAGATCGTATTTCTGCTGTTCAGTTTGTGCTTGTGGGTTTGTATCTGGTCTTCAGCGTGCAGCAAGTTCCCATTGATTTGTCATTGTGTTCTTGTCCGTTCGTTACTGATTTTCAGGTCGCTCTTCACAGGCCTTGCTGTTCTTCAGTGCATTCTGTTACTTCGTTCTGACCAGCCGACCGTTTTCTAGCCATGTTCCATGTACGTACTCATCGTAGAGTTCATGCTGTGTGGTGGCTTGATGTTGGGGTCCTTACTTTGACACAAGCTCAGTCCATGAACAGGGTGAGGAGGAGTTCATGGACCAAGAATTGGTTGCTCCAGCGTGACCAATTCTGTCACATGCCTTTGCTCCGTGAGATCCGTGAGAATAATCCTGATGATTTCAGGAGCTTTCTCAGGATGACGGACCCTGTTTTTCACCATTTGTTGGCTTTGCTGACCCCTTATATCAGCAGGCAGGATACCTGCATCAGGGAAGCCATCACTGCGGAGCAGAGGCTAGTCGCCACCCTGCGGTACTTGACAACGGGGAGAAGCCTGCAGGACCTCAAGTTCTCGACAGGCATTTCCCCCCAGGCTCTGGGGATCATTATCCCAGAGACCTGTTCTGCCATCATCCAGGTCCTGCAGAAGGACTATATTAAGGTAAGATTTTTATCCTTTAACAGCACATTTTATTGTATTTAATGTTTGTTAATATATTGTATTTCTTTCCTTATTCCCTATTTACCATGATTGTAATATGCTGTGAATGTCCCCTTTGTCCTCATGCATGCTGGATTTAAAAAAAAATAAAACATTTTTGTCCTTCACTAACTAATACATATTTACCTTCACTAATGCCGCGTACACATGAGCGGACTTTACGGCAGACTGTGCTCGGCGGACTTTTCGCCGTACTTTGTCGGCTCCTTGCGCCGGACTTAAAAACGGACGGAATTGGCCACACACGATCACTGCAAAAGTCCACTGGTTTGGAACGCGGTGATGTATAGCACGTACGACGGGACTATAAAAAGGAAGTTCAGGCCCCACTACGGCCCCCTTTGGGCTCCTTCTGCTAATCTCGTGTTTATCTCGTGTTAGTAGAAGTTTGGTTAGAGACGATTCGCGCTTTTCACACTTCAGCTTATTTCGATCGTTTTCTGCTTGTGAGGTTTGTATCTGCTTTTCCGTGCGTGTTGGTCAGTTCGTAACCTGCCTTGCAGGCCGTTCTGGTCCGCTTGTTCCTGATTTTCAGGTCATTCTTCATAGGCCTTGCTGTTCTTCAGTGCGCTTGTTATAAGTTTGTTTGTTTGATCAGCTGACCGTTTTGAAGCCATGTCGCGTGGACGTTCTCGTTCTCGAGTTCGTGCTGCGTGGGGACTTGGTGTTGGGGTTAATATTCTGACCCGAGTCCAGTCCATGAACAGGGCGAGAAGGAGTTCATGGATGAAGAATTGGTTGCGCCAGCGTGACCAATTCTCTCATATGCCTTTGCTCCGTGAGCTCCGTGAGAATAATCCTGAGGATTTCAGGAATTATCTCCGGATGACGGACCCCGTCTTTGAGTGTCTGCTGGCTATGCTGACCCCCTACATCAGCAGGCAGGATACCTGCATGAGGCAAGCCATCAGTGCGGAGCAGAGGCTAGTTGCCACGTCAAGTTACTTGGCGACAGGGAGAAGTCTTCAGGACTTGAAGTTCTCGACAGGCATCTCCCCCCAGGCTCTGGGGATAATAATCCCAGAGACTTGTTCTGCCATCATTCAGGTCCTGCAGAAGGACTATATGAAGGTAAGTTTTATCCTTTAACATTACATGATATGTATTAAATGTTTTTTAATGTGTTGTATAAATGTCCTCCTTACCTAATTGCCATGCTTTCAATATGCTGTGAATGTCCCCTTTATCTTCATGCATGCCTGTTTTTGGACATTAATCATTTATTGCCCTACATGCATATTTACCTTCAATAACCTCCCCACCATGCAATCCTGGGTCCATTTATATCTCTAGCCTATAGTCCCTTGAACAATGTATATTGTCTGCTCCATTGTCTTGTTTGACCCTCCCCCACCCCACAAATGTTTTAATCAGTCAGGTGTGTTTTGTGCCCAAATTAGAACCCCTCCCCCACCCCACAAATGTTTAAAACAGTCAGGTGTGTTTTGTGCCCTAATTAGAACCCCTCCCCCACCCCACAAATGTTTAAACCAGTCAGGCGTGTTTTGTGCCCTAATTAGAACCCCTCCCCCACCCCACAAATGTTTTAATCAGTCAGGTGTGTTTTGTGCCCTAATTAGAACCCCTCCCCCACCCCACAAATGTTTTAATCAGTCAGGTGTGTTTTGTGCCCTTATTAGAACCCCTCCCCCACCCCACAAATGTTTAAAACAGTCAGGTGTGTTTTGTGCCCTAATTAGAACCCCTCCCCCACCCCACAAATGTTTAAAACAGTCAGGTGTGTTTTGTGCCCTAATTAGAACCCCTCCCCCACCCCACAAATGTTTAAACCAGTCAGGTGTGTTTTGTGCCCTAATTAGAACCCCTCCCCCACCCCACAAATGTTTTAATCAGTCAGGTGTGTTTTGTGCCCGAATTAGAACCCCTCCCCCACCCCACAAATGTTTTAATCAGTCAGGTGTGTTTTGGGCCCTAATTAGAACACCTCTCCCCACATTCAAATGGATCAATGGGCCATCAGAGGGGGTGATTAATCTTATAAGTGGGCCTTATGTTTTTTTACCATTTCAATTACAAACACACATATTAATAATGTTTGACTGCTGTTGTTCACTAATGTTTTTGTGTAATCTGATATACAAGCTAGGTTTCAAAGTCCTTATCTTAATTTATATTTTTTGTTCACTACACAGTTTCCTTCAAGTACACAGGAATGGCAGACTGTGGCCTCCCAGTTCGCTGACCGTTGGGACTTTCCCAACTGTGTCGGGGCGATTGACGGGAAGCATGTCCGGATTGTGCCACCACTGCATTCGGGGTCTTATTTCTATAACTACAAGGGGTTCCATAGTGTAGTTTTGATGGCGGTGGTCTCGGCACATTTGGACTTTCTGTTTGTGGATGTGGGGAAGAACGGCCGGATGTCTGATGGAGGAGTCTTTGCACAGACCGAGCTGTGCCAGCGTCTCCAGACCGGTGGCCTGGGATTGCCACCTGATGACCAGAATGTTGATGGACTCCCCTCAGTTTTTATCGCTGATGAAGCGTTTGCTCTCAGTGAGCACTTGATGAGGCCGTTCCCCCAAAGGAAACTTACCCCTGAGAGGAAGGTATTTAATTACCTTCTGGCCAGAGCAAGAAGAGTTGTGGAGAATGCCTTTGGGATTCTGGCCAGCCGGTTCCGTTTATTCCTTTCTGCAATTAATCTGGCGGACTATAAACTAAATTACGTCATACTTGCTTGCTGCATCTTGCATAACTTTTTAAGGAGACATTCAGCAACATATACATCTTCTGTTGGGCCTGAGGCCGGACTGGAACAGGATACCACAATGACAGACCTAGAAATTGGCCGTATTGGCTTGGCCCCCCGAACCGCACGTCAAGTGCGTGACTGTTATGTTAATTATTTTAATGGTCGGGGGGCCATTGTTATTCAGCAACAGCTGTAATTTTACCAAAAAAATAAATAAAAATAATTGTTCAAAAATATCTTGTTTTTATTCTTGTTTGCATTTATTTATGTCTGTCTCCTAGTGCACTTGTAGTAGTGGCAAGTGCATTTACCTTTATTTAATCAGGCCCCAAAAAATAAAAAAAATATTTTTCTGAAATAATCAGCCACACACATTGTATTATTAATTTTTTTTTACTTTGTGCACATTGAAAGGTGCATTTTTGAATTTTTTTTGGTTTTTATTTTTTTACAGATTTTTATTGGTGTAAAAATATATCTTTTTTAAACATTATTATAGGCATATTTTAGCAAAAATAGACCTTTCGAAAAATATTTACATTCACAACAGTGTTTTTATAAACATAACAAAACATTAAAGAACTTACAAAGTTCAACATTTAAAGAACGGTGCATGTGATGTCACCCTTGGAAATCGTTCCTTTTGAATATGCTCAAAATTGAGATTTACAAAAGGGTCAAGTCAACATGTGCTATCTCCCATCATGGGTGAGCAATGTACGTGTTTTGTGTGTGCAATCCTTTTTTTGGTTCCTATCACCACAAAATAATTTTGAGGATGAAGGGGTTGCAAACACAAAACAAGTACATTGATAACCCATGATGGAAGATAGCACATGATGTCACACTGTGTGCATCATAATGTAAATTTGGGTATCACAAATAAATTCTAAAAACATTTAGTAGAAAAAACAAACTTCACAAGGAAATGAAGAACATGATTGATGTTTTTAGGCCAAACGTTATTATGTTCTGCCCAAAACATCAATCATGTTCTTCATTTCCTGTTGCATGGAGTCCAGGCGAAGTTGCATGCTGTGAATTTGGTCACGCATTTTATCTAGTTGGCCATTCCACAGCATTATCTGGCCAATCAGTCTTTGGGCACTGTCTGTGGTGAATGGCTCTGCCGCTTGGCCTTCCACAACCAGAAACTCACCTAAAATGAGTGAATAAAAACAAGGTTTACAATATGCACGCCAAAATACATTACCTTAAGCTGGGGTGTCAGTCACTCACTTGGTGGGCTTGAAAACTCGCACACTTCCTCCACCTCTCCTTCCTCCAGGTCGTCGGGTGGGCGTGGTCTTGGGCTGGGGCTTGGGGTATCTTCTGCCTCAGGCTGGTGACTTGGGGGGGTCCTGGGATCCTTGGACTGTTGTCTGAGTCTTTTCTCCCCTATGAGAATTGAACAAAAGGTATAGTTAAAACACATGGATATTTTAGATTTTATTAAATAATCTTAAACGTTGGTTAGGAGTTGTGGCCAATTGCCTTTTTTGATCATCAAAAATTTAGAAGACAGGATGAACATTCCCTTTGAATAACAATTATAAACAATGCACATTTTCAGGCAAGTTTCACAGATGCAGACACCCCAATTATCTCCTATGTATTACCCCTCTAAAATTTATTTATGGTCACATAGTACACTATAGTGCTCGTGAGTCCAGATGTGGAAACAGCTGCTGTGTCCTGTCCTTACATTACACTGAATCATTTTTGAAGAAGCATTATATTTTCCAACACATCTACACCACATCAACAAATTGTGGGAATGTGACAAATTATCAAGACATAAATGTATGTCCAACCCTGTACCATCGTATTTGGCGAAAAAATAACGTCATTTTCTAAAGTATCATATGTATTTTACAAAGAACGCTCTTTACGAACGATGCTGTATAAAGTCCAAAAATAAGGATCAGCATGCAAGTTAAGTATCTCATAGGAAAACACAACAAGTACTTACTTTTTTTAAGCAGCTTCTTTATTCGCCAATATTGTTCTGGCTCCCGACTTTTGATGTCAGACCACTGCTTCCTCAATTGTTCTTTCGACCGTTTTGTGCCAAATTTTGCTTCTAGAGCGGTGACAACTGAGGACATTATTTTGTCCTTACGCATATTCGGTCTTGTGTACGGTCCTTTTTTGCCATCGTAGTCCTCCCTTCTCAATATGGACACCATCTCCACCATCTCTTCAAAAGCCATGTTGGTGGCCTTATATCTCCTTCAGGATGTGGATGTTTGGAGCTCCGGGCTTTCCTCTGCGCTACTTCCACTGATTCTCTCCGCCATCTTTAGCTATCTACTCCCACTGCGCAACGAAGAGTGAAGGGGCGGGGCAAAATCGTACTAAAGAACGTCAGGGGTGGGCAACGCAGGCGGAGCATGACACATGCGCAGTGTATATAAAGCTATTACGATGGCCTACGTATGTCCGTGCGGAAGTAGCGAGCGTCAGAAACGAAGGTAAGATTAAAGTGGGGGTGTGTGTGTTTGGTGTGTGTGAGTGTGTGTGTGTGTGTGTATGTATGTATGTGTCACCTAGATTACAAACAAAAATAATCCTTTGATTTGTGACTGACATTAGTTTGGATCTTGTGTCTTGTCTTTCAGAAAAAATGAATCCCTTTAAAGAGGAAGAATTTTTGTGCCAATTTATTGAGCTCTATCAGGAAAAGAAAAAACCTGTGGGAGGTCAAACACCCACTATATTATAATAGGGATGTAAGGAAGGCAACACTGGGCACACTTTTAAAGTTTGTGAAGACTCGAGTCCCCCAGGCAGACCTCAAGTTTGTGGACAAGAAAATTGGTATCTTGCGAAACATGTACAAGCGGGAACACAATAAAATCCAGGAGTCACTCAGATCTGGTGCAGCAGCTGACCAAGTATATGTACCCAAGTTGTGGTACTACAACAAAATGCGATTCCTGGATGACCAGACCGAAGCCAGGCAATCACTTTCCCCCCTTTCCCCCACCCTTCCCTCCAGCCATCCCTCCACTCTTCCCTCCAGCCTTCCATCCACCTCCACCCCAGCTGAAGAGTCCCAGGATGAACTGGGCCTTTTCATCATTGATGAAGTTGATGCGCCCAGCTTCAGCCAGTTATCCTTTTTTGTGTAATTTGTGATTGGGTAAATGTTATTAATGATGTTAACGTGTTAATTTTTAAAGTGCTTCATAAAAAATGACTTCTGCACAAAGATTAATATGTAGACATATCACTAGACAGTAGTGGCCAAAAATATACTTCTGCATAGATGTGCGCAGCCTCTTGCATTAGGGTGTGCACCCCAAAGCTCAAATACATATGCATGTGTATATGTACTGATGGTGTCAGTAGGGCAGTGGACAGTGTAATTTAGTTGATTTTCTTTTCCCCAAATTTTTGGGCTTGTGTAACATTTTTTGTGGAGGATGAAATATCAGTGGTCAAAACAGGGGGGGAATATGCAGCACACAAGGCAATTAGGGTGTGCCCAGGCACACCTGGCACACCCTGTGCGCACGCCTAGGTACTTCAGATATTGTTGATCAGCTGAAATAATGGTGGTGTCAAATAGATAGCCTTTACTATTTTGTGTAAATTATATTTGAAAGTCATGAGATGAAAATTGTGTGTGATTGCATAACACAAAATTACAACTATGTCCCTTTTTTTGACACAGGATGACCTCAGCCAGGAGGAGGCCTTGCCCAGTGGGAGAGAGGAGGAGGCCTTGACCAGTGGGAGAGAGGAGGAGGCTGTGGCTGGGCCAATTCGAAGCCGCACGGAGTGTCAGGTGCCTCCCCTCCGCATTCTCACCAAAAGGCCCAGGAGAATGACCCAAACTGAGCAGGAATCCCTAGCCCTCATACGGGAAGAAAGCCAGATCCTCAGCAAACCACCCAATGCAGAGGAGGCGTATGGCACCTATATAGCCAGCAGATTGCTGGAGTTGGAAAAGGGCCAACGCCTCCTCTGAGAGGGTCTGATTTTTCAGGCTTACCAGAAGGGCTTGAGAGGGGAGCTTACTGCTACCACATATCTGGCAGATGAAGGCACTCCTCCTCCTCCTCCTCCTGCCCCAAGTACACCACCAGAGGCACAACCTCTGAGGAAGGCTGCAGAGAAGCGTGGAGGGAAGGCTGCAGAGAAGCTATAGTCGCAAGATACCAATTTTTTTGTTCTCAAACTTGATGTGTGTCCTGGGGGACGAAAGGCTTCCCAGATTCTAAAAGTGTCTCCAGTGTTGCCTTCCTAATTTTTTTTGAACAAAAATTAATGTATTTTTTGGTTACCTTACATTATTGGCTATGTGTTTTGATTCAAAAACGCCATTTTGTTTGGGAGTAGGCAGGTACAGGTCAAAAAGACTATGGGGTTGATTTAAGAAAAGTAAATAGACTGTGCACTTTGAAGAGGGCAGTTGCCCTCTGCAAGTGCAATTGCTCCAGAGCATCAGAAATGAGTTAAAAGCTTGACTTTGCAAAGAGTACCCAATCCTGTGCAAGGAAAATTCTAAAAACAGCATTTTTGCTTGCACATGATTGGATGATGGAAGTCAGCAGAGCTTCTGCTCATTTACTAAGCTCTGGAGCAACTGCTCTTGCAGAGGGCAACTGCACTTTACAAAGTGCACAGTCTTTTTCCCTTTAGTAAATCAACCCCTATGTGTGTTTTTGACAAAAGGCTAAATCATTTTGAATATCAAGTGAAAAGTACTAGTGAAAAGTTCACTTTAGAAATTGCACAGCAAGTGCACTTGTTGGAAGTGCAGTCGCTGTAAATCTGAGGGGAAGAGCTGAAATTAGGGGAAGCTCTGCTGATTTTATCATAAAATCATGTGCAATAAATTTTTTTTTTTTTTGGGCTTCCTTGCATGTGCCCCTCAGATCCACAGCGAAGGCACTTTAAAATGCTCTTTCTGTGCAATTCCAAGTAGAATTAGCACTTGTAGTGAAAAATGAATTTGCCTTTGTTAAATACACTCCCCTATGTCTAATGAACAAGGGACAACAACCTCATGTAGGTTCATTAAAACAACACAAAATATTAAGGTTATTGTGGTAACTTGAAAATCCACACAAAAAACACCAAAAAAATGTGGGTATAATTTAGCACACATTGTAAAATAGATAAGTGTTGAAATCAATAAAAAAAATAAAGATGAGTCCAAAATCTAATTAATTTTTTTTTATTTATGGAGATCTGGCTTTTTACAAATATTATATTAGTCATGACATGAGGATAAATCATGAAGAAAGTAGTTTGTGAGAACTCTGTGTGAATATAAAGCAGAAAAACAACTTCATTCCTCTCGCATTATCAATCCTACAAAAAGCGCTGTATTAAAAGATCACAGAAGAGGAATGTGCTAGCTTCAAGACGAAGGCTAGTTTTACCAGACCGAGCGCTTCTGTCTTGTAATTGCTTCAGAGCATGCGTCAGTTTGAGTTCGTCGGACTAGCACACAGACGACCGGTTTGTCCGCTAGAAAGAAGAGTCCGTCGGATAGATTTAAAACATGTTTCAAATCTAAGTCCGTCCAACTTTTGAGCAAACAAAGTCCACTGGAGCCCACACATGATCGAATTGTCCAACGAAATCCAGTCCGCCGGGCAAAGTCTGCCGTAAAGTTTGCTTGTGTGTACGCGGCATTACCTACCCAGCATGCTCTCCTGGGCCTATATCCACCTCATCTACTCAATTAACAATGTATTTTGTCAGCTCCATAGTAGTGCTTTACCTTAAATACCCCATAAATACCCCCTAAAATGTGTATAATTTTGATTTGTGCTTTAATTTCAGGCAGATTGCCAGAGGTTTTTTTTTTTTTGGGGTCCCAAAATCATTTGGAACCCTCCCTCCCCCAACTGCTAACTCAGCTGATACCAATCCTCTATCTGCTGACTTTGCCAAACCCATACACACTATACCCACCTCTTTTGTGGTCAGATTTATGGATGAATTCCCCAAAGCATGTAGTGTAAGGGCCTGCCTGAATACTTTCAAATGGTACTGTTTAAACTTTTTTTTCTCCTTTTATTATCTTGTTAGATAATTGCAGAATGTAAAAATGTGCTTCCATTTGTACAGTGTGTATTTATATATTTGTATTATGACACTTCTTACCTGTCCAGTGGGGGGT
This sequence comes from Lithobates septentrionalis, assembly GCA_037952835.1. Taxonomy (NCBI): domain Eukaryota; kingdom Metazoa; phylum Chordata; class Amphibia; order Anura; family Ranidae; genus Lithobates; species Lithobates septentrionalis. The sequence goes on along the minus strand of JBBDGP010000278.1, from coordinate 4,114,796 downwards.
GGGGGACGATTTGGGACGTGGGGGTGCACATTGAGGGCAGAGAGGGGGGGAGTGTGGTCACGGAAGGATGTGTGTTGGTTCAGCCTGTCACAGCAAAGGGATTTAACAATAGGTAGGGCTACATATAATATTCACAAAAGAAGGTGGTTTGGGTTAATAGGAGACTAGCGCGTTGTAAGGTTATTAGGCCCAAAGGCTTATGAGCACTGAAAGAAGGTGTAATAAAACCCCCGGAACTGGAAGAAGGGTTAATATATGTGCATGGAATGTAAGGGGGATTGGGGATAATCTTAAAAAACAGGTAATTTTTCAATAGCCAAGAAAAAGAAAGTTAAAATACTCTGCCTGCAGGAGACTCATTTGGTAAAGGATTCAATTAAAACTTTAGATAATACGCAATTCCGGACACAATATCACTCCACCCACTCCTCCTATTCAAGAGTGGTGAGTGTATTTATAAGCACTGGTCTGTCCTTCTCCTGCAGTCAGAGTAAGGTGGACGAATATGGGCGGTATATTTTTCTCTCCTGCTTAATAGAAAATAAAAGATTCATTCTGGCCAATGTTTATATCCCTCCCCCATTTAGCATGGCAATACTGGGCGACTTAGCCAGTTTCATCTTGGACTTAGTGGTGGGTGATTTTAATATGACAATGGATAATAGTATAGATAGGTTCCCCCCGAAAAGTAGAACTGGAGTGGCACCTAAGAGTCCCCTTATGCAATATTGTGATGAAATAGGGTTGGTGGACATCTGGAGGAGGAGGCATCCTGGGGAGAGGCAATATTCATGCCACTCCAGGACCCATGCCACCTTATCCAGAATCGACCTTGTTTTGGGAAATGAGGAAGCATTAAATGCAGTGGAGGAAATAATTTACGAGCCAAGGGTTGTTTTGGATCACACACCTGTTATTACTGTTATGAAGGTAGGGGAGCACTGTATTAGGGGGAGTTGGAGGGTTAATCCCTTCTGGCTCGAACTGATAGGAGAAGAGGAGAAAATGATGGAGGGCCTATCGGAGTTCATTAAAATAAACCTAGGATCAACATCAGTAGGGGTTGTATGGGACTCCCTGAAGGCATATCTTCGGGGAGTATTAACCCAGAAAATCGCATTCAACAAAAAACAGTCGCAAGTAGAAGAACTAGGAGATAAAGAGAGTGTAAGAATGGCGGAGGCGCAGTATGTAGAGACACCATCCCAAGCCAGCTACGAGTTCTGGGTGGGGAGACAGGACGAGTACAGTAGGGTGCTCCGGGAGAGGTTGGAAAATAAGAGATTATTTCAGAGGCGGAGCTTTTTCAGAGAGGGGGAGCGAGTTGGGAAGGCTCTGTCCCTGAGAAGTTATACAATTCTTCTAAAGTAAATGTGGAGGCGGAAATGCAGGGTTTTTTTGAGGGGTTGAGGATAACTCCATTAACAAATGAGGACAGGGAAATGTTGGATGCCCCATTGACTCTCACAGAATTGCAGAGGGCAGTGGGAAACATGGCGGGCCAAAAGTCACCGGGCCCCGACAGTCTGCCTATAGAAATATTTAAAAAATACGGGGAGGTATTACTGCCCCTACTCTTGGAGGTGTTTAACGGAGCCAGGGAGGACAGGGTCCTGCCTTCGTCTATGTCAGAAGCTATTGTAATAACTCTGTTGAAAGAAGGGAAGAACCCAATAGATATGACCTCATACAGGCCTATCTCGCTCTTATGTTTGGACGTGAAGATCCTGGCAAAAGTGCTGGCCGCAAGGCTGAATAAGATAATTTCTAAACTAATACATACGGATCAGACCGGGTTTATCCCGGATAGGTCTACAAGCACGAACATAAGACGAGTGTACCTGAATATGCAAATACCTGTGGAAAATAGTGGTGGGAGAGCGGCCCTTTCATTGTACGCAGCCAGAGCCTTTGATTCCCTGGAATGGCATTACTTGTGGAAGGTGCTAGCGGAGTATCAGTTTGGCTCTGGGTTTGTCCAATGGTTAAGTTTATTATACAATGGTCCGAGGGCTAAGGTTAAAATTAATGGTCAGTGCTCAGAGTGGTTCCAGCTGAGCACGGGTACGAGACAGGGGTGCCCTTTGTCCCCCCTGCTCTTCGCCCTGGCTATTGAGCCCTTGGCTATAGCTTTGAGGATGGCGCAAGGGGTGCAGGGATTTAAAAGAAGGAGGGGAGTGGACAAAGTGGCTATGTATGCAGATGATATCTTGCTGTTCCTGGCAGATACACAGAATTCATTAAAAACAGCCATAGGGATAGTTGAGGAATTTGGCGTTTTCTCCGGGCTATTGGTCAACTGGGAGAAATCAGTGATTTTGCCTATAGATCCTCTAAATTAACCCCTTCCTTATCAAGCATCCCAAGTTAAAATAGTCAGCCAAATGAAATATCTGGGCATTAGTATAACTAGAGATCCAGGACAGTATATATCCGGCAACTTAGTCCCACTTATGAAAAAGCTGAAGCAGAAGTGCCGGGTGTGGGGACGCCTGCCCCTCTCCGTTGCCGGACGCTGCAACCTGATCAAGATGGTCTGGCTACCCCAAATTTTATATGTTTTGCAGAATTCTCCTGTGTGGATTCCCAAGCACTGGTTCAAAAAAATAGACAGTGTGTTTAGAGAACTTATTTGGAAAAATGGGGTGGCTAGGATCAGTTTGCGGACGTTGCGACAGCCAGAGGTGAAGGGCGGCCTGGCATTACCGGACCTGCGAAGATACTTTCTGGCATCCCAACTGCAACAAATGGGAGGTAGTAATAGGCCAAGGGATGAAGGAGTGGGCGGGAGTGTCTTGTTGAATGATATCAGACATGACACAATTGCAGAGGCACTGGAGGCAGATTCATTTGGTACTAAATGCCCCACTACCCAGATGATGGTTAAGGCTTGGGTACAAGTTAAAAGAACTCTGGGCTACACTGGCTTTGCGGAATTTTCTCCACTCTGGGATTATAATAACCTCAACAAGCTCAAAAAAATGGGACGCTTTGAAGAGTGGGACCGCCAGGGTATTCACTGCTTGGCACAGGTATATAGGGAAGGGAGGTTAAAATCTTTTCAGGAGTTGGTGGAGGAGTACGCAATCTCTAATAGGTCATTTTACAGGTATTTGCAACTCAGGCATGCCCTAGAGGCACAATTTGGGAAGGATGCGCCAGTGTGGTGCGAAATGACCTCTTTGAGAAAGCTTATTGATGCACATACTACGAAGGGATTGATCTCTGACATTTATGGATGCCTGAAGGCATCAGCCCAGAAGGGTATGGTGGAAAATAAAAATAGGATTAAATGGGAGAGAGATGTGGGAGCACTGTCCGATGATCAATGGGAGCAGGTTCTGTCGCTGGGGCCCAGGGTCACTCTCTCCCCTTCAAATGTGATGTCTCATTTTTATCTTTCCTATAGGGCATATTATACACCATTAAAATTATTTAATTGGGGTAAGAGGCCCGATCCAAAGTGCCAGAGATGTGAAGGAGGGTACGGAGACTTGATTCACATGTTCTGGCGATGCCCCAAACTACATATATATTGGAAAGGGGTTGTGGAAAAGATAAACTTGGTGTTTAAACTTGGTGGGACGTCGCTGAGATTGTGAGAGAGTGCTTTCTGGGATTAACAGGGGACAAAGTGGCCTCAAGGGACATACAGACAGCAAGGGTTAGATGCCTCTTTCAGGGTAAAAAGCTTATTGCACAGTATTGGCAGAGAAAGGAGGCACCGACGGTTCCAGAATGGGTGAACGCAGTAAGGGAGGTGATCTGCAGAGAGAAGTATATATACAAGAAGAGGGGTAATTATAAGAAATTTGAAAAAATATGGAAAGCATGGCTGGACCAGGATGGGGTTGGATTGGTGGGGGGGTGGGACGTGGATGGCATGGGGGGTTGGTTTAATAAACAATAAAATGTATGGCGAGGCGCATGATGGGGGTGGGTAGGGGGTGTGAGAGCGAATGGGGGGAAAAAGTAAGAAATTATTCTTGAAGCTTACTGCCTATGGGCGACTTGAACTGGCACACATTGGAACGACAAGAATGTATGGATAGGTATTAATGTGTTCTTATTTATGATGATGTCTCTTGTTCCTTTATTATTTGTTTGCTGTAATGAAAAAATTTTTCAAATAAAAAGATTAAAAGTTAAAAAAAAAAAAAAAAGTTTTTGTATCCTATTATTATCTTGATAGGTAATAGCAGAATGTAAAAATGTGCTAAAATGTGTACAGTGTGTATTTATATCTTTGTATTGTGACACTTCTTACCTGTCCAGTGGACTGCCAATAGTGTAAGTAAGGAGGGGCTGGCCAAAGTAATACACATTATTTAGGCATTCATCTCTCAATGAAGTGGAGAGGGTTACTTGGCCAAAAAATCCCCCCCTAAAATTTTTTAAATGGCTCATGAGAGGGTGGGGGGAGGAATCTGGTAGGTGGACCTTATACCTTTGTCTTTAAATACGCCATAACATAAATGTTATACTGATGTTGGCCAAGAATGTTTGTGTCTAATCTGCTTTTCATGTTTATGTGCAAAATGATTAATTTATTTTTCTTGTTTTACTCCACAGTTTCCTTCCAACCCACAGGAATGGCAGACTGTGGCCTCCCACTTTACCCAGTGGTGGGACTTTCCTAACTGCGTTGGGGCAATTGATAGGAAACACGTCCACATCGTCCCACCACCCAACTCGGGGTCACACTATTACAACTACAAGGAGTTCAATAGTATTGTGATGTGGTGTCGGCTACTTACGAGTTCTTGTATGTGGACGTTGGGAAGAATGGCCGGATGTCAGATGGTGGAGTCATCACCCACACGGAGTTCTACAGGCGTCTCCAGAATGGTAACTTGGACTTGCCACCTCCAGAAGACAATGCGGAAGGACTCCCATTTGCCTTTGTTGCGGATGAAGCGTTTGTGCTAGGGGACCATCTTATGCGGCCATTCCCTATAAGGACCCTCACCCCGGACCAGAGGGTTTTTAATTACCAGCTGGCCAGAGCCAGAAGAGTGGTGGAGAACACGTTTGGAATAATGGCCAGCCGGTTCCTCCTATTTCTTACACCCATACACATGGCGGAATATAAACTCAATCACATCATCCTGGCTTGCTGTGTTCTCCACAACTTTTTAAGGAGAAATTCTTGGAGCTATGCTGCCTCAGTTGGGCCTTAGGCCAAAATTAATATTAATGAACCAACCCTGACAGCACTTGAAGCTGGCCGTCCTGGCTTGCCCCCCCAGAGTGCCCGTGAGGTCTGTCTAAGATACATGGAATACTTTGCGGGTAGGGGGGCCATCGATATGCCAGAAATTTCTGAGACATTTTTTAAATAAAAATATATTTTAAAATGAACAAATATTTGCTTTGATTTACTGCTTGGCTTTCTTTCAGCTGACCATGATCGAAATATTGGGAGTCCTGAAAATGGCGTGATTGTGTAAAATGAAAAAGCACTGTTGGGTGTTATTTACTAAAGGAAAATACACTTTGCACTACATATGCACTTGAGACTGCACTGAAGCTGCACTTGTAGTGCAAAGTGGATTTGCCTTTAGTAAATAACCCCCATTGTCACTGAAAACACCAACTTTACTACAAAAAATGCTTTTGAGCATTGATAGAAGAAGTCACACATTGTTGATTCTCAATCTTTTTAATCAAAGCACAATCACATGTGCATTTCTAAAAGGTTTTTTAGAACAAACCAACATGTTTGTTGTATAACAATTTTTTAGGTCACATGAAAAGTAGAAATTGCCTTTTGAGTTAAAACAGGCATGTTTAAAACCATAAAAAAAATACACAACTCTGGAACTTACACAGTTCAACTTGTATAGAAAGTGAAGGCAATATCAGACATGAGTATTTATAAACTGTGTTTGATATTGCGTTCAGCAGATGGGGTGAAGTCACCCCTGGAAAAGCCAAATTTTGAAGATGCACACAAATTGCCGAATGTCAACATGTGCTAGCTGCCATCATGTGGGATCAATGGACGTGTTTTGTGAGTGCAACCCCTTCCTCTCAAATACTTTATTATTGAGGAAGGGGTTGCACCCACCAAACGCGTACATTGTTCTCCCATGATGGCAGATAGCACATGTTGACACATTGTGTGCATCTTCAAAATTTATACAATATGTCAAAAAATTGTCAAAAAAAAAACAATATAGCAGAAATAAGTTGGGGATTTCTATGGGTTTTAAATTCTCCCTAAAACATCAATAATGTTCTTCATTTTGTTTTGAACATCATTGATGTTTTGCTTGATGTTTTCCAAATCCTTATTACACTCCATTATCTCCCTGATGAGGATCTGGGCACTTTCACTGGTGAAGTGACATTCCTCTTCCACAACATCACAATCACCTAAAATATAAAAAAAACACACCATCTATTATAAATATGCAGGCATCCACCTCTTACCTGAGCCTGTGGTCGCAGACACTCACCTGTTGTGGTGACTATTTCCACAACGTCTCCCTCCTCCTCTGGTTGGGTTTGGGGGATTTCCCCTTCTTCATGAGGTGGGGGGTCCTTTGTCTCCTCTGATGAGTGGTGTCCTCCTAGTCTTTTCTCTCCTATGTATAAAAAAAGGTATACTTAGCACACAGATATTTGATGGCAGAAATAGGAATGTGAAACATTGCTTGGAAGTGGGGTACAATTGTCTCTTTTGGCAGAGTTGCAAGATGAAGAAATATTTTGTCCTTTGTCAAGCTTGAATACTTACCTGTTTTGTGCAAGCTTCAAAGATGCAGACACCCCTATAGTATACACTGGAGCACCTGTGTGGGGCCCCCAGATAAAAAGGGTGTTCTTGTGTCCCACACTAGTGCTCCAGCGTCCAGATGTGTAAACAGCTGCTGAGTGTCCTCTCCTCCACAGAATCTAGTTTGCATTTCATTCTAGTTACTAACCCATCTAGACAACAAAATAATTTTAAGAGAAGTAGGCCATGAAAAATGTATTTTTGCATCTGGACAAAACGTGGTGTTTTATTGGCCGAACGAACAATGTTTCCTATGAACGAATAATGTGTCCATGAACATGATAGTTGCCATTTTAAACTGTACAACAGTAAAGAAAAGCACATGGAGCAGCACGAACGTAATAAAAATAAAGAATAGGAACACAGAACAACTACTTACTTTTTTGCAGCACTCTCCTGATCCTTCTATACTGATCGTGCTCCCTGATTTTGAGGTCTGACCACTGCTTCCTCAGTTGATCCTTGGATCGCCGTACCCCAAAATTCCTGTGCAGACTCTTCACAATTTTCACCATGATCTTGGCCTTTCTGACATTGGGGTTGGGGTAAGGTCCATACTTCCCATCATAGTTGGCCCTTTTCAATATAATCAATAAGTCGACCATCTCCACCATCTCTACAAAGGACATATTTGAGGCCTTAAATCTTCTCCTCCGGGATCGTGATGTTTCTGGCTCCGGCCTTTCCTCCTCCTCCACGTTGCTGCTATTAGCATGCACCTGTTGTGTCTCCGCCATGTGCTCTTCCCCACTGCGCTGCGTGAGAAGGGGCGGGGAATAGGCTAGAAAGAACGTCAGGGGCGGGTGGAGTTTCAGGCATGTGCAGTGTATATAAAGCGTAACACGCATGCGTCGTACGTACGATCTGTGAGCAGAGGAAGGAGTATCAGAAGCGCCGATCGTGATAACGAAGGTAACATTTAAACTTGGGCCTATACTGCTTATAGATTGAGGCCTATATTGGGACAAGATTAGGAGACGTTAGCCTGACATTAGGGTTTGTCTTGTGTATTGCAGATAAAATGGAGCCTTCAATGACCACAACTTCCTCCCCCTGTTCATAGACAAGTACAGGGAGCTGCCCTGTCCATGGCAGGTGAAACACCAGCAATATAATTATAAACAAAAGAGGCAGGCAGCGCTGGAGAAACTGCTGGAGTTGGTGAAGCTGATGGTCCCCACGGCAACCATCCTCTATATAAAAGCCAAAATTGGTGGCCTGAGGAGCACATATCTTAGGGAGCGCAGAAAGGTCCAGGATTCCCAGAGATCTGGAGCTGCAGCAGATGACGTTTATGTCCCCAGGCTGTGGCACTATGAGAGACTTCGATTTCTGTCAGACCAGACTGAAGTCAGGGAATCCCTCTCAACCCTTCTTTTCACTCTTCCTTCCACCCTATCTTCCACCCCAGCTGAGGCTTCCGATGTCCAACCTGGGACTTCCAGCCAGGAAGAAGTGGAGGAGCCCAGCTTAAGCCAGGTATAGCATTTTTCTACAGATTTCTTGTCAATAAATAAATGATGTTTACTAGATGTTATTATTGATCACTAATTGCTGATTTAATAAAATGTTTTACATATCAGTAGACAGTAGTGGGCAAAAATAATTGTGACAAGAATGAAAAATGCTGGGCTCAGAATGATAATCTTTTCTATTTGTTAACATTCAATTTGCAACAGTCATGAGATGAAAATTGTGTGTGATTGATGAAGAAAAAACTAAAACTATGTCCCTTTTTCATACACAGGAATACCTCAGCCAGGAGGAGGCTGTGGAATGTGGCACACAGGAGGAGGCTGTGGAATGTGGCACACAGGAGGAGGCTGTGGAATGTGGCAGCCAGGAGGAGGCAGGGATTAGAGGCAGCCAGGAGGAGGCGGGGGTAAGTTGCAGCCAGGAGAAGGCCGGGCCCAGTAGGAGCCTCACAGAATCCCAGGTCCCTCCCCTCCGCCTTCCAAACAAAAGACCCAGGAAGGGGAGTAACGTGGAGGATTCAGCACTCAGGCTGATTCAGGAGGCTTCTGCGTCCCTCGGAGCCACCCACACTCATGAAGAGGCCTTTGTCTGCATGGCTGCCACCAAACTGCAGGACATGCAGGAGGGCCAACGCCTCATATGTGAGGACATCCTTTATAAAACATTAACTAAGGGGGTGAGGGGTGAAATCACACCCAATACCCACCTGTGTGAGTTGTATCATCCTCCTCCTCCTCCTCCTCCTGCCACAACTCCACCACCACAGACACAGCATGGAAGGGAGAGTGGAAGGAAGACAAGAAAGTGATGGCCTGGATTCAGTCTAGTCTGACAAAAGATGCAGGCTCTTGTATGACCACAGCCTGGGGACATGTATGTCATCTGCTGCTGTTCATGATCTCTTGGACTTCTGGACCAGATTGTACTCCCTTAGATAAGGACTCCTCAGGCCACCAATTTTGCCTGAAAATAGTTGATGTGTGCACTGGTGGCCAAAGGCTTTGACAATTTCTGCTGTTTCTCCAGCGTTGCCTCCCTCTTTATTTGGTTAGGACCCCTTAAAAAATGTTTTGTTTGTTTTATTATACTCGCCTATGTGTGTTTTCCTTCAAAAAGGACAGTTTATTTGTGAGGAGGCAGGTACATTTTAAAAATACAATGTGAAATTAACAAGAGACACCAACACCAAGCAACCTCCTTGAGATTAAATAATACAAGATAATGATGGTGTTGTGGTAACTTGACGCACAAAACACACCCAAAACTATTCTGGAGTTAAAAAACAATATATACAAAAAAAAAAAAAATCTAAAAACATCCAAAAATGTAATTCTTTTCGGGAGATGTGACAAATAAAAATATTATATTCATGAAATCACGATAAATAATAAAGAAAGAAGTTTGTGAGAAACCTGTGTGAATATGAGCAGCAAAACAACTTCATTCTTCTAGCATTATAAAGAAGAAGAGAGTGCGCTGCATTAAACAATTTAAAACATTGCAGCATGACAAAAGTGCTATATCCATTATGAACGCTAATTTTACCAGACCGAGCAGTTCCATCTCGGAATTTATTCTGAGCATGCGTGGCACTTTGTGAGTCGGAATAGTCCACACACGGTCAGAATTGACGCAAACGGATTTTGTTGTCGGAAAATTTTATAGCCTGCTCTCAAACTTTGTGTGTCGGAAATTCTGATGGAAAAAGTCCGATGGAGCCCACACACCGTCGGAATTTCCGACAACAAGCTCCGGTCGCACATTTTCCGTCGGAAAATCCGACCGTGTGTACAGGGCATAAGTCCTTGATATTAAACCTACACACTCCCCCAGAAACCCAAGAAATACTCACCAGGACTTTTCCGTTTATCTGGGCCACACACTCAATTCCCTATTTAGGGATCAACCTAACCCCTTCTATTGCTCAACTTTTTGAATGTAATCACAAATCACTATTACAAACCTTGCCGACATAACTACTATCATTGCTTTAGTTTATCAAAATTGGGCCGGATAGCAGTTGTAAAAATGTTTATACTCCCTAAATTATTGTATATATTCAGGACCCTTCCTATACCTTTGCCTGCCAACTTCTTCCATAGCATTCAAAAACAATTTGCCCAATACGTCTGGGAATCTAAATGCCCTAGATGTTCCTCTCAAATACTATTATAGCCACTAAGAAAAGGTGAAGCTGGCCTGCCCCACCTGTACTTCTATTATCAAGCCTCGCTTCTTGATCAAATTTATTACTGGTGGCACCCCACTGCAGAAAAAAACTTGGTCTCTGATGGAGCCCCTATTGTTTCACCCACATATACTGAGAGATCTCCTCCTCCTACGCTCTGTATACCAAAAGTGCTCTATACTGACACACCCATGTATTAAAGCCTCCCTTGATGCTTGGTCTTCCCTGCTATCCCTCAAAACCCCTGAAACCAAGTTGATGTATCTACCGTTAGACACTCTCCGTGCTGTGATTCCCAACTTAAACTTAACTACTGTACATGGAAAAAATGTGGCATGCATAACCTGCAGGCTGTTTATAAAGATGTTAAAATAAAACCCTACAATGACCTACAAAATAGCTATGCCTTACCCTCCTCAGAATTATTCACTTACATGAGAATTAGTCACTGCATAAGAGCTACCAACATTCCTCCTCCTGCTTACCTCCCACTATTTATCGCACAGTATTATACTACTCCTAAATACCTAGGTAATGGCATTTCCCATTTCTAGAAAAACCTAGCATTTCCCATTTTTACTCCCATCTTACTAACCTAGAATTCCCGCTTAAGACTCCTTCCTTGAGAAAATGGGAATCGATCCTCAGCCAAAATGTTCCTGATCAAGCCTGGCAAAAAGCCTTTCTGTTTACAACTACCCTGTTTCCCCGAAAATAAGACCTAGCGTGATTGTCGGTGATGGCTGCAATATAAGCCCTACCCCCCAAATGAGCCCTAGTTAAAGTCCTTGTAGGTCTTCTTTTCAGGGTAGGGCTTATTTTTGGGGAAACAGGGTAGGGCTTATTTGGGGGGTAGGGCTTATTTTGCAGCCATCACCGACAATCACGCTAGGTCTTATTTTTGGGGAAACTGGGTAGAGCCTCCCATAGTGCCAACCACTGGGAATCATATTTGAAAATCCTCCATCAATGGTACTTTACACCTTTAAGACTCTCCAAAATATGTCCTACCCAATCATCCCAGTGTTGGCGTCAATGTAAAGACTCTGGTTCCCTACTGCACATTTTGTGGACTTGCAAATCTCTTAAATCCTTTTGGAACAACATCTTCACCGTAATATCCGAGATCACTAACAAACCGATCACCCCCCAACCCAAATTGGCTTTATTCCACATAGGTCTAGAAGAATTCCCAACTAACTCCAGAGCCATTATTATCCACCAACTCCAAGCTGCGATGCTCAGGCTGTAGAAATCCTCCACAGCACCTTCAATCTCTGAGACGATCACTGGCCTAAATCATCAATGTGATATGGAGAAAAGGTTTGCCCTAAAAATCATAACTATGCAAAATGTATCCATTCCTGGTCCCTATGGTTGCACAATCCTAAATGCATGGTTTCATTCTGATAGCCCAAATGATACTGGGGTACATTATATAAAAGTTGTTTAGACTGTTATATTACTTAGCTCTTGTTGCTATAGCTATTACCTAACCCCCATGTTCCTCTCCCTTCCCCTCCCCCCTTCCCTTCCCCCCTCCCTATACTCTTTACCCTGTCCTCCTCTGGGTTCATGTTTTTAGCGAAAGCTCATTATAGAATATGTACCCCCTTAGGTCCAATATCAAACCTTACATGAGTACTCAAACGGTCATGAAGAAGCCCCCATGTGTTTTGTAATCTAATACACGACTGTTCCTTTAAAAGTTATCATTGTTGCTGATTTAAGCAAAAATATATATTTTTGTGTAAAATGGGTCTTGTGTTTAAAACAAAACCAGACATAGGAAGTTACACATGTGTCATGAGATGTCTGCATTTAAATTTGTCTAGGTGACATAAAATAATGTGACATGATGGGTTTGCTTAGATAAAAAGTTAATGACTTTCATTGGTTGATTGTATGTTAAAAAGGAAATGTGTAATTTGAATATGTACCCCTTATTGGTGGACGGTGGTCGTAACGCCTACCTTTTAACCACTATTTAACACCATGCCGAAGATAATAAAAGCGTAACAGTGTATTGTAGAGCAACCTGTCTTGTGTCAATCGTTGTGTCCCCTATGCATAGAGATATATATTTGGATATGAATAAATTAAATCGGCCGATGAAAGGTAATTGTAATTAGATAATAAGATGATAGTCAGAACTAGTAATTAAAGGTGTAATTAGCACCTTTCAAGTACTGTTTGTAAACTCACCATACATTCTTTAACCACTTCCTGCCCGGTCAATAGCATATTAAAGTCCGGAAGGGGTTGCGTTATCCTGACTGGGCGTCATATGACGTCCAGCACGATAATATGCCACAGGGGTGCGCAGCGCGGCGATCGGGTATGGCGTGTGTCCCTCGGACACAACACTTCCCTGATCACGGTAAACAGCCAATGAATGTAGCTGTTTACCACGTGATCAGCTGTGTCAAAGTCACAGCCGATCACCTGTCATAACAAAGGCATGCAGAGCAGGGATCGAGGAAGGCGAGTGTCCCTTGGACACAGTGCTTCCCCGATCAGGGTAAACAGCCAATAAAATTGGCTATTTACCACGTGACTGGCTGTGTCCAATCACGGCCGGTCACAAAAGTAAACATTGAAGAGCAGTTACCATCTGATCCCTACTTTCTCCTCACACACCGATCGTGTGAGGAGAGAGCAGGGATCAGTGAGTGAAATCAGTGTCTGTCTGACATATTTTATTGTATTGTACTGTGCACAACACGGCCCCCCCAATAAAGAGGACCTGTCACACAGCCCAGCCAATAAGCCCATCTGTCAATCAGCCCATCTGTCTCAGGCACCACGGCCATCAGTCCCGCCACACAAGCTACCAGTACCGCCATCGGTAGCACCACCAGTACCGCCACTAGTACCACCATCAGGCCCACCATCTATACTGCCACACAGGCCACTACCAGTATCGCCACTAGTGTCGCCATTGGTACCACCACCACCACCTGTAGCGCCGTCGGTACCGCCATCGGTACCACCACCACCCATACCGCTACCTGTACTGCCACCACCACCCATACCGCCATCAGTACCACCACCTGTACCGCCATCCACCACCACCCATACCGCCATCAGTACCACCACCTGTACCGCCATCGGTACCACCACCACCCGTACCGCCACTGGTACCACCACCACCCATACCGCCATCTGTGCCACCACCACCACCTGTACAACCATCGGTACCACTACCACCCATACCGCCATCTGTACCACCACACAAGCCCGCCACTAATACCACAATCGGTACCACTAAAACCAGCAGTACCATTACACAGGCCCGCCAGTAAGCACTGCCATAATGTCCCAAAGGGTTTACACACCTGAGGAGGCATATGATATTCTTGCCATGTTGGATGATGAGAGCAGTGGGGAGCTCTCATCATCCGATTCTGGTTCGGAATACGAGCCAGTGGAGGATAGTGGATCAGAGTTCGAGTCTGCGGAGGAAACCATCCCTCCCAAAAGAATGAGATTAGGATCAAGATCAGGCGATCTGCCCACCACCAGCAGTGCCAGACACCAGGAAGAGGAGCCCAGTACAAGTACTGGAAATACACGGACAACCCGAAGAATCCAGCCCCAGTCCTACCTTCCCGATGCCCTGGCAAACCCCTTATGGTTGCCTGCCAACTCAGGATCCGCTATCATCCCCCCTTTCACTGCACAGCCGGGTGTGCAGCCCGACACTACAAATTTTTCTCAATTCAATTATTTTTCTTTGTTTTTCCCACAAGATTTTCTGCAGAATATGGTGTAACTAATTTGTATGCATCAGTATTTATTGCTGCCAACCTCAATTCTTCCTAAGCCCGTATGTTCCAGTGGCGATGTGTCACACTGGATGAATTTAAATTGTTTTTGGGCCTTACTTTCAATATGGGCTTACAAAAAAGAATGAAGTCCATGCATATTGGTCCACTAACCCCATCCAACACATGCCCATATGTTCCGCTGTCATGTCCAGGACAAGATACGACATGATTATGCATTTTCTCCACTTCAACGACAATTCACAGTGCCCTCCCCAAGATCATCCCAACCACGACAAATTGTACAAGATACGCCCCCTAAACAATTCCTTTTCCCAGCAATTTAGAGAAGTTTTCATCCCAGACCAAAAAATTTGTGTGGACGAGTCCCTCATACATTTCACTGGCCGACTGCACTTAAAGCAGTATATACCAAACAAGAGAGCCAGGTATGGGCTGAAATTAAATAAATTATGTGAACGAGCCACTGGATACGTCTTCACATTCCGGATCTATGAAGGCAAAGACTCCCAGCCCCGTGACTGCCCCACATATATTGGAACCAGTGGGAAAATTGTCTGGGAGCTAGCATACCCCCTGTTTGAAAAAGGATACCATTTATGTGTCGACAACTATTATACCAGCCTGCCCCTTTTTTGTCATCTTTACAGTAAAAAAAACCCAGCCTGTGGTACCTTAAAAAAAACCCGTAAGGGATTCCCACAAAATCTGTTGACAAAAAAATTGCAAAACGGAGAATCGTCATTCATGAGGAACGAGGAGGTGTTGGCCATGAAGTGGAGGGACAAGAAAGATGTCCACATCCTCTCTACCATCCACAATGACACCGTGGTGGAGATCCAAAGAAGACGCAGCCCCATTGTAAAGCCCAAATGTTTCCACGACTACAATATGTATATGAGGGGTGGATTTAAACGATCAGATGCTACAGCCCTATTTATCAACCAGAAAGTCCTGTTATTAGTACAAGAAAGTTGTGTTTCACCTGTTTCACATGGCTCTTTTTAATTAGTTTGTCTGCTACCAAAAAGCAACTCAAAACCAACAAATCACCTACCTCAAGTATATTGAAGATATTGTCACTGCCCTCATTTACCAACAAGGTTCCTCTCCATGAAGCATTCGCTCTGATAGTGTGAGTCGACTTCATGAGCAACACTTTCCCTATAGCATTCCCCCCACAGAATCTGGAAGAAGACGCCAAAAGAGATGCCGTGTATGCAGCAGAGGAGGAGTAAGAAGAGATTCCAGCTATTATTGTCCCCAATGTCCCTTCCAACCTGGCCTGTGCATCGGAGATTGCTTCAAAAATGATCATACATCCATCCAATATTAGTTCCCTTTATTATTACCAGACTGCCATTTCCCCATTTACCTGCTACCATGTTAATTAACTGACCCTGGCCTGTTTACCGACAATGTCTTTGCTTGCCGATTTAAACCATGTTTCTGACTTCCACATGCACCAACCTCAGCCTGTTTACCGACGATGCCTCTTCCTGCCGATTTAAACCACTTTCTGACTTCAACGTGCACCGACCTTGGCCTGTTAATTGACCATGTTTTTGACTGCCACTTGGGCTGATCTTTTGGCCATCTACTTTAGTACACAGGGGTCTTACATATGTGAGGGGCTTCAGAATAGCGCTCTGAGTAGAGAAAAACAGTTTTTCATTTTCTGTGCTCCCAGAACAGGGTCTGGTTGCCCGGAGGCTTCAAAGCGATTGGGTGGGAGAGGCCTCTACCCCTGTCCCCCTGGCCCTAAGCTTGATGCCTGGACCAATACTTTGGCTGTGCTGACCATATTCCTGCCTGTAATGACTCATGACATTATGGACCATGCTCCTTCCTGCTGTTTGGACCAATACTTTGGCTGTGTTGACCATATATCTGCCTGCTGCCTCTACTGACTTTGGACAGCATTTCTGCCGGGACACCTCTGCCTGCTACCTGGACCTGTGATTTGGCTGTGCTCTGGCTGGGCTGACAATATCTCTGCCTGTACGAACTATGGACAGTATTCCTGCCTGCTGCCTGGATGATTGCTTTTGCTGTCGCTGACCTCCTTCCTGCCTGCTGCCTGGACCGATGCTCTCCTCTGTGGACCACTGCACTTTTAAAACCACAGGTAATCTTTTGTTATTTGGTATGTATCTTCTATGTGTTAGAAATATGAAGGGCCTTCAAAAATGTGATCAGTAGTCAGAAAATGATATGTGTAATTAATGCGGCTAGAATGCCTGGAGGTGCTACTTGGATTTTGGGCTTCTGTATGTGGCCAGGCTGTGTAAAAGTCTCAAACATGTGGTATTGCCATACTCAGGAGTAGGGATGAGCTTCGAGTTCGAGTCGAACTCATGTTCGACTCGAACATTGGCTGTTCGCAAGTTCGTTCACAATTTGGGGTGTTCGCGGCAAATTCGAATGTCGCAGAACACCCTTTAAAAGTCTATGGGAGAAATCAAAAGTGCTAATTTTAAAGGCTTATATGCAAGTTATTGTCATAAAAAGTGTTTGGGGACCTGGGTCCTGCCCCAGGGGACATGGATCAATGCAAAAAAAAGTTTTAAAAAGGGCCGTTTTTTCAGGAGCAGTGATTTTAATAATGCTTAAACTCAAACAATAAAAGTGTAATATCCCTTTAAATTTCGTAGCTGGGGGGTGTCTATAGTATGCCTGTAAAGGGGCGCATGTTTCCCATGTTTAGAACAGTCTGACAGCAAAATGACATTTTGAAGGAAAAAAACCCATTTAAAACTACTCGCGGCTATTGCATTGCCGACAATACACATAGAAGTTCATCGATAAAAACGGCATGGGAATTCCCCACAGGGAAACCCCGAACCAAAATTTTTTTTTAAAAATGAAGTGGGAGCCCCCCTAAATTCCATACCAGGCCCTTCAGGTCTGGTATGGATATTAAGGGGAACCCCGGCCAAAATTTAAAAAAAAATGACGTGGGGTTCCCCCTAAATTCCATACCAGACCCTTCAGGTCTGGTATGGAATTTAAGGGGAACCCCGCACCAAAAAAAAAAAAAACGGCGTGGGGTCCCCCCAAAAATCCATACCAGACCCTTATCCGAGCACGCAACCTGGCAGGCTGCAGGAAAAGAGGGGTGGACGAGAGTGCGCCCCCCCCCTCCTGAACCGTACCAGGCCACATGCCCTCAACATTGGGAGGGTGCTTTGGGGTAGCCCCCCAAAACACCTTGTCCCCATGTTGATGAGGACAAGGGCCTCATCCCCACAACCCTGGCCGGTGGTTGTGGGGGTCTGCGGGCGGGGGGCTTATCAGAATCTGGAAGCCCCCTTTAACAAGGCGACCCCCAGATCCCGGCCTCCCCCTGTGTGAAATGGTAAGGGGGTACTTACCCCTGCCATTTCACTAAAAAACTGTCAAAAATGTTAAAAATGACAAGAGACAGTTTTTGACAATTCTTTTATTTAAATGCTTCTTCTTTCTTCTATCTTCCTTCATCTTCTGGTTCTTCTGGCTCTTCTGGTTCTTCCTCCGGCGTTCTCATCCAGCATCTCCTCTGCGGCGTCTTCTATCTTCTTCTCCTCGGGCCGCTCTGCACCCATGGCATGGGGGGAGGCTCCCGCTCTTCTCTTTATCTTCTCTTCTTCTTTTCTTCTCTTCTTCTCTTCTTCATTTTCTTCTCCGGGCAGCTCCGCATCCATGCTGGCATGGAGGGAGGCTCCCGCTGTGTGACGGCGTCTCCTTGTCTGACAGTTCTTAAATAACGGGGGGGCGGGGCCACCCGGTGACCCCACCCCCCTCTGACGCACGGTGACTTGACGGGACTTCCCTGTGACGTCACGGGAAATGCCACAGGGAAGTCCCGTCATGTCCTGTGCGTTAGAGGGGGCGGGATCACCGGGTGGCCCCGCCCCCCATTATTTAAGAACTGTCAGACGAGGAGACGCCGTCACACAGCGGGAGCCTCCCTCCATGCCAGCATGGATGCGGAGCGGCCCGGAGAAGAAAATGAAGAAGAGAAGAAGAGAAGAAAAGAAGAAGAGAAGATGAAGAGAAGAGCGGGAGCCTCCCCCCATGCCATGGGTGTGGAGCGGCCCGAGGAGAAGAAGATAGAAGATGCCGCAGAGGAGATGCTGGACGAGAATGCCGGAGGAAGAACCAGAAGAACCAGAAGATGAAGAAAGATAGAAGAAAGAAGAAGCATTTAAATAAAAGAATTGTCAAAAACTGTCTCTTGTCATTTTTAACATTTTTGACAGTTTTTTAGTGAAATGGTAGGGGTAAGTACCCCCTTACCATTTCACACAGGGGGGGGGTGGGATCTGGGGGTTCCCTTGTTAAAGGGGGCTTCCAGATTCCGATAAGCCCCACAACCACCGGCCAGGGTTATGGGGATGAGGCCCTTGTCCTCATCAACATGGGGACAAGGTGTTTTGGGGGGCTACCCCAAAGCACCCTCCCAATGTTGAGGGCATGTGGCCTGGTACGGTTCAGGAGGGGGGGGTGCACTCTCATCCCCCCCTCTTTTCCTGTGGCCTGCCAGGTTGCGTGCTCAGGTAAGGGTCTGGTATGGATTTTTGGGGGGACCCCACGCCGTTTTTATTTTTTTTTTGGCGCGGGGTTCCCCTTAAAATCCATACCAGACCTGAAGGGAATTTAGGGGGAACCCCACGTCATTTTTTTTTTAAATTTTGGTTCGGGGTTTCCCTGTGGGGAATTCCCATGCCTTTTTTATCAATGAACTTCTATGTGTATTGTCGGCAATGCAATAGCCGCGAGTAGTTTTAAATGGGTTTTTTCCTTCGAAAAGTCAGTTTGCTGTCAGACTGTTCTAAACACGGGAAACATGTACAGGCATACTATAGACACCCCCCAGCTACGAAATTTAAAGGGATATTACACTTTTATTGTTTGACTTTAAGCATTATTAAAATCACTGCTCCTGAAAAAACGGACGTTTTTTAAAACTTTTTTTTGCATTGATCCATGTCCCCTGGGGCAGGACCCAGGTCCCCAAACACTTTTTATGACAATAACTTGCATATAAGCCTTTAAAATTAGCACTTTTGATTATTCATGTTCGTGTCCCATAGACTTTAACGGTGTTCGCGTGTTCAAACAAACTTTTTTCCTGTTCGCATGTTCTGGTGCGAACCGAACAGGGGGGTGTTCGGCTCATCTCTACTCAGGAAGAGTAGCAGAATGTATGGGGTGTCATTTTTTCTATGTACATGCTATGCGTTATAAATATCTTATAAAGGGACAACTTTGTGTAAAAAAAAAATGCATTTTAATTTTTTTTCCACATTTTCCAAAAACTTCTGGAAAAAAATGAACTATTTAAAAGACTCATTATGCCTCATAGATTATACGTTGGGGTATTTTCTTTCCAAAATGGGGTCATTTTGTGGACAATTCTATTGTCCTGGTGCTCGAGGGCCTTCAAAAATGTAATAGGTGGTTGAGAAATGAGATGTGCAATTTATGCTGATAGAATGCCTAAAAGTGCAACTTCAATGTTGGGCCTTTGTATGTGACCAGGCTGTGTAAAAGTCTCACACATGTGGTATTGCCATACTTAGGAGGAGTAGAGGAATGCATTTTGGCATGTCATTTTTGCTATGTACATGCTATGTGTTAGAAATATCTTATAAATGGACAACTTTGTGTAAAAAAAATGCATTTTCATTTTTTTTCCACATTTTCCAAAAACTTCTGGAAAAAAATGAACTATTCAAAAGACTCATTATGCCTCATAGATTATACGTTGGGTTATTTCCTTTCCAAAATGGGGTCATTTTGTGGACAATTCTATTGTCCTGGTGCTCGAGGACCTTCAAAAATGTAATAGGTGGTTGAGAAATGAGATGTGCAATTTATGCTGATAGAACGCCTAAAAGTGCTACTTCAATGTTGGGCCTTTGTATGTGGCCAGGCTGTGTAAAAGTCTCACACATGTGGTATTGCCATACTTAGGAGGAGTAGAGGAATGCATTTTGGCATGTCATTTTTTCTATGTACATGCTATGTGTTAGAAATATCTTATAAATGGACAACTTTGTGTAAAAAAAATGCATTTTCATTTTTTTTCCACATTTTCCATAACCTTCTGGAAAAAAAATGAACCGTTCAAAAGACTCATTATGCCTCATAGATTATATGTTGGGGCGTGTGCTTTCCAAAATGGGGTCATTTTGTGTACAATTCCATTGTCCTGGTGCTCCAGGGACTTCAAAAATGTAATAAGTGGTTGAGAAAGGATATGTGCAATTTATGCTTGTAGAACGACTGAAAGTGCTACTTCAATGTCGGGCTATTGTATGTGGCCAGGCTGTGTAAAAGTCTCACACATGTGGTATTGCTTTACTTAGGAGGAGTAGCAGAATGTATTTTTGGGGCGTAGTTGCAATTATGCACATGCTGTGTGAGAGAAATAACCTGTTAATATGACCAGTTTGTGTAAAAAAAAAAAATCTTAATTTTCCCAAGAATTGTGGGAAAAAATTACAACGTCAAAAAAACTCTATATGCCTCTTAGGAAATACCTTGGACTGTCTACGTTCCAAAAAGTGGTCATTTGGGGGGTATTTGTACTTAGTGTCTCAAGAAATGAGATAGGCCTTCAGGTGAGATAGTACATCAGGTGTGATCAGATGTGATCAATTTTCAGTGATTGGCACCATAGTTTGTAGACTCTATAACTTTCGCAAAGACCAAAAAATATACACTAATTTGGGTTATTTTTACCAAAGGTATGTAGCAGTATAAATTTTGGCACAAATGTATGAAGAAAAATGACTTATTTGCAAAATTTTACAATAAAAACTAAAAAAAAGTGTGTTTTTTTCCACATTTTTCGATGTCTTTTCTCTTATATCGCAAAAAATAAAAAACCCAGTGGTGATTAAATACCACCAAAAGAAAGCTCTATTTGTGAGAAGAAAATGATAAACATTTTGTTTGGATACAGTGTAGCATGACTGAGTAATTGTCATTCAAAGTGTGAGAGCACTGAAAGCTGAAAATTGGTCTGGGCGGGAAGGTGCATAAGTGGCTGGTATTGAAGTGGTTAAATAACTGTGAACTTGTCTTACCTACCCCCTGTTTTCTTGTTTCCTTCCTTTGTGCTTGTTCAAAACTTCAATAAAGATTACTTGAAAATAAAATAATATTTTATATTTTACAAAAAAATGCGTATTATATTATGTCTGTGTGCGCTAAAATTGATTGAAGTGTATTGTTCATGTGAAAATGTGATAAATAGCTGCACAAGCATAAAAAATGTATAATGTTTGTTTTTGTTTTTTAATGTGGGTAATTTTCTAGCAAAACAAATGCTGATTATAACATGTGTGTGAAAAATGTCAGTATTGCCCTGGTAAGCAAGTGTTTAAGTGGTTTGATATTTCCTTTTCCCCTGCAGCAGCCTGAAATCCCAAGATGTAATGGCTTTTCAACAAGCTGCAAATTCTACAGTCAGACCAAGTTAGATCAAGAGTACTACTGTAGGTCCATCCTTTTAATCAGATCAGCCATATCATTGGGAAATGAACAATAGTTCCAGTTAGTACATTATTTATAAGTTCCCCATAAAAATCCTTGTATGCATGTATGAACAGCAAACAAGCACTACTGTTATGGGTATTTTAGAGTAATTATATTATTGTTCTTGTCACTCACTCTCTTTCCATTGTATGTTGTTTCAGGAAGGTTTATGTAATACAAGCTTTACATAGCCCATTTACAGTATATCCCCTGAAGTTTTGCTGTACGCACTGTTTTTAAAAAAAAAATTAGTTATATGTGTGGTGGTTTTTTAAGTGTAAGTTTAATGCCCCATACACACGGTCGTACTTTCCGACGGAAAATGTGCGATCGGAGCTTGTTGTCCGAAATTCTGACCGTGTGTGGGCTCCATCTGACTTTTTCCATCGGTTTTTCCGACACACAAAGTTTGAGAGCAGACTATAAAATTTTCCAACAACAAAATCCGATCTCGTCAATTCCGACCGTGTGTGGACAATTCCGACGCACAAAGTGCCACGCATGCTCAGAATAAATTCCGAGACGGAACTGCTCGGTCTGGTAAAATTAGCGTTTGGAATGGATATAGCACTTTTGTCACTCTGCAATGTTTTAAATTGTTTAATGCAGCGCACTCTCTTCTTCTTTATAATGCTAGAAGAATGAAGTAGTTTTGCTGCTCATATTCACACAGAGTTATCACAAACTTCTTTCTTTATTATTTATTGTGATTTCATCAATATATTTTGATTTGTCACATCTGACAAAAAAGATATATATATATATATTTTTTTTGTGTTTGTATTTTTTTCAAGCCTGACCTTTTTTTTTTTTTACTCCAAAATATTTTTGGGTGTGTTTTGTGTGTCAAGTTACCACAACACCATTATTATCTTGTATTATTTAATCTCAAGGAGGTTTCTTGGTGTTGGTGTCCCTTGTTAATTTCACATTGTATTTTCAAAATGTACCTGCCTCCTCACAAACAAACTGTCCTTTTTGAAGGAAAACACACATAGGTGAGTAGAACTGAAACAAAAATTATTTTATTAAGGGCTCAGAACCAAACAAAGAGGGAGGCAACGCTGGGTAAACATCATAGATTGGAGAAGCCTTTGGCCCCAAGGGCACACATCAATTATTTTATGGGAAAATTGGTGGCCTGAGGAGTCCATATCTAAGGGAGTCCAGTCTGGTCCAGAAGTCCAAGAGAATCATGAACAGCAGCAAATGACATGTATGTCCCCAGGCTGTGGTCATACAAGAGCCTGCATCTTTTGTCAGACCAGACTGAACCAAGGCCATCACTCTCTGGTCTTCCTTCCACACTTCCTTCCATGCTGTGGCTCTGGTGTTGGAGGTGTTGCAGGAGGAGGAGTAGGACCTGGAGGAGGAGGAGGGGGAGGACCTGGAGGAGGAGGAGGAGGAGGAGGACCATGGGTGAGCTCACAAATGTGGCTTTCGCATGTGAGTTGGCCCCTCAACCCCTTATTTAGAGGTTCTAAAATGACAAACTCATATAAGAGTCGTTGGCCCTCCTCCATTTGCAGCATTTTGCATGCAGTTAGCTCAGCAAAATCCTCTTCCACACTGTGGGGTGTTCTGAGGGCCTCAGTAGCCTTCCAAAATAGGCCTATTGCTGCCTCCTCCCGGTTAATACCCTTCCTGACACTTTTTCTTTGAAGGCAGAGGAGAGGGACCTGTGTATCAGGCAGCCTACTTGGCCCGGCCACCTCCTGGCTGAGACTTCCCTGTGTATGAAAAAGGGACATAGTTTTAGTTTTTGGTTCCTAAATCACAATCATAAATTAGTAATCTAAACTAACATCTATTTAACATCATTAATTGGACAACCAGAAATATTTAGAATAATGCTATACCTGGCTCAATCTGGGCTCCTCCACATGTTGCTGCCTGGAAGGCCCAGGTTGGACGTCAGAAACCTCAGCTGGGGGGGAAGGAAGCATGGAAGGAAGAGTGGAGAGTACTGGCCTGGGTTCAGTCTGACCTGCCAGAAAAGGCAGCCTGTCATAGTACCACAGCCTGGGGACATAAATGTCATCTGCTGCTCCTGATCTCTGGGAATCCTGGACCTTCTTGTGCTCCCTTAGATAAGTGCTCCTCATGCCACCAATTAGGGCCTTCAAATAGGGGATGTCTGCCGTGGGGATCACCGGCTTCACAAATTGCATCAAATTATCCAGCGCTGCCTTCCTCTTTGTTTGGTTCTTATAATCAGGGTGGTTTACCTGCCACAGACAGGGCAGCTCCCTGAACATATCCATGAATATGCATATAAAATCCTGATTCTTCAAGATATCCATTTTCACTGCAAGACACAACACCAGACAAACCCTAATGTCAGCCTAAAGTCTTCTAAACTTGTCCAAATACAGGCCTCAATCTAGAAGCAGTATAGGCCCAACTTTAAATCTTACCTTCATTATCAAGATTGGCGCCTCCGATACTCCTTCCTCCGCTCACAGATCGTACGTACTACGCACGCGTGTTACGCTTTATATACACTGCGCATGCATGAAACTCCGCCCACCCCTGACGTTCTTTCTAGTCTATTCCCCGCCCCTTCTTGTTCAGCGTAGTGGGGGAAGAGCACATGGCGGAGACAGAGCAGGTGCGTGCTAATTACACCAACGAGGAGAAGGAAAGCCCGGAGCCAGAAACATCCCGATCCCAGAAGAGATGATTTAAGGCCTCAAATATG
The DNA here is from genome assembly GCA_037952835.1 of Lithobates septentrionalis. NCBI lineage: Eukaryota > Metazoa > Chordata > Amphibia > Anura > Ranidae > Lithobates > Lithobates septentrionalis. The sequence goes on along the minus strand of JBBDGP010000278.1, from coordinate 4,090,335 downwards.
TCCTTTGGGGAGATGTTGGAGATTGTCGACATCCTGAAGAGGGCCAACTATGACGGGAAGTATGGACCTTACTCCAACCCCAATGTCAGAAAGGCCAAGATAATGGTGAAAGTAGTCAAGAGTCTGCACAGAAATTTTGGGGTACGATGATCCAAGGATCAACTCAGGAAGCAGTGGTCGGACCTCAAATTAAGGGAGCACAAGCAGTACAGAAGGATCAGGAGAGTGCTGCAAAAAAGTAAGTAGTTGTCCTGTGTTCCTATTCTTTATTTTTATTACATTCGTGCTGCTCCATGTGCTTTTATTAGCTGTTGTACAGTTTAAAATGGCAACTTTCATTTTCATGGGCACATTATTCGTTCGTTCGGCATAGAAAACAACATGTTTTAAACATTTTTTCAGGTATACTTCTGTTAACTAAAATTTGGTGTCTAGATGGGTTTGGAACTAGAATGCAATGCAAACTAGATTCTGTGTAAGGAGAGGACACTCAGCAGCTGTTTACACATCTGGATGCTGGAGCACTAGTGTGGGACACCAGAACACCCTTTTTATTAGGGGGTAACACACAGGTGCTCCAGTGTATACTATAGGGGTGTCTCCATCTGTGAAGCTTGTACAAAACAGGTAAGTATTCAAGCTTGACAAAGTGACAAAAATATTTTTTCATCTTGGAACTCTACCAAAACAGTCAATTGTACCCCACTTCCAAGCAATGTTTCATATTCCTATTTCTGCCATCAAATATCTGTGTGCTAAGTATACCTATTTTTTTTTACATAGGGGAGAAAAGACTCGGAGGACTCCACTCATCTGAGGAGACCACAGACCCCCCACCTCAGGAAGAAGGTGAAATCCCCCAAAGCCAACAAGAGGAGGAGGGAGACGTGGTGGAAATTGTCACCACAACAGGTGAGTGTCTGCGACCACAGGCTCAGGTAAGAGATGGATGCCGGCATATTTATAATACATGGTGTGTTTTTGTTTCTATTTTTTTAGGTGATCGTGATGTTGTGGATCCAGGTCATTTCACCAGTGAAAGTGCAGAGATTGTGATCAGGGAGATCATGGGGTATAATAGGGACTTGGAAAACATCAAGCAAAACATTAATGATTTTCAAAACAAAATGAAGAACATCATTGATGCTTTAGGGAGAGTTTAAAACACCTCCAAATCCCTTACTTTTTTTTGCTTTTTTGAATCTCAAAATTTTTCACATTTTTTGACATATTCTAGAAAAGCCAAATTTTGAAGATGCACACAGTGTGTCAACATGTGCTATCTGCCATCACGGGAGATCAATGTGGCGTTTTGGGGGTGCAACCCCTTCCTCAATAATAAAGTAGCTGAGAGGAAGGGGTTGCACCCCAAAAACACGTCCCTTGATCCCCCGTGATGGCAGCTAGCACATGTTGACATTCGGCAATTTGTGTGCATCTTCAACATTTGGCTTTTCCAGAGGGGACTTCATCCCATCTGAACGCAATATCAATCACAGTTTATAAATACTCATGTCTGATATTGCCTTCAATTTCTAACAAAGTTGAACTTTGTAAGTTCCAGATTTGTGTATTTCTTGTTGGTTTTAAACATGCCTGTTTTACCTTAAATGGACTATTTTACTTTTATTAATGTGACCAAAAAATTGGTTATACAACAAACATGTTGGCTTGTTTTGAAAACCTTTTATAAATTCACATGTGATTGTGCTGGTATTAAAAAGATTGATAATCAAGAATGTGTTGATTATTGTTTCAATGCTCCAAAACTTTTGTTGTGGTAAAATTGTGGTTTTCTGTGACAATGGGGGTATTTCCTAAGGGCAAATCCACTTTGCACTACAAGTGCCGTTTCAGTGCAGTCTCAAGAGCACTTGTAGTGCAAAGTGTCTTTGTCTTTAGTAAATAACACCCAACAGTGCTTTCTAATGTTACACAATCACACAATTTTCAGGACTACCCAAATTTAAGTGAGGGTCAGCTAAAAGAAACACAAGCAGTAAATCTCAGCAAATATTTTAGTAGCTAAAATTAGTTTTTTATTTAAAAAATGTCTCAGACATTGTCTGGCATATTGATGGCCCACCTACCCCCAAAGTATTCAATTTATCTTAGACGGAACTCACGGGCACTCAGGGGGGGCAAGCCAGGACGGCCAGCTTCAAGCACCGTCAGGGTTGGTTCATTTACATGAATTCCGGATTTAGGCCCAACTGAGCCAGCACAGTTCGCAGAATTTCTCCTTAAAAAGTTGTGGAGAACACAGCAAGCCAGGATGATATGATTGAGTTTATACTAAGCCATATGTATGGCTGTAAGAAATAGGCGGAACCAGCTGGCCATTATTCCAAACGTGTTCTCCACCACTCTTCTGGCTCTGGTCAGCCAGTAATTAAATACCCTCTGGTCCGGGGTGAGGGTCCTCATAGGGAATGGCTGCATAAGATGGTCCCCCAGCGCAAATGCTTCATCCGCAATGAAGACGAATGGGAGTCCTTCCACATGTCTTCTGGAGGTGGCAAGTCCAAGCTGCCATTCTGGAGACGCCTGTAGAACTCTGTGTGGGCGATGACTCCACCATCTGACATCTGGCCATTCTTCCCCACGTCCACATACAGGAACTCATAAGTAGCCGACACCACCGCCAACATCACAATACTATTGAACCCCTTACAGTATGACCCCGAGTTGGGTGGTGGGACGATGTGGACGTATTTCCCATCAATTGCCCCTCCGCAGTTGGGAAAGTCCCACCGCTGGGCAAAGTGGGAGCAAAGTTCCGGAGGCCCGCATCGCTGCGGCACGTGGGTGGGCCCAGAAGCCTGTCTGGGGCCTACCACAGCAGCCGAGGAATGGTCCTGAGCTGTCTATCCAGAGTGAAGAAGCTGGACAACCACAAAGATCCCAGGGGAAGACCCGTCATGGAAGGATCATGCAGAGTGCTGGTCTGGAGAGGGGCCTGGTGACTCGGTTGGAGGACATCCTGAAGTAGTCTCACTGCATGGTACTGCCGGGTTGGCTTAAAGGTTCAAGTACTGTGTCTGACATTCATCGTGAACCAATACATCCTGTGGCAGAGGATCGTACGGGTTTAATTCAAACAAGTCTGTGGCAGAGACTTTTGTTTCGTGCTACGTACTGGCTGCTAGGCAAGTGAGAGAGGCCTATCCAGGCAAGCAAAGATCATGTCCCACAAAAGGGGATTGCAGTCAATTACAGTATTCAACTTTAAAGAATGTTCTAAAGAAACCTAAAGAAAGGTATTTGAGCTTCCCTGCAGTTTTCCTCCTGCCTCTTTCCTGCTACTTCCTTCATTACTTGGTTCAATAAAGCTCCTCTGTCCCGGAGACAACTCGGTTGAGGTGGTGCTCCGAGTTGCATTCTGGGAGAGGGTATTTATGGGACAGACGCCATGTTTAGGGGTTCGTTTTCAGCCACCTGCTGGCCCTCCTGGCCGACAGGTATGTGTTAGAGTTCCACCTCGTGGTCCTCCGTTCCGAAGGCCTGCGTCGCTGCGGCGCGTGGGTGGGCCCAGAAGCCTGTCTGGGGCCTACCACAGCAGCCGAGGAATGGTCTTGAGCTGTCTATCCAGAGTGAAGAAGCTGGACAACCACAAAGATTCCAGGGGAGGACCCATCATGGAAGGATCATGCAGAGTGCTGGTCTGGAGAGGGGCCTGGTGACTCGGTTGGAGGACGTATCCTGAAGTAGTCTCACTGCATGGTACTGCCGGGTTGGCTTAAAGGTTCAAGTACTGTGTCTGACATTCATCGTGAACCAATACATCCTGTGGCAGAGGATCGTATGGGTTTAATCCAAGCAAGTCTGTGGCAGAGACTTTTGTTTCGTGCTACGTACTGGCTGCTAGGCAAGTAAGAGAGGCCTATCCAGGCGAGCAAAGATCGTGTCCCACAAAAGGGATTGCATTCAATTACAGTATTCAACTTTAAAAGATGTTCTAAAGAAACCTAAAGAAAGGTATTTGAGCTTCCCTGCAGTTTTCTTCCTGCCTCTTTCCTGCTACTTCCTTCGTTACTTGGTTCAATAAAGCATTGAAAACGTACTCAAGTGTTGGTGCTTATATCGTCCAGAGGTAAACTCAACGGAACCCTAGACCTGGTGCCGGTAAAACAGAGGTATCGAGAGTGAAGGTAACAGCCCATTTAAACCCGCAGCTCCACCGAGAGTTAGTGCTACATACACACTGTACATTAGCACAATTTTACAATAGGATACAAAAACGTAAAACAGTACCATTTGAAAGTATTCAGGCAGGCCCTTGCACTACATACTTTGGGAAATTCATCCATAAATCTGACCACAAAAGAGGTGGGTATAGTGTGTATGGGTTTGGCAAAGTCAGCAGATAGAGGATTGGTATCAGCTGAGTTAGCAGTTGGGGGGAGGGAGGGATCCAAATGATTTTGGGACCCAAAAAAAAAGCCTCTGGCACTCTGCCTGAATTTAAAGCACACATCACAATTTTACACATTTTTTTTTTTTTTTTAATTAGAAAACCAACTTTATTGAGAAAATATATGCTTGGTACATAAAATAACATAAGCCAACATGGCCAAATCAGTAATATATACATGAGTAGATTAAGTCATCTACATGATATAGGATAACATATCCATCGGACATGAAGCCAGTACATAATAGAGAAGAAGGGGGAAAAAAAAAGCGGGGGAAGAGGAGAGAAGAAGATAAGAGATGAACATGACAACATTTCAAGTACATGTTTCACCATCCTCCAACCATCTGTTCCAGACCTGCTCGTATTTAAGCGGGCATCCTCTATGTACATAAATCAGCTTCTTATATGGGAGAGTGTCATTGATTTATTTTTTCCAACACTGGATTGTAGGGGGTAGGGCCTGCATCCAATTACGGGCAATCACTTTTCTCGCCAAGAATAGCGTTTCATGTAAAAAGGTGCGGAGGGGTTTGTCAGCATCTAAGTCAGGTAGCAGGCCGAGCAGACACATCTTAGGATCTAGGGTAGCCGGGGAGCCCATTTGATCATGCAGGAAGCATATTACTTGTATTCAATACGCTTGAATAGTTGGGCAGGACCATATGAGGTGATAGAAGGAGCCCGGGGTGTAGTCGCATAGTCGGCATCCTGGATTATACATGGGTTTGAAGCGCACTAACCTCTGAGGAGTCAGATATGTCCTATGTATAATATATAACTGTGTTAGGCAGTCTGACAGTTTAGGGGAAACTTTTTTAACGCCTTCCAAGATCTCATCCCAATCCTCATCCTCAATCAGTCCAACGTCCGCCTCCCATCTAGTCTTAGCACTATAGGCCAAAGCTACGGAGTTGGGAAGACGGATGGCGGAGTAGAGAGTAGAGATTAGTTTGGCTGGCTCGGCACCTGTAATCGTGTCAACTATGGAGGGGACTATAAGGGATGGGTTAGAACCAGCAAACTGAGTTTGTATAGCATGGCGAAGTTGTAAGTACCTGAAAAGGAGGTGGTTGGGAAGTGAGAATTCGTCTTTTAGTGTTTGGAATGTTTTTAGTCCCGTGGTGGTCATAATCTGGTGTATATACAAGATTCCGTTGCGTATCCAAACCTCGGGGTCCGGGATAGACAACAGCTCAGGCATGCGTGTGTTGAACCAAAGGGGGTGTGGGAATGAATCAGCGGAGTCCCAAGCTTTTGTAGTGCCAACCGCCACACCCTTCGATGATGTGTCAACATGCCTGCTTTGTATTGGGGGGTATGTCCTGTCGATGGGGCCCTTAGGACTGACTGAAGTGGGGTATGAGCAGGGTTATTAGGGTGTTCACAGATTAGTAGTTGGTATCTTGGTAGCTCGTTCTTGTCAAAATGATAGAAGTGGGATAATTGGGAGGCAAGATGATAGTCCTGAAAATCTGGAAGAGCAACTCCTCCCAATGTCACTGGGTTCTTAAGTATTTTCCAAGATAATTTATGTCTGCTGTGTCCCCATATAAACAAATTGAGAATAGATTCAATTGTCTTGAAAATTTTTTGTGGTATATACAGGGGAGCATGCCACCCCAGATAGAGTATTTTTGGGAGAAGTATCATTTTGACTAGACTGATGCATCCCATGACACCCAGGGGTAGTCGAGCCCAATTTTGTGTCTTAGTCTTGATCAGAGTGTACAAGGGTTCAATATTCAGAAGTGTGCAGTCTGTAAGCGATCTAGTAACCTGCACACCGAGGTACTTGATTACAGAGACCCTGGGGAGCGTCAGAGGGGGGGATGTGAGTGCAGGGGGGAAATGGTCAATCGGAAGGATCTGGGATTTAGACCAATTTATGCTTAGGCCCGAGTGACTACCAATATGCTCTATGGAGTGGAGGGCTGCTACGAGGGAGGGACCCGAGTCGGCCAAGTAGAGGAGCGTATCATCTGCATACATCCCAATCTTTTCTTCCAGATTTCCTATCCTGAGGCCTCGAATATTGGTGTCCGCACGAACCATAATGGCCAATGGCTCCACAGCCAATGCATACAGCATGGGGGAAAGGGGGCAGCCTTGTTGGGTCCCTCTCTCCAGCGGGAATTGATCGGAGAGCCAGCCATTTACAAACACCTTAGCCTTAGGGGATTGATACAAGAGCTGGACCCAGCGGACAAAGTTGGGGCCAAGTCCAAATCTTGAGAGGCACTCCCATAGGTAGTTCCACTCCACGGAATCGAAGGCCTTGGCGGGGTCCAGAGTCACCACGACCCTTGAGCCGACTTCATCGTGGGACCCCTGAATATTCATAAATAGACGACGAATATTCATAGCAGTGTTCTTCCCCGGCATAAAGCCTGTCTGATCAGGGTGGATCAGGGAAAGAATGACCTGGTTAAGGTGGGAGGCTAGAATCTTGGCAAGTATTTTAATGTCTACCTGTAGTAAGGAGATGGGTCTATAAGACTCCGGGTATTTAGGGACCAGGCTTAGGGATTAACACAATTTGAGCTTCTCTCATAGAGGGGGGTAGGATTCCCGTATCAAATATGGATTTGTATAGATCATGAAGTTTAGGGATTAAAATTTCAGAGTAGGTGGCATAAAATTCAAGTGGTAGGCCGTCTGAACCCGGAGCCTTAGATGTAGCCAGACAGGAGATGGCCTCAGAGATATCTTCCTTAGTAATGGGAGCTTCTAAAAGTTCACGTTGGGCATCAGTCAATCTAGGGAATTTAATTCTCGCTAAATAGTCTTTGGTATCTTGGGGAGTGTGAGTGACCCGGGAGGTGTAAAGTGCACGGTAAAATCTCGCAAATTCCTCCGCTACTTGTTGCGGATCAGTGACGTCGTTCCCCTGGGGGTCAGTCAACGACACCACCACCGGGGGACGCGAATCTAAGTGAGCAAGATATGCAAGGAGTTTGCCCGATCTTTCTCCGTACTCAAATACCCTTTGCCTACAGAAAAAGATGCGTTGCTTGGCCTTCTCAATATGTAGTTGGGAGACCTGGATCTTGAGATTGTTGGCAGCGCTAGGCGAGGGGTCCCGGTGGAACGCCTCCTCCAGCACCTGTAGGTGTTCTGTAGCCTGTTGGACAATGAGTTTCGATGATCGCTATTAAGTCGATGAAGTCTATTAATACGTGTGGAGAGCAGGGAGCAGGCATGGAGCTTAAACGTCTCCCACACTACACCAGGTGCGGCTGACTCCCTGTTGGCTGTAAAATGGTATTGCAATTCCGTGGGGATATCATCCTGGTCCTGCAGGGCAGTCAGCCAAAACGGGTTTAACCGCCAAGGAGGAGCAGGGGAGGCCTTGAGGAGCTGAATCGTAATCCAATAAGGGGCGTGATCTGAGAGTATTCGCGGAGCAAAGCCCGCATCTCCCAGTTTAGGCGTCAGGGTCTTTGAAATTATAATAAAATCAATTCGTGACATTGTGTTATGACTGGCTGAGAAACATGAAAAGACTTTAGAGTGTGGGTGTTTGTGGCGCCAAGTGTCAACAAGAGCAAAATCAGTCAGTATCCGGTGTAGTCTAGTATGGGCCGGTGGGTTTAGGGGGAGGTCCGGTGTGCCCATTCGGTCTAGAGTGGGAATGAGAGTCATATTAAAGTCCCCCATCCACACCGCCGGTACAGATGTGTATTGTGCCATAAAGGCAAGGCCCTCCTTAATCACAAGTGAGTTGTATGGGGGAGGGATGTAGCAGGCTAGTATCAGAATAGGGGCTCCATTAATAGCGGCGTGTATAAATATATATCTGCCCTGCCCGTCCACACCGCCGGTACAGATGTGTATTGTGCCATAAAGGCAAGGCCCTCCTTAATCACAAGTGAGTTGTATGGGGGAGGGATGTAGCAGGCTAGTATCAGAATAGGGGCTCCATTAATAGCGGCGTGTATAAATATATATCTGCCCTGCCGGTCCGTCTGAAGTAGTATTAGCTCAAACGGAACCCTTTTAGCAATCAGGACCGATACACCTCTGGAATAAGAAGTGTGGGTGGCGTGATATGCCCAACCAATCCAGGGTTTTTTAAGAGAGGATTGCAAGTGGCCGTGACGTGGGTCTCAACTAGGGTGATGATATCTGCATGTTGGGACTTAAGGAATGTCAGGGCGGCTGTGCGTTTAATCTCATTGCGCAAGCCCCTAACATTCCATGTAAGGAACTTCAGAGAACTCATGGCGGGAAAAGGGTATGGATAATGAACCGCGGTTGGACCAGGACCGGCAAAACAGACATAGCCACATCAGATAACATAAAACACAATGATAACCAGTAGCGACAGTGCATGTATGATAATAACATAGTACGTTTAGCGTAAACAAACAGTTGCAAACATGGTGGTGTGAGAAAAATAACAACCACAACATTTTCCCTCCCTCCCAGTCCAGTGCCACCCAAACTTGGCACAGACATAATATCCCATAACCAGGTATCAACTAGGGACATCCAACGTATAGGACCCGTTGGAGGCCAGGGACTTAATTTCAGAGGAGCATAGATACCCATAAGAAAAGGAATAAAAACAAAGGGGAAAAAAAAAACAGTCAAACCAACGGGAAATGAAGAAATTCACAAAAACACTAGGGGGGCGACTTCTTCTCTGAGAAGTGCATGGGGTGTAGGGGCCACAAAAATGTAGCGCCATTACAGTTGCGCTGGGGGGGGACTCCGCTTGCCATCAGGGTGGTAGATAAAGTAAAGTAACAGAGTGCTGAATGACGATCGATCTGTTATTCTCTAAAGGCATCTCACAGGTAAGGGGAAATCGGGGAACATGAGTCAATGAGGTCACTTAGAGACAGTAGGCACACTATGAGATCCAGTATAGGGCTGGAAAGGATTTGCAAGTCCACCCTCCAGCTCCAGCAAAGGATATGTACGTGCAAGGTGCCCACTGAGAGGCTCAGTAGTAAAGCAGTGGAAGATATTGCTGGTACCGGGGGAAGTAGAGGGAGAAAAAAGGGTAAAGTACTCACTGCTTAAAGGCTAAGTGATACATTCAGTCTCGGTGATCCCTCTGGTCAATCCAAGCGGATGCTAATTCAGGGTCTTCAAAAAAGTGGGTTCGGCCGTCGCACTCGACACGGAGCCTTGCAGGATACAGCATAGCGTATTTGAGGTGCAGTACTCAGAGGCGTCGTTTAACATCCTGAAACTTGGATCTTTGTCATTGTACCTCCTTGGAAAAGTCCAGAAATACGGCCACACTAGTGTTGGTATGGGGAATATTCCCCTTCTCCTTGGTCAGGCAGAGGATCTTGTCGCGGTCTCTGAAGTTGAGGAACTTTGCTATCAGGGTACGCGGTGGAGCCCCCAAAGGAGGAGGACGGGCAGGGATTCGATGAGCCCTTTCCACCGCAAACATTACCGAGAATGCATCTCTGCCGAAGGTGGATGTCAGGAGGTTTTCAAGAAAACTTGCCGTGTCGCTGCCCTCAGCATTCTCAGGAAGGCCGATAAATCGGAGATTACATCTCCGCAGGTGATTCTCCATGTCATCCTGTTTTGCACTGATCTGCTGAAGCTGCTGGCGCACCTCATCAGTAGTATGTTGCAGGGGGTGCAATATATCCTCCGCTCTACTAATACGGGTCTCTGTCTCTGCCACGCGGTCTCGCAGGGTAGGGAGGTCTTGTTGGATAAGAGACACATCAATTTTGACTTCCTCGATTTTGGTGGTGAGCGTGCTCTGGCATAGGGCAATAGCATCTAGTACTTTGTTTGTGGCCGCCGTAGAATTTTCCGTGGCCGGAGAGGGACCAGCACCATCTTTGGCCTGTTGGTCTTCTTCAAGGCGACGGTACTTAGCAAGCTTGTCAGTAGCCTCGGAAGCCTTTTTCGGTGGAGACATAGTGCAGAGGTGGTCGGAGGAATCTCGGGGTGTACTAATATGGCCGCTGCTTTCAGGGCCGAGTCCTCGGTGATCCCCTCTCTTCGCAGAGCTATAGATTGCGGCCAGAGGAATGCAAGGGAGGCAAAGATCAGTCTCCGGGGAGCCGAGCAGGCCAGGGAATCCTATAGAGCCGTCTCTGGGTATAGCAAGATGGCCGCCGCTCCAGGGACCAGGTCGGGGCCTCAGACCTTCCAGCCAACTGCTATACGGTGTAAAGATGCTGTGGCAGTGCCCACAGGTAATCTGGTGGCCAGGGCAGGTAACCAGGAGTCTCTGGGGAGCAAGATGTGGCCAGAAAATGAGTAGGAGCCGCTGCCGGGTGCAGCAAGATGGCCGCCGCTCCAAGGACTAGGCCGAAGCCACGGTCTGTCCTACAGGCAGTCCCCGGGCGGGGAGATCCGGCGATCGCGGCCGTGGATGGTGCCCCAGAAGGCTGGAGAACTCAGATGGCCAGTCAGGGAACAAAGCAGACTTGCTGGGCAGTGTATTTAAGGAAGGATCGCCAGGATTACAGCAGGATGGTGTTGCAGGAGTATGGGCAAGCGGAGCTCTCACTGCACACGTCCTACCCCATCGCTCTCCAGGCCACGCCCCCCCCAATTTTACACATTTTAGGGGGTATTTAGGGTAAAGCACTACTATGGAGCTGACAAAATATATTGTTAAGTGACTACACAAGGTGAATATAGGCCCAGGAGAGCATGCTGGGGAGGTAAGTGAAGGCAAATATGTATGAAGGACAAAAAAAATTACATAAAAATCCAGCATGCATGAGGACAAAGGGGACATTCACAGCATATTACAATCATGATAATTAGGGAATGAGGAAAGAAATACAATACATTAGCAAACATTAAATACAATAAAATGTGATGTTAAAGGATAAAAATCTTACCTTAATATAGTCATGCAGGCTTCTCCCTGTCGCCAAGTACCGCAATGTGGTGACTAGCTTCTGCTCTGGAGTGATGGCTTGCCTCATGCAGGTATCCTGCCTGCTGATATAAGGGGTCAGCAAAGCCAACAAACGGTGAAATACGGGGTCCGTCATCCGGAGAAAGTTCCTGAAATCATCAGGATTATTCTCATGGATCTCACGGAGCAAAGGCATGTGACAGAACTGGTCATGTTGAAGCAACCAATTCTTGGTCCATGAACTCCTCCCAACCCTGTTCATGGACTGGACTTGTGTCAAGGTAAGGACCCCAACACCAAGCCCCCGCACAGCACGAACTCTACGAGGAGTACGTATATGCAACATGGCTAGAAAACGGTTGGCTGCTCAGAACGGAGTAACAGAACGCACTGAAAAACAGCAAGGCCTGTGAAGAGCGACCTGAAAAGCAGCAACGAGCGGACAAGAATGCACTGAATAATCAAATACGAACTCACTGCACGCACTGAAGAACAGATACAAATCCCCAAGCACAAACTGAACAGCAGAAAATGATCTGAAAGCCACAAGTCTGAAAAAGCGCGAATCGTCTCTCACCAAACTTTTACTAACACGAGATTAGCAAAAGGAGCCCAAAGGGTGCCGAGCTTGGTTCTGAACTGCCCTTTTATAGTCTCGTCCTATGTGGTGTACGGAAAAAATCCATGGATTTTGCTATCGGAATGTCCGATCAATGTCCGATCGTGTGTACGGGGCATAAGAGTTTGAAGGAAGGGCCCAAAATTTGATTTTCACCAAGTTCACGTTGAAAGTTACCACTTAAGCTGGTAAATAGTGACTGGTTGATTTATTGAAGAGATTTTCACTATGTACACATGATCAGACATTCCGACAACAAAATCCATCGGATTTTTTCCGACGGATGTTGGCTCAAACTTGTCTTGCATACACACGGTCGCACAAAGTTGTCGGAATTTCTGAACGTCAAGAACACGGTGACGTACAACACGTACGACGGGACTATAAAAGGGCAGTTCAATACCAAGCGCTCCTTTTGCTAATCTCGTGTTAGTAAATGTTTGGTGAGAGACGATTCGCACTTTTCAGACTCGTGGTTTTCAGATCGTTTTTCTGCTGTTCAGTTTGTGCTTGTGAGATTTGTATCTGGTCTTCAGTGCTTGTTGCAGATTTTCAGGTCGCTCTTCACAGGCCTTGATGTTCTTCAGTGCGTTCTGTTACTTTGTTCTGACCAGTCGACCATTTTGAAGCCATGTTCCGTGCACGTACTCATCGTAGAGTTCGTACTGTGTGGGGGCTTGGTGTTGGGGTTCTTACTTTGACACAAGCCCAGTCCATGAACAGGGTGAGAAGGAGTTTCTGGACGAAGAATTGGTTCCTTCAGCGTGACCAATTCTCTCACATGCCTTTGCTCCATAAGATCCATGAGAATAATCCTGATGATTTCAGGAACTTTCTCAGGATGATGGACCACGTTTTTCACCGTTTGTTGGCTTTGCTGACCCCTTATATCAGCAGGCAGGATACCTTCATGAGGCAAGACATCACTCCGGAGCAGAAGCTAGTCACCACATTGCGGTACTTGGCGACAGGGAGAAGCCTGCAGGACCTTAAGTTCTCGACAGGCATCTCCCCCCAGGCTCTGGGGATCATTATTCCAGAGACCTCTTCTGCCATCATCCAGGTCCTGCAGAAGGACTATATTAAGGTAAGTTTTCTCCTTGAAAATCTTATTATATATATTTAATGTTTGCTAATGTATTGTATTTCTTTCATTATTCCCTAATTACCATGATTGTAATATGCTGTGAATGTCCCCTTTGTCCAAATGCATGCTGGAGTTTTTTTAAGTTTGTTTTTTGTCCTTCATGCATATTTGCCTTCACTAACCTCCCCAGCATGCTATGCTGGGCCTATATCCACCTAGTCTAGTCAATTAACAATGTATTTTGTCAGCTCCATTGTAGTGCTTTACCCTAAACACCCCCTAAAATGTGTAAAAAGTTATTTGTGTCCTTAAATTCAGGCAGTGTGCCAGAGGCTTTTTTTGGGGTCTCAAAAACATTTGGAAATCTTTTGTGGTCAGATTTCTGTATGAATTCACCAAAGCATGTAGTGAAAGGGCCTCCCTGAATACTTTCAAATGGTACAGTTTAAAGTTTTTTTCTCCTTTTATTATCTTGTTAGATAATTGCAGAATGTAAAAATGTGCTTCCATTTATACAGTGTGTATTTATATATTTGTATTATGACACTTCTTACCTGTCCAGTGGGCTGCCAATAGTGTAAAGTAAGGAGGGGCTGGCCAAAGTAACACACATTATGTATGCATTCATCTCTCAATGAAGTGGAGAGGGTTACCTGTCCAAAACATCTCCCCCCCTAAAATTTTTACAATGGGCCATCAAAGGGGGTGAGGAATCTGATAGGTGGACCTTATACTTTTGTCTTTAACTACTCCCTAAAATAAATGTTATAGTGATTTTCGCCAAGAATATTTGTGTCTAATCTGCTTTCAATGTTTATGTGCAAAATTACTATTTTTTTTTACTTGTTTCACTCAACAGTTTCCTTCCACGCCACAGGAATGGCAGACTGTGTCCTCCCACTTTACCCAGCGGTGGGACTTTCTCAACTGTGGGGGGGCAATTGATGGGAAACACGTCCACATTGTCCCACCCCCCAACTCGGGGTCATACTATTACAACTACAAGGGGTTCAATAGTATTGTCCTGTTGGCGGTGGCGTCGACTACTTATGAGTTCCTGTATGTGGACGTGGGGAAGAATGGTCGGATGTCGGATGGTGGAGTCCTCACCCAGACCGAGTTCTACGGGCGTCTGCAGAATGGCAGTCTATTTCTTACACGATACACATGGCGGAATATAAACTTAATCACATCATCCTGTCAGACCGGAATTCTGAATGAACCAACCCTGACAGCACTGGAAACTGGCCGTCCTGGCTTGCCCCCCCAGAGTGCCCACAAGGTCCATTTAAGATACCTGGAATACTTTGCGGGTAGGGGGGCCATCGATATGCCAGACAATGTCTGAGACATTTTTTAAATAAAAATATATTTGAAACTGAACAAATATTTGCTTTGATTTACTGCTTGCCTTTCTTTTAGCTGTCTCCTCGGTTATCTTTTAATGGTATTATTTTTTTAGGCCTTTTTCTTCAACAGTGCAAACAAAATTTCTTTGAGACATGAGATGACAATCTCTTCTTCGGCTAACTATTATTATTATGTTGTGGGTCTGCTACACACACACACCTTGTTTTTGTTGTTAACCACTTAAGGACCGCCTCACGCCGATGTATGTCGGCAAGGCGGCACGGGCAGGCAAAATCACGTACATACACGTGTTTTGCCTCCCGCGGGTGGGGGGTCCGATCGGACCCCCCCGGTGCCCGAGGCGGTCCTCTTTTGTCCCCCGGCGATCGGAGGTGAGGGGGAGGCCATCCATTCGTGGCCCCCCCCTCGCGATCGCCGCCGGCCAATGGGAATATTCCTTTGCTGCTGTATGCTAAACAGCAGCAAAGGAAATTATGTCATCTCTCCTCGGCACGGTATTTTCCGTTCCGGCGCCGAGGAGAGAAGACTGAAATGTGAGTGCACAAACACTACACACACAGTAGAACATGCCAGGCACACAAAACACCCCGATCCCCCCCCCCCGATCGCCCCCCGATCACCCCCCCCCTGTCACAAACTGACACCGAGCAGTTTTTTTTTTTTCTGATTACTGCATGGTGTCAGTTTGAGACAGTTACAGTGTTAGGACAGTTAGGGTTAGCCCCCTTTAGGTCTAGGATACCCCTCTAACCCCCCTAATAAAGTTTTAACCCCTTGATCACCCCCCGTCACCAGTGTCACTAAGCGATCATTTTTCTGATCGCTGTATTAGTGTCGCTGGTGATGCTAGTTAGGGAGGTAAATATTTAGGTTCGCCGTCAGCGTTTTATAGCGTCAGGGACCCCCATATACTACCTAATAAAGGTTTTAACCCCTTGATTGCCCCCTAGTTAACACTTTCACCACTGATCACCGTGTAAGTGTTACGGGTGACGCTGGTTAGTTTGTTTATTTTTTATAGTGTTAGGGCACCCGCCATTTATTACGAATAAAGGTTTAGCCCCCTGATCGCCCGGTGGTGATATGCGTCGCCCCAGGCAGCATCAGATTAGCGCCAGTACCGCTAACACCCACGCACGCAGCATACGCCTCCCTTAGTGGTATAGTATCTGAACGGATCAATATCTGATCCAATCAGATCTATACTAGTGTCCCCAGCAGTTTAGGGTTCCCAAAAACGCAGTGTTAGCGGGATCAGCCCAGATACCTGCTAGCACCTGCGTTTTGCCCCTCCGCCCGGCCCAGCCCAGCCCACCCAAGTGCAGTATCGATCGATCACTGTCACTTACAAAACACTAAACACATAACTGCAGCGTTCGCAGAGTCAGGCCTGATCCCTGCGATCGCTAACAGTTTTTTTGGTAGCATTTTGGTGAACTGGCAAGCACCAGCCCAAGGCAGCGTCAGGTTAGGGCCAGTACCACTAACACCCACGCACGCAGCATACACCTCCCTTAGTGGTATAGTATCTGAACGGATTAATATCTGATCCGATCAGATCTATACTAGCGTCCCCAGCAGTTTAGGGTTCCCAAAAACGCAGTGTTAGTGGGATCAGCCCAGATACCTGCTAGCACCTGCGTTTTGCCCCTCCGCCCGGCCCAGCCCAGCCCACCCAAGTGCAGTATCAATCGATCACTGTCACTTACAAAACACTGCAGCGTTCGCAGAGTCAGGCCTGATCCCTGCGATCGCTAACAGTTTTTTTGGTAGCTTTTTATTGAACTGGCAAGCACCAGAGGCCTAGTACACCCCGGTCGTAGTGATTCAGCCAGCTGACCATAGAGCTGATCAGAGACCAGAGTGGCTCCAAACATCTCTATGGCCTAAGAAACCGGAAGCTACGAGCATTTTATGACTTAGATTTCGCCGGATGTAAATAGCGCCATTGGGAAATTGGGGAAGCATTTTATCACACCGATCTTGGTGTGGTCAGATGCTTTGAGGGCAGAGGAGAGATCTAGGGTCTAATAGACCCCAATTTTTTCAAAAAAGAGTACCTGTCACTACCTATTGCTAGCATAGGGGATATTTACATTCCCAGAGATAACAATAAAAATGATTTAAAAAAAAAAAAATGAAAGGAACAGTTTAAAAATAAGATAAAAAAGCAAAAAAATAATAAAGAAAGAAAAAAAAAAAAAGCACCCCTGTCGCCCCCTGCTCTCGCGCTAAGGCGAACGCAAGCGGCGGTCTGTCGTCAAACGTAAACAGCAATTGCACCATGCATGTGAGGTATCACCGCGAAGGTCAGATCGAGGGCAGTAATTTTTGCAGTAGACCTCCTCTGTAAATCTAAAGTGGTAACCTGTAAAGGTTTTTAAAGGCTTTTAAAAATGTATTTATTTTGTTGCCACTGCAATTGTAAAGCATGTCATGTTTGGTATCCATGTACTCGGCCTAAGATCATCTTTTTTATTTCATCAAACATTTGGGCAATTTAGTGTGTTTTAGTGCATTAAAATTTAAAAAGGCGTGTTTTTTCCCCAAAAAATGCGTTTGAAAAATCGCTGCGCAAATACTGTGTGAAAAAAAAAAAATGAAACACCCACCATTTTATTCTGTAGGGCATTTGCTTTAAAAAAATATATAATGTTTGGGGGTTCAAAGTAATTTTCTTGCAAAAAAAAAATAACTTTTTCATGTAAACAAAAAGTGTCAGAAAGGGCTTTGTCTTCAAGTGGTTAGAAGAGTGGGTGATGTGTGACATAAGCTTGTAAATGTTGTGCATAAAATGCCAGGACAGTTCAAAACCCCCCCAAATGACCCCATTTTGGAAAGTAGACACCCCAAGGTATTTGCTGAGAGGCATGTCGAGTCCATGGAATATTTTAAATTGCGACACAAGTTGCGGGAATGAGACAATTTTTTTTTTTTTTTTGCACAAAGTTGTCACTAAATGATATATTGCTCAAACATGCCATGGGAATATGTGAAATTACACCCCAAAATACATTCTGCTGCTTCTCCTGAGTACGGGGATACCACATGTGTGAGACTTTTTGGGAGCCTAGCCGCGTACGGGACCCCGAAAACCAAGCACCGCCTTCAGGCTTTCTAAGGGCGTGAATTTTTGATTTCACTCTTCACTGCCTATCACAGTTTTGGAGGCCATGGAATGCCCAGGTGGCACAAAACCCCCCCAAATGACCCCATTTTGGAAAGTAGACACCCAAAGCTATTTGCTGAGAGGTATATTGAGTATTTTGCAGACCTCACTTTTTGTCACAAAGTTTTGAAAATTAAAAAAATAAAAAAAAATGTTTTTTTCTTGTCTTTCTTCATTTTCAAAAACAAATGAGAGCTGCAAAATACTCACCATGTCTCTCAGCAAATAGCTTGGGGTGTCTACTTTCCAAAATGGGGTCATTTGGGGGGGTTTTGTGCCACCTGGGAATTCCATGGCCTCCGAAACTGTGATAGGCAGTGAAGAGTGAAATCAAAAATTCACGCCCTTAGAAAGCCTGAAGGCGGTGATTGGTTTTCGGGGCCCCGTACGCGGCTAGGCTCCCAAAAAGTCCCACACATGTGGTATCCCCATACTCAGGAGAAGCAGCTAAATGTATTTTGGGGTGCAATTCCACATATGCCCATGGCCTGTGTGAGCAATATATCATTTAGTGACAACTTTGTGAAAAAAAAAAAATGTGTCACTTTCCCGCAACTTGTGTCAAAATATAAAATATTCCATGGACTCAATATGCCTCTCAGCAAATAGCTTGGGGTGTCTACTTTCCAAAATGGGGTCATTTGGGGGGGGGGGGTTTGTGCCACCTGGGCATTCCATGGCCTCCGAAACTGTGATAGGCAGTGAAGAGTGAAATAAAAAATTTACACCCTTAGAAATCCTGAAGGCGGTGATTGGATTTCGGGGCCCCGTACGCGGCTAGGCTCCCAAAAAGTCCTACACATGTGGTATCCCCATACTCAGGAGAAGCAGATGAATGTATTTTGGGGTGCAATTCCACATAGGCCCATGGCCTGTGTGAGCAATATATCATTTAGTGACAACTTTTTGTAAATATTTTTTTTTTGTCATTATTTAATCACTTGGGACAAAAAAAATAAATATTCAATGGGTTCAACATGCCTCTCAGCAATTTCCTTGGGGTGTCTACTTTCCAAAATGGGGTCATTTGGGGGGGTTTTGTACTGCCCTGCCATTTTAGCACATCAAGAAATGACATAGGCAGTCATAAACTAAAAGCTGTGTAAATTCCAGAAAATGTACCCTAGTTTGTAGACGCTATAACTTTTGCGCAAACCAATAAATATACGCTTATTGACATTTTTTTTTACCAAAGACATGTGGCCGAATACATTTTGGCCTAAATGTATGACTAAAATTGAGTTTAATGGATTTTTTTAATGACAAAAAGTAGAAAATATCATTTTTTTTCAAAATTTTCTGTATTTTCCGTTTATAGCGCAAAAAATAAAAACCGCAGAGGTGATCAAATACCATCAAAAGAAAGCTCTATTTGTGGGAAGAAAAGGTCGCAAATTTCGTTTGGGTACAGCATTGCATGACCGCGCAATTAGCAGTTAAAGCGACGCAGTGCCAAATTGGAAAAAGACCTCTAGTCCTTAGGAAGCATAATGGTCTGGAACAAGAGGCCTCTTGTTCCTTCCTTCCTCACCCCCCCTCACCCCCCCTCCCCTTCTCTTCCCTATCTTCTTTTTCTTTTTTCTCCCCACAACCATCCCCTGTCCTGTGTTCGGTTCTTCTCCCTTCTTTTTTCTATCCCTGTTCCCTCTTTTCTTGCTTCTCCCTTTCTCCCCACTATCATTCCCTCTCTAGTGATCTACTCTCCTCCCTTTCCTTCTCCTTCCCCATTCCTTCTCGTCTGCCAACTTGACACTCCCGGGTGGTTTCTCAAGTAGAACACACATCTTATAAATTTTAAATCCCTTTCTATTGCATTTTTTCACAATAGTATCACCCCAATTTGCCTCCCTGGCTCGCCCCCGGGGGAACGCCTTTTGAGGGCGTCTCACAGTATCGCTCCAAAACCCTTGTGGTTATAGGTTGGTGAGTGCAACTTTCAAATTTCAATTATGTTCTCCAATATTAATTCTGTGCTTCCTACGACATTTGTCCATTTTTTCGTTTGTTGTGTTGATACTGTATTGTTTTCTTCATCTTTGTAGATTATACCAATAATATACACTATTCCGAAGATTCACAAAAATCGAGAAGAACCACCAGGCAGACCGATTGTAAACGGTATTGAGTCACTTACTTCCAGAATGGGGGAATATATCGATCATTTTATTCAACCTGCGGTTCAGAAAACAAAGGCATATATAAAGGATACCAAACACACTCTACAATTATTAGATACGATATCAGTTTTAGAGGGTAGGACCTTACTTGCCACTGCAGATGTGTCCTCGTTGTACACCATTGTTCAGCATCATGAAGCATGCACAGCAACGAAATGGCTTCTAAGGACGTATAGTACATTGGCATGCAAACAAAGGAAATTTTTAATAAAATGCCTTGATTTCTGTTTAAAACACAACTATTTTTGGCATCATCATCTCTACTATAGACAAATAACCGGTATAGCCATGGGGGCCAAATTTGGAAGCAGTTTATAAAGATATGCCGGCAGAGTTGACCCTATATGGAAGGTATATAGACGACATTTTGATCGTCTGGAATGGAAGCAAAGATACATTAGAAACATTTTTAGAAGGACTCAACAAAAATGAAAAGAGGATCGATCTTGTATGGAAAATAGAAGATAAATCGATCGACTTTCTGGATCTCAATATCTCTCTACAGAAGGATAGAGTTATCACCAAGACCCACTTCAAAAGTGTAGACACCAATAGCTATTTGTCCGTTAACAGTTGTCATTTTAAACCTTGGTTGTACAACATCCCCAAGGGACAACTGGTCAGGATTAGACGCAATTGCACGTACGAAGAAGATTTTGGAATGCAAGCTGAAATGATTGGTAAACGTTTTAAAGAAAAGGGTTATGACAGCGCATGGATTGACCACCAGATACAACAGGTCAAGGAAATGGATAGAACTGTAATGTTACGAGACAATTTGAAGAAGAAGTCATATCAAGATGAAGCACCATGTCTCATATTGGACTATAATGTGCAACATAAGGAGGTGGCTAAACTTATTAAACGACACTGGCATATATTGAAAAATGATAGGGATTTAAAGGATATTTTGCCAGAGACGCCTAACATCGTATACAAAAGAGCCCCTACCTTGAGAGATATGGTTGTCAAATCCGTAGTTGAACCTCCCCTAAAGAACAGTTTTACTTTTTTTTTTTTCTGGAAAAGGTTTCTACCCTTGTAGGAATTGTTACGCTTGTAAACTCACTAAAAAATTTCAACGTAAGAGATCAGAATTTATAGCAACCACTACTGGTCAGACCTATCAGATCAGGGACTTCATAGGGTGTCATACTGAAGGTGTAGTGTACTGCCTACAATGTAGCTGTAATTTACAGTATATAGGCAGGACCAAAAGAGCACTTAAAGTTAGGGTGAAAGAGCATGTACAGAACATTCTGAAGGGGTTCCCTAAGCATAATGTCTCAAAACATTTTGATATAGTACACAATAGAGATCCATCCCAGTTACAGTTCTGGGGTATAGAGAAGTACAATGCATCATGGAGAGGCAGCCATAAGATCAGAACGATAAGTCAGAAAGAGTCCAAATGGATACACACTATGAAGAGTCTAGTGACGGGAGGCCTTAATGTAGAATTTGACCTTAACTGTTTTCTGAGCAATTTTTAAGCTATGTATTTTTATGTATGTTATTACTGGTCTGGGGTGCGGCTCTTGCCTGATTTCCGATGTGCAGCAACCACCCACATTTTATCCCCCATCTACTCGTTTATTCCAGGTAGCCTTGAGTAGGGCATGATTGAATCTAGTTTTATTAAATTTTACTATCAATTTTAACTACTATGGAATTTTTTGTTTGGCATATAATTGGGTTTTAGGGATCCATTTTTTAGTGCATTTTTGTAACATTGGACCATTCTTTCTCGCCTATTTGTTTTAGTTTTGTTATTTTTATTTTTATTTTTTATTTTATTTAGTTTATTTTATTTTGAATTTTTCACATTTTATTTTATTTTTCAATCTTTATTTATTTATTTATTTATTTTTATTTGTATTTTTATATATTTTCCTATTTTTTATTTTATTTTATTTTTTTATTTTATTTTTCTATTTATTTATTTTTTATATTTTTTATTTTTTTATTTTATTTTTTTTTTTTCATTTTTTTCATTTTTTTCATTGTTTTATTTTTTCATGTTTTTTCATTTTTTTCATTTTTTTCATTTTTTATATTTTTTCTTTTTCATTTTTTTAAATTTTTTCATTTTTTATTTTTATTTCTATTTGTATTTTTACTTTTATCCAATTAAGGAGAGTTTTTCGTATAGATTTTATTGCTCTTTGTAAATTTACACTTGTCTGGCCATATAGTTATGTTTTAGCCTTGTCTTTCCCTCTTCGCTTCATGGAAGAGGTTACTTTTGTAGATAAGGGGACAAGAGTTATAGAGCAGCCAGATTCCATTGTTCCGTTTACTCAGCATTCAACCTCGGTAGAAGTGTCAGCAGAGGAGTACTAATTCGTACAATGGCCGCTGTACACACACCAAATTGGCTACAAGAAAATGGCCGCCGTTACCAAATGGAGCGGACCACAACAAAATGGCCGCTAATGGATTTCCGGTTTTATATGATATAAACACAATCGCCACAACCAATCAGCATCCCCTGATGAAGTCACGTGTTGACGTAACGCGTAGGGAGTGGTCGTAGGTTGACAGTGCACCAGAAGTAACGTAAGAGTGGCGTTCGGACGCTTCGTTTGCTGATTCTTGCTTGTTTTTAACTTTTATATTGTAAGAGTCCAGGATTACGTTTTAAATAAACCTTATTTGGATTTTACGTACTACACTATCTGGAATTTCTTCTCCCCCCACCTCTATCCACCCTCTCTCGTTCCCTTGTTCCCCCCGCCCTTTCCCCCCCCCCGAGCGGAGGTGACAGGTTCGGATGAGGACTTGGATGGGTTGTCTATTGGAGGTCGTTCTGTGAGTGATGTTAGAGGTCCCTCGAGTGGTTGATGTTTGATTACACAACAGAATCATCCCCTTCCCTATGGGCCTAGAGTGACAATTGGCCGTGCATACAGTGGAACAAAGGGCCCCCTGGTGGCTGAAGTGGTAACCACACAACGGATTCCTGTTCATTTTATGCCTGATTTTCAAGTTATGAAGGTGAGGGTTCTGTGAGCTCATTCCTGGATTCATACCTCCCCATGCCCACTGTTTGTTTGGACCTTCCTGATATATTTTTTTGCACAGACACTTTTTGATGCACTTTGCTCCATTCATTAGCATTATTATTTTTAAGAGACGATTAATATTCTTCGTGTTTTTGGATTCATCCATTTATTTATACCATTTTACCTTAAGAGGATTATCATTTGTTCACCTTTAGACACTGCAAGGTTATTTATATAATAAAAATAGTACATATAAACCAGACAGGCAGATATATACTACAAACAGCGCTAATTGTTGAGCAAAGATAATTAAATAAAATCATGCGGCCAACAACGCATAGAAACAATCAAGTAGAGAGGTAGAGAGTCTGTGAAGTGCTCAGAAAAAGTCCTTCAGTGACAATGCAGTCGTAACTCAGTGTGCGCCTTCCACCGGTCAGCAAATTTTCACCCTGTGTTGACACTCTCCCCCTAGGGGATCGAACTCACCAGATCTATTAGTTTTAAAAGCCTTCAAGAAAAGGATCTTCCAACACCACTCTCTCAATACCGCTCCTGGGGGTTCAGGAGGGGGGCCACAACTCCAAACAGATAAAAGCCAAAAAAAGAAGAAATATTGTGCACATAGCGTAATTCTGTTTATTAAGCGTACCCCACAATCTTCATAAAAAACCCCTCATCCTATATACGTACACATAAAAACAGTTAAATAAGCAAAATGCAATGGGTAGCGTGTCACCGTTCTGAAGACCGGCCGATTCGATATCCAGGGGAACAAGACACTTCCTGGTTGTAGATCAGGCCGTGGTGGAACGCATACTTCACTTCCGGCGTCGTGTAAGCCACGCCCTGACGCGTTTCGTCATATCTGTCGAAGTCAGGATATGACGAAACGCGTCAGTGCGTGGCTTACACGACGCCGGAAGTGAGGTATGCGTTCCACCACGGCCTGATCTACAACCAGGAAGTGTCTTGTTCCCCTGGATATCGAATCGGCCGGTCTTCAGAACGGTGACACGCTACCCATTGCATTTTGCTTATTTAACTGTTTTTATGTGTACGTATATAGGATGAGGGGTTTTTTATGAAGATTGTGGGGTACGCTTAATAAACAGAATTACGCTATGTGCACAATATTTCTTCTTTTTTTGGCTTTTATCTGTTTGGAGTTGTGGCCCCCCTCCTGAACCCCCAGGAGCGGTATTGAGAGAGTGGTGTTGGAAGATCCTTTTCTTGAAGGCTTTTAAAACTAATAGATCTGGTGAGTTCGATCCCCTAGGGGGAGAGTGTCAACACAGGGTGAAAATTTGCTGACCGGTGGAAGGCGCACACTGAGTTACGACTGCATTGTCACTGAAGGACTTTTTCTGAGCACTTCACAGACTCTCTACCTCTCTACTTGATTGTTTCTATGCGTTGTTGGCCGCATGATTTTATTTAATTATCTTTGCTCAACAATTAGCGCTGTTTGTAGTATATATCTGCCTGTCTGGTTTATATGTACTATTTTTATTATTTGTTTTTAGTCTTATGGTGATTTTTTAAACGGCTGCTGTCTTTTGGATAACTCTACATAGTTATTGAGTGTTATCATCCCCCTCAGTCTCTAGTTTTGCTCTCTTTTAACATCAATTGATCTGTCTGGCGCTGAGTGGTGTGCTGCAGGCCCGAGCAGACCTTTCCTTGAAGGTTATTTATATGTTTTGTTTTATTTCGGTTTTTGGCTGCAGCGCGGGACCATTTTTAGCATTTATTTTGCAGATTATATACTATCAGACGCCTCCTGAAGAAGCGGCTGTGACCGCGAAACTGTAGAGGTCACGTCTGCAAGTACTATACTATACAACCTCTGTCCATGCATCTGTGTGGGCATTAGTCTTACTAACTAAGTGTCAACAATGCTGTAACAATCACTGTTTTTGTGTATGTTAAATCATGATGATGTATATGATGTGTCCTTTGTAGGACTTTTTATTGCTATTTTGAAATAAATCTATTATTTTTAAAAAAAAGTCTTTTTACATCCCTCTTGGTACCGTAATAGTCCCAATCCTTCTGAAAGAGGCAGGACCCAATTGGAGAGGTCCTTGCTCTGGTTTCTCTTTCAATCCCACTTTTTGTCTTAATCATATTCAGGATGATGGTACCTATTAATGACACTATACCTTTTCTTGTAAACCATGTGGCACACATTTGAATTCCGGCTTTTCAAATATGTAAAAAATTTGTCATATAAAAAAAAATATACAAGAAAAAAGTTAGGGATTTCTGGGTGTTTTAGACTCTCCCTAAAACATCAATGATGTTCTTCATTTTGTTTTGAACATCATTGATGTTTTCCTTTAGGTTTTCTAAATCCCTATTGCACCCTATTATCTCCCCGATGACAATCTGGGCACTTTTACTGGTGAAATGACCTTCTTCCACAACATTACCCCATTACCTGTTGTGGTGACAATTTCACTCACCTGTTGTGGTGACAATTTCTCCAATTTCAACAACGTCTCCCTCCTCCTCCTCCTCCTCCTCCTCCTCCTCTGGCTGGGTTTTGGGGAGTTCCCCTTCTTCCGGAGGTGTGGAGTACCTGGTCTCCTCTGATGAGTGGTGTCCTCCGAGTCTTTTCTCCCCTATGTGAAAAGAAAAAATAGGTATAGTTAGCACACAGATTTTTGAGGGCAGAAATAGGAATATGAAACATTGCTTGGAAGTGGGGTACAATTGTCTGTGAGTTCCAAGCTGAAGAAATATTTTTTTTACCCAATATTTTTTTTGTCCAAGCTTCACAGATGGAGACACCCCTATAGTATCCACTGGAGCACCTGTGTGGGACACCCTAACAAAAAGTTTGTTCTGGTGTCCCACACTAGTGCTCCTGCGTCCAGATGTGTAAACAGCTGCTGAGTGTCCTCTCCTTACACAGAATCAAGTTTGCTTTTCATTCTAGTTACAAACCCATCTAGACAACAAACTTTTTTTAATAGTAGGTCAGAAAAAATGTATTGAACTGCATGTGGCCAAAACATTGTATTCTAGTGGCCGAACGAACAATGTTTCCTACGAACGATTAATGTGCCCATGCACATGAAAGTTGCCATTTTAAACAACAGTAAAGAAAAGCACATGGAGCAGCACAAACCTAATAAAAAGAAAGAATAGGAACACAGGAAAACTACTTACTTTTTTGCAGCACTATCCTGATCCTTCTATATTGATCATGCTCCCTTAATTTGAGGTCCGATCACCGTTTTCTCAGTTGATCCTTGGATCGTCGTACCCCAAAATTCTTCTGCAGGCTCTTCACAACTTTAGCCATGATCTTGGCCTTTCTGACATTGGGGTTGGGGTAAGGTCCATACTTCCCATCATAGTCGGTCCTTTTCAAGATGTCCACCATCTCCACCATCTCTACAAAGGCCATATTTGAGGCCTTAAATCTCCTGCAGGATCAGGACGTTTCTGGCTCCGGGCTTTCCTCCTCCTCGTTGCTGCTATTATCATGCACCAGCTGTGTCTCCGCCATGTGCTCTCCCCACTGCACCGAAAGAGAAGGGGCGGGGAATAGACTAGAAAGAACGTCAGGGGCAGGCGGAGTTTCAGGTATGCGCAGTGTATACAAAGCGTAACACGCGTGTGTCATACATACGATCTGTGAGTGGAGGAAGGAGTATCGGAAGCGCCGATCGTGATAATGAAGGTACAATTTTAACTTGGGCCTATACTGCTTATAGATCAAGGCCTATATTGGGACAAGATTTTAGGAGAGTTTAGCCTGACATTAGGGTATGTCTTGTGTTGTGTCTTGCAGAGAAAATGGATGGCTTCAATGATCACAACTTCCTCCCCCTGGGCATAGACAAATACAGGGAGCTGCCCTGTCTGTGGCAGGTCAAACACCCACATTATAATCATAAACAAAAGAGGCAGGCAGCCCTGGAGAAACTGCTGGAGTTGGGGAAGCCGGTGGTCCCCACGGCAACCATCCCCTATTTAAAAGCCAAAATTGGTGGCCTGAGGAGCACTTATCTTAGGGAGCGCAAGAAGGTCCAGGATTCCCAGAGATCAGGAGCTGCAGCAGATGACGTTTATGTACCCAGGCTATAGTACTATGAGAGACTTAGTTTTCTGTCAGACCAGACTGAAGTCAGGCATCCCCTCTCAACCCTTACTTGCACTCTTCCTTCCACCCTATCTTCCACCCCAGCTGAGGCTTCCGACATCCAACCTGGGACTTCCAGCCAGGAAGAAGTGGAGGAGCCCGGCTTGAGCCAGGTATAGCACTGTTCTACATATTTCTGGTCAAAAAATAAATGTTTACTAGATGGTATTATTGATCACTAATTGCTGATTTAATAAAGACGTTTACATATCAATAGACAATAGTGGCCAAAAATGATTGTGACAAGAATGAAAAATGCTGGGCTCAGAATGATAGTCTTTTATATTTGTTAACATTCAATTTGCAACAGTCATGAACTGAAAATTGTGTGTGATTGATGAACCAAAAACTAAAACTATGTCTTTTTTTCATACACAGGAAGACCTCAGCCAGGGGGAGGCTGTGGAATGTGGCACACAGGAGGAGGCTGTGAAATGTGGCAGCCAGAAGGAGGCAGGGGTTAGTGGCAGCCAGGAGGTGGCCGGGCCCAGTAGGAGCCTCACAGAATCTCAGGTTCCTCCCCTTCGCCTTCCAACCAAAAGACCCAGGAAGGGGAGGAACGTGGAGGATTCATCGCTCAGGCTGATTCAGGAGGCTTCTGCGGCCCTCAGAGCCACCCCCACTCTTGAAGAGGCCTTTGCCTCCATGGCTGCCACAAAACTGCAGGACGTGGAGGAGGGGCAACACATCATGTGTGAGGAAATCATTTTTATAACATTAAATAAGGGGTTGAGCGGCTAAATCACACCCAATACCCACCTGTGTGAGTTGCATCATCCTCCTGCCACACCTCCAACACCACAGCCACAGCCTGGAAGAAAGAGTGGAAGGAAGACAAGAAAGTGATGATCTGAGTTTAGTCTGGTCTGACAAAAGATGCAGGCTCTTGTATGACCACAGCCTGGGGACATGTATGTCATCTGCTGCTGTTCCTGATCTCTTGGACTTCTGGACCAGATTGTACTCCCCTTATATAAGGACTCCTCAGGCCACCAATTTTGCCAGAAAATAGTTGATGTGTGCTCTGGGGACCAAAGGCTTAGCCAATTTCAGCAGTTTCTCCAGCGTTGCCTTCCTCTTTATTTGGTTATGACCCCAATAAAGTTTTTTTTTAACTAATACTCACCTATGTGTGTTATGTGTTCCTTCAAAAAGGACAGTTTGCCTCTCCTCCCTTATGTAACTGAATCTGATATTTCCCCCATTGCATGGTCTGACCATGCTCCTATTATGCTAGATCTTGCACTCTCCCAGACATACACTAGGTCATGCCACTGGTGGCTTAATGATCACCTTTTACAATTTGAGGTCTCACGCAATAAACTGGCAACAGGCCAAAAATATTTTTTTCAGCTCAATGTAGGCTCTGTACCTGACTCCTTTACGCTGTGGGAGGCACACAAGGCTTTCTTTCGTGGTGAGTGTATAGCAGAAAGCTCCCGTCTGAAAAAAGACAGAAAAAACATTTACAGTCTCTCTCGGCTGATTTGATGACTGCTGAACGGCAGCTATTGTGCAATCCCACAGTGTCAAAGCTACGTAAGGTTACTTCCCTTAGAGAACAAATCAAATTAGCACAACTTGTCATGGCAGCCAAATCACTACTCTCAACAAAACAAAATTTTTATGAGTATTCTAATAAGCCTCATAGGATATTAGTCAATAAATTGCGTCCGCGTCCATTTAACTCATTCCCGGACTTTCTCTCCCAAGCTGACAGAACCAAAACTCATTGCCTCCAAGAAATGTCCAAAATCTTTGGTTAATTGTACCACAAACTGTACAATTGTCTGACTCCTGACAATAATTTCATTTTCACCCAGGGTAAATATGAGGAATTTTTCTCCAACATAAAGCTCCCGCAATTGTCCTCCTCTGATCTAGCTAGCTTAAATTCAGACATAACTGCAGAGGAACTCCTAACTATTATTAAAGATCTCCCGCTACACAAATCCCCTGGTTCAGACGGATTGCCCTATTTCTATCATAAAACCTTCATTGACATACTATCTCCCCACATGTTGACCCTCTATGAATCTTTACTCAAAGGACACTCCCCACATTCCCAATTTTCCCAATCTGATGCCCCGTACACACGGTCAGGTTTTCCGACGGAAAATGTGCGATCGGAGCGTGTTGTTGGAAATTCCGACCATGTGTGGGCTCCATCGGACATTTTCCATCGGATTTTCTGACACACAAAGTTTGAGAGCAGGCTATAAAATTTTCCGACAACAAAATCCGATTGCGTCAATTCCGACCGTGTGTGTACAATTCCGAAGCACAAAGTGCCATGCTCAGTAGAAATTCAGAGACGGAACAGCTCGGTCTGGTAAAATTAGCGTTCGCAATGGATACAGCACTTTCGTCACGCTGCAATGTAAAAAATGGTTTAATACAGCGCACTCTCTTCTTCTTTATAATGTGAGAAGAATGAAGTAGTTTTGCTGCTCATATTCACACAGACTTCTCACAAACTTCTTTCTTTATTATTTATCCTGATTCCCTCAATATATTTTGATTTGTCACATCTGACCGAATTTCTTTTTTGTTGTTTTATTTATTTATTTATTTTCTAGGCTGTTTTTTTTTGGGGGGGGGGGGGGTTTGTATTTTTTTCAAGGCTGATCTTTGTTTTATTTTATTTTTAGTTTTACTCCATAATATTTTTGTGTGTGTTTTGTGTGTCAAGTTACCACAACACCATTATTATCTTGTATTATTTAATCTCAAGGAGATTGCTTGGTGTTGGTGTCCCTTTTTAATTTCATATTGTATTTTTGAAATGTACCTGAATCCTCACAAACAAACTGTCATTTTTTAAGGAAAACACACATAGGCGAGTATAATTGAAACAAAAAATCCTTTATTAAGGGCTCAGAACCAAACAAAGAGGGAGGCAACGCTGGAGAAACATCATAAATTGGTGAAGCCTTGGACCCCCAGGGCAGACATCAATTCTTTTACTGCAAAATTGGTGGCCTGAGGAGTCCATATCTAAGGGAGTGCAGTCTGGTCCAGAAGTCCCAGAGATCATGAAAGCAGCAGATGACATCTATGTCCCCAGGCTGTGGTACTACAAGAGGCTGCATCTTTTGCCAGACCAGACTGGACCCAGGGTCATCACTCTCTGGTCTTCTTTCCACGCTTCCTTCCCGGCTGTGGCTCTGGTGTTGGAGATGTGGCAGGAGGAGGAGTAGGACCTGGAGGAGGAGGAGGAGGAGTAGTAGGACCTGGAGGAGGAGGAGAAGGAGGAGGAGCAGGAGGAGGAGGAGGAGGAGGACCTGGAGGAGGAGGACTATATGTGAGGTTACAAATGTGGGTAGCACATGTTATTTGGCCCCTCAACCCCTTATTGAGAGCTTCCAAAATTGAGGACTCACACAGGAGTCATTGGCCCTACTCCATCTGCAGCATTTTGCAGGCAGTTATGCCAGCAAAGTCCTCTTCCACACTGTGGGGGCTTCTCAGGGCCTCTGTAGCCTTCAAAAGGGGCCTATGGCAGCCTCCTCCAGGTTACTCCTCTTCCTGCCAGTTTGTCTTTGAAGGTGTAGGGGAGGGACCTGGATATCAGGCAGCCTGCTTGGCCCGGCCACTTCCTGGCTGAGACTTCCCTGTGTATGAAAAAGGGACATGGTTGTAGTTTTTACATCATCAATCACAATCATAAATTAGTACTCCAAACTAACATCTAGTTAACATCATTGATTGGACAACCATGAAGATTTAGAGGATGCTATACCTGGCTCAAGCTGGGCTCCTCCACATGTTGCTGCCTGGAAGGCCCAGGTTGGGCGTCAGAAACCTCAGCTGGGGGGGAAGGAAGCGTGGAAGGAAGAGTGGAGAGTGCTGGCCTGGGTTCAGTCTGACCTGCCAGAAAATGCAGTCTGTCATAGTACCACAGCCTGGGGACATAAATGTCATCTGCAGCTCCTGATCTCTGGGAATCCTGGACCTTCTTGTGCTCCCTTAGATAAGTGCTCCTCAGGCCACCAATTAGGATCTTCAAATAGGTGATGTCTGCCGCGGGGATCACTGTCTTCACAAATTCCAGCAATTGATCCAGCACTGCCTTCCTCTTTGTTTGGTTCTTATATTCAGGGGGGTTTATCTCCCATAGACAGGGCAGCTCCCTGAACATATCAATGAAGATTGGCATAAAGTCCTTATCTTTCAAGATATCCATTTTCACTGCAAGACACAACACAAGACAAACCCTAATGTCAGCCTAAAGTCTTCTAAACTTTTGCAAATACAGGCCTCAATCTAGAAGCAGTATAGGCCCAATGTTAAATCTTACTTTCGCAATCACGATCGGCGCCTCCGTTAATCCTTCCTCTGCTCACAGATCGTACGTACTACGCACGCGTGTTACGCTTTATAGACACTGCGCATGCGTGAAACTCCGCCCGCCCCTGATGTTCTTTATAGTCTATTCCCCGCCCCTTCTCGTTCGTAGCAGTGGGGAAGAGCACATGGCGGAGTCAGAGCAGGTGTCTGATAATTACACCAACGAGGAGGAGGAAAGCCCGGAGGCAGAAACGTCCCGATCCAGAAGGAGACGATTTAAGGCATCAAATATGTCCTTTGGGGAGATTTTGGAGATGGTCGACATCCTGAAGAGGGCCGACTATGACGGGAAGTATGGACCTTACACCAACCCCAATGTCCGAAAGGCCAAGATCATGGCGAAAGTGGTCAAAAGTCTGCACCGGAATTTCGGGGTATGTCGATCGAAAGATCAGCTCAGGAAGCGGTGGTCGGACCTAAAATTAAGAGAGCACGAGCAGTACAGAAAGATCCGGAGAGTGCTGCAAAAAAGTAAGTAGTTGTGCTGTGTTCCTAGTCTTTTTGTGTTTATTATGTTTGCGCTGCTCCATGTGCTTTTCTTAACTGTTATACAGTTTAAAATGTCAACTTTCATGTTCAGGGGGCACATTATTCATTCATATCAAACATTTTTCTTTCGGCCTATAAAACACCATTTTGGCCATATGCATTTGCCCACATTTTTTAGGGCCTACTTGTGTGAAACTAATTTGGTTGTGTAGATGGGTTTGTTACTAGAATGAAATGCAAACTAGATTCTGTGTAAGGAGAGGACACTCAGTAGCTGTTTACACATCTGGACGCTGGAGCACTAGCGTGGGACACAAGAACACCCTTTTTATTAGGGGGCCACACAGGTTCTCCAGTGTATACTATAGGGGTGTCTCCATCTGTGAATCTTGTACAAAACAGGTAAGTATTGAAGCTTCACAAAGGACAAGAAAAATGCAACATCTTGGAACTCTGCCAAAACAGACAATTGTACCCCACTTCCAAGCAATGTTTCATATTTATAGTTCTGACATCAAATATCTGTGTGCTAAGTAGACCTATTTTTTTTTTACATAAGGGAGAAAAAACTCAGAGGACACCCCTCATCCGAGGAGACCAGAGACCCCCAACCTCTGGAAGAAGGTGAAATCCACCCACAGCACAGCAGGAGGAAGACGTGGTGGAAATTGGCACCACAACAGGTGAGTGTCTGTGACCACAGGTTCAGGTAAGAGATGGTTGCCGGCATATTTATAATACATGGTGTTTTTTGGTTTCTATCTTTTTAGGTGATCGTGATGTTGTGGATCCAGATCCTTTCACCTCGGAAAGCGCACAGATCCTGATCGGGGAGATCATGTGGTGTAATAGGGACTTGGAAAACATCAAGAAAAACATCAATGATGTTATTCAAAAAATGAAGAACATCATTGATGTTTTAGGGAAAGTTTAAAACCCCTCAAAATCCCTTTGTTCTTTTGTGTGCTAAAAATTTTTGAAATTTTTTCACAAATTTGAGAAAAGCCAAATTTTGAAGATGCACACAGTGTGTCAACATGTGCTATCTGCCATCACGGGAGATCAATGGACGCGTTTTGGGGATGCAACCCCTTCCTCAATAATCAAGTAGCTGTGAGGAAGGGGTTGCACCCCCAAAACACGTCCCTTGATCCCCCATGATGGCAGGTAGCACATGTTGATATTCATAAATTTGTGTGCATCTACAAAATTTGGCTTTTCCCACGGTGACTTCACCCCAACTGAACACAATATCAAACACAGTTTGTAAATACTTATGTCTGATATTGCCTTCAAGTTCTACCAAATGTGTACTTTGTAAGTTCAAGATTTGTGTCTTTCTTGTTGGTTGTAAACATGCCTGTTTTATTTTAAATGGACATTTCTACTTTTTCTAATGTGACCCCAAAAATTGTTATACAACAAACATGTTGGTTTGTTTTAAAAACCTTTTCTAAATGTACATGTGATTGTGCTGGTATTAAAAACATTGTTAATCAAGAATGTGTGGATTATTGTTTCAACGCTCGAACACTTTTGTGGTGCTCTAATTGGTGTTTTCTGTGACAATGGGTGTTATTTCCTAAGGTAAAATCCACTTTGCACTACAAGTGCAGTTTCAGTGCAGTTTCAAGTGCACTTGTAGTGCAAAGTGTCTTTGCCTTTAGTAAATAACACCCAACAGAGCTTTGTAAGGTTACACAATCACGCCATTTTTAGGACTCACCACATTTCTGTCAGGGTCAGCTAAAACAAACACAAGCAGTAAATGTCACCAAAGATTTGAGTATTTTTTTTTATTATTTGAAAAAGGTTTTAGACATTGTCTCCCCTACCCACAAAGAATTCAAGGTATCTTAGCCGGACATCAGGGGCACTCAGGGGGGGCAAGCCAGGATGGCCACTTTCAAGCGCCGTCAGGGTTGGATCATTTGGAATTCCAGCCTCAGGCCCAACTGAGCCAGCATAGTTGGCAGAATGTCGCCGTAAAAAGTTGTGTAGAACACAGCACGCCAGGATAATATGATTCAGTTTGTACTCCGCCATATGTATGGGTGTAAGAAATAGGCGGGACTGGCTGGCCATGATTCCAAACGTGTTCTCCACCACTCTTCTGGCTCTGGCCAGCTGTAATTAAAAACCCTCTGGTCCGGGGTGAGGGTCCTCATCGGGAATGGCCGCATTAGATGGTCCCCCAGCGCAAATGCTTCATCCGCAACGAAGACGAATGGGAGTCCTTCCACATGTCTTCTGGAGGTGGCAAGTCCAAGCTGCCATTCTGGAGACGCCTGTAGAACTCTGTGTGGGCGATGACTCCACCATCTGACATCCGGCCATTCTTCCCCACCTCCACATACAGGAACTCATAAGTAGCCGACACCACCGCCCCTTGTAGTTGTAATAGTATGACCCTGAGTTGGGTGGTGGGATGATGTGGACGTGTTTCCCATCAATTGCCCCTCCGCAGTTAGGAAAGTCCCACCGCTGGGCAAAGTGGGAGGCCACAGTCTGCCATTCCTGTGGCGTGGAAGGAAACTGTGGAGTCAAACCAAAAAATAAAATTTTGCACATAAACAGGAAAGCAGATTACACACAAACATTCTTGGCCAACATCAAGATAACATTTATTTGAGGGAGTTTTTAAAGACCAAAGTATAAGGTACACCTATCAGATTCCCCCTCCACCCCCTCTCATGGGCCATTTCTAACATTATAGGGGGGGAGCTCTTGGACAGGTAACCCTCTCGACTATATTGAGAGATGAATGCCTAAATAATGGGTATTACTTTGAACAGCCCCTCCTTAGTTACACTATTGGCAGCCCACTGGACAGGTAAGAAGTGTCATAATACAAAGATATAAATACACACTGTACACATTGTAGCACATTTGGACATTCTGCTATTACCTATCAAGATAATAATAGGATACAAAAACTTTAAACAGTACCATTTGAAAGTATTCAGGCAGGCCCCTGCAATACATGCTTTGGGGAATTTCATCCATACATCTGACCACAAAAGAGATGGGTATAGTGTGTATGGGTTTGGCAAAGTCAGCAGATAGATGACTGAGGATAGATAGAGAATTGGTATTAGCTGACTTAGCAGTTGGGGGGAGGGAGGGTTACAAATGATTTGGGGACCCACCAAGAAAAGCCTCTGGCACTCTGCCTGAATTTAAAGCACAAATCACATTTAAAAACATTTTAGGGGGTATTTAGGGTAAAGCACTACTATGGAGCTGACAAAATACATTGTTAAGTGACTACATGAGGTGAATATAGGGCCAGGAGACCATGCTGGGGAGGTAAGTAAAGGCAAATATGTATGAAGGAGAAAAAAAATAATTAGATAAAAATCCAGCATGCATGAGGACAAAGGGGACATTCCCAGCATATTACAATCATGGTAATTAGGGAATGAGGAAAGAAATACAATAAATTATCAAACATTAAATACAATAAAATGTGATATTAAAGGATAAAAATCTTACCTTAATATAATCCTTCTGTAGGACCTGGATGATGGCAGAACAGGTCTCCGGGATAATGATACCCAGAGCCTGGGCGGAGATGCCTGTCGAGAACTTCAAGTCCCGCAGGCTTCTCCCCGTCGCCAAGTACCGCAGGGTGGCGATGATCCTCTGCTCCGAAAGGATGGCTTGCCTCATGCAGGTATCGTGCCTGCTGATATAGGGGGTCAGCAAAGCCAACAAACGGTGAAATACGGGGTCCGTCATCCGGAGAAAGTTCCTGAAATCATCAGGATTATTCTCACGGATCTCACGGAGCAAAGGCATATGACAGAACTGGTCACTCTGAAGCAACCAATTCTGGGTCCATGAACTCCTCCCCACCCTGTTCATGGACTGGGCTTGTGTCAAGGTAAGTACCCCAACACCAAGCCCCCACACAGCACGAACTCTACGAGGAGTATGTATACGCAACATGGCTAGAAAACGGTCGGCTGCTCAGAACGAACTAACAGAACGCACTGAAGAACAGCAAGGCCTGTGAAGAGCGACCTGAAAAACAGTAACGAATGAACAAGAACACAATGACAAAGTCACGCGTAGCTTGCTGCACGCACTGAAGAGCAGATACAAACCCACAAGCACAAACTGAACAGCAGAAAACGATCTTAAAACCACGAGTCTGAAAAAGCGTGAATCGTCCCTCACCAAACTTTTACTAACACGAGATTAGAAAAAGGAGCCCAAAGGGTGCCGCTCTTGGTTCTGAACTGGCCTTTTCTAGCCTCGTCGTACATGGTGTACGTCACCGCATTCTTGGTGATCTGAAATTCCGACAACTTTGTGCGACCGTGTGTATGCAAACCAAGTTTGAGCCATCATCCGTCGGAAAAAATCCATGGATTTTGTTGTCGGAATGTCCGATGAATGTCCGATCGTGTGTACGGGGCATTATATTTCCAT
The DNA here is from genome assembly GCA_037952835.1 of Lithobates septentrionalis. Classification (NCBI taxonomy): domain Eukaryota; kingdom Metazoa; phylum Chordata; class Amphibia; order Anura; family Ranidae; genus Lithobates; species Lithobates septentrionalis. Next base: position 4,054,205 of record JBBDGP010000278.1, on the reverse strand, counting down.
TATCCCAAAACCTAGTAAGGACCCCTCCATTCCAGATAATTACAGGCCCATAGCCCTTTTACATGGCCCAGATTCCGATAAGCCCCCCGCCCGCAGACCCCCACAACCACCGGGCAAGGGTTGTGGGGATGAGGCCCTTGTCCCCATCAACATGGGGACAAGGTGTTTTGGGGGCTACCCTTAAGCACCCTCCCAATGTTGAGGGCATGTGGCCTGGTACAGTTCAGGAGGGGGGGTGCTCTGTCGTCCCCCCCTTTTTTCCTGCAGCCTGCCAGGTTGCGTGCTCGGATAAGGGTCTGGTATGGATTTTTGGGGGGACCCCACGCCATTTTTTTTTTATTTTGGCGCGGGGTTCCCCTTAAAATCCATACCAGACCTGAAGGGTCTGGTATAGATTTTGAGGGGGACCCCACGTCATTTTTTTTTTAAATTTTGGCCGGGGTTCCCCTTAATATTCATACCAGACCTGAAGGGCCTGGTATGGAATTTAGGGGGACCCCCACGTCATTTTTTTTAAATTTTGGTTTGGGGTTCCCCTGTGGGGAATTCCCATGCCGTTTTTATCAATGAACTTTTATGTGTATTGTCGGACCTGCAATTCATTAATAGCCGCAAGTAGTTTTAAATTACTTTTTTTCCTTTGAAATGTAATTTTGCTGTCAGACTGTTCTAAACACGGGAAACATGCGCCCCTTTACAGGCATACTATAGACACCCCCCAGGTACGAAATTTATAGGAATATTACACTTTTATTGTTTGACTTTAAGCATTATTAAAATCACTGCTCCCGAAAAAACGTCCATTTTTAAACTTTTGTTTGCATTGATCCAGGTCCCCAAACACTTTTTATGACAATACCATGCATATAAGCCTTTAAAATTAGCACTTTTGATTTCTTCCATAGACTTTTATAGAGTGCTTTCGAATTTGCCGCGAACACCCCGAATTGTTCGCTGTTCGAACTTGAAGCTCATCCCTATTTGCAGGTCAGACATCTCTTTTATTCTCATTCCCCACTCCTGACCCTAGATAAACCCACACCTTTTAAATACCTGTGTGCTCAGGGACCCCAACAACTACATCTAATATCATCTATTCATCATATCCTCCATGAGTCAACTCCTCTCACTGAGACATCTCACCTTTATTTGAGGAGATGGACTCAGTTGATAGGCAGACCCATCCCCTTACGGTTGTGGGATAGGATATGGTCGTCCACCTTTAAGTCCTCTAAATGTGTACTCCAAAGAGAAACATCCATTAAGATCCTTATGCTTTGGTACAAAACACCTGAAGTTATACACAAATATGATCCTGGCACACTGTTGGCATTGTGGGACTGGTATTGGTTCTCAATTCCATGTTTTCTGGCAATATTCTATGATCCAGCCCTTTTTGGCATGAAGTAATGCAACTAATACATAGAGTGGTGGATGTGTCCCTTCCGCTTGATCCTCTACATTATCTTTTAGGCCTCCCTCTTTCTGATGTTACCAAAAAGGGCAATAGGCTGTTTTCATGCATTCTCCTAGCTGCCAAAAGGCTCATTCCATTTTGTTGGCAGTCGAACACTCCCCCTCCATGGTCTAGATTCTTACAATTAATAGCCGAGATTAGGAGGATGGAGTACTTGACGACCTCTGTGGATGATAGCATTCTTCAATTTATTAAAATCTGGGACCCCTGGGATCGATCAGAATATGGAACACTTCTGTCAACCTGTGCATTGTAAACTGCTTCCCTATGGTCTGTACCCTATATATGAGTTGGTACCCCCCTTTCTTTATACCAACAATTAGATGGTTTGGGGTTATACGAAGGGTTTGAGGGTTGTAGGGAAAGGTACTGTACAAGAGAGGGGGAGAAGGGGTTAGGGGTGGTGGAGGGGGGGGAGTGTATCCACCGCCTTGGTCTTTAGGATTGACACACTGCGTCTATTAGGTATTACCAAATTTGTATGATAATGAAGGTTCCTCTACTCTCAGTAACCTCCCAAACAAATTAAACCCACCAGCTTACACCACAGGGTAAAACACTGGCAATTTGGCCTAGCTTTAATCCTAACTATCTATTCTAGCACACACCTAAGTAGATGGGTGCTACATACACCCCCTCCTGAAATCACAACTGTCCCCAGTTGTGGAAAAAAAAAAGGATTCCACAGACCAGGAAACTTTCCTACCTACCTAACGTTTCCCTACTTTGCGGTGACTGTGTGTATAACTTGAAGGAAATAAGACATGAGTAATTGTATACACAATAATAATCACAATTATAATACTGTACAATTTCCTAACTATGACTCCCTATACTACAGGTAATACAAGAAGAATCAATACACTGCTCCCGAAGGAGAAATGTCTTAATTACTTCAGGTCTTCATCTGTACCATCACATCACAGGATACCTGCAAAAAAAACATAGACACACATCCTAATCTATATTCTATCTTCACATCCACAATTCTTATTGGCATGTGTGTCACTACCAGGACTGCTGTCCCCTCAAAAGGAATCTGGGGACTCCTGCAAGACAGAGCCTGAGTAGACACACCAGGTAGACACATTTAAGTCTTTGAACACAAGCACTTTCTGAATGACTCCAAACGGAAGTTCATAACATTTTACTTGAACAAAACTAACAAAGGGACAGACCGGGACAGTAGCAGAATAGTGTCCTTACTGATCAGGTAGGCACTGAGGCTGTTGCCCTGTGTAGGTAGTCACTGGGAAAACCCACCCTAACCCAGCTACGTACTTGTAGACATTAGGTAACAACTTTAAACATATCTGTGGTGGCTCCTTACACCAGAGTCCTGCTCACAGATAATAGCGGGCATCGGGTAGTCTTTTGCGAGAATCTTCCATTCCGTTTACAGATATGGAATAACTGCGGGTGTGTTGGCCAGCCTTAAGGACCAAGACTTTGTCCTTGTAAATAGCCCTTCCCAGTTTCCATTATTTATAAATGTCTTGAAATCTGACCCACACTTCACTATCAGGTGTGCATTGAGGCTTAGGCACATGCAAATAGTCCCACACCAAATCTCCTTCCCATTGTTCCCGAGAAGCTTCCACAATATCCATTATTTGTTCAGGAACATAGGGGTAATCAAAACCTCATTCTTGTGCTACCCTCTTTTGGACATCTCTCTGGAATCTGGATAAATGTGGCAGTTCTTTCGGCCTTCCCCGCCCAGGCAGAATATACAAATCCGGGGCTCTAACAGCCCTTTGCTGATAAGAGGATGATCCAGAAGAGAGGGTCTTTGTAAATTTAGATGAAAGTCTGATGGGGGAAACTGAAGGTTTTATGAAGACAGATGTAGCTCCTGTAGAAGCCTCCATTGACATAGAGCTTTCTAAGAACAGTTCATCATCCTCACTAGAGTTACCTTCCTCTGGGGACAACCGCTCAAAAAAGGCGTTCAATGGACCCATACTTGTCCTGCATTTCTGGTGATCCCCAGTCCAAAGTCCGGCCCTTATTTGTCCCATCTGGCAGACCTGAGGGATCCCCCTCCATCAATTGTGGCTCCTTCCGAATGGCTTTAACAAGGGGCTTATTTAAACTGACTGGCTCTTCAGGGGATGCTTCCGGGGATTTCCCAACTACACTCTCAGTCCCCGGGTCCCTGGCCAAATCACAGCTTCCCCAACAGGTCCTACTTGAACTTCCGGCACCTCCTATTCCCTTGAACTAGACAGGAGCTCCTCAGGTGCCACTCGGCCCTCTCCGGCCCCTCTGGTCATCTGTACTTGAGGCAAACAAAGTCCGGTTGTAGAACTAGCGAAGTAGTACTGGACCTTCTGCTGTACAGGACTCAGGCGTGTTAACTGTGTTCCGCAATGTCCACAGCGGGCCCAGGCGCAGACTCCCATTGTAGGCTTCTGGCATCCAGGGCACAGCATACAAAGCCTCTCCAGACCCTCTAAAACTCCAAGTGCCAGTCCTCCGGTAAGTTCCAGGCGGATGCCGGTGTCCACGAGGACTTGGTCCTGCTGATCAGTTGACCGTTGCATAGCAGGTGTGCTCTGAACACCTGCCGCCATCTTCCTCCGCCTTGTGTATGACGCATGGCAGGCTGAACAATGACTCTCTCTCCTCCTGGGTGTGGCTCCGCCCCTCAGCTCATTGGTTCAGCGCGCGAGGAACTGTAACACAACATTTTTTTGATGCACAATAGCAACACCTGGTGGCAGGTACTGTGGAACTGCAGGTTACAGCAGCAATCACTATTATGGAGTGGAAATGTTACTTGCGATGCCCCAACTGTAAGAGAAATGGTCCCTGCATAATCTCCGGCACCACACCACCCCCTGTGTCCATGTTTCCAAGGGCAACACCCACAACTCCCATTACATTCCCGACTGTGTAGCAAGTACAAAATTTAGCAAACAGTGGCGATGCTGGTGCTGTACCCACGCCAGACATCTCTGTACAATGGCAAGGTGCCGCCTGTGATGGTCCCTTGGGACTATCCGGGATACAATCACTGATTTGTAGGTACCCTCTGCGAGGTTGCTAGGGGTAACGGACTTACAGAAAAGTAAAATCTCGGTGGGACCTCCATGTAGCACACTACCCCCGTAGGAGCTGCTGGGTAGTTCATTCTTTCCTGAAGTGTGTTCCCTTTACCCCCTTTTTTACCTCAAAAGATTGACGCGGCAGACAGTCCATCAACATTTAAACATTTAACTTTATTTATTTTACGGCACTCATTGCGATACTGCATTACAGAGTCACTCAGAACATATAAAGCCACTGTGAATAACTTCTAACTTGCACTGGCTTCCATTGTGATATGCAGCTTTCCTTCCTCCTGTTTGTTACTATTTCCTGACTGTACAGCACTTCCAAGTTATGCTCAAAGAACGATACTCTGAATAAAGTCCTTAGAGATGACTGGTTAGATTCCTCCAGGGTGTTAATTCTTTAAGGCCCACCTCTGTACCTTCTCCTCCTGGACCCACACTTTAACCCCTTTAAAATCACTTAGAAGCTCTGTTTCCCTGGGTTTACACTCAGGTGTACTCCTGAGCAACCATCCATGCTTGCCACAGAGGGTCCTCTCCCAGTTCTTGTTGCTGTCAGTAGTAGCAACCTCCTTCTGTTGTCTCCTCCATTTCTCCTCTCCGCATGGCACATTCCCCTCCCCCGAAGGGGAGAGCACCCGATCACATAAGAGTACCATATAGTGTAGTGCGTTTTTAATAAAATTGAAAAACACATACAAAGTAGTGTAATGCACTCATATTTTAGTAGTAAAAAATGCGCATTCAGCATGTGCAGCTTCCAGTTGTCTCACACCGATCCTTAGTTGTGCTAGCAATCCCGTGTCTATTCCACCGCAAGGTTTGTAAGAGGCTCGTATTTCTATGCATTTTTCGCATGCATGGTCATTATATTATACACACATACACACACACCCATTATAATTTGATTTAAAGGGGCAGCTCCATTCCTGTTTGTGTTTTTTGGCTCCACTATAGTGTAAAAATACTATCTAAGGGGCAGCAGCCTTATATTGATTAATAAAACACAGTAAGCACTAGTGGAAGTTGACACCTTCCTATTTTGATTTTATTGGATACCTAAGTACTTGAACGCATCAGGTTGCCATTGAAAAGGTAAATTGTTCTGAAACTGCATAACCATTTTGTTTGGTAGGTATATATTAAGTGCATGTGATTTAGCTAAATTAATTTTCAGGTTAGATATGTGTTTAAAGTCTTTAAGGAGATTGGGGATAGTTATAAGTAGTTCTTTGAGGAACATTAGTATGTCATCAGTGAACACTGCTAACTTATATGTATGGTCAGCGATGGGTATGCCTTTTATGTCTGGATTCTTTTGCAGTCATGGTAGGAAAGGTTCTAAGGTGAGTACGAAGAGGATCAGGGAAATCAGGTAGCCCAGCCTTATACCATTATGGATGGAGAAGCCATTTGAGAAGACATACCTGATGGGTGAGCCTGACGTGCAGCAGGAAGGTCTTGCGTGCAACCCAGGCTCAAGGGCCACCAGTGTTATGAACAGCCGAGTGGTGTAAGAGTGTCTGGATTGTCTCTTGTACAGCTGATGAATTCCGAGAGTAGACCAGCAGTTAACAGCAGGTGTAGTCAGCTCAGCATACAGGAAGCAAGAAACAGGAAGCTGGTAAATGCAGAGCTGTGGAGACACTGGATGCGTGGTCAGACAAGCCAGGTTCAGTAACAGATGATCAAGCAGACACAACAAGAATAGTCAAGATGCAGGCAAAGGCTCGGCAACAAGATATCAGTCAATTTAGAGATAAGCGTGATCACAAGACAAGCTGGAGTCAGGATAAATGAGATCAATCGTAGTCAAACAAGCTAGGTCAAACACAGGGAACAGATCGGTTCACGGGAATAGGTAGTCATGAGAACCGGTATGAGCTGCAGCTCAGACAGCAAAGACACAGTGTTGCTGAGGTGTTTAAATAAGGCAGCCTGACGCCAAACACTGAAGTCACTCTGCACTATTGTTAACCCTTAGGTTAACACTTAGGTGACCCCTCCGTCAGGTGGCAGCTCAATGACATGCCCCCCCCTTACGGGCAACCTTCGGGTGCCCAATAGGTCCTTCTTTTGTGGATGTCTGTGGAAGAAAGCATCAACCTAGTCCTTTTCATGCACATCCCATTCAAATTCCCAAGAGTTCTCCTCCGGGCCATAGCTTGTCAACTTAATTAGGTATTATACCCGATTCCTTCTCCTCCAACAGTCCACAATGGCATCCACCTCGTATTCCTCTTAGCCATTGATGGTCGCAGGTTCCGGTGGTCTGGAGACTGTGTTTGGGAAGGAATCAAGCACTGCAGGTCTTAAAACAACGTTGAAAACAGGATGGATTCGGAAGGATTCAGGCAGAGACAGTTCATGAGACATCATTTGTCTTTCTTTTTATTGGAAATGGTCCCACAAATCTTGGTGCCAGTTTTTTGGAGGGACACGCCAACTTAAGATTAGTAGTTGCCAGCCATATCTGGTCTCCAGGGTGGAGGATCATTTCTCCCCTTCTTTTCCTGTCAAGGCTGTTTTGTTTGCTGTTAGTGCCTTGGTGATCGCTTCCTATAGCAACTTGTTGTTGTGATGAAGAAACTCCACTGTGTCTTGAGCAGCAGGGACTGTAGTATCTGTAATAAAATTCAGGCAGAACGTAAGGGTGGAAACCATAGTTAGAAAAGAAGGGGGACTAACCTTTGGCAGAGTGGCTGGCATTATTATATGCTAATTTTGCTAGTGGCAGCAGTAATACCCAGTCATCTGGAAGGAAGGAGGTGAAGCAGCGGATGTCTCCATGGCCAAAGGGGTACCCTTCAATGGCACAAAGTGGGCCATTTTGGATAGTCAACCACCGCAAAGATGGCCTTGCACCCTTCTGATGGTGGAAACTCCATGATAAAGTCCATGGCGATCATACTCCACAGCATGTCAGGAACTGCCAGAGTTTGGAGTAGACCCCAGGCATGGTTTTTAGGGCTTTTGCTTCGGGGGCAGATTACACAAGAGTTCATGTACCTTCTGCAGGTGTCTTCTAGGCCTGGCCACCATAATGTACGTCTCTGGAGGTCGAGTGTTTTGTGGACTCCAAAATGACCAGCAAGGGGGTGATCATGGCACAGACCCAACAAAGGTATACAAACACTTTCAGGTACAAATACCTTGTCCTTGTTCCACAGCAATATGTCCCGTCGCTCCAACATGACCCCTGGAGGGCTAGGAACGTCCACTGAAGCCTGCTTCATCCAAGTGAGAAGATCATCCTGTAAGAGCAAGAAATTACCTGCAGTCAGGATGGATGGTATCCAATACAGTTGGCTTCCTGGGGTCATCGAACATGCGGGACAGCGAATCCAGTTTCACATTCTTTGAACCTGGCCGATAGGTGATATGAAACACAAATCGGGAGAAGAACAGGGCCTAGTGCGCTTGGCGCAGCTTCAAACACTTGGCAGTCTTGAAGTACTCTAAGTTCTTGTGGTCTGTGTAAACTAGTATGGGATGCGCTACTCCCTGTGCCCATGTGAGAAGGACGTAGATGCACCTCCTGTGGCGTCAGTGTCCAAACCCCCCAGCTGTCCGTTGTGAGCCAGGGGAGGTCATACACATGTATGTCTGCGGGCTAAAAGTTGCCAGACTGATATTCAGTGTATCTGTTAGTTAGCAGTCACATTAGGTGACCCATCCTTGGTGCCTCCACTGCTCCCAACAGACAGAGGATATGGCCGTGTCCTTAAAAAAAAAAAAGTTCTGTGCATCAACTGTGAAAGATCACATGAGACAAAACAAAACAGAAGAGAGAGCAAACAAGAGGAAAGGACTGGTCAAGAAGGAGACCCGAGGAGACAAGAGAGTGAGGATGAAAAAAGGAGTAAAGAGAGACAGAAGGATCCAAAAGGATGCTAGTTGTCTTTTCCTGGGTCATTATCCATGAAATTTTTCTTTTAACCAAAGTGAGAGAGACTGAAGGCTGCTTCCAGGCTTGAGCAATGGTCAGTTTAGTACCAAGAAGGATGAACATGTTGAGTCAGTTTCAGTGTTCCTGGGTGATGGAAGTTAAGAAGAGCTATTTGAGGATTCTGAGGGATGGGTCTGTCCGTAAGTTTCCTAATGATTTGTAAAACCTTATTCCAGAGTCCTCTGAGCTTGGGACAGTCCCACCAGGTATGTAGCATCGACCCCATGTGTCCGCAATTATGGAAGCACAGTGGAGATGCGTTTGGGTAAATTTTTGCAATTCTTAGTGGAACGAGATACCACCTCATTAGTACTTTCAGATTAGCCTCACTCATTGTTATGTTCAATAAGCCTTTGTAGGTGGAGGTTGATGCTTTATACCAATCCCCCAGACTCCAGCTCTGTCCCAGGTCTTTTTCCCATTCCCTGATGTAGAGAGTTGTAGAATCAGGTTGTAGAATATAGTCAAGTGATCGGTATATCACCGTTATCCCTCCCCACTTCTCCATAGCCTGACCACACCACACTTCATAAGCTGTAACCGTCAGGGGGTTGGGCCCCAGAGAACGGACAAAATGAGTGATCTGATGGAGTCTGAACCTCTCCGTGCTGGGCATTTCCAGCTTGCTAGAGCAACGAGCAGGTGTTAGAGGCCTGCGGAGCTGACAAAGTGTCCAATTCTATAAAGCCCCCCATCCAACCCCTTAATGTCCATACCCGGGGGAAAGAGAGGGTTTTGGAAGATATGTGAAAGTGGGTGCCATTGTGATATCAAAAGTGGGTTTCCTTTAAGTGAGTCCCAAAGACTTAAGGAGTGGAACAGCATTGGGGCCATTACGGCTGGTCTAGTTTTGGCAGGGCACCGTAGGAGGAAATCCAGGGTGTATTGGGGAACTGCCTGCCGCTCCATATGTACCCAGTCAGGGTGTGCTATTTTAGAGTAGATGACAGAGAGTTGAGATAATTGAACTGCGTGATGGTACCAGAGAAGGTTCGGTAGTCTAACCCCTCCCTGATCCCTGGTACGATAGAGGGTCCCGATAGCCACCCTGTGTCCTTTTGATCCCCAAATAAAATGGACTATCTTAGATTGGAATTTTCTAATCTGGTCCCTAGGAATAGGGATGCGCAGTGACCTAAACAAGTATAAAATGCGTGGCAAAAGGGTCATCTTAATAGATTTAACCCTACCCAACCATGAAAGCCCCAGGTTATCCCATTGTTTGAGATCATTACCTAGTTTGCGAAACATTGGGGGGAAGTTAGCAGCATATAGACTGTCAATTGAGATCGTCAGGTTAATCCCTAGGTAAGGGATCGCCTTGTCATGCCATTGAAATTGGAAGTTTTCTTTGAGTTGTGTGACCAGGCTAGTGGGTAAGTTAACGTTCAAGGTTAGAGATTTCGCATAAATAACCCAAAGACCAGAGATTTTACCGAAGTCATTGAGCACCCTGCAGATATTTGGTAGTGAAGTCAATGGTGAAGTGACAAAGAGCAATACATCATCGGCAAAGAGGGCACATTTATGAGTCTTGGGCCCACAACTCACTCTGCTGATATCAGGGTTATCCCTTATGGCGATGACTAGGGTCTCAATGACAATGGCAAAAATCAATGGAGATAGGGGACACCCCTGCCTCGTACCATTGCAGATTGGGAAGGATTCTGAGTAAAAGCCTTGCATTTTGACCTTTGCCTGTGGGTTGGCATAGAGGGCCCCGATTATAATAAGGAAGGATGGTCCGAATCCCCACCTCTGCAGAATTGGAGTCAGGTAAGACCAGGAGACAGAATCAAACACTTTCAGATCTAATGAGAGCAGGAACCATGTCGATCGCCCTCCTGATCTGGTCAGGGCCCTGCCTACCAGGTATGAAACCGACCTGGTCTTTATGTATGTAAAGACTGATAAAATTAGATATTCTGTCTGCTAAAGTTTTTGTCACAATTTTAAGGTTATTATTGATTAATGATATAGGGCGGTAGTGTCCTTGCCAGGTTTGGGAATAACTGTGATGAAGGCAAAGTTTAAGGCCTTATCAAGCGGAGTTCCTGCTCGTAGTTGGTTGTACGATATAGCTAGATAAGGAGTTAGGGTGGTGTAAAAATGTTTGTAGTATGAAATGGAGAAGCCATCGGGGCCAGTGGCTGAGTTATTTCGGAGGTTCTTAATGACTTGAGTCACTTCCTCAGCTGAGACCGGAGATTCCAATTCAGCCCTGTGTTGGTCTGTGATCTTAGGTATATTTAGTGAGTTGAGAAATGAATCCCAATAGGTAGGGAAGAGACCTTTCCTTTGCTACTATATAGGGAGCTATAAAAGGTGTGGAAGACTTCCAGGATCTTTTGAGGGTTTTGTGAGAGGGTACCATGACAAAGTCTAATTTTGGGTAAGGTGTGATATTTGATGTTAGGGGTCAGCCTATTAGCTAGAAGGGTACCCGTCTTATCCTTCTGGTGATACAACTGCCCTCCTCCCAGTTTAGACTTTTTTCCGCTATGGCGGTGAGGGAGAGATTCAGGGCGGTACATGCCGTATCAAGTCTTTTCGCTGAGGCTGGGCAGGGGTTGCGTTTGTGCTGTTTACGTAATAGCTGAAATTCCTTTTCTAACCATTCAACATCTGCTTTGCGAGCTCTACGAATCCTAGAGGCTATTTGAATAATTTTACCCCTAATAAAGGCCTTGTGTGCTGCCCATAGTGTAGTGGGGGAGATATTGTTGACATCATTTAATAAAAAGTATTCCTGCAGTCCCTTTTCAATTTCAAGAGCATGTGTGGGATTACTAAGAATCGAGGCATTAAGTCTCCAACAAAACCCTTTACTGATTCCCGATGATCTGTTCATGGTGAGGATGAGCATGGAGTGGTCCGACCAGGCAGAGTCTTTTATGACAGACCTATTTACCAGAGGGATATGGGCAGACAGCAGAAAGAAATGATCAATTCTTGCATAGGTGTTGTGGGGGTTAGAAAAGTGTGTGTAGTCTCGTGCATGTGGATTCATCTCTCTCCACATGTCCACCATCCCCTGGTGAAAAATCTGTCTCGCTATATTAAGGCTCTGCTTGGTGGGGCGGATACGGTCCCTGCCTGGTGGGCGGGATTTGTCCAGTCCTGCATCAAAGGCAGTGTTAGAGTCTCCTCCATACACAATCAGACCCTAGGTAAGTGGGTTCAAGGTGTGAAAGAGGTTCTTGAAAAATTTGGATTGCCCCCTATTTGGAGCATAATAGGAAATTAATGAATAGAGCTGTTCATCAATGAGACCTTTCACCAGCAAGAACCTGCCCCCCGGGTCCTTAAACTCTGAGAGAAGAGAAAACTGGGAATTGCAGGAAAAAAATATGCCCAATCTTTTAGATTTGTTGTCAGAATTTGCTAGGTAAAATTTGAGGAATTTAGCATGTATAAAGGATGGAGAGTATTATTTGGGAAAATGCGTCTCCTGGAGGAACAATATGTCTATTTTATGGTCATGGTAAGACTGGAGCATTTTTTGGCGTTTAATGGGTGAATTTAGCCCCTGAACATTATGTGAAGCAATGCACAGGGAGGGGCGGGGTGTGGTCAGCCATGAAGCTGTATAGAGTTCATTGCTAGTGATTCCCAGTCACCTACCTTCAACTCAATGGGGTGCCTGGGGTTCAGATGGACAGCATGGACAGCATTGTCAAGGGAAGCAGCCTCCAGGGTCTGGTGGGAGCACGAGTTCACACACATCACTAGAAGAATAAAATGATTAGTACAAGTAAAAGTGAATAGAAAAGAGTGAAAAAGAGACGCTTAGGGAGATAATCCCCAGGGTGGATGCAGAATATAACCATCCAATCCTGGGGAAAATACAAAAAAAGGAAAAAAAAAATTGAAAAATTTTCAGTGTCCCCCAACCAGTGGGGAAGGTCCTGACTAGGAGGGCAAAAAAAAAATTGTGACTCCAAGTACAGGAGGAGGTGCAATGGTACCGCTCTGCTCGCGGCACTCCTAAAGTTAAATTTGTGAACAGAATTTAAACAGAGAACATCACCATTAGTAACTAGAACATACAATCAGTCAATGAGGGTTGAGCTGATTGAAGGTAAACTACAACCGGGGGTTTAGGGGGAACAAAACGAGTGGATGGTGGGGAGTTATTCAGATTGCTGGGTAGGGGATGGGGATCGAAGCTCCCAGGTGGAAGTGGTATAGGGAACAGGGGATAACTCCAGATGGTGATGATAAGGGCAGTTCACGTGTCAGGCAGCTGATAGTTCACATCTGGGTAGGAGAGGGGTGGTGATAGTCCGCAAGAAATCCGCATGGATTGCATATAACTTGCTTATTGCATTTTCTTGTTTTTAGGCTTTGGTCATAGAGATGTGAATGGGCTAGATGGGGGTGGTCGCTTGGATAAACTTGAAGATGAGGTTTGCATTGGAGAGGGTGGATCCGTGGAAATGAGGCCCAGTTTCTGTAGCAAATGTTCACCTTCCTGGAATGAGGAAAATCTGTAGGGCTTGTTATGGTACTCGAACTTCAAACTGAAGGGAAACAGCCACCAGTACTTGATGCTTTTCTGCGTTAGTACTGTCAGTAGAGGTTTAAGCGCCCGCCGTTTCTGGATCGTGTATGGAGAAATGTCTGCATAAATTTGAACTGGGTGACCCATAATTTGGATTTGCAGGGTTGAGCGAGACTTCCACATAACTTCTTCTTTGATGTTATATTAGTGTGGTTTGACCACAATATCTCAGGGCAGACCATCAGGTCGGGGGGTCCTAGAGGTCTATGAGCCCGATCGAGCTCCATTTTATGTACTCTGACATCAGGAATGAGGGGTTTTTTTTTTTTTTTGCCACATCAGCGAGGTATTTCTCCGGGAGTCGTGTTTCATTTGTTAAAATTCAAACTTGTCCCTTCACTTTTTCACATCATAGTGGCAGTTTTTATCCACATTTTAAGAAAACAATTATATCACAAAAATACCCTTAGTACACTGAAATGCCCTCTTTTTTGCTCAACCAAGAGCACACCCCCCTCCCATCCCCACCCAAGCCCCCAACCACCCCTCGTTTATTTCACCCCCCCCTTCCCCACTCCTGTTACTATTCTCCTCCTATTTCCCCAATGTCCCCTCTTCACCCCCTAAACCGTTGTTTCACCATTTGGCCAAATCCTCACCCCTGAGCTAAGTACCCTATATCTCAGCTGCTCTTAATGAATCTTTAAACTCCACCCATTCCCTCCACTTCCTCTCAAAAATCTCCATTTTTGTCCCTTCACTAAACCTAAGATATTCTAGGCTGTGGATTTCGTTGATTTTGTTAAACCAATCTCTCATCGTGGGTCTTCCTTTCTTTCACCAATACCTAGGTATAAGGCTTTTAGCCGCGTCGGTAAGCTGTGGTAAAAGCATATTCAGATATGTCTGGCATTTCGCTCTTATGGAATAAGCATTCTCAGGGGTTATCCGAGATTGCAATATTAGTAATCTCTTTGACAATTCCTCTTACCTCCCCCCAAAATTTTCGAATTACCGGGCAGTGCCACCAAATATGCGCCATTGACCCTGTTTCTTTGCGTCCCCTCCAACAAAATTGCGAAGTTTCCTTCTGGCATTTATGTACTCGATCAGGTGTCATGTACATTCTTGCCAGACACTTATAGTTCAGCTCCAATATTTTACAGTTAACCAAGGTAGCGCTCACTCTCCTCAGTATCTGCCACACTTCTGGGTCTGTAAGCTTACTTTCCAACTCCTTCTCACATTTCCTTATATATGGTGGGACGTCCGTGTTCCCCAACTCTATTAAAACTTTGTAGACCTTAGAGAACTCCCCGTCCTTTTTTTCCATACAGATTTTCTTCAGTGGGAGTAGGTTGTCTGCCGATCTAATTGGCTGCGGGAGTGAATCTATAAAGTGACTCAATTGGCTATACCGCAATGGATCTATGATTAACAAATTTACCCTTGAGTTCCTGGAATGTGCATATTTTATCCTGACTCATTACATCCTTTAGTTGGGCATTTTCCTCCAGAATCCACTTTCCAAACCACTCCTCCATCCCCGATGCAAAGTATTCTAAATCCTTAAGTGGGATTAGGGGTGAATTAAACCCCCAACCCTCCCTTTTGTGCAATGAATCCCCAATTTTAAGTGCGTGTCTAGTAATGTGCTGTGTTTCAGTACTAAGTTTTCTGAAGTGAAACATTCAACATGTTATCACTTATTTTACTTTCCATTGTAACCCAATGTTTATCTTTATTATTTTTCACCCAATCTATTACACGTGCCAAGGCAATTGCCTCGTAATACTTACAAATATATGGTGCTCCCCACCCTGCCTTACCCTTATCTTTAGTTAGCTGTGCAAAATTTAAACAAGGTTTTTTTCCTCTCCAAATGAATCTTAGCAACATCATGTGTAAACTTCTGAGGTATGCCTGTGGAAGTGATATTGGAAGCATCTGCATTTTGTATGTAATTTTAGGTAGTATTACCATTTTATATATGCTAATTCTACCTGCCTAGGGTAAGTGTCCACGTGATATTCTGTTTAGCTCTTGCTTTATTTCATTGAGAAGGGGCATGAAATTTGCCTGGAATAGAGCCTTTTGTTGTGGTTATTTTAACCCCTAAGTAATTAAGTTCTTTTTTCCCCAAAATGAATGGGAAGTATTTTTGGTATGAATGATTTGTTTCAATCTTTCCGCAAGCACTTTTGCGAATAGTTTCATATCTACATTTAAAAGCAAGATGGGTCTATAGCTGGAACACTGTGTGCTATCTTTATCCTCTTTGAGAATAATGGCTATATTGGCTTCTAATGCTTCTCTCCTCATTTCCCCTTTATCCCCAATTGCATTCATGTAACAACACATTTTGGGGATTAAGTAATCCTGATATTTTTTATAATAAAGGGCTGTCAGCCCATCAGGCCAGGACTCTTACCCACTGGTGTTTCCTTAAGGGCCCTTTTTACTTCTTCCTCTGTTATGAGGACCTCTAAAAATTGTTGGTCGAATTCCATGATTTTAACCATACCACTGTCTTTTAAGTATCTTTTAATTTTCTCATATTTTTGTTCCCTCCCCTCCTGGGTGTCATTTTTATTAATAGCATACAACCCCCCGTAATAATCTCGGAAAATTTCCGCAATATCTTTATATCTGATGTCTCCTGTCCTTGTATTTATTTTCTCGATATAATTAGAGTTTTTCTTCTTTCTCAGAGCCTTAGCCAGAAATCTTCCAGGTCTATTGCTGCCTATATATCTTTCTTTTTTCACAAGGTTATATCGTTTTCGGGTTTCTTGTTCGATTAAAGCCCGCATGGCCTCTCTCCTCCTTAGTAGGCCCGTCAAGACCTCCTTATCCCCCGTTTTCTTATGTAATTGTTCAAAGTCTTGGATTTCTTTTTTCAGGACTAGTTTGTCTCTCTCCTTTCTTCTCTTTGCCTCAGAGCCCACCATCATTAAGATGCCTCTGATATATGCTTTGTGGGCCTCCCAGACTACGGCTTCTGATATCTCACCCGGTACATTTGTTTTAAAATAGAATTCCAGCTCCTTTTTGATTCGCTTGTCAATTTCCCTATCGTGGAGGAGGTCCTCATCAAATCTCCAACTATTTCCCCGGTTTTTACGCTTACCTATTTTCAACTGTAGGCTAATGCCCCGTACACACGGTCGGACTTTGTTCGGACATTCCGACAACAAAATCCTAGGATTTCGGAATTTCCGATCGACAACAACGCGGTGACGTCAAGCACGTACGACGAGACTAGAAAAGGCTAGTTCAGAACCAAGCGCAGAACCCTTTGGGCTCCTTTTGCTAATCTCGTGTTAGTAAAAATTTGGTGAGAGACGATTCGCGCTTTTTCAGACTCGTGGCTTTCAGATCGTTTTCTGCCGTTCAGTTTGTGCTTGTGGGTTTGTATCTGCTCTTCAGTGCGTGCAGTCAGTTCGTATTGGAGTTTTCTGTGCGATCTTGTCCGCTCGTTGCTGTTTTTCAGGTCGCTCTTCACAGGCCTTGCTGTTCTTCAGTGCGTTCTGTTACTTCGTTCTGAGCAGCCGACCGTTTTCTAGCCATGTTTCGTATGCGTACTCCTCGTAGAGTTCGTGCTGTGCGGGGGCTTGGTGTTGGGGTCCTGACCTTGACACAAGTCCAGTCCATGAACAGGGTGGGGAGGAGTTCATGGACCAAGAATTGGTTTCTTCAGCGTCACCAGTTCTGTCATATGCCTTTGCTCCGTGAGATCCGTGAGAATAATCCTGATGATTTCAGGAACTTTCTCAGGATGACGAACCCCGTGTTTCACCGTCTGTTGGCTTCGCTGACCCCCTATATCAGCAGGCAGGATACCTGCATGAGGCAAGCCATCACTCCGGAGCAGAGGTTGGTCGCTACCTTGCGGTATTTGGCCACAGGGAGAAGCCTGCAGGACCTCAAGTTCTCGACAGGCATCTCCCCCCAGGCTCTTCTTTGTGGACATTTACTGCTTGTGTTTGTTTGAGCTGACCCTGACAGAAATGTGGGGAGTCCAGAAAATGTCGTGATTGTGTAACCTTACAAAGCACTGTTGGCTGTTACTTACTAAAAGCAAAGACACTTTGCACTACTACACTGAAACTGCACTTGTAGTGCAAAGAGTATTTGCCCTTAGGAAATTACCCCCATTTTCTCATCAAACAACAATTACATCACCCCAAAAATGTTGTAGCGTTGAGACAATAATCCACATATTCTTGATGAACAATCTTTTTAATACCAGCACAATCACATGTGCATTTACCCAAGGTTTTTCTGACTAACCGACATGTTTGTTGTATAACAATTTTTGTGATGGCATTATCCAAAATCAAAATGTACATTTTATAGAAAACAGGCCTGTGTAAAACCAACAAGAAAAGACACAAATCTTGATCTTACAAAGTTTACATTTGGTAGAACTGGAAGGCAATATCAGACATGAGTATTTAGGAACTGTGTTTGATATTGCGTTCAGATGGGGGGAAATCACCCCAGAAAAAGCCAAATTTGGAAGATGCACACAAATTTCACAATGTCAACATGTGCTATCTGCCATCACGGGGGATCAAGGGATGTGTTTTGGGGGAGAAAGCCCTTCCTCACCGATACTTTATTATCGAGGAAGGGGTTGCACCCCCAAAACGCGTCCATTGATCTCCCGTGATGGCAGATAGCACATGTTGGCACACTGTGTGCATCCTCCAAATTTGGCTTTGGGAAAAATCACAAAAACATTTAGCACATTGTAGCACACAAAAGAAGAAAGTGATTTGGAGGGGCTTTAAACTCGCCCCAAAACATCAATGATGTTTTTATATTTTGGAATAACATTATTGATGTTTTGCTTGATGTTTTGCAATTGTAAATTACACCCCATGATCTCCCCGATCAGGATCTGGGCACTTTCGGATGTGAAAGGATCTTCATCCACAACCTCACGATCACCTAAAAAGAGAGGAACCACAAAATAAATTAGATTTGCCAAAAAAATGCCGCCATCCATCTCTTATCTGAGCCTGTGGTTGCCGACACTCACCTGTTGTGGTGACTATTTCCACCACGTCTTCTTCTTCCTCCTGCTCATCTTGTGTTGGGGGATTTCCCCTTCTTCCAGAGGTGGGGGGGCTCTGGTCTCCTCGGATGAAGGGTGTCCTCCGAGTCTTTTATCCCCTATGTAAAACAAAAATGGTATAATTATCACACAGATATTTGATGGCAGAACTATAAAGGTGAAACATTGCTTGGAAGTGGGGTACAATTGTCTATTTTAGCAGAGTTCCAAGATGTATATTTTTTCTTGCCCTTTGTCAAGCTGCAATACTTTACCTGTTTGGTACAAGCTTCACAGATGTAGCCCCCCCTATAGTATACACTGGAGCACCTGTGTGGCCCCCCTAATAAAAATGGTGTTCTTGTGTCCCACACTAGTGCTCCAGTGTCCAGATGTGAAAACAGCTGCTCAGTGTCCTCTCCTTACACACAATCTAGTTTGCATTTCATTCTAGTAACAAACCCATCTACACAACCCAATTCTTTGAAGACAAGTATAGGGCCTCAAAATGGTGGCCAAATGCATATGGCCTAAACAATGGTATTTTATAGTCCGAAAGAAAAATGTGTGATCCGAACGAATAATGTGCTCATGAACATGAAAGTTGCCATTTTAAACTGTACAACAATTCCTAAAAGCACATGGAGCAGCACGAACGTAATAAACAACAAAAAAATAGGAACACAGCACAACTACTTACTTTTTTGCAGCACTCTCCGGATCTTTCTGTACTGCTCATGTTCTCGTAATTTGAGGTCCGACCACCGCTTCCTGAGCTGATCTTTCGATCGTCGTACCCCGAAATTCCGGTGCAGACTCCTGACCACTTTCGCCATGATCTTGGCCTTTCGGATGTTGGGGTTGGGGTAAGGCCCCTACTTTCCCTCATAGTCGGCCTTCTTCAGGATGTCCACCATCTCCAACATCTCCCCAAAGGACATATTTGAGTCCTTTAATCTCCTTCTAGATCGGGACGTTTCAGGCTCCAGCCTTTCCTCCTCCTCCTCCTCGTTGCTACAGTTAGCACGATCCTGCTGTCTATCCACCATGTGCTCTTCCCCCCACTGCGCCGAACGAAAAGGGGCGGGGAATAGACTAGAAAGAACGTCAGGGGCGGGCGGAGTTATACGCATTCGCAGTGTGTATAAATCGTAACGCGCGCGTCTTACATACGATCTGTGAGCGGAGGAAGGAGCATCGGACACGCCGATCGTGCTATCGAAGGTAAGATCTAAACTTGGGCCTATACTGCTTCGAAATGGAAGCCTATATTGTAACAAGATTATGGGAGTTTGGCCTGACATTAGGGTTTGTCTTGTGTTGTGTCTTGCAGAGAAAATGGATGGCTTCAATGACCACAACTTCCTTCCCCTGTTCATAGACCAGTACAGGGAGCTGCCCTGTCTGTGGCAGGTGAGACACCCCCATTATAACCACAAACAAAAGAGGCAGGCAGCGCTGGAGAAACTGCTGGAGTTGGTGAAGCCGGTGGTCCCCACAGCAAACATCCCTTATTTGAAAGCTAAAATTGGTAACCTGAGGAGCACTTATCTGAGGGAGCGCAAGAAGGTCACAGATTCCCAGAGGTCCGGAGCTGCAGCAGATGACGTTTATGTCCCCAGGCTGTGGTACTACGAGAGACTGCGATTTCTGTCAGACCAGACTGAGGTCAGGGAATCCCTCTCCACTCTTCCTTCCACCCTTCCTTCCACCTCAGCTGAGGCTTCTGATGTCCAACCTGGGCCTTCCAGCCAGGAAGAAGTGGAGGAGCCCAGCTGGAGTCAGGTATAGCATTCTTCTACAGATTTCTGGGCAATAAATAAATGATGTTTATTAGATGTTATTATTGATCACTAATTGCTGCTTGAAAGTGTTTTACATATCAATATACAGTAGTGGGCACCCAAAATTGGGACAAGAATGAAAAATGCTGGGCTCAGAATGATAGTCTGTTATATTTGTTAACATTCAATTTGCAGCAGTGAGGAGGGGAAAATTGTGTGTGATTGATGTAAAAAATACTAAAACTATGTCCCTTTTTCATACACAGGAAGACCTCAGCCAGGAGGAGGTTGTGGAATGTGGCAGTCAGGAGGAGGCGGGGATTAGTGGCAGCCAGGAGGGGGTGGGGCTAAGTGTCAGCCAAGAGAAGCCTGGGACCAGTCGCAGCCTGACTGAGTCTCAGGTTCCTCCCCTCCGCCTGCCATACAAAAGGGCCAGGAAGATGGCTCCCAGTCCTGTGCAGGATTCAGCATACAGGCTGATCCAGGAGGCTTCGACGTCCCTCCGAGCCTTCCCCAGTCCTGAAGAGGCCTTTGCCTGCATGGCTGCCACCAAATTGCAGGGCATGCAGGAGGGCCAACGCAGGCTCTGTGAGGACCTGCTTTATAAAGTGCTTCGTAAGGGGGAGAGTGGGGAACTGACACCCAAGACGGATGTCATGGAGATGGACCATCCTCCTCCTCCTCCTGCTGCCACAACTCCACCACCACAGCCAAAGCCTGGAAGGAAGCGTGGAAGGAAGACCTGAGAGTGATGGCCCTGGATCCAGTCTGGTCTGACAGAAGATGCAGTCTCTCGTATGACCACAGCCTGGGGACACAGATGTCATCTGCTGCTTTCCGGATCTCTGGGACTTCTGGACCAGACTGCCCTCCCTAAGATATGGACTCCTCAGGCCACAAATTTTGCTTTTAAATAATTGATGTCTGCCCTGGGGGTCCCAGGCTTCGCCAATCTCTGCAGTTTCTCCAGCGTTGCCTCCCTCTTTGTTTTTTTTGGAGTTGTGACCCCTTAATAAAAAAAATTTCGGGAAATTATACTCTCCTGTGTGTGTTTTCATCCAAAAAGGACAGTTTGTTGGTAACGATTCAGGTACATTTCTAAAGTACAATGTGAAAATAACAAGGGACAACAACACCAAACAATCTCCTACAGATTAAATACAACAACATATAATGGTGTTGTGGGAACTTGTCACAAAAAACACACAAACATTTTCGGGAGTACAAATCAAAATCACCAAAAAAAAATTAAAAAAGAGAAACACAGAAAAAAATCTACATTAAAGTCAAAAAAAAAAAAAAAATATGTTGTCAGATGTGAGAAATCTAAATATATTGAGGGAATCCCGATAAATAGTAACGAAAGAAGTTTGTGAGAAGTGTGTGTGAATATGAGCATCAAAACTACTTAATTCTTGTCACATTATAAAGAAGAAGAGAGTGCGCTGTATAAAACCATTTTTAACATTGCAGCATGACGAAAGTGCTGTATCCATTCCAAACGCTAAGTTTACCAGAACAAGCTGTCCCGTGTCGGAATTTCTTATGAGCATGCGTGGCACTTTGTGCGTCGGAACAGGCCACACACGGTCGGAATTGACGCGATCGGATTTTGTTGTCGGAAAATTTTATCTCCTGCTGTCCAACTTTGTGTGTCGGAAAATCCGAAGGAAAATGTCCGATGGTGTCCACACACGGTCGGAATTTCCGACAACACGCTCCGATCGGACAACGTCCATCGGAAAATCCGACCGTGTGTACGGGGCATAACAGGTGCATGGTCAGAGAAGGTCATCGTACCAATATCTGTGCCCTTGACCTCCTCGAGGAAACAGTGTTCCACGAGGAAGAAGTCCAATCTAGAGTACGTCGCATGGACGGGGGAGTAGAAAGTGTAGTCTCTTAAATCGTAGTGTTGTGTCCTCCAAACATTTACAAGTTGGAATTGGCGCAACTTCTTTTTTAATTTGTTCAACCACTTCCCACCTGTCCCCCGTGCATGCGACGCACTATCTTTACCTGGTTCCAAACACAAGTTGAAATCTCCTGCTATTATGGCCCCCCCATTCCTAAATTCCTCAAACTTTGCAAGGATTCCCAGTAAGTATCTACTAGCAATCTGACCCATTTAATTTACCTCTTAAAAACAAAAAACGCCCCTCAGGGTCAACCATTCTCTCTTCTAACTTAAACGATACTTACTTAGGGAATCCAATCGCCACTCCTTTTGCGCCCCTAGTCGGGGAATCTCCATAGAACCAAGTCGGGTATTCTCGGGAAAAAATGCTCTGGCTCTTACCCAGGTAGCAAAACAACATCTGCTTGCAAGAGTATCAACTCACCCAAGATATTCGCGCATTTTATGGGGGAGTTTAACCCTCTTACATTATATGAGATTATATTTACCCTGGACATCTCTTTTAATTTGGAGTAAAGTGGGGATTAGCTTTCGATACTAACCTAAGTAGTGGTAGACAATGGAGTGAATGCATACCTCCCATTCCCCTCCCTTCCCTTCCCCACCCCATTTGCCCTCCTCCCTCAACCTCCCTCACCTGCCCCCCTCCCAAACCCCCCACTCGATTGGGGGTAACAGGCCTCCCATAGACCCCAATAACCGTTGCCCCACTAACACCTCCCGGCCTCCCGGTTGTCCCCCTAGAGGTTGAGCTCAAAGTGGTCATGTTTGGGACCGATACTCCCCCTGGGATTGAGAAATTCCCATGCCCGTCCGCCCCCCCACTTATCCCCCCCATCGCCCTCCCCCTCGCCACCCCCATCTCCCCCAACTAATATATATATGGGCCAGTGCTAAAATCCTTTAAGTATTAATTTTTCTACGTGACAAATTATTTCGTTTTAAAGACTGGTTTCCAGGCTGTTAGTTCCTCTGTGGACTCTTGATTTGCTATTTTTTCCCACCAGCCTGGGACTTCCACTAATGGTACATCAAGGCAATGACAAAATTTTTGCGTTTCTTCCGGGAATCTCAATACTGCCGAGCGACCTTCTTTGCGTCCAATTAGGCAGGCTGGGAAGCCCCAAGAATATTGGACATCCTGAGTTTTTTATTTTTTTTTATTTCAAATCTTTTTTTATTGATAGCAATATGTTAAAAGTTACAAACATTGCGTGGCACGCTGTGTTAAAGTGCAATTATCCAAGACAATAAAGCATATTACAAGGACAAAAGAAAAACTAATTAGCAGCCGTTTCTGCCGTGCTCTGTGATAATTACAAACATTTATAAAGGTGGACATCCTGAGTTTTTAGTATGGCCAGTAATGGTTTCAGGGTTCTTCTCCTAGATAGCTTCTCCGCTGCCAAGTCCGGAAAAATCTGCAGGTTTCTATCTCCAAACTTCATTGGTTGATTTTTTCTTATGCTGGCTTTAATCTGTTCCTTATCCTAATAGTTATGGAATCTTACGATTACGTCCCGTGGGATGCCCCACTAATTTCGCCCGGCTTTCTAATCCTGTGGACTCTTTCAAGTTTTATTTTGCGACTGGTATCTAGAGGATTTAACAGGCCTCCAAAGATGACGTCCATTTTCTCTTGTAAGTTCTCTTTTTCACCTTGTGGCTCTGGAAGAACTCTAATCCGGGGATTTTTCCATCTGTTTCGGTTCTCTTGGTCTTCCAGTCTATACATTATATTTCTCTGTTCTTTCTACATCTCTTCCATCTGGTGCTTAAGTTCTTTTATTTCGGCCCCTTGCCTGTCCATCGCGATTTCTACATCCTCGACTCTTTTTAGGAAATGGTTCATATTCTCATGCAATATTCCTATCTCTCCTTTTATCAAGGTTTCAAGCTTCGCAAACATTTCTGCCATTTCTCCCTTTGTAGGGAGCTGTTTTTTTTGTTGGGGTTCTGTTGTTACTTCCTCCAATGTCTTACTCCCAGTGGAGCGGATATCACTCTCAGCCAACTGTTTTCTTGTCCCAATTTTAGATGGGCACTCAGGAGTTTTGCCTTTTGCCCCTGTTGATTTTCCCGGGCTTTCTTTGCTACTGTCGTGCACCATAAATTTTCTAATGGTCCCTTGGCTTACATTTGTTCCAGGCGGGTTGGCGGTTGCCCCTTTCGCTGGTTTATCTCTCATGTTTTTTTTTTTTTTTTTCCTTTCCTATCTAGTGCAGTTACAACAAATTGGAGCAGATACCCGGTCTCCTCCCGCTCGTCCCCTACCTCTTCTCACACTTCAATCCACTATCCTTCAGCAACCGTCACCAATAAGCCCACTCCAATGCACAGGTGCACTCCCGTGTGATCCCTAGGCTAGTGTGGGTTCCTGGGTGGGAAGAAGGTATAGTAGGTGTAGTATGTAGATATTCCACCGGGGGGACCCAAGTCTGCTACCATAAAAGTTCAAACTGTGCACAGAGCCAAAACAGCCATCAAACAGTCCATACAGTTGGGCAATTAAAGCAAAACAACCGGCTCCTATGTCTGCTTTCTAGTAAAGTATTGTAAATATAATAATATTAAGATTTACAGTGGGGATGGAAAGCATTCAGACCTCCTTAAATTTTTCACTCTTTGTTATATTGCAGCCATTTGCTAAAATCATTTAAGTTCATTCTTTTTTCCTCATTAATGTACACACAGCACCCCATATTGACAGAAAAACACAGAATTGTTGACATTTTTGCAGATTTATTAAAAAATAAAAAATGAAATATCACATGGCCCTAAGTATTCAGACCCTTTGCTGTGGTACTCATATATTTAACTCAGGTGCTGTCCATTTCTCCTGATCATCCTTGAGATGGTTCTACATCTTCATTTGAGTCCAGCTGTGTTTGATTATACTGATTGGACTTGATTAGGAAAGCCACACACCTGTCTATATAAGACCTTACAGGTCACAGTGCATGTCAGAGCAAATGAGAATCATGAGGTCAAAGGAACTGCCTGAAGAGCTCAGAGACAGAATTGTGGCAAGTCACAGATCTGGCCAAGGTTACAAAAAATTTCTGCTGCACTTAAGGTTCATAAGAGCACAGTGGCCTCCATAATCCTTAAATGGAAGATGTTTGGGATGACCAGAACCCTTCCTACAGCTGGCCGTCCGGCCAAACTGAGCTATAGGGGGAGAAGAGCCTTGGTGAGAGAGGTAAAGAAGAACCCAAAGATCACTGTGGCTGAGCTCCAGAGATGCAGTCGGGAGATGGGAGAAAGTTGTAGGAAGTCAACCATCACTGCAGCCCTCCACCAGTTGGGGCTTTATGGCAGAGTGGTCCGACGGAAGCCTCTCCTCAGTGCAAGACACATGAAAGCCCGCATGGAGTTTGCTAAAGAACACCTGAAGGACTCCAAGATGGTGAGAAATAAGATTCTTTGGTCTGATGAGATGTGTGGAGGAAACCAGACACTGCTCATCACCTGTCCAATACAGTCCCAACAGTGAAGCATGGTGATGGCAGCATCATGCTGTGGGGGTGTTTTTCAGCTGCAGGGACAGGACGACTTGGTTGCAATTGAGGGAAAGATGAATGCGGCCAAGTACAGGGATATCCGAAAACTTTCTCCAGAGTGCTCAGGACCTCAGACTGGGCCGAAGGTTTACCTTCCAACAAGACAATGACCCTAAGCACACAGCTAAAATAACGAAGGAGTGGCTTCACAACAACTCTGTGACTGTTCTTGAATGGCCCAGCCAGAGCCCTGACCTAAACCCAATTGAGCATCTCTGGAGAGACCTAAAAATGGCTGTCCACCAACGTTTACCATCCAACCTGGCAGAACTGGAGAGGATCTGCAAGGAGGAATGGCAGAGGATCCCCGAATCCAGGTGTGAAAAACTTGTTGCATCTTTCCCAAAAAGACTCATGTCTGTATTAGATCAAAAGGGTGCATCTACTAAATACTGAGCAAAGTTTCTGAATACTTAGGACCATGTGATATTTCAGTTTTTCTTTTTTAATAAATCTGCAAAAATGTCAACAATTCTGTATTTTTCTGTCAATATGGGGTGCTGTGTGTACATTAATGAGGAAAAAAATGAACATAAATGATTTTAGCAAATGGTTGCAATATAACAAAGAGTGAAAAATTTAAGGGGGTCTGAATACTTTCCGTCCCCACTGTATATCGTCCACATAGATGTAACTCTCATGTCATCTCATATTTGAAGGTGAAGTAACCCGAATCCACCTTATTTCCTTGTGCACTGTGAGTGCAGTGAATAAGTGTTTTTTTATTTTTTCTTTATTGGGTTGCTGCACTGGCGTTTTATTAGTTCCTGACAGGAGCCATGTGTAGTGGGTCTCTGTCTCTGTCTTTTGCCACGGAAACTACGGCAACTACCGCGCCTCGGGGACTGTATAGGATGGGGTGAGAACGTCATACATTATACCCTGTGCATTTTGCATTATATATCTAGTCACCGTTAGGCGTAGGTACCAGTAATTATTGTAGTCTGATTGAAGCCTAGTAAGGTAGTGCTAACTGTAGTGCTAACTGTCACTCTTCATAAGTTCGTTGTACAAGGTGACTGTGACGTGTAACTTCTTATGGTTCTTATAGGTCTAAAAGTCACTTACCCCATCTGGTGGATTTAGACAGTTTGCTGACTTACCAATCTCTCATCCTCTGAGGCTTAACCTGCACCTCAACACCGACCCACTGCCTCCACAATACAAGAACAATTACTGACAGCTACAAACTTGAGTTGTGGATGGCTTGTGGGTCGGCCTCCCAGACGCCGGAACCCACAAGCTCCAAGTTTCTGTTACAAGGTTCGGTGGGGTTACGTCAGC
This sequence comes from Lithobates septentrionalis, assembly GCA_037952835.1. Lineage (NCBI taxonomy): Eukaryota > Metazoa > Chordata > Amphibia > Anura > Ranidae > Lithobates > Lithobates septentrionalis. The sequence goes on along the minus strand of JBBDGP010000278.1, from coordinate 4,027,605 downwards.
CAGCCAGCTCCCTCAGAAGTCTATTGCACTCGCTGCTTCTGCTGCCACTCTTACACCGACACATGAGATGCTCCGCTTCACTCTCCCTGCTCGCATCAGCCACGGCAATGCTTAGAATTGAGGTATCCACGGGGATGACCAGGAAGGGGGGCTAAGGCACCGGATCAAGGAGCCCGCGCGAGGGCTAGGGGGCGGCCCGTGTCTGACCCGGAGCCAGCATCACAGGAGGGGAGACGTCGGGCATCCCAGGCTCAGCGTCAGCACCAACACAATGCCCACATCCGGCTCCTCCCTCCACTACCTCCCTCTATGAGCCCAATCGAGCTCCATTTTGTGTACTCTGACATCAAGAATGAGGGTTTTAATGAGGGAGTGCACTGCTTCCGGTATATCAGTAACGGTCTCAGGCAGGCCTCTGATTCTGAAATTAAGCCTTCTGGACCTGTTTTCAAGGTCATCAATTTTGGCCATGGCAGTGTCTAGTTGGTCATGTAAATCTTGGATACGATCGGTATTTTGATTGACCCTGGTGAATGTAGAATTCACTCTGTTCTCAATGGTTTCAATGCGAGAGCCCAGCATCTGGAGATCCATTTTAATATCAATAATGATCCTGGCTGCAGTCTGTACTAACCCCGTATCTAGCATTTCTGCAAATCTGGCAAACATGAGGGAGATATCTTGGTGCTGGGGGGTATGAGGCTCCCTGGCTTAGTATGTCAGAATCTGCCCAGGGGATGCTGCAGCTGAGGGGGACGTCAGCATCTCATCCAGAGTCTGATTTAAAAGAGACACTATGGTGGCTGGAGATAAGGGGCCCCCAGTGGATGTGGTGGTGGGTGAATTGCCAGATACCCCCTCCTGAAGAGTGTCCTGCCATGGAGAGGAGAGAGAGGCCCCTGTGGTAACTGTCTCATGTAGCGTCCGTTCCGCCGCCATCTTGGAAGCTGCTGATGTCTCTGATGCAGCTTGAAACTGCACTTCTAAGCCTCTTTTCGCTGTCCCCACCGGCATTGAAGTGTGCCCATAGGCTTCCCCTCTGTTCCGGTGCCATGTGAACTACTCCTGGGTGATGCCACTCCATGCAGGGAGTGTCAAACAAGCGGAGCAGGACGGAGCTCCGAGATCAAGCTGCCATCTCGGTCGGCTCCGCGCATGCGCCTCCAGTTATTTTGTTTAAGTCTCGGTAGTCCACACAGGGACCTAGGGAATGATCCTTCTTCTCAACAAAAAATATACCTGCACCTGCTGGGGAGGTAGAAGGTTGGATGAACCCCTTCTTGAGGTTTTCCTGGATGTAGTCCTTTAATGCCACCTGTTCCCATTCAGCGAGGGGATAGATCCTGCCAAAAGGGATTTCAGCTCCTGAAAGGAGTTCAATGGGGTAGTCATACGGCTGATTCGGGGGAAGGGGATCAGCCCCTCATTTGCTAAAAACATCCAAGAAGTGGAGGTAGTGTTCGGGTACAGCTTGTCGCATCTCAGGTTCAGAGTCTATGCAGAATAATGTAGAGGGCGGAGCTAGGGGTTCTGGTAGGCAATGTTCTCGGCAGTAAGTGGAGTAAAAATGGATTCTCCCTGTGGCCCAGTCAATTTGCTGGTTATGTCTTCATAGCCAGGGTAAGCCCAAAATAACAGGGAACAATGGGGACGAGATGGTGTTGAGGCTGAGGATCTCCTTTGTTGGGGGGAGGTCAGTACGGGAAGAGGAAATGTCTCTTAGGTTACAGGGCCAGATTTGATGCATGACCCGTCAGCCAGGTAAACTATAACCCCCAGAGTCAATAATAGCGGTGAGTGGAACTTCCCTTTCCCTCAACTGAAATGAAATAGGGAGAGGGAGATGGGTGGCACTAATAGAAGAAGCAAAGTGGTTGACAGATGGTATTTTTCGCCACTTACATGTCTTGGCTGGACAGATGCATACGTAATGGCCAGTTCCACCACAGTAGAGACAGAGGTTGTTTTGCTGGTGGTATAGGCGTGCTTCAGGAGACAAAGAGGGGCATACTAGGCCAAGCTGCATTGGCTCTGATGCTTCGGCTGCAGGACTGACTGAAACGGGCTGGACGGGAGCAGGGCTGGCAGGAGTGGGATAGGTGGGAGGTGGGATCTGAGACATCACCCGAACTGGACGTTGCTGCTGGGCAGATCTTTCTGTTCGCTGCTCATGGAGCCATGGCCAATCTGGATGGCCAGTGTAATGAGGGCCTCCAGGGTGTTGGGAACTCCCACACGTGTCAGTTTGTCTTTTAGGCTCTCAGAAAGTCCTAAACGTAACTGGTGTCGCAGTGCTGCATCGATCCACTGCATATCTGCACTCCAGCGCCTAAAGTCCATTACATAGTCCTCAGCCATCCTGCGGTTTTACTGGAGCACATGAAGGGCAGCCCCTGCTGTGGAGGACCACTGCGGGTCATCATATATTTTCGCCATGGCATCAAGGAAGGCAGACATTGACTGCAGAAGTTTGTCATTCCTCTCCAGCAGCTGGTGGTCCCAGGACTGGGGTTTGCCCTGGAACAGGGAAATTATAAATCCCACTTTAGTGGACTCCAGAGAAAATGTTTGTGGCTGCAGGGCGAAGTATAACTGACATGCGTTGCGGAATTCACAAAATTTTCCCTGGTCCTCTTAAACCTTTCTGGTGCTGGAATTCTAGGTTCAGGGGGTAGCATCACCACTGATGGTGCTGTTGTAATAGTCCCAGTGGTAGAGGGTGCAGCAATGGTTTCTGTGGTGTGCGCTGGTGCAGACAAGGTCTGTACTCACTGATCCAGTTGCTTGTAGCCATCCTACAGAAATTGGACAACTTGGGTCAGGGCTGCAAGATGCTGGCAGATGTCATCTCTGGAGGCTGACTTCCCACTTGCAAGCTCAGACATGGCTGTCTGATACTGTTACATATCAGACGGATGAGCCTGATGTGCAGCAGGAAGGCCTTGCATACAACCCCCGGCTCAGGGGCCACCAGTGTTATGAACAGTGGCCACAAGAACTGAGTAATGTAAGAGTGCCTGGATCATCTCTTGCGCAGCTGGTGAATTCCCAGAGTAGACCAGCAGGTGCAGTCAGCTCAGCATACAGGAAGCAGGAAACAGGAAACTGGTAGATGCAGAGCTGTGGAGACACTGGATGCATGGTCAGACAAACCAGGTTCAGTAATAGATGATCAAGTAGACACAACGACAGGCAGAGAATAGTCAAGATTCAGGCAAAGGTTCATCAACAGGATATCAGTCAATATAGAGGTAAGTGTGGTCACAAGACAAGCCGGGGTCAGGATAACTGAGATCAATTATAGTCAAACAAGCCGGGTCAAGCACAGGGAACAGATCGGATCATGGGAACAGGTAGTCACAGGAACAGGTATGAGCTGCTGATCACACAGCAAAGACACCGTGCTGCTGAGGTGTTTAAATAATTGGCAATAATAAGCACCAGGCTGCCAATCACTGAAATCACTCTGCACTATTGTTAACCCTTAGGTGACCCCTGCGCCTGGTGGCAGATCCATGACAGTTGGCATGGTGTAGAGGGACATAATAATGTTAAACTTGGGGTTTTGAAGTCCTATATGATGGGAGAACTGCTCCCATGTAGTCCCAAGCCAACCTGTAAAATGACTTCTCAACATCCAAAGATAGGAAGAAGCAGCAGAGTTTGGAGGAAGTCAACCGGAGGTGTATATTTAGGGCTTTGGTGGTATTGTCTCTGGCCTCTCTACCTAGTACAAAACTTACTTGGTCCTTAGCGATCAGAGAGGGCAGAAACGGCAGAAGGTGGTTCCCCAAGATTTTTCTGAATAGCTCGATGTCTAAATTTAGCAGGGAGATTGACCTGTATTTAGCCACATCTCTACCCTCTTTTGGAATGACCATAATATGTGCCTCTAACAGTCTGTGAAACAGGAGTGAAGATAAAGAGAGATAATTGAAGGCTCAAAGAAACAGGGTAGCAAGTGAATTCAAGAATGCTTTAAAGTAGACCGCTGTAAATCCCTCCGGGCCTGGGCATTTACCTATTTAAAGTTGTTTAACCGCTTCAGAAATAGAGCTTTCCAATTGTCATGCATCATCCCTAGAAATTTGTTTAAGGCAATATTTTTTGAGAAAATTCTTGATTAGCATGGTTCGGGTGTGATTTCTGTCAGATGAATCATATAGTTGAGGTAAATTGTATAGCTCCGAATAAAAGCGTTCAAAGTGGGACGCGATTTTGGTAGTGGCTACACTATTGCAGCCTTGGGAATCTTTAATGTGATGGATGTTTGTTTTTGCTTTTTTAAATGAATAGCTCTAGCTAGAAATTTTCCGCATATGTTGCCATGCTCGTACAATAATTTTTGGGAAAGAGCAACTTTGCATTGAAGTTTACGGTCAAGTTCCTCGAGTAGTAATTTTTTAACCTAAATGAGGTCTTGGTAAGTCTGTTTGGCTCTTGAATGTTTGCGGGTCAGCTCTAATGTTTTAATTCTACTAAGCAGATCTTTACTTTTTTCTGTGCTGTTCTTAGCGCCAGGCATTTGCAACTGATGCACTTGTGTGCCTCCCATTGGGTGAGTGGTGCTACGTCAGGGGTATCTCTGTTTGTAAAAAATTCCCGTATGCATGTACGAATGTGGTTTGTATCCACTTCTGAGTCTAGGCGCCAAGTTTGAAAAGTGACAGTGTGCATCTCAACAGGGCCAGTGAGAGAAGAAAATAAAGGAATCAAGATTATAATAAGATAAAAAGGGGGAGGGGGACATTAGGGTGCAGCTGATGAAAAACAGGAACCCTTGCAATATATAATAAATCACGCCAGGGTAGCTGTTAATGTATACTGTGTGATCATAGTCTCTAGGCCCTATGGACATCAATTGTTTAAATTCATACTTACAACTGAAAACTAGCCAATAGAACCAGGTTAAGGTACATTTAGACTGTGTGTTTTTCAGTGAAGCGGTAAGACTTTCCATGATCCTTATGCCCTCTGCTCATCTAATCCATTGTTGGATGCTTGGGGAGGACGTGGACCTCCATAGTGCGGGCAGTGGCAGAATTATCAGGGTCGGCAGCAGTCGCACTTGCAACTGGACCCTGGAGTTCTGTCACTTCAGGGGGGCCCACCCACCCATCTGCCAGTGTGAGGCCCACCCGCCTGCCCGTCTGCCAGTGTGAGGGGCCCGATGTGGTAGGGGCTTTTGCCTGATTACCACTGAGGGGAAAGAAGGCAGAGCTGAGACTCTGGACTGCCCCACCTATCCAGAGAGAATATAGGAAGGCGGGGCGGACACTGGAAAAGAAAGTCAGCTGACCAGCTGACACCAATCGAGTGAAGGGGGATGATCTCTCCCCTCTGCGACTGCGAGGAGTCCCCATGAGGCAAAGGCATCCCTGGAGGCACAACGGAATTCTGGGGGAAATCAATTGATTGAAGTCAAAACCCCTGCCACCCCAGAAATTTAGTGATTGGCCTATCCATTTAGGATTGAACTCCAAAAGGAGTCCATGGTAGGGAAACTCCAAAAAATGAGTTCCTGGATTTTGTCCACAGCACCAAAGGATATCTAGGACAGAAGAATACATGGCATTAGGTACCACTGGGGTGTGGTACCAGCTGGTGATGATCTTGTACCAAGATTTTTGGTACTGGTTACTAATAGAAGATTTGTATGGCAGGGAGAAAATTTTGGTAAATCCCAAATCTGTTTCCCAGTTCTCAATTGTTACAGGCTTTTGAAAGTGTAAACAAGAATGGGATTATATGACTGGGAGAGATCGTGACATAGGAGAGTAGTTGATTGGAATGATTTTTCCAGCGAAGTTGGGTACAATTCTTCAGGTCAGGCAACTAATGCAAAAAATGTAGAAATTCATGGGTACCCAGCGTGGAAAAGTCTGAGTCTTGAGCCATTTGAGCTGAGTTGATCCAGGATGATCGATGTATGAAATTCATTGCTAAATAATTATTCCTGCAGTGTGGTTGAGTAAAGATTTGTCCCCAGCACTCAGGGGAAGGTTGGATTGCCAAGGACAGGAAAAAGGGGCGAAGGATAGAGGCAGGGCCCAATGCCAGTAAACCTGGAGTGCTTGCCCACCATGTTGGGCCTATAGTGGGGTGGTTTTGTATTGCTCTAAAATAAATATTGGGAATCCAAATAAGTGTGTCAAGGGGGAAAGAAGCTATATCTTGTTCAATCATGACCCATTGCTTAATGGTCCTGGGGGGATCCCTGAATCTATAGAGGGTCCCCACCTACAACCAGTCATCTGGGAGATTTTTAATATGTTATCTGGCAGACTTCCAAATGGACCTATTGAGATGGAGCAGTGCCATAGTGTGCTTAGACCCAAAGGCCGGGATACTGTATGCTACCTGGTGAGCTTATCGCAGAAGGGGGACATTCTCCACCAAGCCCGCAACCACAGTTGCTTGCTCCATGATGACGTGGTATAGCTCCTTTCTGCAACCCAACCCTTAGATCTCCACACAGCCTGATTCTGCTCCTCAATTGCAACATCACAGACAGAGAAGCCGCAGATCCACCTCCTCATCTACCATGAGAGAATCAGTTGGGATGGCCCCAGTTCAGGGTCCTCATCCTCATATTCCCAAAGATGGATGGACCACTGAGAGCTGCCAGGGTGGCCATGTGAATTCTCTTTGATCCTTCTTGCTTCCAGTTTTCAATTATCCTTTGTTGGCTACTTCTGTTGCTTTACTTATGCACTTATGCAGTGGGGCAGGCTGCTCGGCCTCCTTGTTCTTTATGTCGCCATCCTGCGGAGGCTTGTTTTCTTCCAATACACTTTCTGTTGTCAGGGATAACCTGCCTTGCTCCAGAATGATGTGTGCCTGTACCCAAATCAAAATGGGTGGCCTGTCCCTCTACGGAGCCCAGATCATACAGATGTTTTGTTACCTACACTACACAGAGCCTTTCTTGTTTAATGGGTTTTACCTGCCAATGCTTGTTAGCGGGCTTTATTGCATCCCCTGCCTTTTGCCTTGACATGGAAGATATTCAATATATCCTTATATATTGGGATGCTGTGCCAGCTCATTGATATTCATACACTCTGCTACTTAGAACTTAGACTACTTAAAACTCCTGCTGGTTATATTACCTCACTGCTGTGTTTTTCTCACATTGCATTATGTCTTTTATGTTTTTCAGCTACTTAGAACTCCTGTTGGTACATTACCTCACTGCTGTGTTTTTCATGTATTGCATTATGTCTTTTATGTTTTCTGATACTTCGAACTCCTGCTGGTTATATTACCTCACTGCAGTGTTTTTCTCACATTGCATTATGTCTTTTGTGTTTTTCTTTTGTCTGTGCTGTATTTTTAAATGTCTCAGAGCTATAAATGTGTTACCAGGGATGCTCAGAAGGGTGCCACGGGGGCTGATAAGGGCTATTCTGGGGTCCACTTGGAAACAGGGATCCATCAGTATGTAGTCGGGGGCATTTGACCCCCTTGTGGGGCACTCGCATGCACTGTGCGGACCTTTGGCAGAGCGTATTACAGTATATACCTGCCCCATATAACATTGTTTATGCACTCACCTCCCAAGGATGGTATTGTTTTCTACATTGGTGTCCTGGGACGGTGTCTGCATCTGCCTATAGTTGGCCTAACTGCCCACTTTACTAGGTTCTGGTCTCAATGAAAATGGCGCTGGACAGGAAGTGGGTTTTCTTTGACCTCTAAAAAAAGAAAACATAAATATGGTTGATACTTGCATTTGTGTAAGACCCCTGAAGATGCATGTTGAAGCGAATCATGAAGGGTAATTATAAAATCATCACGTCTCACCGCCATATGGGTGATCCAAGTGGCAATGGTTTTTGATGTATTTATAGTTTGATTGTTAGCTATTTTTATGTGGTTTTTACCTGTTTTTACTATATGTTCCCCTTGTTTAAATAAATGATACACCATAAGGCACTTTTTGTTTGATTGCCTTTAATATTTTGGAGACATATGGTTGGAGTTCTACCCTGCGAGAATGTGAAGGATCCCTGACATTGAATCTGGTGGACATCCCCCATCTCACCCATGGTGTTTTATGAAGAAGAACCTTTCTGGTGAGTGTGCATTGCTTAGGGAGCTGTCTGGTGAAGACTGATGATCGGGGTTGCACTTTCTGCTTGCATGAAAAGATGTTTCACCTGGGTGTAGATTTATTTTAATGATATTACACCATAAAAAAAAAAAAATGTTTGTGATTATTTCTGCAATAAATGTTTTTATTGTATTTATATTTGTTAATTTCATGAGCCTATTGTGCACACCTCAAGTCCCAAAGGGCGATACCTTTGTTTTTATTGTACTATTAGGGATGGAGGTGTATCATTGATGACACCAGACCTTTCTTTTATTTATTAATATTATACCATACAAGTTTCTTTCGGTTTTCCGGTATAATTTGGAGTTTAGTTACATCATCATTATACAGAGTGTTACCAGCAAGAATTAAAGGAGAAAGAGACAGCATTTCCCAATGATACTAATGCAAGTCTGCTACACTTAATTGTGTAGTCATTCATTTTGGTAAGCCTCCATTCACATTAGTGGCTGAATAGTTTTTGGCATTGATTAAGTTGGACTGTTGGAGATATTTTTTGTATTGCAATTGGACATACTTAAGAGGACATTAGCATTGTTGTTTAATCTTTTACATTTCTTGCACGTTTTTGCACTTTTTAAAACCTCACTATAGTGCTGCACATTTTATATGAATATAGTACTTTTTTTTAATCAATCACAAGTAAAGTTTGCCCTTCGGGCAGGGCCGTCTTTAATTTTGATTGGGCCCTGGGCAAAAATTTTCTTGGGGCCCCCCTCCATTCTGAGACATACAAAAAATAGCAGGTAGACTCAAAATCAGTTTACTGCAGCAGATCACGCAGCGATTGCAGTTGTTTGCCAGAGGTTACAGCCTATCATTACTGCTCAATGGCTGGTTTCTAGAGGTTACAACACATAATTTCTGCTTGCCGATTGGTTGCTAGAGGTTACTGTACATTATTAGCGCTCGCTAATTGGTTGCTAGGGGTTACACCACATCATTAGCACTTACTGATTGGTTGCTAGAGATTAAAGCAGATCACTAGTGTTTGCTGAGCAAGTAAAGGGGCACATTAATACACATACTACAGGAGAGGTTCAGAGACTGCGGACATACTGCAGGAGACAATCAGAGACTGCGGACATACTGCAGGAGACAATCAGAGACGGCGGACATACTGCAGGAGACAATCAGAGACTGCGGACATACTGCAGGAGATTAACAGAGACTGCGGACATACTGCAGGAGACAATCAGAGACTGCGGACATACTGCAGGAGACAATCAGAGACTGCGGACTTACTGCAGGAGATTAACAGAGACTGCGGACATACTGCAGGAGACAATCAGAGACTGCGGACATACTGCAGGAGACAATCAGAGACTGTGTACATACTGCAGGAGACAATCAGAGACTGTGGAAATACTGCAGGAGACAATCAGAGACTGTGTACATACTGCAGGAGACAATCAGAAACTGCGGACATACTGCAGGAGATTACCAGAGACTGCGGACATACTGCAGGAGACAATCAGAAACTGCGGACATACTGCAGGAGATTACCAGAGACTGCAGACATACTGCAGGAGATTACCAGAGACTGCGGACATACTGCAGGAGACAATCAGAGACTGCGGACATACTGCAGGAGACAATCAGAGACTGCGGACATACTGCAGGAGACAATCAGAGACTGCGGACATACTGCAGGAGATTAACAGAGACTGCGGACATACTGCAGGAGACAATCAGAGACTGCGGACATACTGCAGGAGACAATCAGAGACTGCGGACTTACTGCAGGAGATTAACAGAGACTGCGGACATACTGCAGGAGACAATCAGAGACTGCGGACATACTGCAGGAGACAATCAGAGACTGTGTACATACTGCAGGAGACAATCAGAGACTGTGGAAATACTGCAGGAGACAATCAGAGACTGTGTACATACTGCAGGAGACAATCAGAAACTGCGGACATACTGCAGGAGATTACCAGAGACTGCGGACATACTGCAGGAGACAATCAGAAACTGCGGACATACTGCAGGAGATTACCAGAGACTGCGGACATACTGCAGGAGATTACCAGAGACTGCGGACATACTGCAGGAGACAATCAGAGACTGCGGACATACTGTAGGAGACAATCAGAGACTGCGGACATACTGCAGAAGATTACCAGAGACTGCGGACATACTGCAGGAGACAATCAGAGACTGCGGGCATACTGCAGGAGACACTCAGAGACTGCAGACATACTGCAGGAGATTACCAGAGACTGCGGACATACTGCAGGAGACAATCAAAGACTGCGGACATACTGCAGGAGACACTCAGAGACTGCAGACATTATACAGGGGATGGTCAGAGAACTTTCAGCAATGCACAGCTTTACAGTTAAATAACACAGCTCAGGGTTTAAACAGTCAGGCATTCTATGGTTGTAAGGACATACCTGGCCAGCCAAACACTAAATACATTCAGGACTGTGGGCGGGGCTTCCACTCTCTGCTCTCACTAAAGCAGCTGGGAGCTCCACTGATGCTTTGTTGGGTGGCCCACATCACCCATGAATGGTCGCCCCGATGACAGCTTTGCAGAGCGCACAGAGGACATGGGAGGATGTATTCCGCGCTAGCCAGCTGAGAGGGGCGGGGCCGGGAGCTCCACTGACCCACGTGCAGCCTGTGTACTGGGAATAGAGCGCCTGTAGTGAGAGCCAGTGATCAGAGTGGGAGTGTCATTGGAGCTCCCGGCCAGTATAGAGGGGGCGGGGCCGGAAGCTCCACTGACACTCCCACTCCTATCACTGGCTCTCACTACAGAAGCTCTTTTCCGAGTACACAGGCTGCACGTGGGCGGGGTCAGAGCGTCAGTGGAGCTCCCGGCCCCGCCCCTCTCAGCTGGCTAGCGAGGAATACATCCTCCCGTGTCCTCTGTGCGCTCTTCAAAGCTGTGATCGGGGCCCCAATTCACGGCTAGCGCGGGCCTCCCAACAAAGATTGGGTCCAGGGCAAGTGTCCCGTTTGCCCTGCGCTAAAGACGGCCCTGCCTTCGGGCCTTGCACAATGTTTGCCAGTATGCTATGTGTTTTCTCTTAAATGCTTCTTTTATTGTTGAAACGCTAAGGGTTGCTGGGGACGTGTCCTGGATGTGGGGTTATTTTCCCTGTGATTACATTCTTGCGTGTTCTTGTGTGTACCAAAGCGGATACATACATGCATACTAATAAACAATGTTTTACTTCTTCAAATATGTTCTACAAGCTTACTACGAGACATGCCCCTTTGCAGCTCATGTTTGTTTAATCTGATTTCATGCTTTTCTGGATGCTCCTATAATTATTTACTTGCATACAGAGGGACTTGGACTGGCACTAATCTATCTTTGCAAGGGTGCTACTCCGAACTGCTTCTTCCTTTTTAGTGAAGCTCTGCACAGATTAGGGATGAGCTGAACACCCCCCGGTTTGGTTCGCAGCAGAACATGCGAACAGGCAAAAAATTTGTTCGAACGCGCAAACACCATTAAAGTCTATGGGACACGAACATGAATAATCAAAAGTGCTCATTTTAAAGGCTTATATGCAAGTTATTGTCATAAAAAAGTGTTTGGGGACCGGAGTGCGCATGCGCGCGAGCCCCAAGATGGCCGCCTGAGCTGGGAGCTCCGCAGCACCTCTGCCCTACGAGCTACACAGCAGCAGCAGCAGCGCCCCATGTAATGAGCCCCCAACGGCCCATCCGAACTCGGGTCTCCTCCGGGACCCCCCCTGAATGTCTGTACCAACCGCCAGGCGTGATCTGGGGCCAGAATTCGACCGTGCAGGCCAAGATGGCCGCTGGCATTTTAGCCACACACGACCAATGGAGAGAAACAACAGATCTACAGGCAAGTGATTTCACCAGCCACATTAACCTTCTCCCAAGTGGTCCAGGGAGCCCCTCAATGCTGGCTAGCTCCCTCCCCAGCCTCCACTGAGTCTCTTTTGAGCAGAACAATGGAGGATTACAACCTGTCCCCAGCAGGGCCTGCTCCTCCACTTTACCGGGCAGCTGTCTCTCCCTGTTTGCAGGACCTAGATCAATCCTCAGCACAGGGGAACCTATTCCAGAAATGTTCTGCCTTACTGGAGAAGGGTCTGTCTAACACAGCTGCCCAGATCACCAGAGACATTAAATCGGACTTTGCCAACCTCGGCTCCAGAATGGAAGCAATAGAAACAAAATTAGATATCACTGTCTCCCACACCAACCAGAATGCTGCCCACATACAGGTCCTCCAGGATCAACTGGACACAGCCCTGGCCAGGATAGATGACCTTGAGAACAGGTCAAGGAGATATAATTTCCGAGTTCGAGGTCTCCCTGAAAACACCACGGATATCCCTCCAGCAATTCAGGACCTCATCATGGAGCTGCTCCCTAACACGCCCCACCATCGTCTAGAATTGGACAGGGCCCATAGAGCCCTTGTTCCCCCCAGAAAGGATGTCTCCCCGAGGGACATCATAGTCAAACCCCACTTTTATGCCGTAAAGGAGGAGGTGATGCGGCAATCTCGCCACAAACAGCAAGTCACACACAAACAGCTCGCCACAAACAGCAAGATTTGGCTCCCTCGACCATCCAAAAGAGAAGATCCCTCAAACCGCTTCTAACAGTTTTGTCCCAACAGGACATCAAATATCGTTGGACTTTCCCCTTTGGAGTAAAGTTCTCCATCTAAGACAAAGCATATTCCTTCTCCCTACCAGAAGAGGAGAAACTATTCCTTCACCTTAAGCTGATTTCCCAGGAAGCACCCATGGATCTCACCTCGGCTCCAGGAGGATCCACCAAATGACCTACACCGGCGAGTCCAGTTTCCCCTCTCTGGAATAAAGGCAAGTCCAAGAAACCCAAAGATGGTAGATCACCATAAGACGCTCTCTGGGACTTTTTCTCCTCCAACTCGCCCTAAATAGGGCCTCCCACATAGGGAAAACAACCCCCCCTGTTGTTGGAGCCTAGGGCTCCATTCTTCACCCTCGCTGCCAATTTTTAGGCACTCCGATGTTTCAATTTATTGTTCCCCGTTTCTTACAAGTTTTCTCATTTCATAGTCAGACTGAGTTACAGGATAGGGGCACCCGCTTGAGGTCTCAATCCCAATTTTGATCAGAGAGGCAAGCTGGAACGTATCTTTTCGGATTTCGACAGTTTTCTCCTGAAATTTGGTCTCCTTGATTCTCTAGCCACCCCTCGGGAGAACATCCTTCAGAGCTGTCCATCAGGGAACTTGTTTATCTCAGGGACCTTTGCCAGAATCCGTCGCAGGATCCCGGACCTGAGACATTATTGCTACCAAACTGATATCATCACCCAAGGGATCTCCCTGTGTTTTTTTTCTTCCTGAGTAGGAGGGGTAGGACACAGGACATTGATCTCTGTAGCAGAACAGCTTACAGACTGGGCTCATTGACCCGAGGGAACTTTTATTCTATCTAATGTTGGTAGGATAAGTTGACTTTACGCTGTGTTAGTTTATCTTACCTAAAGTTATCTTATAAACAAGGATCAGGGGTGTTACTCCTGCACATCCCCTCATTCCACAGATGAGGCTCTCTGTCACGAACGAATGTCCCGTTCCAGAAGGCGTGCGCCTATGCGCATGCGTGAGTCACGGAACGCTCGTACGAACGTGCGCATGCGCGTTCGTTAAGACGCGCTTTGGCGCCCAATAGCCTTTAAAAGATGCTCAGTGGTGCTGCCTCTTGCGGTTTGATCTGCTTCCGTTCCCTGTGTTCCTGATTGTACCAGTACTCTGTTCCTGTATTCCGACCCAGCTTCCTGACCCTGCTTATGTCTCCAATCCTGACCCTGGCTAGTTTGACCCAGCTCCGTTACCTGCCTGATTGCCTGTTGCCAAGACCCAGCCTGGACTCTGACTATTCTCTGCTTGCCGTTTCTGCTGTATTCTCTGATGTGTATGACGCGGCTCGTCTGACTCCGCTTCTGTCCGCAAACCTGCATCTGCTGATCTGCAAACCTGCATCTGCTGACCTGCATCCGCTGCTCTGCAAACCTGCACCTGCTGACCTGCATCCGCTGATCTGCAAACCTGCATCTGCTAACCTGCATCCGCTGCTCTGCAACCCTGCACCTGCTGACCTGCATCCGCTGCTCTGCAAACCTGCATCTGCTGACCTGCATCCGCGACCATCTCAAGCAGTAAGGACTCAGGCACCTTTACCTCACTGTGCTCTTACCGCCTCTGTTCCCACTCTAGTGGTCTCCAAGCCAGGGTGGTACGGGAGGTCTCCCTCCACACGTCAGGCTCACATCCCAGGTACGTTACAGTATCAAACCGCCATGTCTGAGCCTGCAGGAGGAACCTCGCCTATGGACTTTGTCTGTCAAACTCTCACAGCCCTCACTCAGGTCATGGAGACCCTGCAAAGCAGTCTCGTCCGAATGGAGGAGCGGACACAAGAATTTACCATCTTGGCAGACCCATCTCCCGAGCCTAGGGTGCCTGTTCCTGAGAAGTTCTCTGGAAATCGTAACCAATTCCGGGCATTTCGCAATGCATGCGAACTTTATTTTTCATTGCTGCCACGGACTTTCTCATCCGAAATTACCAAAGTAGGCTTTGTTATTACCTTGCTGCAAGGGGAGCCCCAGGCCTGGGCCCACCACCTACTTGAAATCCGCCATATGGATCTGAACTCTTTATCATCCTTCCTCAATGCCATGGCCCGACTTTATGACGACCCCCAGCGGACTTCCACCGCCGAGGCTGCCCTCCACGCGCTCCAGCAAGGCCGCCGAGCGGCGGAGGACTATGTAACCGATTTCAGACGCTGGAGCGTGGAAACTCAGTGGAATGAGGCTGCTCTCCGACACCAGTTTCGTCTCGGTCTATCTGAGAGTTTAAAGGACGAATTGGCCCGGGTTGATGTTCCTGATACTCTAGAGACTTTAATTACGCTATCCATCCAGATAGACCGACGACTTCGGGAACGCAGAGCAGAGAGGTCTTCTCAGCAGTTCCGCCCAGCTTGGATGCTATCTCAGATGCCAACTGCCATGCACTCCATCAAATCAAAGCAGCCTGAATTGATGAAATATTCCCTGTCTGCCCAAGAACGACTTCGTCGGCAGCAGAACTTTCTATGCCTATACTGTGGAGAAGCTGGTCACTACATCTCCTCTTGTCCTGCTAAGATGCGCAAGTTCCTGGCTTCCTCTTCTTCTAATCATGCACCTCCTACTGCCAGCACCACTCACCTGGCCATACCAATTTCATTTCAATTGCCGGAAAGAACTATACCAGTGACGGTAATAATAGACTCAGGGGCATGCAGTTGTTTTATCGATTTAGACTTTGCAACCCAACATCGCATCCCCCTTCAGCCCAAGGCCCAGGGACTCTCCATCTTCCTGGCAGACGGGTCCCGCATTAAATTTGGAATAGTGACCCAGGAGACCCCTCCTTTGCCTGTAATCACCCTTGTGGATCATAAAGAACTTTTGAGCCTGAATGCTATTTCCTCTCCTTTGTTTCCAGTCATCCTTGGCTTACCTTGGCTTCAGGCACACAATCCTCAGATCGATTGGGGAACCGGAAGTGTTAGGTTCCAGTCACCTTACTGCCTGCACCATTGCGTGCCATCATGCTCTAGTACCTCTGGTCCATTGTTATGCCTAGAACCAGATCCTGAAACTTGCTCTGCTGTGCCCAAACAATACCATGAGTTCTTGGACGTTTTCAGTAAACGTGGGGCCGAAGTTCTTCCACCTCATCGTCCATACGACTGCCCAATCGAGCTTCTTCCCGGTGCTGAGATTCCTTTCGGACGTATCTTTCCTTTATCTGAACGGGAACTCGGGGTACTGAAGGAATACGTTGATGTAAATCTCAAGAGGGGATTCATCCGCCCTTACACCTCTCCAGCAGGAGCAGGAATCTTTTTTGTGGAAAAGAAAGACCACTCTCTCCGACCCTGTGTGGACTATCGGGAGCTGAACAAGATCACGGTTAAAAACCGTTACCCTTTGCCTCTGGTACCTGAACTCTTTGAAAGACTTAGAACCGCCTCTGTGTTTACCAAATTAGACCTGCGGGGCGCTTACAACTTGGGCCGCATTCGTGCAGGGGATGAGTGGAAGACTGCCTTTCGTACTAGGTTCGGCCATTACGAATATCTAGTAATGCCTTTTGGGTTATGTAACGCCCCAGCCACATTTCAGCACCTGATTAATGATGTTTTTAGAGACTGTCTGGACATTTATGTAGTTGTCTATCTAGACGATATTTTGATTTTTTCTTCTTCTCTCGAGCAGCATCGAGTACATGTCAAGAGTGTACTCTGTCGCCTTCGTCAACACGGACTATACGCAAAACCAGAAAAATGTGAGTTTGAGCGACAGAGTATTGATATCTCGTGATATCAACAGAGGGATTTAAGATGGATCCTCAAAAAGTGTCAGCCGTTCTGGATTGGCCTGCACCTTCAGACAAGAAAGGGGTGCAGCGCTTTGTTGGTTTCGCAAACTTTTATCGGAGATTCATCATGGGCTTCTCTGCTATTATCTCCCCAATCACGCAGCTGACCAAGCAGAATGCTCGGTTCCAGTGGATTCCCGAGGCACAGACCGCCTTCACAGACTTAAAGAGACTTTTTACATCGGCTCCTATTCTGAGTCATCCTGATCCTGCGCTCCCTTACCTACTTGAAGTAGATGCCTCCGAGACTGCGGTTGGAGCTTTTATCTCCCAACGCCAGGGTCTCAAGGACTTGATGCACCCCATAGCTTTCTTCTCCCGGAAACTCACCCCATCCGAAAGAAACTACGACGTTGGGGACAGGGAACTACTGGCCATTAAATCGGCTCTTGAGGAGTGGAGGTATTTGTTGGAAGGAGCAGCGCACCCCATACTCATTTATACAGATCATAAGAACTTAGAGTATCTGAGAGCTGCCAAACGTCTGAGACCCCGCCAGGCACGATGGGCATTATTTTTCTCTAGGTTCTCATTTCACATAACTTACCGTCCTGGCTCTAAGAACACCAAACCGGATGCTCTTTCTCGCATGTTTGATGATCCGAAGGAAGTACCAGCTCCAGACACCATTCTATCGGAAGGTAACTTTTTACTTCTGCAAACTGACCTCATGTGCAGCTTGAAGCAAGCCTCTGCAGGTGTGTCTGGCCCTCCCGGAGTTACTCTGCTACTCAAGGATGGTCTACTGTGGAGGAACAGCAAGATCTTTGTGCCTGAAGAGGTCCGAGTCACAGTGCTGAATTTGTGTCATGATCATCCTCTGGCAGGCCATTTCGGAATGCATAAGACTCTGGAGCTAGTCCAACGTACGTTTTGGTGGCCGGATCTTGAGAAGAACTGCAGGGAATATATAAGCTCTTGTGCCACTTGTATCCGTAGCAAGACCACTAGAAGCAAGGCCTGGGGTCTACTCAGACCTTTACCAGTCCCCGACCGTCCTTGGAAAAAGATTGCCATGGATTTCGTAGTGGAACTGCCTCCATCAGAGGGTTATTCAGTGATCTTCGTCGTGGTTGACCGTTTATCCAAGATGGCCCACTTTGTCCCATTAAAAAGCACACCCTCTGCCATGGAAACTGCCCAAGTCTTTATTAGAGAGATAGTAAGGCTACATGGGGTTCCTGCGGACATTGTTTCGGACAGAGGGGTGCAGTTCACCTCTCGTTTCTGGAGGGCTTTATGCAGGGCTTTGAAGATTGAACTGTCTATGTCCTCGTCCTATCACCCTCAGACTAATGGGCAAACTGAGAGGACGAACCAAACGCTCGAGCAGTATCTCCGATGTTTCACCTCCTTTGTTCAGGACGACTGGGTATCATTACTACCTCTGGCAGAATTTGCCTTTAATAATGCCAGTCATTCGGCTACAGGTCAGTCGCCATTCTTTGCCAATTACGGGTACCATCCAACCTTCCTACCTGATCTCATCCCGGATTCAACAGTCCTGGCAGTCCAGAGTACTGTCGATTTCCTGACTCGTAATAGCAAGATATTACAGGAAGCCATGACCAGGGTACAGTCAACTAATAAGAAGATGTTTGACAGGAAGAGGAGAGGGGAGTTATGTCTGCAACAGGGCGATCAAGTATGGTTATCCACCACCAATCTTAAGATGGCTTGACCTGCAAGGAAATTGGCACCCAAATTCATTGGTCCTTTTCCAGTAAAGCGGAAATTAAATGACGTTTCCTATGAACTTGTCTTGCCGGAGTCTTTGAAAATCCATTTCATGTCTCATTATTGAAACCTACAGTGCCGGATCCCTTTCCTGACAGAGGATCAAGACCACCTGAACCTGTGATCATTGACGGAGATGAGAAGTTTGAAGTAGAGGCCGTCTTAGACTGCCGAAGAAGAAGGAATCAGCTACAGTTCCTGATCAAATGGAAGGGTTACGGTCTGGAAGAAAATTCCTGGGAACCCCAATGGAACATTCACGCTCAAGAATTAATCCAGGCCTTTTTCCGTAATCACCCCCAGAAAAGAGTTCTCTTGGGCACCCGGAGGTTGCCCTTAAGGGGGGGGCACTGTCACGAACAAATGTCCCGTTCCAGAAGGCGTGCGCCTATGCGCATGCGCGAGTCACGGACCGCTCGTACGAACGTGCGCATGCGCGTTTGTTAAGATGCGCTTTGGCACCCAATAGCCTTTAAAAGATGCTCAGTGGCGCTGCCTCTTGCGGTTTGATCTGCTTCCGTTCCCTGTGTTCCTGATTGTACCAGTACTCTGTTCCTGTATTCCGACCCGGCTTCCTGACCCTGCTTATGTCTCCAATCCTGACCCTGGCTAGTTTGACCCAGCTCCGTTACCTGCCTGATTGCCTGTTGCCAAGACCCAGCCTGGACTCTGACTATTCTCTGCTTGCCGTTTCTGCTGTATTCTCTGATGTGTATGACCCGGCTCGTCTGACTCCGCTTCTGTCCGCAAACCTGCATCTGCTGATCTGCAAACCTGCATCTGCTGACCTGCATCCGCTGCTCTGCAAACCTGCACCTGCTGACCTGCATCCGCTGATCTGCAAACCTGCATCTGCTAACCTGCATCTGCTGCTCTGAAACCCAGGCACCTTTACCCCACTGTGCTCTTACCGCCACTGTTCCCACTCCAGGGTGGTACGGGAGGTCTCCCTCCACAAGTCAGGCTCACATCCCAGGTACGTTACACTCTCACTCCTCTATAGCATGAGTCTTCGGGCCCCTTTTAGAGGCTACGGAAGCCACACTGTGGACGACAGATGGGGTCCTACCCCGTCAGTCATCACTAGTCTTCCAAGAAGACACCATTCCCCCCCCCCCCTTCCTCCCTAACCTCTTCTCTATTTTGAGCCACTCAGCAGGTATCACGAAGCTTCAGACACCAACTTTGATCCATACAAAGCTTTTCCAATGTCAAGGGCCCAGGCAGAAAAGACCTCTAAGGGTAAGTGACGTCTTCCTCAGCAGCATTCCACCCCTCTGATCAAATGGCTGTAGGGAACATAACAAACAAGGACCTTAGAGTTGCTTCTCATAACGCTCAAGGTCTGAACCCCCCAAGAAAACGTAGATTAGCGTTTGAATACTACAGATCCCTGAAGATAGATATAGTCTTAATTAGGGATGAGCCGAACACCCCCTGGTTCGGTTCGCACCAGAACCTGCGAACGGACCGAAAGTTCGCACGAACGTTAGAACCCCATTGACGTCTATGGGACTCGAACGTTCGAAATCAAAAGTGCTCATTTTAAAGGCTAATTTGCATGGTATTGTCCTAAAAAGGGTTTGGGGACCTGGGTCCTACCCCAGGGGACATGTATCAATGCAAAAAAAACTTTTAAAAACGGCCGTTTTTTTCGGGAGCAGTGATTTTAATGATGCTTAAAGTAAAAAAAAAAAGTGAAATATTCCTTTAAATATCGTACCTGGGGGGTGTCTATAGTATGCCTGTAAAGTGACGCGTGTTTCCCGTGTTTAGAACAGTCCCTGCACCAAATGTCATTTTTAAAGGAAAAAATCTCATTTAAAACTGCTTGCGGGTTTAATGTCATGTCGGGTCATGGCAATATGGATGAAAATCAGTGAGACAAACGGCATGGGTACCCCCCAGTCCATTACCAGGCCCTTTGGGTCTTGTATGGATATTAAGGGGAACCCCGCACCCAAATTAAAATAAGGAAAGGCCCTATATACTCTGAACAGCAGTATACAGGCGGTGCAAACAAGACAGGGACTGTAGGTTTGTTGTTAAGTAGAATCTCTTTGTAATTTTGAACGGGTACATTTTTAACGTGTTTAGCTCCAGCCAAAAAATCTTTTTTAAGCTTTTTGGAAAACATAGGGAAGGGTTATCACCCCTGTGACATTTGTTTTGCTGTCTTTCTCCTCTTCAGAAGATTTCACCTCACTTTTTGTCCCAATGAAAAATGTTTTTTGAAAATTTGGGTTTTTTTGTGGAACAAGGATTGGAAAGCATCAGTGGAAAGGAGAAATTGTTTTCCCATATTAACTCTTACAGGAGAGAATTTCCCTTCCTAGGGGTAGATTTCATCTCACTTCCTGTTGTCTCCTTCCGTTTGCAAGTAGGAGTCGTTTGTAAGTTAGATGTTTGAAAGTAGGGTCCTGCCCTATATACTCAGCAGAAATTTGGGCCTTAGGTGTTGCTGTGGCCACAACACTGTAAGCCCTCACAGGGCCCTGCTGTGAAATATTAGATCAAGAATTGTAATTACATGCCCCTGTTGAACAGGAGCTGAAAAATTAGGCCTTAGGCACTGGTGCTGGTGCCACAACACTGCAACCCCTCACAGACACTCTAGTTGGAACGCAGGAACGAGCCCTGCTGCAAAGTATTGCATCAAAAATTGTAATTACACGCCCCTGTTAGACAGGGGCAGAAAAATTGGGCCTTAGGCACTGGTGCTCGTGCCACAACACTGCAACCCCTCACAGACACTCTAGTTGGAATGCAGGAACGAGCCCTGCTGCAAAGTATTGCATCAAAAATTGTAATTACACGCCCCTGTTAGACAGGGGCAGAAAAATTGGGCCTTAGGCACTGGTGCTGGTGCCACAACACTGCAACCCCTCACAGACACTCTAGTTGGAATGCAGGAACGAGCCCTGCTGCAAAGTATTACATCAAAAATTGTAATTACACGCCCCTGTTAAACAGGGGCTGAAAAATTGTGCCTTAGGCACTGGTGGTGGCGCCCAGAACCAAAAATGTTCTTACAAGCTATCAGCGTGATGATTGAGGAGGAAGAGGATAATTACTCAGGGATAGTCACTCAGCATCAGCATAGGCAGTCTTTGAAGGGATCTGAGATTTCAAAAAAAATTATTCGGTTACATCAGCATCAGGTGCTTGGTAGCTGGTGGTGATCCAAGACTGATTCATTTTTATGAAGGTCAGCCGATCGACCGAGTCGGTGGACAGACGCACCCTGTGATCGGTTACCACGCCTCCAGCAGCACTGAATGTGCGTTCCGAAAGAACGCTGGATGCAGGACAGGCCAGTAGCTCAATTGCATACTGTGCAAGCTCTGGCCAGTGATCCATCCTCAAGACCCAGTAACCCAGAGGATTTTCGGTGGGAAAGGTGTCCAAGTCTGATCTTGCCCCTAGGTATTCCTGCACCATGTAAAACAGACGCTGGCGATGGTTGCTGAAACCGATCATACCTTGGGGCTGCGGACCAAAAAATTGTCTGAACGCATCGGTCAGACGGCCACCTTCTCCACCGCTCCTTCTTTGACTGACCGAAGCCTCAGCAACACGTTGTCCAGAAACAGGAGTTTGTAACCTCCCAGTCTCTGGGAACGCATTGCACAGACCTTTCTGCAAGGCCTCCCGAAGATGTTTCATCCTCTGCTCCCTCTACGATGGCAAGATAAGGTCCGCAACCTTACCCTTGTAACGTGGATCAAGGAGGGTTGCCAGCCAGTATTGGTCCTTCTCCTTGATACCACGAATATGAGGATCCTTATGCAGGCTTTGCAGGATCAGGGAGGCCATGCAGCGTAGGTTTGCTGAGGCATTCGGTCCGGAGTCCTCTGGGTCACTAAGGACGACATGGTCCGCAGCCACCTCCTCCCAGCCACGTACAAGTCCATGTGTTTCTTGGGACTGATCCCTTAAAGACTGCTGCTGATGCTGAGTGCCAGGCTCCACCTCCATACTGACACAATCTTCCTCCTCCTCCTCCTCCTCGTCCTCTTCCTGTGTGATCGGCGGGCACGCAGGAACACTGTCTGGATAAAGGGGGCCTTGAGAGCTAAGGAAGTCCTCCTCTTCCTGCCTCTGTTCTGCCTCAAGTGCCCTGTCCATTATTCCACGCAGCGTGTGCTCCAACAGGTGGACAAGGGGGACAGTGTCACTGATGCATGCACTGTCACTGCTCACCATCCTCGTGGCCTCCTCGAATGGTGACAGGACAGTGCATGCATCCCTGATCATGGCCCACTGGCGTGGGGAAAAAAAAACAAGCTCCCCTGACCCTGTCCTGGTGCCATAGTCGCACAGGTACTCATTGATGGCCCTCTGCTGCGTGTGCAGCCGCTGCAGCATGGCCAACGTTGAGTTCCACCTGGTGGGCATGTCACAGATTAGGCGGTTCTTGGGCAGGTTAAACTCCTTTTGGAGGTCCGTCAGCCGAGCACTGGCATTATATGACCGGCGGAAATGCACACAGACTTTCCTGGCCTGCCTCAGGACATCCTGTAAGCCCGGGTACCTGCCCAAGAACCGCTGCACCACCAAGTTAAGGACGTGAGCCAAACAGGGCACATGGGTCATTTGTCCCTGTCGGAGGGCAGAGAGGAGGTTGGTGCCATTGTCGCAAACCACCATTCCTGCCTTAAGTTGGCGTGGCGTCAACCACCTCTGAACCTGCCCCTGCAGAGCTGACAGAACCTCTGCCCCAGTGTGGCTCCTGTCCCCCAAGCACACCAGCTCAAGCACCGCATGGCATCTTTTGGCCTGCGTACTTGCGTAGCCCCTTGAACGACTACGGAGCACCGCTGGTTCCGAGGAAGAGGCCATGGAGGAAGAAGAAGAGGAGGGGGTGGAGGAGAGAGGTGTGTCACAATCAGCATTTTGGAGGCGTGGTGGTGGAACAACCTCCCACACTACTGCACCTTGTCCTGCATCCTTCCCAGCTGCCAGCAGAGTCACCCAATGCGCCGTGAAACTTAGGTAACGTCCCTGTCCAAGCCTGCTGGACCATGAGTCAGCGGTAATATGCACCTTACCGCTGACCGCCCTGTCCAGCGAGGCATGGACATTGCCTTCCACATGCCGGTAGAGAGCCGGAATCGCCTTCCATGAGAAAAAGTGGCGTTTGGGTACCTGCCACTGAGGAACCGCACATTCCACAAACTCACGGAAGGGGGCAGAGTCTACCAACTGAAAAGGCAGCAGTTGAAGTGCTAGCAATTTTGCCAAGCTAGCATTCAACCGCTGGGCATGTGGATGGCTGGGAGCAAACTTCTTTCGGCGGTGCAGCAGCTGGGGCAGGGAAATTTGCCTGGTACAATCTGACGTCGGTGTACCAAAAGCAGATTGCCCACAAGTACTTGGCTGTGACACACCTAATTCTACACCTTCATTCCTCTCACTGCAGGTCTCAGAGAGGACTGGAGGTCTAGTGGGGTTGGAAATCTCAGCTGATGAGGAGCAAGGAGAGATCCTCTTTGTTCTTTGGTGTGGGTCTTTTAGATACGCTTGCCAATGAACTGCATGGCAGGTCAACATATGTCTGGTCAAGCATGTGGTACCCAAGCGGTAGATGTTTTGGCCACGTGAGATACGCTTGAGACATATGTTGCAAATAGCAGCGGTGCGATCTGATGCACTCGTCTCAAAAAAGGCCCACACCAAAGAACTTTTTGAATAACGCACAGAGACTGCAGCGCCCTGCACATGTGGAGCTTTGGGGTGTGATGCAGTCAATGTGCTGCCCTTAGGCTAGCCCCTGGAGGGCATCCTGCCTCGTTGGTGATGTGCCGCCTCCTCCTCCTCCTCCTCTCTCCTATCAGGCACCCACGTTGAGTCAGTGACCTCATCATCCCCTCCCTCCTCATCACTGGAGCAAACCTGGCAGTATGCTGCAGCAGGGGGAGCATGACTGCCAGATTGCTGTCCTTCTTGGGCACCCCCTCTGTCCGTGCTCATGTTACTGCCTTCATCGAGCTCAGTATCATCATCAGAGCCTTCCAAACGCTGGGCATCCTCCTGGAGCATTTACCCAACACTGTGGTCAAACAGTTCGAGGGACTCCTCAGGAGGACATGGTGGAGCTAGGGAAGGAGTCACTGATGACATTGAGCTGAGGGAAGAGGCCGCTGCTTTGCCAGACAAAGCACCCTGGGCCTGGGTGAGAGAGGATGAGGAGGATGAGGACGGCTTGGTCATCCACTCGACCAAGTCTTCCGCATGTTGCGGCTCAACACGGCCAGCTGCCGAAAAAAAGGCCAAGCGTGTCCCATGGCCACGTGCTGATGAGGATGCACCGTCTCCACGACCAGCACTAGACACAGAGCCTGCTTGCCCTCTCTTATTGGCTTGTGACTGTCTGCCTCTCCTTCTTGCCCTTCCAGACATACTAATGGCCTGTAGCTGCACTAAGCTGGGATAGAACACCAGTAATTTTCTTCAGGTAGCTTTATATACTGTAACCAGACAAGCCTGCCTGTCAGTAGGAAGATAACAGGAACGGATCTAGCTGAACACTGTGAGCAGGACGCACTGTATTAAATGTAAATAGTCTAGCTGCCTGACCGTGGTACTAATAGGATCAAATAGAACACCAGTAATTTTCTTCAGGTAGCTTTATATACTGTAACCAGACAAGCCTGCCTGTCAGTAGGAAGATAACAGGAACGGATCTAGCTGAACACTGTGAGCAGGACGCACTGTACTAAATGTAAATAGTCTAGCTGCCTGACCGTGGTACTAATAGGATCAAATAGAACACCAGTAATTTTCTTCAGGTAGCTTTATATACTGTAACCAGACAAGCCTGCCTGTCAGTAGGAAGATAACAGGAACGGATCTAGCTGAACACTGTGAGCAGGACGCACTGTACTAAATGTAAATAGTCTAGCTGCCTGACCGTGGTACTAATAGGATCAAATAGAACACCAGTAATTTTCTTCAGGTAGCTTTATATACTGTAACCAGACAAGCCTGCCTGTCAGTAGGAAGATAACAGGAACGGATCTAACTGAACACTGTGAGCAGGACGCACTGCACTAAATGTAAATAGTCTAGAAGATAACAGGAACGGATCTAGCTGAACACTGTGAGCAGGACGCACTGCACTAAATGTAAATAGTCTAGAAGATAACAGGAACGGATCTAGCTGAACACTGTGAGCAGGACGCACTGCACTAAATGTAAATAGTCTAGAAGATAACAGGAACGGATCTAGCTGAACACTGTGAGCAGGACGCACTGCACTAAATGTAAATAGTCTAGAAGATAACAGGAACGGATCTAGCTGAACACTGTGAGCAGGACGCACTGCACTAAATGTAAATAGTCTAGAAGATAACAGGAACGGATCTAGCTGAACACTGTGAGCAGGACGCACTGCACTAAATGTAAATAGTCTAGAAGATAGCAGGAACGGATCTAGCTGAACACTGTGAGCAGGACGCACTGCACTAAATGTAAATAGTCTAGAAGATAACAGGAACGGATCTAGCTGAACACTGTGAGCAGGACGCACTGCACTAAATGTAAATAGTCTAGAAGATAACAGGAACGGATCTAGCTGAACACTGTGAGCAGGACGCACTGCACTAAATGTAAATAGTCTAGAAGATAACAGGAACGGATCTAGCTGAACACTGTGAGCAGGACGCACTGCACTAAATGTAAATAGTCTAGAAGATAACAGGAACGG
Source organism: Lithobates septentrionalis (assembly GCA_037952835.1). Taxonomy (NCBI): domain Eukaryota; kingdom Metazoa; phylum Chordata; class Amphibia; order Anura; family Ranidae; genus Lithobates; species Lithobates septentrionalis. The sequence continues at coordinate 4,001,604 of JBBDGP010000278.1, read as the reverse complement.
ATCTAGCTAAACTGAATACAGTGTATATATATATATATGCAACACCTGGGATGCATATATATACACAATACACTGTAAGTGCAGCTAACTGACTGACTGTTCTGCCTAATCTATCTAACTCAAATGAAATGACACTGTCTCTCTCTCTCTCTATCTCTCAGCACACCGGAACACACACTACACAGGGCAGCCATGCAGGCGGCCTTATATAGTGTGGGGTGTGTACTAAATCCCCTGAGCCATAATTGGCCAAAGCCTCCTTGGCTTTGGCCAATTACGGCTCTCTGTTCAGGCGGCGCTGTGATTGGCCAAGCATGCGGGTCATAGTGCATGCTTGGCCAATCATCAGCCAGCAATGCACTGCGATGCCGCAGTGAATTATGGGCCGTGAGGCGCCACACGAATTTGGCGCGAACGCCCCATATCGTTCGCAATTCGATGAACGGTCGAACAGCCAATGTTCGAGTCGAACATGGGTTAGACTCGAACATGAAGCTCATCCCTAGTCTTAATACAAGAGACTCACTTTCCGATCCGATAAAGCCCCAAATTCCTCCATTCATACTACCCCACATTCTACACAGCGAATGCCACTAATAAAACCAAAGGAGTAGCGGTACTATTCTCTAAGAACAGTACATTTTCTTACATTTCAGACTACAAAGACCCTGAGGGTAGATATATCCTAGTCAAGGGTACTATTGAAGGAAACATTTACTCCATAATTTCCTATTATGCCCCCAATAAAGGACAAACTGCATTCTTTCAATCGCTCCTTAAAACCCTACTGCCCCTCGCAGAAGGCAAGGTTATCTTTGGAGGGGACTCAAATATAGCCTTTGACCAAGGACTTGACAAATCAAAGCCCCCCAAGGCCCAACTGACACGCCCCACTAAAGCCAGCTTGAACATAGCGAAATCCCTTCATGCTCATGGGCTGGTTGACATATGGAGGGAACTTAATCCCTCAAAAAGGGACTATACCCACTTTTTGGCTCCCCACCAGTCGTACGCAAGATTAGACCATATTCTGGTACCCCCCTCCCTTATTCCTTCTACATATAAGGCGACCATAATCGACACTGCTTGGTCGGACCACTCCATAGTTCTAATTTACATGAAAAATGCCCTTTCCAGGCCATCGGGTACACACTGCCATCTAAACGAATCCAAATCCATTCTGAGTGACCCCATTAAAACCTCTGAATTGGAGAAGTCATTGAAGGAATATTTCCTTCTCAACAACGTAGACAACATCTCCCCCGAGACCCTCTGGGCGGCCCACAAAGCTACCATTAGGGGCAAAATCATCAGCATTGCAACTCAAATGAAGAGAGAAAGACTATTGGACATCCAAAAGCTAGAGAAGAACTTTGCTGCCCTAAAACTTCGACAAAAGAAAAACCCCTCTAAAACCCTAATAGCACAACTGGACGCAACTAGGCTACAATTGAATTTGGCTCTCACGGTAAAAGCGGAGAAGCATATCCGCTGCAGTGGAGCTAGATTCTTTGAATTCCTTACTTCTTTATTATAAATATTTCAACATTACAAACCAGAATATATTATTGGATATAGTACTTATCACTTATACAGTTTGTACATAAATTCCTTATTTCGAATACCATACATATGGTCTATCCACAGCAAATTCTGGATTTTTCTATCTTTTTCTTACATATATTCTCCAATCAACATAACAAGTATTTAACCACAAATAATAACAACATATTCATAAACATACAACAAAAAAACACACAAACTAAAAAAAAAAAAAAAATCCCCAGCACAAGCAAATCGGATGACTGTTCCATTTCCTGCCCACTATAGTATTCTATGCATCTGTACCTATGTGAAAAGTTACCTCTGCCGGTTGCTTAAGTCAGTAGATTCTTCTCTCCCCGTTGATTTTGCCCTCTACCTCTGTTAGGCGCCCGTCTTCTCCTTGTGGCCTAGGCTCTGGAGATGGCTCAGTGGAGGTCCTCGCCGGCGGTTAATCAATTACACATACACACATTAGGTATGCTGAATGATTACAATAGTTTATTCCAGGACTCTGGGGATAGGTTTGCTCAGGCCTGCAGCACACCACTCAGCGCCAAATGGATAAGCTAATGTTTTAACAGAGATAGAACTACAGACTGAAACATATAAAGGATAAAAAGACTTACAGTATCTAAACTGAATACTTAAAAAGGCAGCAGCCGTTTTAAAAATATAACATGAGGATGTCCATAATAGCATACATAAACTATAGGAGTAAACATACACTATAAAACAGCGCTAATGTTGAGCAAAACTATATAAGAAATCATGCGGCCAACTACGCATAAAAAAATATATCAGACAGAGAAGTAGAGAGTCCGTGAAGTGGTCAGAGGAATGTCCATAAGTGACAATACAGCCGTATCCCAGTGTGCGCCTTCCACCGGTCAATGAAATTTCACCCTGTGTTGACACTCTCCCCCTAGGGGGTCAGACTCACCAGATCTGCAAATCATAAAAGCCTCCAAGAGCAAAAAGATCTCCTCAACACCTCTCTCTCAATACCACTCCGAGAGGAGAACAAGGGGCTGCAGGGCGGGACGAAGGGCCCAGAAAAAGAAGAAGAGAGCAGGATTAGGAGGCATCTTTAACCTCAGTAAGGCAGTTCTAACACACAAGGAAACAAATATTTTACATTTGGGTTTAAAATGCGGCCTAAAAAGGCCGATTAATAAATTCAATGTGTTTATTGATGTACACAAGTACATTAGAAAGTTGAATATTAAAAAATACTTTCTGAATAAAAATTCCCAGCCTGTCAGTGGTACAGCTATGGCTTCGGTACCGACTGACAGTGGGTTAAGGAATAGGTCATTGTTTAACCCCTTGAATAGTGCAAATCAGAATATCGATGTATTCAAAGGACTAGTGATACGGGATCTAGAGTGTATAGTGCCAAAAAAGAATGTAAATCCGCAGTATATATTGGATGGAATTACTATGCTGGAGAAAAGGAAGGAAATTGTCATCAGGCCTGCCGATAAAGGAGGAGGAGTAGTGATTTTAGATAAACAGTTTTATCACGACCAACTTACTGAAATGCTCAATGACAGCAATACTTATGTGAAGTTGTCAAAAGATCCGACTGTACAGTATGAGAAAGATTTGAGAAATCTGGTTGAAAGTGGATATGCTTCTGGGGTGCTATCCAACCGTGAGAAAAAATATCTTGTGCCGAGTAGTAGTAGAATCCCCACGATCTACACTCTACCGAAGATACATAAGGATCTTAATAACCCTCCAGGTAGGCCTATTGTGAATGGGATCGGTTCCATTACCTCTCGTATGGGCCAATACCTTGACCATTTCCTACAGGACAGTGTTATATGCACCAAGGCATACCTTAAGGATACTAAAAGTCTTCTGCAAATTCTTCAGCAGATTGACTTAACAGGGAAACAAGAAGTGTATCTGGTAACCGCGGATGTTGCTTCACTTTATTCAGTGATCCAACATGACGATGCTCTTTTAGCCCTTAATTGGGCCCTATCCCAGCGTGACGACCTGTCACACAATCACAAAGTTTTTATTAGGAATGCCTTAGATTTCTGTCTAGGCCACAACTTCTTTTGGTTTGATGGGCAGTTCTATTCTCAATGCAGAGGTGTAGCTATGGGGGCAAAATTTGCCCCCAGTATAGCAAACTTATTCATGGGTGAGTGGGAGGACAAAACTATCTTTTCGATTGCCCGCCATCAACTCTTGCTATACAGGAGGTATATTGACGATTTATTCTTTATCTGGGATGGTACCAGTGACAGCCTCCATGAATTTTTGAGAGAACTCAATTCTAATACGAATAACATTGTATTGACTAGTGAGGCTAGTCAGAGTGACATACATTTTTTGGATGTCACCATCTTCAGGAAAGGGAATTGTCTGGCAACTAAAGTTTATTTCAAGCCCACTGATTCCAACAGCTACTTACCCATCACTAGTGGCCACCATCCGATGTGGCTTAAGAACATTCCTAAAGGACAACTAACGAGAATAAAAAGGAACTGTTCGGATGATACATATTTTCTGATTCAAGCACAGGTTATAAAGAAAAAATTCATGGAGAAGGGGTATCAAGAGGTGATGCTGGATTCCATTATACATGAACTAGCCCTCCAACCAAGATCGTTGCTGCTGGATGAAGCTCCACCTCTAATGGCTAGAGAGAGCCATGAATGGAGCTTCCTATCAGCATTTCACTCCCAATATAAGGAGGTGGAAAACATTATCTCGACCCACTGGCATGTGTTGCTGATGGATAGAGTTCTCCACTCTGCTTTGCCTGAGAGGCCCGGATTTATATACAGAAAGTCTCTTAGCTTTGCTGACAAAATAGTGCAGAAAGTACTGGACCCCCCGTCCAGGATGCCCACTTTCTGGGATAGAAATGGCTTTTTTTGCTGTAGACGATGTCGAGCTTGCAGAGAGGTCAATAGGCCTCTCAGGGCTGTGGAGAATTTTAGGTCGACCTCCAATGGTAGAGAATTCGCCATTGATGAATTTATCACATGCAACACGTCGCATGTGGTCTATGCCCTTCAATGCCCGTGCGACTTGATGTATATCGGTCGCACAAAAAGGCTTCTAAGAGTAAGAATTGCAGAACACATAGCCAACATCAAACTAGGCTTCAAAGACCACAACGTGTCTCTACATTTCAAGCTTGTGCATAACCAGGACCCGTCGGGTCTTAAGTTTTGGGGCATTGACCACCTTAAGCCAAAATGGAGGGGTTCCAATCTGGTCCGTGATCTCTCTAAAAGAGAGACCCAGTGGATATTTTTGGCTGACACTTTGGCGCCAAAGGGGTTAAACGTTGACCTAGACATCAATTGCTTTATCAGTGATTCGTAAATATCATTTTTATTATTATTATAAATTTTTTTATTATTTTAATTTTAATGATTTTAATGTTGGTTTATGAGCAATATTTATCTTTGATATAGAGTTCTTCAATTACTCTACTAATCTTAATCATTATTAATTTGATTGTATTAAGTTATTAATTTCTATTCTGGTCCTCAGTATGACCTTTTTTATATATGTATGATATATGTCATTGTTTCCAATTCATTTACTTTTATTTATGCAGATTTATAATGATGTCTGGTTTACACTAACCAGTATTTTATCTATTTACTTTCTTATGAATATGGCTCCTTTTAATGTATACTGTTTAAAGAAATATGTTTTTAAAAATGTTTTTGCAATTATGATTTGCAAGTGGTCGCTGTACCGCTACTATTATATTATGTTGATTTCTAGTACTAGCTTAATTTGCTCCTAGTGCTAATGTAGTCCGCATATTCATGCCTGTTTGTATCTATTGTTTGTATAATCATGCCTATTTTTATCTATTGTAGCGGCATCTCGTATGTTAATTAGTACGCATGCCGGCTAGTGGTTTTGTAATAGTGTGCATTATGTGGACGTTTGTGTTGAGCGACGGCTCGTCTCATGGATCCCAACGCATTGTTACTGCCACTCGTTGTGTGCAGTGAGGCTAAACACGCCCCCTCCTCTTTTCCCTATGCTGAGCCACCGCTTGGCTCCGGGTCTGATGTCGTGCGCCTGACGTCTGACTTGTTGCCTTGTGATTGGCGGTCAGGATTGGGGCGGGTGTTATAAGCCTCTCATCACGCCGTGTAGCCACGCCCTCTGTCGAAGTCAGGATATGACGAAACGCGTCAGGGCGTGGCCTACACGACGCCGGAAGTGAGGTTTGCGTTCCACCACAGCCCGATCTACAACCAGGAAGTGATTTGTTCCCCTGGATACCAAGTCGGCTGATCTTGTGAATGGTGACACGCAGCCTTTTCTATTTTGCTTGATTGACTGTTTTATATGTACGTATATAGATTGAAGGGTTTTCTTGAAGATTGTGGGTTTTGACTTCAATAAACAGAATTATGCTATGTGCACATTTTTCTTTCTTTTTACTCATCTGTGTGGAGTTGTGACCCCCCCTGAAAACCCCCCGGAGTGGTATTGAGAGAGAGGTGTTGAGGAGATCTTTTTGCTCTTGGAGGCTTTTATGATTTGCAGATCTGGTGAGTCTGACCCCCTAGGGGGAGAGTGTCAACACAGGGTGAAATTTCATTGACCGGTGGAAGGCGCACACTGGGATACGGCTGTATTGTCACTTATGGACATTCCTCTGACCACTTCACGGACTCTCTACTTCTCTGTCTGATATATTTTTTTATGCGTAGTTGGCCGCATGATTTCTTATATAGTTTTGCTCAACATTAGCGCTGTTTTATAGTGTATGTTTACTCCTATAGTTTATGTATGCTATTATGGACATCCTCTTATTCCAGGACTCGCTGTTTTATGCTGTTTTTACAAGACTCTGCCCCAATTTGGGGGCCAATCAAAATGATACATATTAGCATATTCGGTAATTTCTTAATCTCGTGATTTTCCATACTTTAATAATGCCTTCATCTTGTGATCTTAAATGTTAACCCCTATAGTTCAAGTTAATAGGTCAAAAGATTCCTTATTTTCTGTCACCGTCTGCCGGACCATGAGATGTCCAACCACAGCTTCCTTAAAAAAACTAATTCTAGCCATTGTTGGCCTTCTCATACCCAGCAACAGTGTACAGAGATAAAAACCACAGACAGATGTTTCCTCAGATGGAGATATAAGACAGAAATAGACAGACAGGGTGATATTGCAATGAGATAATTCAGTAAGTAATACTTGTCATAAGACAGTCTGTCACATTCACTAAAATATACCAAGATATTTTTCTAATCATTAAGCAAATAAGCAAACCCTGAACATATCTCATGAACAGGGTGAAATCAACAATCAATCAATAATGAAATGTATTATGGAATCTCCTTACAATCCTCCCTTTGACCATTCGATATCATCGAAATGGTCATTCTACCTTTTCGTCACGCCTCAAGGATTCATATTCCTCGGCTACCTTTTCGTCATGCCTTAAGGATTCATATCCCTCGGCCTCATTTCCCTGGTTCTCGTACCATACCGTGGGATCTCTGGTAATGGAAGTCAGCTTCATGGTTTCGGAATGTGCTTCGCTACCCTTTTTGCAGAGGCATTTGAGTAACATGAAGCATGCATACAAGAACAATATGAAAAGCAGTATGGTAAAAATTGTCATTGCCACTTCTAAGACATTGGCAAGAACTAGGGGGAGTTCCATTCAAAAAAGGAGTGATGTTTAAGGGAATGGCCATCAATGGGATTCTGGCTGTACTGGGGTGGAGTTTGCTGCATATCCAACATTTCTCAAAACCAGACTTTTGTGCATAACTGTACTTAAACTTCAACAACAACATCTTGTCAGTGAAACCTGAAGGGGGTTCAGTGGGGGATATACTTCTTTTATATTTTAAACTAGATGTATTGGCTGTCTGTGCATTTCCACATATCCCTTCTAGTGACCCTAAATCTTCTGGATGGTACACACAATTTGTTATTAACCAAGTAGGTATGAATACTATCAGAATCAGACATGTCCAGAAGCATAATGTTTTTCCTGACACAAAGGTAGAAATCATTTTGTCAGGTACTGTGTACAAAGTTCTGTTACTCGTTTCTTCCTGTTGGTGGGGGATTCGTCTCGTCGTCCAGAGAGATTTGTTTTATGCCTTCTTGAATGTCCTCCAAATCTGGTCGCTGTTCCTGAAGAGAGAAGTCTTGGGATGCTGGTGGAGGGTTAGGGGCCTGGGGTTGCTGTGGACACTTCTTTAACCGGCTGGCGTGGATCCAGGTGTTTCCTAGATCGGTCAGTACAGCAGTTCTGGAAACCTTCTCTATTTTCCAAGGTCCAGAGAAAATGGGTCCAACCTTCTTTTTGTGTGCCAGTTGTTTCACCAGTACTTTGTCTCCTGGGATGAAGGGATGAGTAGGTTCTGTTGAAAGAGGAGAAAAGGTGACAGAGACTTGTTCGTTCATATCCTGTAGCATACTTACCAGATTTTTCACGTACATTTCCTGTTGAGAATAGATGTTAATGTCAGTGTTTTGATCTAAGAGGGGCAGCTCTATGTTTGCAGGAACTCCCATCAAAATCTCAAAGGGCGAGAGTTTTGTTCTAGCATGTGGTGTTGTTCTGATCTGGAATAGGACAGAAGGAAGGTAATCCAACCATCCTTTCATGGTGCCCCCCGTAGCCTTTTTTAACTTGTCCTTAATGTTCCTATTCATTCTTTCCACTACTCCTGCACTTTGTGGGTGGTAAGGGATGTGCAGTTTCCACTGTAAGCCTAGTAGCTTAGCTAAAGTCTGTGTAACAGAGGAGCTGAAGGCAGGCCCTCTGTCTGACCATATGGCCGTTGGTATTCCGAACCTATGGTTCAGTATGCATTTGGCAGCAATTTTAGCAGTCTCACCTGTACACGGAATACCTTCAACCCAACCTGACCATTTGCATACGATCACGCAAAGGCATTTCAAATTGCCTTTTTGTTTGGGCATGTGTGTGAAGTCTATTTGCAAATCTGTTAGGGGACCCAGGGGTGAGGGCAGGTGGCCATGTAATCCATGATTTTTCCCTTGGACATTGTTTTGTGCACAGGTCAGACAACTGCTGGTGAGGAGTTTTGCCTGTTTACTTAAGTTGTTTGTACAGAAAGACTTTGTGTATATGTTTGTTAGGGCGGTGGTACCTATATGTCCTGGACCATGGAGATAGGAAAGTATGAGAACACTGCTTGATTCTGGTATGCCCAATATCTTCCCCTCTTTTGACCAAAGACCTTCTTGGTCCTTGGTCAAGCCATCCTTGACCCAAAAAGAAACATCCTCTTCTGTAGCTAATCCCTGTATTTGTGCCACAACGGTTTTAAAGTTGGGTGATGTAAAATGTTCCTTGAAGAACATTGTTGTGGGGGCTGGCTGACCAATGTATAGGGCAGCGGCTTTTTTTGCTTCTCTGTCTGCCAGCGCGTTTCCTTTGGAAATTCTGCTGTTATCTGATGAATGTGCCTTTACCTTGATGACCGCTACCCGCTTTGGGAGAAGAATTGCTTGCAGGAGTGCTTTAATTTGCGTAGAGTTAGCAATTGGCTTGTTGTCAGCAGTTTTAAATCCTCTATTTGCCCAGATTACGCCATAGTCATGTGTGACCCCAAAAGCGTACCTACTATCTGTGTAGATGTTTACCTCCTGATCAGAGAAAAGTATGCAAGCTCTTGTGAGTGCCTCCAATTCTGCTACCTGTGCCGAGGAGGGTGGTAAGGCTTTTGCTTCCAACACCACATCAGGTAGTTGGACAATGGCATACCCTGTCAGGAATGTTGCATCAGAGGGGCGAGAACAACTGCCGTCTATGAAGACGTCCTGTACTCCTGGTAGGGGAATGTCAGTGAGATCTGGGCGAGGGCTGGTTATTGCTGCAACCTGTTCAACACAATTGTGCTTCTGATCAGGGTCTCGTGGCAGCTTGAGCAAAGAATGTAAAAGACGGACAGTGGGATTACTTGGTGGTGCGTGTTTGAGGGTGAGGTTATCAGTATTCAGAAGTGTGATCTCATACCCACTAAGCCTTTGTGCTGTCATATGCTGTGTGTTCATGTTTTGCAGAAGGTGAGTTACTGAATGAGTAGTGTAGAGAGTCAGTTCATGGCCTAATACTGATTTGTTAGCCTCCTGAACTGCCATAGCACAAGCAGCAAGGTTTTGTAGACAAGATGGCATCCCTTGTACTTGGATAGGCAACTTTTTTGAGAGATAGGAGACTGGTCGGTACCCGGTTCCATGTTGCTGTGTCAATACTGCAGCAAAAGAATTTCCCGATACCACACAGTATAATTGAAAGGGTTTGCCATATTCTACCAATCCCAGGGCGGGGGCCTGAGTCAGACTTTTTAACAAGGCCTGAAAAGCACAGAGCCTTTCTGTTGTCCAATCTACTGTCTTTGGGGCGGTGGACAAGGTAGCCTCCCTCAGAATGCCATCATAATATGAACAATCTGGGATCCATTGGCGGCAATATACGATTGCGCCCAAGAATGAGAGCAAAGTTGCTTTGTCTCTTGGAGGACTGAGAGCCTGCAGGGCTGCGGCACGTTTGGGGGATACCAGCCTGGTTCCCTCCTTCAGAATGCATCCCAGGTATTCTACCTGACTTTGACACCATTGAATCTTCTTCCGCGATGCTAGGTGGCCAGACCTGGCCAGGTGATGTAACAGAGATGTGGAATCGACCGCACAATCTTCAGCAGATCGACTGCACAGGAGCAAGTCGTCCACATACTGTATTAGCACCGACCCGCGCTCAGCAGTCCATGACTTAATTGTCTCATTAAGGACCATGGAGAAGGCTGCGGGACTGTCCACATACCCCTGCGGTAATCTTGACCAGGTCAACTGTTTTCCCCTCCCCCATGAGAATGAAAACATGGGCAATACCCCATCATCGATCGGGATGCTAAAGAATGCGTTCGCCAGGTCTACTACTGTGTAGCAAAGGGAATCAGCAGGTATTTTCAAAAAGATGAAAGAAATATCTGCTACCAAAGGTGGCAGAGGTATAACCTGCTTGTTCACGGCCCTTAGGTCCTGTACAAGCCTCCATTCCCCATTTGCCTTTTTCACAGGGTAGATTGGTGTATTCCAGGGGCTTATAATGTGTTTCAGAATCCCTTTTGCTATGTAATCATTGATTAATGGTGTGATGCCTTCAATTTTTTCAAGTGGCAGGGGGTATTGCTTGTGATATTGTACTACAGCGTCTGGACGCATTTGTGGTGTGTAAGGTGTACAGTTAATAAAACCCACACTCCCTTTGTTGTCTGCCCATATAGCATGTGTTTCTAGAGTGGGTGGCAATGATGCAAAGAGTCCCCTGAAAGTGTGTCTCTTTGGAGCATGTAAATCGCAGAACGGTGAGCTGGCAGTGAGGGAGCCCCCTCTGTCAAATTTAATGGTGATATTCAGTTTTGAGAGTAGGTCCCTCCCCATTAAAGATACTGGGCAATCCACAAGGACAGCAAAACTCTGAGTGCACAGTTCCTGCCCTTCTGGAGTGGCCACGGGCAATGGTGGAGTGATGGGGTGGGTAACTGATGTCCCATTTATACCAATAGAGTTTCCCTCAGTGCAGTGCGGTGTGTCATATATGGCATCATTCAGACTACTGAATGTAGCCCCTGAATCCAAAAGTAGACATATCAGGTGATTGTCTACCCGCAATAGTACCTGCGGAAGACTTTTCCATGATGGATTGTAACACACAAGGCTGAGGGACGGGACATACTCTTGGCATCCCTATTGTGGTGTCCGCCGAGCGGATGGCCACTGCATCGGAATGCGTGGGGGTGGTCTGTTAGGCTGAGGCTGGTATTGGGGTTGTGGTGGGGGTGGTTGGGGTTGTGGTGGGTGAGGATACCTGATATCCTGAAGGCGACGGGGGGTGGTGTTAAGATTCCTACCTCTCCCTCTCTGGGCGTTTGTTCTAATTCTGTAGGGACATTGGGACTTCCAGTGCCCCAGTTCCCCACAGTTAAAGCACCCCTGGTCTGGTGGGTAACCCTGGTCTGGGGGATAAGATTGCATTGGTGGATAAGGTTGCATTGTCATTATGTGGGTGGGCGGAGTCCCACCAGTTGGCAGAGTCTGGGTTGGTGTCAGGAAGGGAAAAATGCCACCCTTCTGTTCAAATACCCCTGATGTTTCTCGTGACCTAGCATCTTTCATAAATTCATCTGGGGGTTGTTCTGCCCACTTTGGATTAGTGAATTTAAGCAACTGTGTCACCTTCGTATCGCCACCAGCCATAATGGTGGTGGTGAACAATTGGGGGTTGGCGTTATCTACTGCTTTCCACAGACCATATACCCGGGTACAAAATTCATAGAACTTTTCCTTCGGTCCCTGCTTTGCTAGGACAAGTTCCTGAAGTGCAGATGAACCCTTGTATATAGCAGACCAATGATTCCCCATACCTTTCCAAAAAGACACCCAATCTTTATTTTCTTCTATGTGGGCTGTCCATAAGGCATCTACGGGATGCCCTTCTGGGCTGTCAGGGTCAACTATACTAAGAATCCCTGCTATATCTTCTTTATCCAGGCTCGTCCCTGCACTGTATTTTGCAAGGAAAGCGCCAGCCTCCCTAGGGCTTTTCTTTGGGCTGGGGCATAACTCCTTTATTTTTGACAGTGTGCCTAGGGGTAGGGGAATATGGACTACCGTCTCCCCTATATGCATAAGTGGTGCTTTAAAGGTGGCACCTAGAGTTTCCTGTTCCACTTCCATTTCTCTTTCCTCAGTAGAGGATTCACCCTGCTCCCTTTCCTCCTGTGGGGGTTTCTGGCTTCTGAGTGTGGTGGATGGCTGTGAAATTATCTTTTCCTCAGCTTCCTTAATCCTTCTTGTCTTTTTCTCTAGTTTCTTCTCGTACGCCTCTAAATCTTCCCTTTTCCTTTGTATCCTTTCTTCCTCTTCCTGCTGTCTTTTATTAAATTCTTTCTGTTTCTCCTCCCATTCCTTTTCCCTGGGGCTTAACTTCCTGACTCCTTCCTCTTCTCCCTTTTCTAGGGACATTCCATCCCTTTCTTCCTTAGTTATCGCAGAATACTCTCTTATCTCACCTTCCCTCTTATCTAGCTCTCTTTTGTAATGGTCTAGCTCTTCCTCCCTCCTAGACATTTTCTCCTCTAATTCCTCCTTTCTCTTCTTAAGCTCTTTTAACTTCTCTTCTAATTCCCTTTCCTTCGGATCCAACCTCCTAATCCTCTCTTCTTCCCTCCTACGTATACCTTCTGCCCGGACTTCCTCTTCCCTGTATCTACTTTCGTTTTCCCATCGTGTAACTTGTGCCTGATCAGCTGCCCCATATACCATGGTAGCCAATACTGCTGGATCCAGAGATGGATACAGCTGAAGACATGGACCCAATGTTCCATCCTCCTGTTTAACCATCACATAAGGGGGGGTGCTTCGGGTTGCTGAGATAGGGCGGGTGAATTTACAGGTTTTGGTGTGGGGGCTTTAGTTACATACTTTGTTTTATATTTGGCTAAGCATTTATTCCATGTTTTGTAACAATTTTTCATATACTGGATGTCTTCCCATTTCCCAGGTGGGTAGGAGTGTTTGTGTACCTGACACACCTTGCTCACTTCCTTCCAATCATCCTCAGAACAGGGTCCCACTGGCCCTGGGTCATGTATCCCCAATTGTTGGCACCTCTCTCTGACCTGTGTCCAAAACGGTTCTACCTGTGGCCCCGGTAGTGTATTTTTAACATACTCATAGGGAGATGGATTGGCCATGGTCTGGGTTGCCGCAGAATTCCCCATCCAATAACCTTGGTAGTGTGTGTCTAGTACAGGGACAGAGATGAAAGCAACCTGTTTGTGCTATAATCTGTTCCCTGACTTGGGAGTAAGTCCCTTGGTCTCTTATGGCAGTGGGGCTGAAATAGCTATGAAGGTTAACCCTTAGTACTCGGTATAGAGTACCCTTTCTTGCAGTAGGATAAACCCCCCTTGCACCAAGTCGGTATGAAAACCCGGTTGGTCTAGTGGTGAGCAGGATCCACGTCCTGTCAACACTAAGGAACAGTAAACCAAAGGTGCAATGTGGGCAGGCGGGCGCTATCTCACTACAGTCAGGCTCCTGTCTTAGGTCGTTCATTTAGTACATATATGTGTAATACTTTAACAAAAAAATCCTCTAGATCAATACAGTACTTTACATTCAGTTGTCATACACATATATATCATACACTTATCTCTAATTCTCTAATACTCTATACACAAGCAAAATCTTATATATACAGTGGCCAAATAAAGTTACATTATATGAACATGTTATAATAAGTGCACTTTTCAATATTTTCCCCAAAAATTGGGCGTCCACTTAGCCACTCCTTATACTACGGGCGTATTCTATACTTCCCGAGTTTTAAACACACATATATCTACCTAACACAGTCAGACCAACCTAGTCAGACTACTTTAAAAAAAAAACAAAAAACCTGCGAGCCCTTCTTTAACCCTCCAAGGGACCAGCCTTAGTCCGTTGCGAAGGCACAGTTATGTAAGTGGGTGGACATACAAGGTTATTTGAACATGGCAAGCATCAACACCAGTTACCAAAAATAGGTAAAAAGGAGTAAAATGACTTACCTGTTCAAAACACCCCACTCCTGGTACCAAAACTGTTAGGCGCCCGTCTTCTCCTTGTGGCCTAGGCTCTGGAGATGGCTCAGTGGAGGTCCTCGCCGGCGGTTAATCAATTACACATACACACATTAGGTATGCTGAATGATTACAATAGTTTATTCCAGGACTCGCTGTTTTATGCTGTTTTTACAAGACTCTGCCCCAATTTGGGGGCCAATCAAAATGATACATATTAGCATATTCGGTAATTTCTTAATCTCGTGATTTTCCATACTTTAATAATGCCTTCATCTTGTGATTTTAAATGTTAACCCCTATAGTTCAAGTTAATAGGTCAAAAGATTCCTTATTTTCTGTCACCGTCTGCCGGACCATGAGATGTCCAACCACAGCTTCCTTAAAAAAACTAATTCTAGCCATTGTTGGCCTTCTCATACCCAGCAACAGTGTACAGAGATAAAAACCACAGACAGATGTTTCCTCAGATGGAGATATAAGACAGAAATAGACAGACAGGGTGATATTGCAATGAGATAATTCAGTAAGTAATACTTGTCATAAGACAGTCTGTCACATTCACTAAAATATACCAAGATATTTTTCTAATCATTAAGCAAATAAGCAAACCCTGAACATATCTCATGAACAGGGTGAAATCAACAATCAATCAATAATGAAATGTATTATGGAATCTCCTTACAACCTCCATTTTCTGTCTGGTACCAAATTTACTATCCATAATTATACTTGCCCACCATTCTAAAGATCAGCAAAAGCCAGTGAGGATGGGGCTAACCGTGGAACCGAGATCCATGGCTTCCACAGTTTGTACAAGTTAATTGGGTATGCCTCTGTTACAATAGATCTGTTGTTCCTTCAGAATATTGTCGTTTACATGAAGGCGCCATTCCTCAAAGGAAGGTGCACTTGGAGATATCCACCTTAGGGCAATTAGCTTTCGTGCCATATACGGTAGTCTGCTAACTGGTATCAGAATCTCATGGGGCATAAGTTCTTCATCAAGGTAGCCCAGTAGGCAAGTTTTAGGGTCTTTATGGATATATGTATTAACCACTTCAGCCCCGGAAGGATTTACCCCCTTCCTGACCAGAGCACTTTTTACAATTTGGCACTGCATCGTTTTAACTGCTAATTGCGCGGTCATGCAATGCTGTACCCAAACTAAATTTGCATCCTTTTCTTCCCACAAATAGAGCTTTCTTTTGATGGTATTTGATCACATCTGCGTTTTTTATTTTTTGCGCTATAAACGGAAAAAGACCAAAAATTTAGAAAAAAATGATATTTTCTACTTTTTGTTTTTAAAAAAATCCAATAAACTCAATTTTAGTCATACATTTAGGCCAAAATGTATTCGGCCACATGTCTTTGGTAAAAAAAATGTCAATAAGCGTATATTTATTGGTTTGCGCAAAAGTTATAGCGTCTACAAACTAGGGTGCATTTTCTGGAATTAACACAGCTTTTAGTTTATGACTGCCTATCTCATTTCTTGATGTGCTAAAATGGCAGGGCAGTACAAATAACCCCCAAATGACCCCATTTTGGAAATTAGCCCCCCCCGAGGAAATTGCTGAGAGGCATGTTGAGCCCATTAAATATTAATTTTTTGTCCCAAGTGATTGAATAATGACAAAAAAAAAATTTACAAAAAGTTGTCACTAAATGATATATTGCTCACTAGGGATGAGCCGAACACCCCCCTGTTCAGTTCGCACCAGAACATGCGAACAGGAAAAAAGTTTGTTCGAACACTCGAACACCCTTAAAGTCTATGCTACACGAACATGAATAATCAAAAGTGCTAATTTTAAAGGCTTATATGCAAGTTATTTTCATAAAAAGTGTTTGGGGACCTGGGTCCTGCCCCAGGGGACATGGATCAATGCAAAAAAAAGTTTTAAAAACGGCCGTTTTTTCAGGAGCAGTGATTTTAATAATGCTTAAAGTCAAACAATAAAAGTGTAATATCCCTTTAAATTTCGTAGCTGGGGGGTGTCTATAGTATGCCTGTAAAGGGGCGCATGTTTCCCGTGTTTAGAACAGTCTGACAGCAAAATGACATTTTGAAGGAAAAAACCCATTTAAAACTACTCGCGGCTATTGCATTGCCGACAATACACATAGAAGTTCATTAATAAAAACGGCATGGGAATTCCCCACAGGGGAACCCCGAACCAAAATTTAAAAAAAAAATGACGTGGGAGTCCCCCTAAATTCCATACCAGGCCCTTCTGGTCTGGTATGGATATTAAGGGGAACCCCGGCCAAAATTTTAAAAAAAAATGACGTGGGGTTCCCCCTAAATTCCATACCAGAACCTTCAGGTCTGGTATGGATTTTAAGGGGAACCCCGCGCCAAAAAAAAAATCGGTGTGGGATCCCCCTAAAAATCCATACCAGACCCTTATCCGAGCACTCAACCTGGCAGGCCGCAGGAAATGAGGGGGGGACGAGAGTGCGCCCCCCCTCCTGAACCATACCAGGCCACATGCCCTCAACATTGGGAGGGTGCTTTGGGGTAGCCCCCCAAAACACCTTGTCCCCGTGTTGATGAGGACAAGGGCCTCATCCCCACAACCCTGGCCGGTGGTTGTGGGGGTCTGCGGGAGGGGGGCTTATCGGAATCTGGAAGCCCCTTTTAACAAGGGGACCCCCAGATCCCGGCCCCCCCTGTGTGAAATGGTAAGGGGGTACTTACCCCTACCATTTCACTAAAAAACTGTCAAAAATTTTAAAAATGACAAGAGACAGTTTTTGACAATTCCTTTATTTAAATGCTTCTTCTTTCTTCTATCTTCATTCATCTTCTTCTTCTGGTTCTTCTGGCTCTTCTGGTTCTTCCTCCGGCGTTCTCGTCCAGCATCTCCTCCACGGCGTCTTCTATCTTCTTCTCCTCGGGCCGCTCCGCACCCATGGCATGGGGGGACGCTCCCACTCTTCTCTTCATCTTCTTCATCTTCTTCTCTTCTTCTTTTCTTCTCCAGGAGATGCTGGACGAGAACGCCGGAGGAAGAACCAGAAGAAGATGAAGGAAGATAGAAGAAAGAAGAAGCATTTAAATAAAGGAATTGTCAAAAACTGTCTCTTGTCATTTTTAACATTTTTGACAGTTTTTTAGTGAAATGGTAGGGGTAATTACCCCCTTACCATTTCACACAGGGGGGGCCGGGATCTGGGGGTCCCTTGTTAAAGGGGGCTTCCAGATTCTGATAAGCCCCCCGCCCGCAGACCCCCACAACCACCGGCCAGGGTTGTGGGGATGAGGCCCTTGTCCTCATCAACATGGGGACAAGGTGTTTTGGGGGGCTACCCCAAAGCACCCTCCCAATGTTGAGGGCATGTGGCCTGGTATGGCTCAGGAGGGGGAGGGGGCGCACTCTCATCCCCCCCTCTTTTCCTGCAGCCTGCCAGGTTGCGTGCTCGGATAAGGGTCTGGTATGGATTTTTGGGGGGACCCCACGCCGTTTTTTTTTTGTTTTTTTTTGGCGCGGGGTTCCCCTTAAAATCCATACCAGACCTGAAGGGTCTGGTATGGAATTTAGGGGGAACCCCACATCATTTTTTTTTAAAAATTTAGCCGGGGTTCCCCTTAATATCCATACCAGACCTGAAGGGCCTGGTATGGAATTTAGGGGGACTCCCACATCATTTTTTTTTTAAATTTTGGTTTGGGGTTCCCCTGTGGGGAATTCCCATGCCGTTTTTATCAATGAACTTCTATGTGTATTGTCGGCAATGCAATAGCCGCGAGTAGTTTTAAATGGGTTTTTTCCTTTGAAATGTCATTTTGCTGTCAGACTGTTCTAAACACGGGAAACATGCGCCCCTTTACAGGCATACTATAGACACCCCCCAGCTACGATATTTAAAGGGATATTTCACTTTTATTGTTTGACTTTAAGCATTATTAAAATCACTGCTCCTGAAAAAACGGCCGTTTTTAAAACTTTTTTTGCATTGATCCATGTCCCCTGGGGCAGGGCCCAGGTCCCCAAACACTTTTTATGACAATAACTTGCATATAAGCCTTTAAAATTAGCACTTTTGATTATTCATGTTCGAGTCCCATAGACTTTAGCGGTGTTCGCGTGTTTGAACAAACTTTTTTCCTGTTCGCATGTTCTGGTGCGAACCGAACAGGGGGGTGTTCGGCTCATCCTTAACCAGAATGATGCCTGCAGGTTTAGGTATCATCTTGGTATCATTCTTTTCAGCCAGCGGTTGGCTTTCATGTAAAAGCAATCCTAGCAGCTAATTTGCCTCTAGACTGCTTTTACAAGCAGTGGAAAGGAAATCCCCCTTCACCGTCTTCCATGTTCTTCTCTGGCTCTCCTGTGCCAACAGGGAACCTGAGAATGCAGCCGGTGATTCAGCCAGCTGACCATAGAGCTGATTAGAGACCAGAATGGCTCCAAACATCTCTATGGCCTAAGAAACCAGAAGCTACGAGCATTTCATGACTTAGATTTCGGATGTAAACAGCGCCATTGGGAAATTGGGAAAGCATTTTATCACACCGATCTTGGTGTGGTCAGATGCTTTGAGGGCAGAGGAGAGATCTAGGGTCTAATAGACCCCAATTTTTTTAAAAAAAGAGTACCTGTCACTACCTATTGCTATCATAGGGGATATTTACATTCCCTTAGATAACAATAAAAATGATAAAAATTAAAGGAACTGTTTAACCACCTCAATACAGTGCACTTACACCCCCTTCCTGCCCAGACCAATTTTCAGCTTTCAGCGCTCTCACACTTTGAATGACAATTACTCAGTCATGCAACACTGTACCCATATGAAATTTGCGTCCTTTTTTCACACAAATAGAGCTTTCTTTTGGTGGTATTTAATCACTAGTGGGTTTTTTATTTTTTGTGCTATAAATAAAAAAGACCGTACATTTTGTGAAAAAAATGCCTTTTTCTTTGTTTCTGTCATAAAATTTTGCAAATTAGTAATTTTTCTTCATAAATTTTGGCCAAAATTTATACTGCTACATATCTTTGGTAAAAATAACCCAAATTAGTGTAAATTATTTAATCTTTGTGAAAGTTATAGAGTCTACAAACTATGGTGCCAATCACTGAAAATTGATCACATCTGATCACACAGATGTACTGATGGTCTATCTCATTTCTTGGTACACTAACAAGTCAGAAAAGTACAAATACCCCCTAAATGACCCCTTTTTAGAAAGTAGACATTCCAAGGTATTAAGTAAGTAGCATGGTGAATTTTTTTAAGTTGTCATTTTTTCCCACAATTCTTTGCAAAATGAAGATTTGTTTTATTTTTTTTTACAAAATTGTCATATTAACAGGTTATTTCTCTCTCAGAGCATATGCATACAACAAATTACACCCCAAAATACATTCTGCTACTCTTCCTGAGTATGGCGATACCACATGTCTGAGACTTTTACACAGCCTGGCCACATACAAAGGCCGAACATTGAAGTAGCATCTTCATGCGTTCTACGAGCCTAAATGACACATCTCATTTCTCAACCACCATTTACACTTTTGAAGGCCCTGGAGCACCAGGACAATAGAATTGCCCCCAAACTGACCCCATTTTGGAAAGCAAACATCCCAACGTATAATCTATGAGGCATAATGAGTCTTTTGAACGGTTCATTTTTTTCCAGAAGTTTTTGGAAAATGTGGAAAAAAATGAAAACACATTTTTTTTTACACAAAGTTGTCCATTTTTTAGATATTTCCAACACATAGCATGTACGTAGCAAAGATGACACCCCAAAATACATTCTGCTACTCCTCCTGAGTATGGCGATACCACATGTGTGAGACTTTTACACAGCCTGGCCACATACAAAGTCCCAACATTGAAGTAGCATCTCCATGCGTTCTACGAGCATAAATGACACATCTCAGTTCTCAACCACCTATTACACTTTTGAAGGCCCTGGAGCACCAGGACAATGGAATTGCCCCCAAAATGACCCCATTTTGGAAAGCAAACACCCCAACATATAATCTATGAGGCATAATGACTCTTTTGAACGGTTCATTTTTTTCCAAAAGTTTTTGGAAAAAGTGGAAAAAAATGAAAACGCATTTTTTTTTACACAAAGTTGTCTATTTATCAGATATTTCCAACACATAGCATGTACGTAGCAAAGATGACACCCCAAAATACATTTTGCTACTCCTCCTGAGTATAGCGATATCACATGTGTGAGACTTTTACACAGCGTGGCCACATACAAAGGCCCAACATTGAAGTAGCACCATCAGGCGATCTACGAGCATAAATGACACATCTCATTTCTCAACCACCTATTGCATTTTTGAAGGCCCTTGAGCACCAGGACAATGGAATTGCCCCCAAAATGACCCCATTTTGGAAATCAAACACCCCAACGTATAATCTATGAGGCATAATGAGTCTTTTGAACGGTTCATTTTTTTCCAAAAGTTTTTGGAAAATGTGGAAAAAAATGAAAACGCATTTTTTTTACACAAAGTTGTCCATTTATCAGATATTTCCAACACATAGCATGTACGTAGCAAAGATGACACCCCAAAATACATTCTGCTACTCCTCCTGAGTATGGCAATACCACATGTGTGAGACTTTTACACAGCCTGGCCACATACAGAGGCCCAACATCAAAGTAGCACCATCAGGCGTTCTAGGAGCATAAATGACATATATAATTTCCTGGCAACCTATCATTTTTGAAAACCCTTCATATTTCTAACACATAGCATGCACATACCAGTAATTACAATCCAAAATAAATTCTATTGCAGAAAGGGTAAAAAAAAAAGCATTACCTGTGCTTTTAGTAGTATCCACAGAGGAGAGCACTGGTCCAGGCAGCAGGCAGGGAGGTGCTTAGCGACAGCAATATTAACTATCCAGGCAGCAGGCAGGAATATTGTCTATAGTCGGCACAGCACAGTCCATAGAAATTGTCCAGGCAGAGACAGCCAGCACAGCCATAATATTGGTCCTGGTACACTGTTAACTGCAGACACTCATTATTGTACCGCGACAGGCATGGGCATGGTGGCAGTAAGTCAGCAGCAGGCTGAGGGCCACAATCAGGTAAGACCTGTGCACAGGGGCACAGGGGTAGAGGCTTCGACCCACCCAAATCTCTATGAAGCCTCCAGACTCCAGACCCTAATTCCGAAACCCGGAGAAAACAAAAATAATTGTTTTCTCCAACCGGAAAAACAATTCTGGAGCCCCTCACATATGTGAGACCCCTGTGTACTACAGTAGCAGGGCAACAGATCAGTCCAAGCGGTAGGCAAAAGCATAGTCCATAAAACAGGCCAGGGTCGGTTCACATGTAAGCAGTCCAAGCGGTAGGCAGTAGAGTAGTTGATAAAACAGGCCAGGGTCAGTTCACGTGGAGGCAGTCCAAACGGTAGGCAGAGGCATAGTCACAAAACAGGCCAGGGTGAGTTCACATGAAAGCAGTCCAAACGGTAGGCAGAGGCATAGTCAAAAAACAGGCCAGGGTCAGTTCACATGGAAGGCAGTGGCATGGTTATTTGGGAAAGAATGGAAAATGGTCAGCACAGATGGTGAAAATGGGGAAATGGTTAAAAATATGGGCTAATATTTTATGGATGTGTGATAAATTTGGAAGCATTCACCAATGCAAAGGC
This sequence comes from Lithobates septentrionalis, assembly GCA_037952835.1. Taxonomy (NCBI): domain Eukaryota; kingdom Metazoa; phylum Chordata; class Amphibia; order Anura; family Ranidae; genus Lithobates; species Lithobates septentrionalis. Next base: position 3,979,778 of record JBBDGP010000278.1, on the reverse strand, counting down.
CAGGTTGGGAGGGACACTGGGGAAAATGGTAGCTGGTATCTCTTCTAAATCCTCTTTTGGTGCACACGCAACATTTTTTTTGCCGTCTTCGGCCAGCTTCAGATGGTGGAAGGCTGAAGAGGAAGTGGCGCTCATGGAGTCGGCAAACAGCCTCAGAGCGAAGGTCTTCTTGGGGGGTCTTTGGTGATAGATGAGGGACGTGACAACTTCTTCTATAAATTTTAGGAAGGGGGCGGGGCTTTCAATGGATTTGGTGTAGACTACGTAGGAATTGTAAATGGCCAAATGGATGAGATAAATTGCTACCTTCTTATACCAGAATCGGGACCTCCTTATTGACAAATAGGGCTGAATCATTTGATCGTTAAAATCTACCCCCCCATGTAGAGATTATAATCTTGGACACATGTTGGCTTTTCAATGGGACCTTGTCTTCTTTGTACCACAATTGCAGTGTCTTAATGGATGGTGGACATCATGTGCACGTCCCTCTTATCCTTCCACCTCAAGGCCAGCACTTCATTGCATCTCAATGAAGCTCTTTCCCCCCTTCGCAGCTTTTTGTTCGCTAAAGATTGTGGGAAGCCCTTTCTATTTTTTCTGGAGGTTCCACAGGCCAGGGTTTTTGCGATGTATAAGTGTTTGAAAAGGGGCAGGCTGGTGTAAAAGTTGTCAACGTAAATGTGATATCCTTTGTTTAGAAGTGGGTATGCCAGGTCCCATACAATCTTTCCAGTTGTGCCCATGTAGGCCGGGCACTCAGGGGGCTGGAGCTGGGAATCTTTTCCTTCATATATGCGGAATGCATACAAATATCCTGTGGCTCTCTCACATAGCTTATATAACTTTACTCCGTATCTGGCCCTTTTGCTAGGAATATACTGCTTTATTCCTAGCCGGCCTGAAAAGGGTACCAGGGACTCATAGACGCAAATTTTCTGATCGGGGACATAGAGTTCTGCAAATTGTTGAGAAAAGAAATTTATCAGTGGGCGAATCTTGTATAACTTGTCGTAATTTGGATAATTGTGGGGAGGGCACTGGGTGTTGTCGCTGAAGTGAAGAAAGCGCATTATCATCTTGTATCGGGACCTTGACATTAGGGCAGAATAAATGGGCATACTGTGGATGGGGTGGGTGGACCAATAGGCATGTCCTTCATTTTTTTTTGTAATCCCCATGTTTAGGGTGAGGCCCATAAACATTTTGAACTCCTCCAAATTCAGATCTCTCCACTCAAAAGGACGGGCATAGGATGATTGGGGGTTGTTGGCAATATATTGCTGGGCATACAAATTTGTCTGGTCCACAATAAATTGCAGCATAGTGTCGGGCAAAAACATATGAAAGAAATTGATCTCTGAGAAATTTTGGGTGTTGGTCTGCACACCTGGCAGTGCTGTGAACGGGGGAATAATTGGCGATGCCGAGTTGGAAGGCAGCCATATTGGGTTGGCAAGACCATCTGGCATGTATGTAGAGGCCCTGGCTCTTGGGGGGTGTGACACTCCAGTAGTTGGATTGGAATTTCCTGTGCTGGTACTCAGGCGTGATGTGGCAGGACTGGTACTGGGTCTGGGCATTTGTTCCTGGGGCCTATCACCGGCGGCAGCGCTGGTACTGGGCATTTGTTCCCGGGGCCTAACGCTGGCGGCAGCTCTGGTACTGGGCCTGGGAATTTGTTCCTGGGGCCTATTGGTGGTGGCAGCGCTGGTACTGGGCATTTGTTCCCGGGGCCTAACGCTGGCAGCAGCACTGGTACTGGGCCTGGGAATTTGTTCCTGGGGCATATTGGTGGTGGCAGCGCTGGTACTGGGCCTGGGAATATAATCCTGGTTTCCAGAGTGCCGTGCCCTTTTGGGAGGGACCCATTCTTCCTCCGAAACATTTGCCAATTCACTATTTGGTTCAAATGCCAAACTTGAATCAGAATCCAAATTGGAATCTGATGAGAACTCCCCGTTGCTCTCATCGGTCATGGAGAGGATCTGGAACGCCTCCTCACTGCTGAATACTCTTTTGGACATGACGCGGTGTGACAGGTGGCAGGTGACGGTCACTGATGGGCTGTGCGATGGGTGACAGCTGACGTTCACTGATCGGTGATGACGGTGTGACAGGCGATGGTCACTGATGGGTGACAGGCCACGGACAGTTACTGGTGATGGGTGACGGTCACTAAAAGGTGACAGGTGATCGGTGATGGCTGGCGGTCACTGATGGGTGACGGGTGATGGCTGGCGGTCACTGATGGGTGATGGGTGATGGCTGGCGGTCACTGATGGGTGATGGGTGATGGCTGGCGGTCACTGATGGGTGACGGGTGATGGCTGGTGGTCACTGATGGGTGACGGGTGGCGGTCACTGATGGGTGACAGGTGATGGCTGGCGGTCACTGATGGGTGATGGGTGATGGCTGACGGGTGACAGGTGCACCGCTGATGGTCACTGATTTGTGACGGGTGACAGGTGCACCGCTGATGGTCACTGATTTGTGATGGGTGACAGGTGCACCGCTGGCGGTCACTGATGGGTGACGGGTGATGGCTGGCGGTCACTGATGGGTGACGGCTGGCGGTCACTGATGGGTGACGGGTGACGGCTGGCGGTCACTGATGGGTGACGGGTGGCGGTCACTGATGGGTGACGGGTGACGGCTGGCGGTCACTGATGGGTGACGGCTGGCGGTCACTGATGGGTGACGGGTGACAGGTGCACCGCTGATGGTCACTGATTTGTGACGGGTGACAGGTGCACCGCTGACGGTCACTGATGGCAGTCCCTTATGTGACAGGTGCACTTTATTAGGTGACACTGGTGACTGTTGGGTGACAGATGACAATTGGGGGGGGCGATGGGACAGGTGTGGTGTTGGTGCAGACACTACAGAACACAGATCGGTAACTCACTGCTTCTGGCTCTTCTCTCCTCACACTGGAAACGGTGTGTGAGGAGAGAAGAGCTGGTAACAGCTAGTTACCGCTCTGTGTTTACATTTATGATCGGCTGTGAATGGATCACAGCCGATCACGTGGGTAAACAGCCAGCCAATGGCTGTTTACCGGCGTCGGTGACGAGTAGTGTTCCCGGGAACACTCCGTCACTGATGTGCACGCACAGCGCGCTCGCGATCGCGCGCATGCGCCGTGCACAATGGGGTGGACCTATTTGTGATCGGCCGTGACTTCATCATGGCCGATCACGTGGTAAACAGCCATGTCCAATGGCTGTTCACCCCCCTCGGCGGCGAGCGGTGTCTCCGTGACACGCCGCCACCGAAGGAACAGGGATGCGCGCGCACGATCGCGCGCATTCCCTGTTTAAATGGGAGGCCTTCATATGACGCCCTCCCGCAACGAGAGCCGCGCCGCCTGGCCGTCAATTGACAGCCGGCGGTCAGCAAGCGGTTAAAAATGAGATAAAAAAGCAAAAAAATAATAAAGAATTTTTTTTTTAAAAAGCACCCCTGTTCCCCCCTGCTCTCGCACTTTTTGTCACAAAGTTTTGAAAATTGAAAAAAGAAAAAAAAACATTTTTTTCTTGTCTTTCTTCATTTTCAAAAACAAATGTTAGATGCAAAATACTCACCATGCCTCTCAGCAAATAGCTTGGGGTGTCTACTTTCCAAAATGGGGTCATTTGGGGGGGTTTGTGCCACCTGGGCATTCCATGGCCTCCAAAACTGTGATAGGCAGTGAATACATTCACCCCAATTACATTCAGCTGCTTCTCATGAGTACGGGGATACCACATGTGTCGGAATTTTTGGGAGCCTAGCCGCGTACGGGGCCCCGAAAACCAATCACCGCCTTCAGGATTTCTAAGGGCGTAAATTTTTGATTTCACTCTTCACTGCCTATCACAGTTTCGGAGGCCATGGAATGCCCAGGTGGCACAAACCCCCCCAAATGACCCCATTTTGGAAAGTAGACACCCCAAGCTATTTGCTGAGAGGCATGGTGAGTATTTTGCAGCTCACATTTGTTTTTGAAAATGAAGAAAGACAAGAAAAAAAATGTTTTTTTTTTCTTTTTTCAATTTTCAAAACTTTGTGACAAAAAGTGCGAGAGCAGGGGGGAACAGGGGTGCTTTTTTTAAAAAAAAAATCTTTATTATTTTTTTGCTTTTTTATCTCATTTTTAAACAGTTCCTTTCATTTTTTTTTATCATTTTTATTGTTATCTCAGGGAATGTAAATATCCCCTATGATAACAATAGGTAGTGACAGGTACTCTTTTTTAAAAAAAAAATTGGGGTCTATTAGACCCTAGATCTCTCCTCTGCCCTCAAAGCATCTGACCACACCAAGATCGGTGTGATAAAATGCTTTCCCAATTTCCCAATGGCGCTGTTTACATCCGGCGAAATCTAAGTCATGAAATGCTCGTAGCTTCCGGTTTCTTAGGCCATAGAGATGTTTGGAGCCATTCTGGTCTCTAATCAGCTCTATGGTCAGCTGGCTGAATCACCGGCTGCATTCTCAGGTTCCCTGTTGGCACAGGAGAGCCAGAGAAGAACATGGAAGACGGTGAAGTGGGATTTCCTTTCCACTGCTTGTAAAAGCAGTCTAGAGGCAAATTAGCTGCTAGGATTGCTTTTACATGAAAGCCAACTGCTGGCTGAAAAGAATGATACCAAGATGATACCTAAACCTGCAGGCATCATTCTGGTTAGGGATGAGCCGAACACCCCCCTGTTCGGTTCGCACCAGAACATGCGAACAGGAAAAAAGTTTGTTCAAACATGCGAACACCGTTAAAGTCTATGGGACACGAACATGAATAATCAAAAGTGCTAATTTTAAAGGCTTATATGCAAGTTATTGTCATAAAAAGTGTTTGGGGACCTGGGTCCTGCCCCAGGGGACATGGATCAATGCAAAAAAAAGTTTTAAAAACGGCCGTTTTTTCAGGAGCAGTGATTTTAATAATTCAATTAATTTAATTTTAAATTTTGTAGCTGGGGGGTGTCTATAGTATGCCTGTAAAGGGGCGCATGTTTCCCGTGTTTAGAACAGTCTGACAGCAAAATGACATTTCGAAGGAAAAAACCCATTTAAAACTGCTCGCAGCTATTGCATTGCCGAGAATACACATAGAAGTTCATTGATAAAAACGGCATGGGAATTCCCCACAGGGGAACCCCGAACCAAAATTTAAAAAAAAATGACGTTGGAGTCCCCCTAAATTCCATACCAGGCCCTTCAGGTCTGGTATGGATATTAAGGTGAGCCCCGGCCAAAATTTAAAAAAAAAATGACGTGGGGTTCCCCCTAAATTCCATACCAGACCCTTATCCGAGCATGCAACCTGGCAGGCCGCAGGAAAAGAGGGGAGACGAGAATGCGCCCCCCCCTCCTGAACCGTACCAGGCCACATGCCCTCAACATTGGGAGGGTGCTTTGGGGTAGCCCCCCAAAACACCTTGTCCCCATGTTGATGAGGACAAGGGCTTCATCCCCACAACCCTGGCCGGTGGTTGTGAGGGTCTGCGGGCGGGGGGCTTATCGGAATCTGGAAGCCCCCTTTAACAAGGGGACCCCAGATCCCGGCCCCCCCTGTGTGAAATGGTAAGGGGGTACTTACCCCTACTATTTCACTATAAAAACTGTCAAAAATGTTAAAAATGACAAGAGACAGTTTTTGACAATTCCTTTATTTAAATGCTTCTTCTTTCTTCTATCTTCCTTCATCTTCTTCTTCTGGTTTTTCTGGCTCTTTTGGTTCTTCCTCCGGCGTTCTCGTCCAGCATCTCCTCCGCAGCGTCTTCTATCTTCTTCTCCTCGGGCCGCTCCGCACCCATGGCATGGGGGGAGGCTCCCGCTCTTCTCTTCATCTTCTTCATCTCTTCTTATTTTCTTCTCTTCTTCTCTTCTTCATTTTCTTCTCTGGGCCGCTCCGCACCCATGCTGGCATGGAGGGAGGCTCCCGCTGTGTGACGGCGTCTCCTCATCTGACGGTTCTTAAATAACAGGGGCGGGGCCACCCGGTGACCCCGCCCCCTCTGACGCACGGTGACTTGACGGGACTTCCCTGTGACGTCACGGGGAATGCCACAAGGAAGTCCCATCATGTCCCGTGCGTCAGAGGGGGCGGGATCACCGGGTGGCCCCCCTCCGTTATTTAAGAACCGTCAGACGAGGAGACGCCGTCACACAGCGGGAGCCTCCCTCCATGCCAGCATGGATGCGGAGCGGCCCGGAGAAGAAAATGAAGAAGAGAAGAAGAGAAGAAGGAAGAAGAGAAGATGAAGAAGAAGATGAAGAGAAGAGCGGGAGCCTCCCCCCATGCCATGGGTGCGGAGCGGCCCGAGGAGAAGAAGATAGAAGACGCCGCGGAGGAGATGCTGGACGAGAATGCCGGAGGAAGAACCAGAAGAACCAGAAGAAAAGGAAGATGAAGGAAGATAGAAGAAAGAAGAAGCATTTAAATAAAGGAATTGTCAAAAACTGTCTCTTGTCATTTTTAAAATTTTTGACAGTTTTTTAGTGAAATGGTAGGGGTAATTACCCCCTTACCATTTCACACAGGGTGGGGGGCCCGGGATATGGGAGTCCTTTTGTTAAAGGGGGCTTCCAGATTCCGATAAGCCCCCCGCCCGCAGACCCCCACAACCACCGGCCAGGGTTGTGGGGATGAGGCCCTTGTCCTCATCAACATGGGGACAAGGTGTTTTGGGGGGCTACCCCAAAGCACCCTCCCAATGTTGAGGGCATGTGGCCTGGTATGGTTCAGGAGGGGGGGGGACGCACTCTCGTCCCCCCCTCTTTTCCTGCGACCTGCCAGGTTGCGAGCTCGGATAAGGGTCTGGTATGGATTTTTTGGGGGACCCCACACCTTTTCTTTTTTTTTGGCGTGGGGTTCCCCTTAAAATCCATACCAGACCTGAAGGGTCTGGTATGGAATTTAGGGGGAACCCCACGTCATTTTTTTAAAAAATTTGGCCGGGGTTCCCCTTAATATCCATACCAGATCAGAAGGGCCTGGTATGGAATTTAGGGGGACTCCCACGTCATTTTTTTTTAAAATTTTGGTTCGGGGTTCCCCTGTGGGGAATTCCCATGCCGTTTTTATCAATGAACTTCTATGTGTATTGCCGGCAATGCAATGGCCGCGAGTAGTTTTAAATGGGTTTTTTCCTTCGAAATGTCATTTTGCTGTTAGACTGTTCTAAACACGGGAAACATGCGCCCCTTTACAGGCATACTATAGACACCCCCCAGCTACGAAATTTAAAGGGATATTACACTTTTATTGTTTGACTTTAAAGTGGGGTTCCACCCAAAAAAACAAACATACATAAAAAAAGCTAAAAAAAAAACAAAAAAACATTTGGATATTTTTTTTTTTTCACTTACCTCTAAATGCCTGTTGCTAGGTGGTCCCTCGTAGTCTGCCTGTCCCTTAGCCTGGGCTGATGACATCACTTCCTCCTCGGCACAGGAAGGGCTCCGCTCTGCTCCCTCCCTCCTGTCAATCATCTGGGACCCATTACAGGTCCCAGGTGATTGAGCGGCCAATCACGGCGCACGGCGCTGCTCACGCATGCGCAGTGGGTGCCAGGTTGTGAAGCCACAGCCCGGCGCCCACAGTTGAAATGCCGGCGCCGACGAGCGGAGGGGGGAGACGAGCGGGGCTTCGATCCCCCGCATCGCTGGACCCAGGGACAGGTGAGTGTCCAATTAAAAGTCAGCAGCTGCAGTATTTGTAGCTGCTGACTTTTAATTTTTTTTTTTTTTTTACGGCCCCCCTGGGTGGAACTCCTCTTTAAGCATTATTAAAATCACTGCCCCTGAAAAAACTGCAGTTTTTAAACCTTTTTTTTGCATTGATCCATGTCCCCTGGGGCAGGACCCGGGTCCCCAAACACTTTTTATGACAATAACTTGCATATAAGCCTTTAAAATTAGCACTTTTGATTTCTCTCATAGACTTTTTAAGGGTGTTCCGCGGCATTCGAATTTGCCGCGAACACCCCAAATTGTTCGCTGTTCGGCAAACTTGCGAACAGCCAATGTTCGACTCGAACATGAGTTTGACTCGAACTTGAAGGTTATCCCTAATTCTGGTATAACCACTCAAAGTCCAGCAACATACCAGTACGTTGCTGGTCTTGTTGGGCATATATTGTAAACTTTTTTTTCATGCAGCCTGTGGGCTGAGCGAAAAAAAGAGATTGATCGGTGGGTATGCCCACCATTAGAATACCTCCCTTCATCCGCCCACTTCTAATGATGGGCATACATGCACCAATTATATATGCCGAAGCATGGGGGCATCCTCCCGCAAAAGGTAGGAGCAAATTGCTCTTCCGTCCACTGATGCCCCCATGCTTCGGCATATATGCTGAAGTATGTAACTGTGGTGGTGAAATCACCTCCGACAGCACTGGAGTCACGGCTTTATGTATCGTGGGAGCAAACGCTGTTGCTGTCAAGATAAATAAATCCGCGCTGCAACTGAATGGCGGACCTGCTAAGCAAATGATGGTTAACAATAAAACAAAGTAACATTACAGTATAACAGTAAGACTTACCATGCCTGCAAAGCAAATACAAAAAAACATAGTAAAAAATAAAACATTTAACGCAACCTGTGCCTAAAATATATACATGCCGAAGCATGAGGGCATCCTCCCGCAAAAGGTAGGAGCAAAACGCTCCTCCGCCCACTGCTGCCCCCAGCATATATGCTGAAGTATGTAACTGTGGTGGTGAAATCACCTCCGACAGCACTGGAGTCACGGCTTTATGTATTGTGGGAGCAAACGCTGTTGCTGTCAAGATAAATAAATCAGCTCTGCAGCTGAATGGCATACCTGAAAACAAAAAAATGGTTAACAATAAAACACAGTAAACCGTAAAGTATAAAAAAATTGCATACCTATAAAGCAAACATGATAAAAACATAATAACAATAACACATTGCAGAAAAGAAAACAGTAAAAAAGAGCAGAACAATAGAGAGAATAGAGAGAGAACAATAAAACTACAACTATTTTTGTTTTTTTATTTTATATTTTTTTGTAGTTTTTTTTTTTTTACTTTTTTTTGTTTTTTTTACACTTTTTTTGTAACTTTTATAACTGTAACCGTTTCCAGGTTCGGGTCTCTCAAAATGCGATGGCACCTTGGAAGACCCTGTGAAAGTGTGTCCTAGTCTGTGCAGTGCTGTACCCTACGCTAAAATTCAACTAGTGTATGGTAGCGTTCAAAACATTCACCAATGCAAAGACCAGGATTGTCAGGACAGGAGGGACATTAATACCGGGTGTCACGCCTATATCCACGCTTTCTGCAGACACAACATTTTCTTTGGGGGGCTCGTTGGGTAAGGGTACTCAGGAGGACATAAGGAAAATGCCTCTCATGCAGCCGGCTTACTGCATTTGGTTGGGGAAGGTGAGGTGGAGCACCGTCTGGAAACAGAAGGGCTCTGACGATCTCTTCCTGGAATTTAAGCAAGGATCCAGTCCGTCCTGAAGCTCTGTATAGCACATGAGCGTTCAGCAAAGTCAATTGAAATAAGTATACAGACACTTTTTTATACCAGCGTCTGGCCTTGCGGGCAACTAGGTATGGTGCCAACAACTGGTCGTTGAGGTCCACCCCTCCCATATTGAGGTTATATTCGTGGACACAGAGGGGTTTCTCCACAACACCAGTCGCCGTAGTAATTTGGGCCGTTGTGTCTGCATGAAGGGAGGTAAGAATGAAAACATTCTTATTATCCCTCCACTTCATAGCGAGCAAATTATTACACTGCAAGTATGCTCTCTCCCCCAGCCTAAGATGGGAATCTACAAGCCGCTGGGGAAAGCCCCAGCAATTAGGTCGCACGGTGCCACATGCTCCAATCTGCTGATCAAAAAGGTGACTAAAAAGTGGCACGCTCGTGTAATAATTGTCCACATATAAGTGGTACCCCTTTCCGAATAAGGGTGACACCAAGTCCCACACAATCTTGCCAGCGCTTCCTATGTAGTCAGGGCAGTTTGTCGGCTCTACGTGACTATCTTTACCCTCGTAAACCATAAAACTACATGTATAGCCTTTGGCCCTGTCACAGAGCTTATACATCTTGACCCCGTATCTGGCACGCTTGCTAGGAAGGTACTGTTTGAATGACAAGCGGCCAGAAAACGTAATCAGGGACTCATCAACGCAGACAAATTGATGGGGAGTAAACAAGTCTGCAAAACGTTGGTTGAAGTGGTTTACAAGGGCCCGAATTTTGTAGAGCCGATCGTATTCAGGGTCTCCACGAGGACAACAGAGTTCATTGTTGATGAAGTGCATGAACCGCAAAATCTGCTGGTATCATGCCCTGGTCATGGAGGCAGAGAACAAGGGCATATGGTGAATTGGGTCAGTGGACCAATATGATCACAACTCACTCTTTTTAGTTATGCCTAGGGATGAGCTTCAAGTTCGAGTCGAACTCATGTTCGACTCGAACATCGGCTGTTCGCAAGTTCGCCGAACAGCGAACAATTTGGGGTGTTCGCGGAAAATTAGAATGCCGCGGAACACCCTTTAAAAGTCTATGGGAGAAATCAAAAGTGCTAACTTTAAAGGCTTATATTCATGGTATTGTCATAAAAAGTGTTTGGGGACATGAGTCCTGCCCCAGGGGACATGGATCAATGCAAAAAAAAAGTTTTAAAAAGTGATTTTAATAATGCTTAAAGTGAAACAATAAAAGTGTAATATCCCTTTAAATTTCGTACCTGGGGGGTGTCTATAGTACGCCTGTAAAGGGGCGCATGTTTCCCGTGTTTAGAAAAGTCTGACAGCAAAATGACATTTCAAAGGAAAAAATGTCATTTAAACTACTCGCGGCTATTAATGAATTGCCGGTCTGCCAATACACATAAAAGTTCATTGATAAAAACGGCATGGGAATTCCCCACAGGGGAACCCCAACCAAAATTTTAAAAAATTGACGTGGGGGGTCCCCCTAAATTCCATACCAGGCCCTTCAGGTCTGGTATGGATATTAAGGGGAACCCCGGCCAAAATTTTTTAAAAAAATGGCATGGGGTCCCCCTCAAAATCTATACCAGACCCTTCAGGTCTGGTATGGATTTTAAGGGGAACCCCGCGCCAAAATTTAAAAAAAAATGGCGTGGGGTCCCCCAAAAAATCCATACCAGACCCTTATCCGAACACGTTTTTTTTTTAAATTTTGGCGTGGGGTTCCCCTTAAAATCCATACCAGGACTGAAGGGTCGGACCAGCAATGCATTAATAGCCGCGAGTAGTTCTAAATGACTTTTTTTCCTTTGGAATGTCATTTTGCTGTCAAACTGTTCTAAACAGTGGGGCGTGACTTCCGCTGATACGACCGGATGTGAGCGGCGGAAGCTCTGAGTCAGCCTGAGTCTCCATCAGTATCCTGAGTAGTACGTGCTACAAACCGAGACCAAAGACCCCGACATACGAACAAACCCGGCAGCGAGATGAGTTCTAAGCAACTGGCAGCCGATCGCCTAAAAGAATATGCGAGGACGGAGAAAACGGAAAGCGTTCGGAGCCCCCCGCAGACAAGAAGCGGCGGGCCTTCGGCGCTGGAAGTCCAGAAAACGAGCGTGCCTCCGTCTCAAGCTGAGAAACCAGAGAAAGCTACGAAGCTAACGCTGGAGCAGTTGAGCAGACAAAAAAAAAGGTTGATAAAAACATTCCCAGAGATGGAGGTATCAAAGGCATTTGCGGTGGAGCGGGCGCATAGGGTTCCGGCAGTAGTACCTAAGCCTGGGTTTTCCCCTAGACCTCTGCTGGCGCGTCTCCTGAACTGCAGGGATAGAGATACAATTCTGTGAAATGCAAGCCAAAAAAGAGATCCACTATGAGAACAGTAAAGTGTGAATATTTCCAGACTTTTCTCTACGAGGTCAAGAAAAGATTGAGAGAAGTAGGAATAGAATACTCTATGGCATATCCAGCCCGGTTGAGAGTGGATGAAGGAGGAAAGACTGTGTTTTTTAATACACCGAAGAAAGTTAAAGAATGGATTCAATCAATCAAATCTGTATCTAAATAATATGAAATAGAAAATTGTGAGATAATTTAAAGAAAAAAGAAGAAAAGAACTACCGGGACAAAATACTGGAAGAGAGGGAGGGGAGAATCGTGTTTGACTGATGGTGGGGGGGTGGGGGAGGGAGAAGAGATGTGGGTTTTTTTTCTTCTCTCTCTTTCTCCTTCCTCTTCCCTGTGACCCCTGTTGGAGGTTGAAACAGGGGTCATGGGAGAGATGCGGGAGAATGTAGCGCACTTCGCGCATCACTGAGTGGGAGTAATGGTGTGCCCCGAAGGGGGATGGTTAAGGGGGATGTTGTGGTTGGATAAATTTGTTTTGTGGAGTGACAACAATGGTGGGGTTTTTTTTTTTTTTTTTCTTTTTTTTTTGGGGGGGTAGGAGGGAGGGATAAGGGAACTAATGGGGAGAATGAAAGTTAATCACAGAGTATGATTTAAGCACGGAATGCAGATGGAAGGGGTTCTCCCTCCTCCCCCCTGTGGCCCCTGTTGGAGGTTGAAACGGGGGTCATGGGAGAGATGCGGGAGAAGGTATTGCGCCCCGCTCATCACAGAGAGGGAGTAATGGTGTGCCCCTGGAGGGGGATGGATAAGGGGGATGCTATGGTTTGATAATTGTTTTTGTGGATTGATAACAATGGGAGGGTTTTTTTTTTGTGTGAGAGGGCCAAAAAATCACAAAAGGTAACACTTGAGGGGAAAAGTAGAAATGTATATAAAAGGAGTGAATATAACAAGATGGGATAGATTAATGGGGGGGGAGGGATGGGAACAATATAGAGTGTCAACAAGAAGAGTTGGTTTAAAGGGGTAGGGGAATTAATGGGGAGAATGAAAGTTAAGCACAGAGTATGATTTAAGCACGGAATACAGAAGGAAGGGGATTCACCTATTTTTTTTTTCCCACTTTTTTTTTTTTTTCACCTATTTTATTTTATTTTTTTTCTGTCTCTCCCTCCCCCTCCCCCTCCCGCCTTTCTTCCCCTATTGATAGGGAAAGATATATCAACGAAAGTACCCTTCCTTCATTATTTATATGGCGGGGGGGTGGAGGAGTAGACAGGCTGAAACAAGACGAATTACCTATATAAAAGCTGATGCGATATGTCGGTAATGCCCTAAATTTAAGTTTGTGTCTGATGTATGAATGGATGAATGGAGAAAGAGAAAAGAAAATATGGTTACCAGATGATTAAAAATGGGTAAAAATGAATAACAATTGTACCTTTATATCTTGGAATGTGAGAGGCATGGGTACACGAGTAAAAAGGACACAGGTATTTGCAGAAATTAAGAGAACTCAGGCCAAAATAATTTGCATCCAAGAAACACACATGGTTAAAGAGAGACTTGATTATTTAAAAAAATCATGGATACAATGGTCTTGCCACTCTTGTCACACAACTTTTTCGAGAGGGGTTTCACTAATGGTGCACCAGTCAGTGACGTGGGAGTGCATCAGGGTAAAGAGGGATTTAGAGGGGCGGTACGTTTTTGTCTTTGCCCTGGTGCATTCACTACCAATGGTTATTATGGGGATATATAATCCACCCCCAGCTACACTGGGAATATTGAAGGAAGCAATGTTATTTATGTCAGAATATCCAGAGGCATATGTTATATGTATGGGAGATTTTAATATGTGGCTGGATCCAAAGATGGATAGATTTGGAAAAAAAAGTCTTGGGAGAGGCGAAGGGTCTAAAATGTTGGATTGCTTCCTGAAGGAGGTGGGGTGGCTTGACATTTGGAGGATTAGGAACCCAGGGGTCAGGGCCTATTCATGGCATGCTCCGGGTAGGGGGAGCATGTCACGGATAGACCTGGCCCTGGGAAATGAGAAAATTCTTCCAATGGTGCAATCAGCCGCATACATGACTAAAGGGGTGTCTGATCACTCTGGGCTTATCTTTGAGCTAAAGATGGGCCCCAGAGGAAGGCGACCGGGATATAGAATACAGCCCTACTGGCTAGCCCAGATTGGGTCAAATGACCATATACCGGAGCAATTGGAAATGTTTCTGGAAGCCCATGGGGATAGTATAAAGGAGGGAGTAACATGGGATACCTTCAAGGCGTATACAATAGGGATAGTAAGATCGGCAATATCATATATTAAACGCACCAACAGGCAAGAGGAAGAGGAAATGGAAGAAGAATGTAAAAAGACTGAAACAGAGTTTATTAAGAACCCCTCTATTACGAACCACATCAAATGGGTAGGAGCGGTGCGCCAATATAAGAATCAGTTAATAATTAAAAATAAACATAAGAAGCTACAGTCAAAACAAAAAAATTATTATGACCATGGACAGTATGCTAATAAAATAGTAAATTATTTGATAAAACAACAAGTATCCACACTGGCTATAACAGAAGTGAGGAATGAGAGAGGGGAGATGGTTAAGACAGTGGAGGACATTGGGGAAACCTTCTATAGATACTATGAGAAAATGTATACATCAACGTTGACATGTACAGGAGAGGAGATAGAAAAATATCTAGAGGATTTGGAGTTCCTGAAACTAACAGAAGAGCAAAGGGAGGCATTGGAGAAAGATATTGAAGTGGAGGAAGTAAAAGAAGCCATAGAGTCTCTGGGAAGGGGTAAATCACCAGGACCCGATGGTATCCCATTGGAAATGTATCAGAGATACGTGGAGATTATTGCCCCAACATTGACCAATATGTATAGGGGGACATTTGATCGAGGGGAAATGCCAGCATCCATGTATGAGGCAACAGTAATACTGATACCAAAACCAGAAACATCGATTACAAGGTATTGTCAAAAGTACTGGCTAAGAGGCTTAATGGGGTTATTCTATACATTATATCAGAGGACCAAACAGGATTTATGCCAGGGAAGTCCACTACAAATAATATTAGAAGAACTCAGCTGATGGTTCAGCTGAAAGAATGTTTTCCAGAGTCAAGTGCCTTGGCTTCGTTGGATACGGCCAAGGCATTTGACTCTATAGAATGGGAATTCCTGCAGGCAGTGTTGGAAAAAAGTGGTTTTGGGGAAGGATTTAGAAAATGGGTGAGAATTTTGTATAAACAACCATGTTCTAACCTTCTGATTAATGGAATTCTGTCCCCCACAGTGAAAATGCAAAGGGGAACGAGACAGGGGTGCCCGCTGTCCCCCCAATTGTTCTCACTTGCTATAGAGGTACTAGCTAACAGGTTTAGACAATCTAAAATATATAAAGGGATTAGAGTGAGGGATAGGACTGAACACATAGGACTATATGCAGATGACATCATATTATATATGGAAGATGCAAATAGTTCATTAGAGGAGGCAATGAAGATAATAGAAACATATGGGATACTATCAGGTCTTAAAATAAACTGGCAAAAATCTGCATTGATGTTATTAAGACCAGGAAAGGAGAGGAATTTTCAAACCCCATTAAAAATAGTGGATACTTTTAAATATTTAGGAATAAATATTACATTGGAAGCAGAAGAAGCCTTTAAAGTAAATATAGACCCCTTGGTAGAATATGTAAAGAATAAAGTGGGAGTATGGAAAAAATTACCGTTGTCAATGGCAGGGAGAGTCCAGCTGATAAAATCTATTATACTACCGAAGTTTCTCTATGTGATGGCGCATTCGGAGGTAATAATACCAAAATATATATTCAAAAAATTAAACTCCCTGTTAACTAGATTCATCTGGGCAAATGGGCGTTGTAAATTAAAGCTCTCCACGCTACAAAGACCCAATACTGCAGCAGGGTTGGCAGTACCAGATTTATACTTATATTATTTGGCGGGGCAATTAAAACATTTAAGGACCTGGGTAGTTCAGGAATAAGAAACGAGGGTGGAGAAATACTTATTAAAGAAAATGCAGGTAGAAGATTTTCTAGCAGGATTAGAAATAGCAGAATTAAGAAGAATTGGAATAAAAATTCCTCTTCTAAAGCTGGCTAGGTCGGTGTGGAACGAGGTAAAAAAATTAACGGGATATAGGGACATCCCACCAGAAACATCATTATGGAACAATCCAAGGTTTGAAAAATTAGAAATTTTTGAAGGTAGTAGCTACTGGAAACAGAAAAAAATAAAAACTATTGGCCAGTAGGGATGAGCCGAACACCCCCCTGTTCGGTTCGCACCAGAACATGCGAACAGGAAAAAAATTTGTTCGAACACGCGAACACCATGAAGACATGAAGAAGAGAAGAAGGAAGAAGAAGATGAAGAAGAAGATGAAGAAGAGAAGAAGATGAAGAGAAGAGCGGGAGCCTCCCCCCATGCCATGGGTGCGGAGCGGCCCGAGGAGAAGAAGATAGACGACGCCGCGGAGGAGATGCTGGACGAGAACGCCGGAGGAAGAACCAGAAGAGCCAGAAGAACCAGAAGAAGAAGAAGATGAAGGAAGAAAGAAGAAGCATTTAAATAAAGGAATTGTCAAAAACTGTCTCTTGTCATTTTTAACATTTTTGACAGTTTTTTTGTGAAATGGTAGGGGTAAGTACCCCCTTACCATTTCACACAGGGGGGGGGCCGGGATCTGGGGGTCCCCTTGTTAAAGGGGGCTTCCAGATTCCGATAAGCCCCCCGCCCGCAGACCCCCACAACCACCAGCCACGGTTGTGAGGATGAGGCCCTTGTCCTCATCAACATGGGGACAAGGTGTTTTGGGGGGCTACCCCAAAGCACCCTCCCAATGTTGAGGGCATGTGGCCTGGTACGGTTCAGGAGGGGGGGGGGCCGCACTCTCGCCCCCCCTCTTTTCCTGCGGCCTGCCAGGTTGCGTGCTCGGATAAGGGTCTGGTATGGATTTTTAGGGGGACCCCACGCCGTTTTTTTTTTTTTTGGCGCGGGGTTCCCCTTAAAATCCATACCAGACCTGAAGGGTCTGGTATGGAATTTAGGGGGAACCCCACGTCAATTTTTTTTTTAAATTTTGGCTGGGGTTCCCCTTAATATCCATACCAGACCTGAAGGGCCTTGTATGGAATTTAGGGGGACCCCCACATCATTTTTTTTTTTTTTATTTTGGTTCGGGGTTCCCCTGTGGGGAATTCCCATGCCGTTTTTATCAATGAACTTCTATGTGTATTGTCGGCAATGCAATAGCCGCGGGTAGTTTTAAATGAGTTTTTTCCTTCCAAATGTCATTTTGCTGTCAGACTGTTCTAAACACAGGAAACATGCGCCCCTTTACAGGCATACTATAGACACCCCCCAGGTACGAAATTTAAAGGGATATTACACTTTTATTGTTTGACTTTAAGCATTAATAAAATCACTGCTCCTGAAAAAACGTCAGTTTTTAAAACTTTTTTTTGCATTGATCCATGTCCCCTGGAGCAGGACCCAGGTCCCCAAACACTTTTTATGACAATAACTTGCATATAAGCCTTTAAAATTAGCACTTTTGATTTCTCCCATAGACTTTTAAAGGGTGTTCCGCGGCATTCGAATTTGCCGCGAACACCCCAAATTGTTCGCTGTTCGGCGAACTTGCGAACAGCCAATGTTCGAGTAGAACATGAGTTCGACTCGAACTCGAAGCTCATCCCTATTGGCCAGTTGTATAATAACAATATGATAGTGACATATGAGAATATGTGTAAACAATATAACCTCCAGAGTAAACAATTTTATAGATACCTACAGCTAAGACACTTATTACGAGAACAGTTTGGAAGGAAAGAACTAAAAATCTCTAGATATCCCCTCATAGGAATATTAAAATCTCAAGGACCAAAGGGTCTGACATCTAAGTTGTATTCACACTTGCTACAGAGTAAAATAAATGGGGAGCCGGTGGGAGTGAGGGAAAAATGGCAGGGAGTTATCCCGGGAATAAGTGAGCAGGACTGGGATGAAATCTGCTCCTCGCATTTGAGAGTATCGCCAGCAATAAACAATAGAATAATTCAGTTAAATATAATACATCAGACATATTTAGCACCAAATAGATTATATAAGATGGGGAGGATGCAGGCGTCAGATTGTACAAGATGTGGAGAGGGAGGAGCAGATTTCATCCACGTCATGTGGCAGTGTGGATGCATAGGAAGGTATTGGCAACAGGTAGTTAAAAAACTAGGAAAAGTCATAAATAAACCTATGACGGCTACGGTGGAGTTGTGTGTGCTGGGGGTGGTAAAAGATAGGGTGTGCGGTTACACTAAGATATTTTTGCAAAAAGTATTATTCCTGGCCAAAAAGAAATAGTTGAAAAATGGATTCAGCCAAGCCCACCTACAATAAATCAGTGGGTGAGGGTGGTAAACCAGGTGGTCCCATGTGAGAAAATAATGTCTGAACAAAGAGGAAATATACAGAAATATGATAAGATTTGGGAAAAATGGAATAAATCACATTTGACAACAGATATAGGAAGACCAGAAACTACAGTATAAAATGAGTAAAAAGAGAAAGAATTAGTGACCATAAGAGGAATGAGAGGGAAGGGTGTGTATAAGAGTGAGAATGATATTTATGTAAAATGTATAGAAGAAAAAATATAGAAATGACAAATGTAAGTTGTGTTAAATAACTTGTAAAGTAAAATTTTGCAATAAAGAGTTTTGAAAAAAAAAAAAAAAACTGTTCTAAACATGGGAAACATGCACCCCTTTACAGGCATACTATAGACACCCCCCAGGTACGAAGGATATTACACTTTTATTGTTTCACTTTAAGCATTATTAAAATCACTGCTCCCGAAAAAAATGCAGTTTTTAAAACTTTTTTTTTGCATTGATTCATGTCCCCTGGGGCAGGACCCAGGTCCCCAAACACTTTTTATGACAATAACTTGCATATAAGCCTTTAAAATTAGCACTTTTGATTATTCATGTTCGTGTCCCATAGACTTTAACGGTGATCGCGTGTTCGAACAAATTTTTTGCCTGTTCGCATGTTCTGGTGCGAACCGAACAGGGGGGTGTTCGGCTCATCCCTAGTTATGCCCATGTTGAGGGAAAGGCCCAGAAAGATCTTAAATTCGGAAACCGTAATTGGTTTTGAATCTCTGGCAAGGAAGGACTGGGGAATAGTGGCGATGTGTTGACCAGCATACAAATTGCTTTGGTCCACAATAGATCTATAGACATCTTCGGTGAAAAACAGTGAATAAAAATCAAGTGGCGTAAAATCAACTGTTTCCACATGAATGCCGGGTTGGCCAGTGAATGGGGGAAGTACGGGTGCTGCAGAAGTGGTGGGTTCCCAATTCGGATTGGCGAATGCAGCAGGAAGGGCACTATGGACACGACGGGCCTGTGTTCGTCTTCTTGGTGGCAGTGGGACACTACTTGTGCTTGCCACCTCACCAGCTTGAACTGCACTTATGGGACTCGCCACGTCACCAAGTGTTACTGCAGTGCTGGATGTACGACCAGGGTGTACTAGGCCGCTGGTGCTTGCCAGTTCACCAGAAGGAATAGCGGCGCTAGTACTTCTCTGCTCCATACGAGGGACCTGCGGTTCTTGCACATCAAGGATAGAAGAAGAAGTTTGAGGTCTGGTACGCCTGACCTTGGCAGGCACCACAACTCTGTCGTCAGAGCTATCTGTCATGGAGCTGCTGCTGTCTACAGGTTCATATTCTGAGCCTGAATCTGACAGATGAGTGACTTCCTCTTCACTATCTGTCATGCTCAGAAACGTGTAGGCCTCTTCACTAGTGTACCTTCGATTTGCCATTTTGGGCTCTAAATTTAGTGGTACACTAGTGAAACTCACAGGCAAAAAAGCTCCCGACTGTTAGCGACTGATTCAAAACGCTACCAAAAAACTGTTAGCGATTGCAGATATCAGGCCTGACTCTGCGAACGCTGCAGTCATGCGTTTAGTGTTTTGTAAGTGACAGTGATCGATCGATACTGCACTTGGGTGGGCTGGGCAGGGCTGGGCCGAGGGGCAAAACGCAGGTGCTAGCAGGTATCTGGGCTGATCCCGCTAACACTGCATTTTTGGGGACCCTAAACTGCTGGGGACGCTAGTATAGATCTGATCGGATCAGATATTGATCCGTTCAGATACTATACCATTAAAGGAGATGTATGCTGCGTGCGTGGGTGTTAGCGGTACTGGCACTAACCTGACGCTGCCTGGGGCGACGCAGACCTTATCTGATACTAAAAACTTAACTTATATCACCGCTGGGCAATTAGGGGGTTAGACCTTTATTAGGTAACAAACGGCGGGTGCCCTAAAACTATAATAACAACCAAACTAACCAGCGTCACTCGTAACACTTATACGGTGATCACTGGTGAAAGGGTTAACTAGGGGGCAATCGGGGGGTTAAAACCTTTATTAGGTAGTATATGGGGGTCCCTGTCGTTATAAAACACTGACGGCAAACCTATATACTTACTTCCCTGACTAGCGTCACCAGTGACACTAATACAGCGATCAGAAAATCGATCACTTAGTGACACTGGCGACGGGGGGTGATCAAGGGGTTAACCTTTATTAGGGGGGCTAGGGGGGTACCCTAGACCTAAAGGGGGGTACCCTAGACCTAAAGGGGGCTAACCCTAACTGCCCTAACACTTATAACTGTAACAAACTGACACCAATGCAAAAAAAAACTGCTATTGGTGTCACTGTGACAGGGGGTACAGGAGGGTGATCGGGGGGTGACTGGGGCGTGAAAAGTGTGCCTGCGTGTTCTACTGTAAGTGTAGTGTTGTGTAAACTCACATTGATGTCTTCTTTCCTCGGCGCCAAAACAAAAAGACCGGCTCGAGGAGAGATGACATCACTTCCTCCGCTTCTGTTTACATTACAGAAGCCGAGGAAGCTTGTCATTCGCCAGGAGCGATCGCGAGGGGGTGGGCACGAATAAGTGGCCTCCCCCTCACCTCTGATCACCCCTGACCTGAATCTGACTGCCGCTGGCATCGGGGGGTGGGTCCGATCGAACCCCCTGCCTGCGGGCAGGCAGGGACGTACAGGTAAGTCCTTATGCCTGCCCATGCCATTGTGCCGACATACATTGTTGTGCGGCGGTCGGCAACTGGTTAAATGTTTCATTTTTGTATTCACCACCTCTCGCCAATATTTAGCCAGTTTAGGACAATTCCACAACATATGTAGTAAATCAGCAGGGGATTTTTGGCACCGTGGACAGTCTGGGGAATCACGCCTACTCCACTTAAATAGTTTGACCGGTGTTCTATATACCCTGTAAATTATAAATAATTGGGTCAGACATTGTGCTGGTGATAATGAAACTAGGGGTACCCTTTCTAATATTATTTGCCATCTGAAATATCCCCTATATCTAGCACCCACCCTCTTCTGCCTGGGCTTACACCCTCATCTCGATATGATCTCGTAAGTTGACCATATAGAGATGAGATCAAGCCTTTTTTTTCTGTCATCCGTGCTAATAAAGTTATAAGTGGCATTGGTTTTATCACTTTCTTTTCCCCTTTAAACTGAGATAGGACCGCATGTTGTAGTTGTAAGTATTTAAAAAACTATGATGGGGTAAATGAAAAGATTCTTGCAGATCCTAAAAGGAGCATAGAATATTGTGTGAGTACAACTGTGTTATATATTTGAGGCCCTTAGAGCACCAGATTTCAAATCCCTTCAGTTCACCTAGTTCTTTATATTGCCTATTCCCCCAGAGTGGTGAATACTCCGAAGCACCTGCATATTTCATTATGCTCCTCATTTCCTTCCAAACTCTATTCATGAGTAACATTGTTTGGCTCTTACAGGTATAAGCAAAGGCCCCAGATTCCAGCTGGGCCAAGAGGTTATAGTGAGAACTGTTACTTAGCAGTAGGGTCTGAATAGAGTCCTCCCAGTTCACAAATCCCCAGCCAGCAAAATGCTGAAGCTGGGCAGCTATGAAGTAAAGTCTGGGC
This sequence comes from Lithobates septentrionalis, assembly GCA_037952835.1. Taxonomy (NCBI): domain Eukaryota; kingdom Metazoa; phylum Chordata; class Amphibia; order Anura; family Ranidae; genus Lithobates; species Lithobates septentrionalis. Next base: position 3,957,875 of record JBBDGP010000278.1, on the reverse strand, counting down.
TGGGGTATCGCCAATCCGTCACCATCCCTTTCTCTGTGGAGAATTGATAGCCTAATCCTGGAATTTTTTCCTTTCCATAATAACCTTTGAAAAATTGATTCTATCTTTTTGAACCATTTGAGAGGTATCCATATCGGTGAGTTATGAAAAATATATAATAATTGAGGGGCCCAGATCATTTTTATAAGGTTTGCTCGACCCACCACCGATAATGGCAACTTAGTCCATGCCGTACTCTAATGCCCCGTACACACGGTCGGACTTTGTTCGGACATTCCGACAACAAAATCCTAGGATTTTTTCAGACGGATGTTGGCTCAAATTTGTCTTGCATACACACGGTCACACAAAGTTGTCGGAAAATCTGATCGTTCTGAACGCGGTGACGTAAAACACGTACGTCGGGACTATAAACGGGGCAGTGGCCAATAGCTTTCATCTTTTTATTTATTCTGAGCATGCGTGGCACTTTGTCCGTCGGATTTGTGTACACACGATCGGAATTTCCGACAACAGATTTTGTTGTCGGAAAATATTATCTCCTGCTCTCCAACTTTGTGTGTCGGAAAATCCGATGGAAAATGTCCGATGGAGCCCACACACAGTCGGAATTTCCGACAACACGCTCCGATCGGACATTTTCCATCGGAAATTCCGACCATGTGTATGGGGCATTATGCTGGAATTTAATAAGAATAGGGGATAAATTATCTGTCAAATAATTTTCTACCTTGGAATGTATCATTATTCCCAAGTATTTAAATGATGAAACAATTTTAACCTTAGCATGGACAAACTAGGTTTGTCTAAAGGGAGCAAAACAGATTTATCCCAGTTAATGACATATCCCGAAAGCAAGAAGAAATTTTGTAGTGCCAATAAAGATCTTAAAGATTTATCCATATCCCCAAGAAAGAGCAGAGCGTCATCTACATATAGAGAAATTTTTTTATTCCTCGTTCCTCTAATAAATCCACAAATTGATTCTGATTGTCGAATGGCTTCAGCCAGGGGTTTGATGGCCATTGCAAATAGCAGAGGAGACAGGGGACATCCCTGTCTAGTTCCTCTGTATAATGAAAAAGATTCAGATACCATACCATTTATTTGCATACAGGCCCTTGGGGAAGAATACAGCATTTTAATCCACCGTATAAATCTTTCCCCGAGGCCGAAAGCACCCATCACTTCCCACAGGTATGTCCACTCGACGCTGTTGAATGCTTTCACAGCGTCGAGTGACAAAATCGCTCTGCTCCCAAGGTTATCAGTAATTGCATGTATAGCCTCCTTAAGTTGGTTGCTGTAGATCTTGTAGGGATAATGCCACACTGGTCTTGATGAATCAATCCCTGAATATGTCTATTTAGTCTTGTGGCAAGGACCCTGGCTAGAATCTTAGTGTCCGAGTTCAACAGTGGTATCAGGCAATAAGATTCCGGAGCCAAAGGGTCCTTTCCAGTTTTTGGCAATACAATGATACAGGCGTCCTTCATAGAATCTGGAAGCTTGAATGATTCTAAGGCATGATTGAGAACCTTCAGTAGTTCTGGAAGCAACACCTCCCCATAATGTTTATATACTTCTGAGGGTAGGCCGTCAGTACCCGGCGTCTTATTTGGGCTTTCTGATACTGCCCTGACCAGTTCCTCTAAGGTCAGGGGGGCATCAATTTCCTCTTTAGAATTTACCGACAAGGAGGGTAGTTTTAGTGGATCTAGGAATTCCTTAATTATTATCTTGGAGTGTTTAGTTTTATTTTGATATAGGTTACTATAGAAAGAAACAAAAGATCGTAGGATTACATTCTGATCTTGAGAAATATCTCCCCCTGCTGTACGAATGGCTGAAATGAATTTGGTATTTTCCTGGGACTTGGCAAATACGGATAACATTTTTTTCACCCTCCTCAAAACTATGACACCTGGACAAAAAGCCAGACCGCGTGGACTTGTTCATAGAAACCTGTCTGTATGAAGATTGTGTCCTTCCAAGCCCCATGGTTGGTAATAGTGGGGTCCTGAATATACTGAGCTTCTTTCTGCTTCACCTCAGCTGCTAGCAGGGACTCTTGTTCCCGGCTAGTTTTTTTATAAACACTTATGGTTTTAAGCAGGAGTCCCCTCAAAAAGGTCTTCATGGTATCCCATACCACTTGTGGTGAAGCCGAGTTATCATTAATATGAAAAAATTCGGTTAGAGCCTGATTCGTTGAATCCGCCTGATGTTGAATTTTAAACCAGAAAGAGGGGACCCCGCCAGTTATTCCTAGTTTTAGGCTTTATTTTGTCTAAAGTTACTACTATAGGTGAATGGTCTGATAACCCTCTAGTTAAATATTGAATATTAGAGACCCAAAGAAGAACTGAGTCTGTACCCAGGAACATATCTAATCTTGATAAAGTCTGATAGGTACTGGAGCAGCAGGAATATTCCTTAGAAAATGGATTTCTTAGACGCCATATATCCTGTAGTCCCAACTCCTGGATTTATCTATAAAAGGTAGTATCTACATTAGGGCCTGCTAGATGTCTATTCAAGCTAAAGTTACATACAATAATGAAGTCCCCCATAATCAGCACTGGGGTCCCTGGATTATCTGCAATTAGCGAGCCTATACGTCGCATTACTTCGCTATTATATGGGGGTGGGATATATATTGACCCCAAAATACATTGCATAGAAAATAATGTACATACCAGCAAAAAACACCACTGTTTGCCTGCAGGAAAACTGAGCTTTTGAGGAAATTAAAATACTTGTTCCTCTTGCATAAGCTGAATATACTGAGTGATATTGAATAGGATATTTTTTGTTCTGTATTAAGCTAACAGTATCCTTAGTTATAATCAAGTGAATGCCACAGAATTAGAAAAAGGCTATTGTATCATTAGTAGGTACCATCATCATTTAAATGTTTAAAGCAGTGTCCTTAGTTAGATGTGTTTCCTGCAGGCAAACAATCAAAGGATCACACCGGGCCAGTTCCGCAAACATAGCATGTTTCTTAATAGGATTCTTAATCCCTCTAATATTCCATAACCATATCCCAATCTCAGCAGTCATTATTAGCCATGTTTAAATGACCTACTGCGCATCTTATCCAAGTGTTCGCCATAGAATGATATAAACAAAATAATAACTCATAACCATGATCATTATTCCATCTTAATGATCTTATGCCGCGTACACACGGTCGGACTTTCTAGAAAGCTAGGTCCGACGTACTTGCCGCCAGACTTCCGGCGGACTACCGCCGGACTTTCTGAACGGCCGGACTTGCCTACACACGGCCGGACTTTCCGGAATCCGGTCTTCCCGACGGACTTCCGCCGGACTTTCAGAACGAACGGACTTTCCCACACACGGACAAGTCCGTTCATTTTGAACGTGACTTTGGTACGACGGGACTAGAAAAGGAATTCAATCTCGCCGCTTTTTTTGGCGAGATTGAAACCTTGCGAGCCCCGTCGCAGGCCCTTAGGTCTGGTATGGATTATAAAGGGGAACCCCTACGCCGAAAAACGGCGTGGGGTCCCCCTAAAATCCATACCAGACCCCGATCCGAGCACGCAGCCTGGCCGGTCAGGAAGGGGGGTGAGGACGAGCGAGCGCCCCCCCCCCTCCTGAACCGTACCAGGCCGCATGCCCTCAACATGGGGGGGTGGGTGCTTTGGGGGAGGGGGGCGCCCTGCGCCCCCCCCCCCAAAGCACCTTGTCCCCATGTTGATGAGGACAAGGGCCTCTTCCCGACAACCCTGGCCGTTGGTTGTCGGGGTCTGCGGGCGGGGGCTTATCGGAATCTGGGAGCCCCCTTTAATAAGGGGGCCCCCAGATCCCGGCCCCCCACCCTATGTAAATGAGTATGGGGTACATGGTACCCCTACCCATTTACCTAGGTAAAAAGTGTCAGTAATAAAACACAACACAGGTTTTTAAAATAATTTATTAAACAGCTCCGGGGGGGGGGTCTTCTTCCGTCTTCGGGGGTCCCTCCGGTTCATCTTCTCCCGGCGTCCGGTTGGTTCTTCTCCGCTCTCTGGCCTCTTCTCCCGGTGTCCCAGGTCTTCGGCCGGCCCCTCCGCTTTCTTCAGGTAGCTCTATTGCCAGCGGAGGTCCGGACTTCTGGGCTTCTTGGCTTCTTGTGTTCTCTTCTCTTCTCTTCCCCCAGATGTTGACACGACGCTCTCTCCGGCTGGACTGGTCTCTGAGGGCTGCGTTGTGACTTATATAGGCGGAGACCCCGCCCCCATATGATGTCACAGTCCCTGGGCATGCTGGGACTGTGACGTTTTAGGGGGCGTGGTCGACCATGTACCCCATACTCATTTACATAGGGTGGGGGGCCGGGATCTGGGGGCCCCCTTATTAAAGGGGGCTCCCAGATTCCGATAAGCCCCCGCCCGCAGACCCCGACAACCAACGGCCAGGGTTGTCGGGAAGAGGCCCTTGTCCTCATCAACATGGGGACAAGGTGCTTTGGGGGGGGGGCGCAGGGCGCCCCCCTCCCCCAAAGCACCCACCCCCCCATGTTGAGGGCATGCGGCCTGGTACGGTTCAGGAGGGGGGGGGCGCTCGCTCGTCCCCACCCCCCTTCCTGACCGGCCAGGCTGCGTGCTCAGATCGGGGTCTGGTATGGATTTTAGGGGGACCCCACGCCGTTTTTTCGGCGTAGGGGTTCCCCTTTATAATCCATACCAGACCTAAGGGCCTGGTATGCCCCGCGCTCGCCGCAATAGGAAGATTTGTTTTTCCTATTGCAGCGAGCGCGAGATGCAGTAACCTGCTCCTCCGTCGTATCTGGTCCTTCGGACTAGCATACAGACGAACGGGCTTTCCGTCAGGAACTGAGTCTGGCGGAGGTACGACGTAAAGATTTGAAGCAGGCTTCAAATCTAAAGTACGTCGGATTTCCGCAAAAATCCGACCGAAACGGTCCGTCGGAAGTCCGATGGAGACCACACACGGTCGGACTTTCCGCCGGACTTTGTCCGGCGGCGTCCGTCGGACTTTTGCAGGTGAAAAGTCCGACCGTGTGTACGCGGCATTACAGATGAAAAAATAGGAAACAAGTCCCGAACAACCCACCATGCAGGTAGTAGCTTTAGTGTACCATAATGTCGCAGGGTCACATAGAACAGTATCATATCATTTATTACCAAAAAAAAAAACGAGAAAAAAAACCCCACACAAAACAAACAAAAACCAAAAAAAACAAAAAAAACACAAGAAAGAAAAAACACACGCGCATTCCAGACTTCTGGATGCAAAACACATTCCCGCAGGAAGATGAAAAAAGGGGAGAAGAACAAAAATCCATCCAGGGTTGAGCCTGGGCATAAAGCCCTACAGTGGAGGAGTTCTTTATTTGTTGTTTTTTGTATCCCGCTTATACACTTAGTACCCATGCACAACAGAAAAACCCGCCTTTAGTTATTGTTGTAAAAAAAAAAAGTTAGCGGAGGAGAAGAAAGAAAAAAGGGGGAAGAGATGGGGAGGGATAGGGAAGGAAAGGGGGGAGAAGGGGAAAAGAAATGAGAGCTAAGAGGTTACCAAAAAAAAAAAAGGCAAGAAATAGGACAAAAACACTTTTCCCATTCACATTTCCCAATCACAACCTTGTCGCATCCTAGTCGCTTCTTAAGGGAGTATTCCCCCCTTTCCCTCCCCCCTCTAAACAATTCCATTTCCGTGCACATCACAAGAACTAGTAGTGCTAATAATTGATGACATGTGCTGTTCATTCTTATCAAGCCAGGATGCTGCCGACTTGGAACTATCAAAAAAAAAGTTTCTCCTCTAGCTATAATCCTTAATTTAGCAGGATAAAGCATGGCGTATTGAATTTGAATATCCCGAAGGCGTCTTTTAACATCTGTAAATTGAGCACTTTGCCTTTGAACCTCAGCAGAGTAGTCCAGAAAAAAGGAATTTTTTGAACCATTGACTTCAATGTTACCCTTGATACGGGCCAACAATAGAATGTTGTCTCTGTCCCTGTAGTGGAGCATTTTTAGGATCAGTTGCCTAGGGGTTTTACCTGGAGGAAGGGGTCTAGCAGGGATACGGTGCGCTCTCTCCAGTGAAATTTTGTTTGTCAAACACTTGCAGCAACCACTTCTCTATGAACTCAGTTGGCTTCCCTTCCATGCGTTCAGGCATACCAAGGATTCGAACGTTATTTCTTCTGAGTCTATTCTCGAGGTCATCTATGCGATTTACACAGCGACCAGATTGCAAACCCACTAAGCCGTAGCTCCAGACTGGCAAAAAAGACAAGGGAAGGGAGGCAGCAGCAAAGGCTGGAAGGATTTGCCTGGAACTCGGCTCGGGACTTAAACGGGATACCGAATAAACCTGGTATGTCTACAGCATTTTTCCCTTCCATGCGTTCAGGCATACCAAGGATTCAAACGTTATTTCTTCTGAGTCTATTCTCGAGGTCATCTATGCAATTTACACAGTGACCAGATTGCAAACCCATTTCCTTAAAATCTCTCTGAATTCGACCCATTTCATCCTCCAAAGTGGCAACTCGCCCCTCCACAGCTGATGTTCGCTCACGCACTTTCTGCATGTCCTGGCGCATTACAGTCACATCCTCCCTAAGATGGTTAAACTGAATGGATAGAGATGTCAGGGTATAATTAAAGTTTTGTACTGCCAGAAACACGTCCCTAATTGTCGGCTCTCTCATTAAATCAGCCTGGAGAGGCAGAGCAGCAGCACCAGAAGCATTTGAATCTGTACTCCCCTCCTTTTCCCCTTATGTCTCCACAGTCTCATTTTTCACCTGGGAGAGGTGAGAGGTAGTGTGAGCATGTGAGAGGTGGATGTGTAACACCGAGCTCCCGCTGACGATAAGCTTAATTACTAGCTAGGAGGAGAATACCAGGCACTTTTTTTCCTTCTCTTGCGGATCGCTTTGTTTGGGGCTTCCCCACTGAAAACTGACTGACTGACTGCCGTTGTGCTGATTGAAGTTTCTTTTGTGCCCTGCTGATTGAGCAGACAAGGCTTTGTGTCATCTGCCTTCTGCCTACCACCTTCTGTGATCTACTACATTTCCCAGAGTGCACCCTGCAGTCCCATACAGTAACGAGAGCGATGGGGAAGCGTCTCAAGGGAGCTGAAGTAAATGGAACTGCTGGGGAAACAGGTGAGAGGGGCACACAGGAGAATGTCACTAAGCCGTAGCTCCAGACTGGGAAAAAAGACAAGGGAAGGGAGGCAGCAGCAAAGGCTGGAAGGATTTGCCTGGAACTCGGCTTGGGACTTAGACGGGATACCGAATAAACCTGGTATGTCTACAGCATCTAGCATTTCTAGCATTCCTAGCATGTCTGAAATGTTTACTGAAGCCCCAGCCGATAAAGCAGTAGAAGTGTTGGAGGAGATGAGAAGACTTGGAAAGTCTGTGAGTGCTGTGAGTTCTGTGCCATGTGAGGAGACGGAGGGGGCTATACAAATAGAGGAGCTAGATTCTACCATCAAAAAGACAAAATAAGCCCGATGTTGGCCTCTAAACTATTCACCGAGCCCATGTTCCCACTTTATTTCTAGGATAAGAGTAGCCGGTGACCCCCCTGCGGCTGACCCCAACAAAGTTTTGCAGGCCTTCTGGGACTTCCACACCAACCTATATGCCAAACCCACCAAGAATAAGGATCCTTTAACACCCAGATTTTTTCGGGACCTCCCGATACCTACACTTTCAGCCGAACATAGGGAGGTTATGGAAGCATGCATCTCTGTTGAGGAAATAAGGGAGGTCGTTAAAAACCTCAAAACAGGCTGGGCCCCTGGACCTGATGGTCTTTCAGTGCCATACTATAAGGCCTTTGCGGACTATTAGCTCCCCATATGGCTAAATTCTTCAACATGAAAGCTCAGGGATCCCCCTTAGACCCCCAACTCAATGCGGCCTACGTAACAATAATTCCCAAACCAAAGAAAAATCCAGAAGAAGTTGAGAATTATAGACCAATCTCCCTCATAAATAATGACCTCAAGATTTGAACGAAAATATTGGCCAACCATTTATTAGTCGTTACGTCCATAAGGACCAGGTAGGGGCCAGACCAAATCAATCGGGATGAGATGGGGGCCCCAAACAGGAAGGGATGCTGCTATCCTTAGACCTACACAAGGCCTTCGACACAGTTGAATGGCCTTACCTTTTTGGGTTATTAGAGCGGTGGGGATTTGGAAATCACTTCTTGGGCACCCTACACTCCCTCTACTCCAATCCATTGGCACATATTCGCCTCTGCGGGCACTACTCCAGACCCTTTAATATTGTACGGGGCACTAGACAGGGTTGCCCCCTATCCCCTTTAATATTTGCCATGGCCATTGATACACTTGCAGTGGTGATATGTTCCAATCCCAATATCCAAGGAATTTCCTGTGGACCCCTAATACACAAATGCGGCCTATATCTAATGTTGTAAAGCGCTGCGTAAACTGTCAGCGCTATATAAATCCTGTATAATAATAATAATAATATTCGCTGACGATATGCTTTTGTTCGTAACCTCACCTATCACATCCCTCCCCAACTTATGTAGACTCCTAAATTACTTTGCTAATGTGTCAGGCCTAAGGGTTAATTATGACAAATCCCATGCCCTCAACATATCTTTGAAACCAGCCACAGTGGAATCATTGAAAAACTCCTTTAAGTTTAAATGGAACGACTCATCAATAGAATATCTAGGAATTCATCGCCAGAGTTGACCAACTATACCCAGTGAACTTTCCACCCACATACAAGAAACTTGAGTCGAAGCTAAAGACCTGGGGCAGTAAAGAGCTTTCCTGGCTAGGGAAGATCCACTCAATAAAAATGACACTCCTCCCCAGACTACTATATTTATTTAGAGCTATTCCAATTATCCTTAAGAGGGACCACTTGCAATCCCTTCAAAGGAAAATCAACAAGTACATCTGGGGAGGAGTCATAGACTACCAAATAATACTCTTTACAGGCTGCGTACATAGGGCGGACTAGGGCTACCAGGACTCATTTGGTACTATCAGGCAGCGAGAATCGCCCAACTCTCAACTGTATTTTTTAGAACAGAAAAACCGGATTCGATCCAAATTGAAAGACAATCGGTTCCTAATAATACTCTTGACTACTTATTATGGATCCCTTCAAGAGACAGACCCCCTGTACTCTTGCCGATACTTTCACAATCCATGACCCTTTGGAACAAATTAATGACCCAACCTTCATTAACCTCTGACTGCCGCCCACTGGCTCACATTTTCAATAACCCTGAATTCACTCCTGGTCTAAACATAACATCTTTCAAATAGTGGTTGGACAAGGGGCTGTATCGGATAGGTCACTTCTTTACAGCGACAGGCCCATTAACTTTAAAATTCTGCGAACAACAACTGGACATCCTGAGGAGGGAACACTTTAGGTTACTTCAAATACAACACTTTCTACATAAAATTTGGATAGGGAAACCCATCCCACCTAGATTCACCCCATGGGAATCTTGGATAAGACAAGCCACGAATCAGAGGGGTGGAATTTCTGTTATATACCAATCCCTGGCTCAACAGGAAGACAAAACCCCTTATATGTCTGCATGGGGAAATGATCTCCAAATTCAATGGGATCTTGATAAATGGCGAACATCCTTTTCCAGAGCCTATAAGGTGATAAATAATATTTCCCTAATAGAATCAAACATCAAAGTGATGACCAGATGGTATCTCACACCTTCTAAATTAGCCCACATGTTCCCCACTGCTAACCCACGGTGTTTCAGGGGATGTGAACTAAATGGCTCCATGGCCCACATATGGTGGGAATGTCCCAAAATCAGGTAATTCTGGAAGAGAATGTTTGTCCTAATTCATAAAGTGATGGGGCAACAGATCTCCAGAACTCCCGCAGTGGCCCTCTTGAACGCCAATGTCCCAGGAGCTTCTAAATGGACTCGCAAATTAACCCACTGCATACCCCTAAGCGCTAAGCTGACAATTGCAAAGGCCTGGAAACAGCCCAAGGTGTCTTTTATTGTTGCCAAGCGGAAAATTTCATGGATGATGTCCCATGAAAAATTGACCAGTGTTCTGCTAAACTTCAAAGCACAGTTTGAATCCATCTGGGAACCCTGGGTCAATCATGTAGTTCTCTCCCTCGACCTGGGATGCAAACATACCAAGCAAGCGTCAACACCCTTGCTCCTTCTTGATGCTAGATGAGTGGCTCATCAACCCCATCCCTCATCTCCCCCTCCTCTATTCCTTATTGTTGCTTTTGATTTGTTGGATTCACCTAGTTTAGTTGTGATGCGACCAGATAATACGTACCATATGTCAATATTGTACGAATGCTTCCATTCTCAAGTGTTAAAACCATCCTTAGGGGCCTGTAGGCCAAACAAACTTCTCCACTTATCTAATGTGGTGCTCTGTATCTCCTATCAGTCTCTGTTGTGCCCCGGGGGTCTCGGAGGGGCTACCTCGGCACAGTTTGATCACTTTAGGGGTGTCAGGGGGGCATTCCGGGACAACTGGGGCTAGACTTTGCATGAAACGAGTACCACGAGGCCTCCTTTAGAAACCATTTGTTCCTTCAATCATAACAAATCTTGAGGTGCCATACTCCTCAGTCATGACATGTGCCCCTTCCTTACCTACTATAGGCATTCTTTGATTTGTTAGGTCTTGGCGCATCGTATTCTGTCTTTATGCATTGTCTGTACTTGTTCTTGTATTGTTGGAAATAATAACAAAAACTTTGAAAGAAAAAGTCTTTGGGGACCTGGGTCAGGGGACATGTATCAATGCAAAAAAACGTTTTAAAAATGGCCGTTTTTTTTTGGGAGCAGTGATTTTAATAATGCTTAAAGTGAAACAAAAAAAGTGAAATATTCCTTTAAATTTTGTACCTGGGGGGTGTCTATAGTATGCCTGTAAAGTGGTGCATGTTTCCCGTGTTTAGAACAGTCCGAGAGCAAAATTACATTCCTAAGGGAAAAAAGTCATTTAAAACTACTCGCGGTTATAATGAATTGTCGGTCCCGGCAATACAGATAAAAGAAGTCATTGAAAAAAATGGCATGGGATCCCCCCAGTCCATTACCAGTCCCTTTGGGTCTGGTATGAATATTAAGGGGAACCCAGAGCCAAAATGTTTTAAAAAAATGGAGTTGGGTCCCCCCAAAAATCCATACCAGACCCTTATCTGAGCACGCAACCTGGCAGGTCGCAGAAAAAGAGAGAGCGCCCCCCCCCGAACTGTACCAGGCCACATGCCCTTAACATGGGGAGGGTGCTTTGGGGTAGCCAAAGGGCCTCATCCCCACAACCCTTGCCCGGTGGTTGTGGGGTTCTGCGGGTGGGGGCCTTATCGGAATCTGGAAGACCCCTTTAACAAGGGGACCCCCAGATCCCTGCCTCCCCCTGTGTGAAATGATAACAGGGTATAAATGTACCCCTACCATTTCACAAAAAAGTGTCAAAATGGTAAAAATGACAAGGCCTGGCTTGGGACAAGTCCTTTATTAAAAATAAAAAAATAAAAATGTCCCACAAAGTCTTCTTCTTCTTCTCTTGCTCGCCGATGGACCAAAAAAGAAAAAAAACTTGACTGACCCTCTTCCATGGGAGGCTCCCGCCATATGACGTGTCTTCACTTCAGTTCTTTTATAACTGAGGGTGGGGCCACACGGTGATGTTCCCAGGTGACTCCACCCCCCTCTGAAACACGGTGATTTCCCTATGGCTTTCCTGGGGCATCAGAGGTTTTACATAAAAAAGTTACGTTTTTTAAATTTTGGCGCAGGGTTCCTCTTAAAAACCATACCAGACCTGAAGGGCTTGGTATGGAATTTGGGGGGACCCCACGCAATTTTTTTTAAAGTTTGGTTCAGGGTTCCCCTTAATATTCATACCAGACCCAAAGGGACTGGTAATGGACTGGGGGGATCCCATGCCATTTTTTTCAATGACTTCTTTTATCTGTATTGCCGGGACCGACAATTCATTTTAGCCGCGAGTAGTTTTAAATTACTTTTTCTCCTTTAGAAATGTCATTTTGCTCTGGGACTGTTCTAAACACGGGAAACATGTGCCACTTTACAGGCATACAATAGACACCCAAAAAAACAAAAAAATACTGCGCTACCTATAGAAACTATCCCCCCAAAAAGCAGCAGTTAAACAGTGAGATGTGCACTAAAATAACTAATAAAAAAGAAATAACCGCGCTAAATATAAGTGAAACACGTTAAGCAATCACAAAGACCTCCGTGAGGAAGTACATATATAAATACAATACAAATACAAATACGTTTCACCACAAATGGCATCGTCTGGGGGACGATGCCCCCAGACGACGCCATTTGTGGTGAAACGTACGTCGGGAGGTTGATGCTCTGACGTCATCGCCATTTTCAGTGTGGACGGGTGCTCGCCATGCCGGCCGGCTGTTTGCTGTATTTTTACATACTCATGTGAGTTTTCTACCTTTATCTATTAAATCGTTTTTATCAGTATTACACTATGGCCAGTTCCTTTTTATTTACATGCCTGTGAGATGTCATTTTGGAGTCTCTGCTGTATCCCCCGGTTCCTGCCGCAAGCAGTCCAGAACGCCAATGGATCTCTCATACTGCTATTGAACATAAGCTGTGGTTGGCTTGCCTTGCGGTAAGCGCATTATTTGCCTGGTGGTGGATCACGTAGTGTGGTGTGGTTAACCAATACTGAACACAAGCTGTTGTTGGCTTGCCTTGCGGTAAGCGCATTATTAGCCTGGTGGTGGACACATAGTGTGGTGTAGTAAACTGATACTGAACACAAGCTGTTGTTGGCTTGCCTTGTGGTAAGCGCAATATTTGCACGGAGTGTTGGGTCTCATCTTCACCTACGGAGTTTGCTAGTGTTCACTCTGAGTTCCCTTTTTTTTTTCCTGCTGTATCTTTATGCACTGGTGTAAGTTTTCTACCTTTTCTAAACTTTGATTAGTTTAACAGTATTACACTATGGCCAGTTTCTTTTTATTTACATGTCTATGAGATGGAAGTTTGGTGTCCTCATTACATCCTTTCAGCTACGATATATACAATCTAAGAGTACCATCTGGATTCTCCACACCAAGACGTGATACAGGCTGGTGTTCGCTTGCCTTGTGGTAAGCGCAATTATTGTGTATTTGCGGATACTGTATGGGTTGTCACTCATATTTTTTACACCATTGACTCTGGTTGGATTCACCCAAGGGGTCTTTCTTGGACTGATTTCAGATCATTACTTCACATTTTTATTTTCTGGTACTATATATACTTATTTTTTTACACTTATTTTTATTCGCAAACATTACATACGGACACTCATGTTTGATTCATACATACATATGTTGACCCATGTACTTTTCAGAATTTAATTTTCAATATTTTTCAACATTTTTGTATTTATATATGTACTTCCTCACGGAGGTCTTTGTGATTGCTTAACATGTTTCACTTATATTTAGCGCAGTTATTTCTTTTTTATTATACAATAGACACCCCCCCAGGTACAAAATTTAAAGGAATATTTCACTTTTATTGTTTCACTTTAAGCATTATTAAAATCACTGCTCCCGAAAAAACGACAGTTTTTAAAACTTTTTTTTTGCATTGATATATGTTCCCTGGGGCAGCACCCAGGTCCCCAAACACTTTTTATGACAATACCATGAATATAAGCCTTTAAAATTAGCACTTTTGATTTCTCCCATAGACTTTTAAAGGGTGTTCCGTGGCTTTCGAATTTGCGAACAGTCGAACACCCGATGTTCGAGTCGAACTTACGTTCGACTCGAAAATCGGGCTCATCCCAAGCACAGATTGATTGTAGCTTGTTAGCGAAGTCTTTGGGTTGTCAGTAATAAATGACTGATCCCGTCCTAGACTCCTCCCTCACCTCAGAGTAGCAGGTTCTCCACTGAAACCAATTGGCTTCCCTTTCTCTTCTGTTCCCTTTCCTGTTGCTATCCATCAGGTGGGTTAAAAGGTTTATTGCTGTCTCAGGCATGGACTACACGGTCTCCCTGCACTTCTGTTTCCTTTTCTGCAGGAACCATGCTTCTCTTCATATCTTTTATTACCTTTTAGTGCTAGGGGGTTATAGCCCTTTTATCTCTTGCCCCCCTCTACTTTCTGGCTTTTCTACTCCCCCTCTTCCTCTCCTTTCCCCGCTTCAACCCAGTGCTTTTCTTTTCTATGCCTCTTTTGCCCTTGATAGTTCATCTGCCCACTTCGTCTCCACCTTTTTCTGGACCATACTTCTCTGACCATGCACTGTAGCAACACTTGTTCAGCTCCCCTCTCTCTCAAAGTCTTCTCCCTTAATACCACAGGGCTAGAAATACAAAGACTCCTGGGTCTACCCTTCCCCATCTCAAGCCACCTTCCCATACTTGGCAACCCAATGTTCCCCCCTTCTATGGATCACAAGGCCTTTGCTCAGTGGTCATCCTCCGGCCTAACAACCAACTCTAAAGTCATTTTCGGAACTGAGTAAACAGTACTTCCTCATGCCATCACAGGTGTTTCTCTATCATCAGCTAACCAGCTACCTCAGATCCTGCTTCAGCCTATGCCAAAACCATTGTCAGCGCTCTTTTATTGATGCCCTAATAGATCGGGACCAGTACTCTATATCAGAGATATACTCCAACCTCATCACCCATCAGGATTCAGAATACTACATTGTTCCCTTCAAACCCTGGATCTCTATCCTTGGCAACCAAGACTCACCGGAAAAGATCCTTGTGGGGTATCAAAAAATCTGCTCTCTGGTGATCTGCAAAACTTGGTGAGAAACCAGTTCAGAATCGCCCATCGGGTGTATCTCCCGTATGCCCTTGGTGAACTACTCCCAGACCATCCCTTTTCCACAGATTATGGACCTGTCATGCAATCTCCACCTTTTGGGACAAGGTGTTGAAATACATTGATAAGTCTCAGCAATTACTTCTACCTAAGGAACCTCTGTTATGCCTTTTCAGCTGTGATACCTCCTCGTCAATGCCTACCTGTGACTCTCCTCCTCAATGGGTTCATATCTGCCTTCTGACAGCTTGCAGGAAAAATAATGCAAGCTTGGATCCACCCTTCTCCGCCTGAAATTGCCTCGGTAAAACAAGCACTCTTAACCTTATTTTACATTGAGAAATTAGACACTATCACCCAACATTCTACATCGCTGAAACGCTTTATTGCAAGATGGCATGGCTTCATGGAACACTCTTTCTCTCCAGAAGAAATCTCTTTTCACATGAATCCCTTCCGCTATACAGACTGGTACCTGCATGCAGACCTTGCTAATACACTGGGTAAACTTATGATCCAGGACACCTCCAATGCCTTAACACCTCATATCCCCTCCCCTAGGCTTTCAACCTAATCTATGTGATTAAGTAGTACATTATTTGATGTGAAATGTTTGATATTTCTTCATAATTTTATTAATCTTTCTACCCGTTTCCGAGGTGACTTGCTTCCACTCCTTTGGCCACCACTTTGGCAGAACCACCAGTTAGTTACTCTTGTTGGACCAAATACTGTGTTATTAGTTATCTTGGTAATGTTTGTAGGCTCTAAACCACACAGTTTTATCCTGCTTACTATGTAGTATTATGTCTTTTACTTTGTTGCCTTTACTGGCAGACTACTCCTGCTTCAACAAATCTTATACATTTATATGAAAATGTAATAAATATAAAAAAAAAAAAATCACAGGGCTTAACGTCCCTGAAAAGCGTAGGAGAGTTCTTTCTAAAGCATACCGACATAGATCACAATTTTTTTTTCCAAGAGACAAACTTTAAGTAGTGCTTCAGTCCCATGCCTGTTTAATTGATAATTACCTAAGGCTTTCAAATCACATGCGCTGACCCCAAGACTAGGGGGATGTCGATTCTACTTTCTAAATCCTTGCCAGTTCACCTTACTGATCAGTTAATGGACCCTAAAGGGGACTTTAATATCCACCTGAACCCTCTCTTGGATAATACTACTGGAATATCTTCCCTCCCCTCTCATGCCCTTCACCAAATTAAAATTCAGCTTTCTTGCCTTGAATGATACTTGGCGGGCTCTACATCCCAAAGATAGGGATTACACACTTTTTTCTTCCACCCACATCCGCTATTCTAGATTAGACTACCTATTTCTTTCCCAAGCAGACATGACTTTTTTGCACAGTGCTACCATCGAAGTATGGTCCTTACGAGCTGGGAAACAAACCTGGTAGACTATTGGTTAGAACCACTCAGCAACGCATGATTGCCTCCACGGTTCACCATATTGTGGATTCGTCTGGTGTGATTTATTCTAAAAATGAGGATATTGCCCATCAGTTTGAACACTTCTGCTGTGATCAATATAATCTTAAACCACAGAAGTCTGCCCCTCTGCTGGTTAGCCAGTGCCATGGCTTGATGCAGGACTTTTTGCGGCACTATGGACCTTCCACCTTGTCCACCACTGATACGGTCTGGAAGCCCTATTATCTTTGGAAGAATATGTTGCAGCATTGAAATGTATGAAACCAAGGAAAAAAACAGTTCTGGATGGCTTCCTGGTGCAATATTATAAAAGATTTTTGAACCACCTGTCCACAGGCTTCCTTAGGGCATTTAATTTGCTTCCCACTAACTCTTCTACCTTAGAGCTCCTCTTGGAGGCATATATAACTGTGGTCCCTAAGGAAGGTAAGAAGCCCACTCACGTTGCCAATTACCGCCCGAAATCCCTTCTCAATGTAGATGTCAAGATCTTGGAAACTCACTTGTCTTACCACATACCAGTTTGGATTGGCCTTGCTCAAGTTGGGTTTGTCCCTAGCAGAGAGGCCAGGGATAACACCAAAAAAGCCCTGGACTTACATCATTGGCTTACCTCCAGCCCTACTTTGTCACCTTTTTTCTTTACTTTTTACAAGGCCATGTGTTGGCTTTTATCACGTACCTGGTAGAAGAGCCTGAATGGACGAGCAAGGCCTCCCTTACCACTCTGACTTAGGGCCCCTGATAGAGCAAACAGGAGGCACCAAAGTACAGAGTCGCACGAGTGCCAGAAAGTCTTTGGTGGTAGCAGGGTAGCGGGTCCGGTCGTACTGAAGAGACACAGGGAAGCTTCCGCAGGAGACTAGCAGATGGCAGCAGGTGCAGATGACAACGGCAAGCAGCAGGGTCAGACAGGCAGGGTCATACACGGCAGATCAAATCGGGTACTAGGAGCAGGCAGGATCGTAGTCAGGAACAAGCCGGGTCAAACCAGATCAGCAGTGCAGTAGCCAGGGAGAAAGCAGAAGATTAGTCACAGGACAAGCCGGGGTCGGTACAGGCAGAGTTCAAGGGAAGGTAACAAGACGGGCCAGGAGTCAGGATACAGGTTCACAGGATACTGGACACTCAGAAGCTGAAGACAAGGCAGCGCCAGGCCAAGCACCAGCTGGACTTAAATAGGTCGTTTGGCGCCAACGTGAACGAGCGCTAGTGCGCGCGTTAGATACGTACGGAAGTGTGCAGGTGCCGATCGTATCTCAGGAATGCGTGACAGCCACTGTTTGCGCTCTTGTTCGCGCATGCGCACGTCTAAATGCCAAAGCCCGGTTTCTGTGTGCAACAGGAATATGTCTTCCTCTGTGCCTTAGACATCTTCGAGGCTGTCTGCTGATGGGTGTATCCTGACATTGCCCCCCTCCAATGGGCAGCCTCCGGATGCCCAACTGGGCTAGTCTTTCCGGATGGTTTTGACAGAATGCTTGGATAAGTCTGTTGGCATGGATATTGCCCTCTGGCTCCCATGAATTTTCCTCAGGTCCGTACCCTTTCCATTTGACCAGGTACTGGTCCTGATTCTGTCTCTTCCTGCAATCCATGATCGCCTCGACCTCGTACTCCTCTTCCCCATCTACCATTACAGGTGCAGGAGGATTACTACTTCGTTCGGGAAATGGATCTGGACTAGCAGGCTTCAGTGGAGATATATGGAAGACTGGGTGGATTCTGAAAGAATCCGGGAGTGCCAACTCATAAGCCACGTTATTGATCCTTTTCTTCACCCTGAAGGGTCCCACAAACCTAGGGCCCAGTTTTCTGGATGGGCAGGCTAATTTCAGATTAGTCGTAGCTAACCAGACCGGATCACCAGGTTCCAAAATCAACTCTCCCCGCTTCTTCTTGTCAAAGGATTTTTTATAGTCTTCCTGAGCCTTGGTCATCGTCTTCTGTAATAACTGATTGTTGGTCCTGAAAAAGTTTATTGTGTCCTGAACTGCCGGAACAGGGCATTCTGGAGCGGAGGCAGTCAAAAATGAGGGTTGGAACCCATAGTTGGCGAAGAATGGGGCTTGTTTGATGGCAGAGTGCTCTGAATTATTATACGCAAACTCCGCCAGAGGTAATAGTGCCACCCAGTCATCCTGTGAGAAGGAAGAGAAACAACGTAAGTATTGCTCTAACGTCTGGTTGGTCCTTTCCGTTTGACCATTGGTCTGGGGATGGTAAGCTGAGGAAAAGGATAGCTCGATTTTCAAGGATTTACACAAGGCTTTCCAAAATCTGGATGTGAATTGTACCCCGCGGTCCGACACGATATTGGCAGGAAGTCCATGTAGTCTCACAATTTCTTTAATAAAGACCTGCGCTGTCTCAGAAGCAGACGGGGTACCCTTCATGGGTAGGAAATGTGCCATCTTCGACAACCGATCTATGACTACAAAGATGGTAGAGTAACCTTCGGAAGGAGGGAGCTCAGTGATAAAATCCATAGAGATCATCTGCCAGGGTCTATCTGGAACTGGTAAGGGTCTCAACAATCCCCAGGATTTTGTTCGGCTATATTTATTTCTGGGGCAGGTTTCAATGTACTTCTTGCAGTCTTCTTTTAAACAAGGCCACCAAAAGGTACGCTGTAAGAGTTCAGTTGTCTTGTGGACTCCAAAGTGTCCTGCAAGGGCATGGTCATGGCAGAGACCCAAGGTGGGGACTCGTAGGCCTTCAGGCACAAAGATCTTGTTGTTGTGCCATAAAAGGCCATCTTTAGCTTGTAGCGTCATCTCAGGAGATG
This sequence comes from Lithobates septentrionalis, assembly GCA_037952835.1. Taxonomy (NCBI): domain Eukaryota; kingdom Metazoa; phylum Chordata; class Amphibia; order Anura; family Ranidae; genus Lithobates; species Lithobates septentrionalis. Next base: position 3,938,784 of record JBBDGP010000278.1, on the reverse strand, counting down.
GTGAGACATTAATAGTGGCTTGTCTAATCTGTGACAACAAATCTTCCTGTAATAAAAGGAAATTTCTGGAAGGAAGAATGGTATCCGGAGAAACTGGTTCTTCTGTCGTGCCAAACATTCGGGATAGAGCATCCGACTTAATGTTCTTAGATCCAGGCCTGTAGGTAATGTGAAAGGTGAATCTTGTAAAAAAGAGTGCCCACCTGGCCTGCCAGGGTTTTAAGCGCTTTGCAACTCGCAGATACTCTAAGTTTCGATGGTCGGTGTAGATCAGGATCGGATGAGCTGCACCTTCCAGTAGGTATCTCCACTCTTCGAGAGCAGCTTTAATTGCCAGAAGCTCACGGTCCCCTACGTCGTAGTTTTTCTCTGCCGGGGACAACTTGCGGGAAAAAAATGCCACAGGATGTAATAGGGACTTGGCCCCTTGGCGTTGAGACAGAACTGCCCCTACTGCCGTCTCTGATGCGTCTACCTCTAGGACGAACGGCAGAGCAGGATCTGGATGACGTAATATAGGTGCAGCTGTGAAAAGACCTTTCAGAGTTTCAAATGCGGTTTGCGCCTCGGAAGACCACTGGAACCGTTGAGATTGTCTTGTCAGTTGAGTTATGGGAGAAATTATTGCGGAAAACCCCTTGATAAATTTTCTATAGAAGTTCGCAAATCCTACGAACCGTTGCACCCCTTTCTTGTCCGTAGGAGCCGGCCAATCCAGAATGGCCGAGACCTTCTGGGGATCCATCTTAATGCCACCTGTGGAAAGAACAAGGCCCAGGAACTGGATGCTTTGGCATTCAAATTCGCATTTTTCTACTTTTGCAAACAAGCCGTGCTGTCTGAGTCGAACCAAAACTTTTCTGACATGTTCTCGATGGGCTTCTAAAGAAGGGGAGAAAATCAAGATATCGTCAAGATATACAATAACAAATAAGTCTAAATAGTCCCGGAAAACATCATTAATAAAGTGCTGGAACGTTGCTGGGGCATTACATAGCCCAAAGGGCATCACCAAATATTCGAAATGTCCAAACCTGGTACGAAAGGCCGTCTTCCATTCGTCACCTTCACGAATACGTACCAGGTTATATGCCCCTCGCAAGTCTAACTTTGTGAAGATGACAGCAGAACGGAGTCTCTGAAACAACTCTGGTACTAGAGGCAAGGGGTATCGGTTTTTGATCGTGATTTTATTTAAGTCCCGGTAATCCACGCACGGGCGAAGGGAAAGATCCTTTTTCTCAACAAAGAAAATCCCAGCTCCGGCTGGGGATGTAGAGGGACGGATAAATCCCTTTCTCAGGCTGTCATCAATATAGATTTTCAAGGCGGCAAGTTCAGGTTCAGTCAAGGGAAAAATTCGCCCAAAAGGTATCTCGGCCCCAGGGAGGAGCTCGATGGGGCAGTCGTATGGTCTATGTGGAGGTAGGATCTCAGCTCCCTTCTTACTGAACACATCGGCAAAGTCTTGGTAGGGGGCTGGAATGGAAGAACGGTTTTCATCATCTGAGTCCATGCACAGCAAGGGGGATGGATGACAGAATGGTCTGGAGAAGCAATGTTGCTGGCAGTAGAGAGAGGGAAACTCGACTTTTCCGACATCCCAATGGATACAGGGATTATGTGCCTGGAGCCATGGCATACCCAGAATGATAGGGAACAGTGGTGAAGCTATGGCATCCAGACGTAACAGTTCTCTGTGGTCACCAGCAATAGTAGCTAATAATGGAACAGTCTCCTGGGTAACCGGACCAGATTTAATATGTGACCCATCTGCCAGGTGGATAGATAGTCCATGAGCTTTGGGTTGCAGAGGAATCTTATGTTGAAGAGCAAAAGTCAAATCAATGAAGCAACTGCAAGCCCCTGAATCTACAATAGCAGATACTTGGATCACTCTTCCTGAAAGTTGTAGTGAGATCTGTACGGCCAGGTGAGAAGACTTGGGAGGCCGGGAGGACTGGGTGGCAGGGAGAAAGGTCAGACATTTCCGAATCTTGGCAGGACAGGAACTCACATAATGGCCATCCCTTCCACAATACAGACACAAGTGGTTCTGACGACGGTACAGACGTTCCTCTGGAGAGAGGGAGGGATGGAACCTGCTGGGTTGAGCTGGACTAGATGGACCAGGCTCTTGTGGTAGCAGCCCTAGAGGCTGGAATCATTCAGTTGATCTCTCTGCGCTGCGTTCTCTCAGACGTCTGTCAATTTGAATTGTCAGGTCGATGAGTGCTTCTAAGGATTCAGGTACTCCAACACGAGCTAGTTCATCTTTTAGGGGTTCGGATAGTCCTAGTCGAAATTGGTAACAGAGAGCAGCACTGTTCCATTCGACGTCTGCGCTCCAGCATCTAAAGTCCGTTACATAGTCCTCAGCGGCTCGATGGCCTTGCTGGAGCGCATGCAGAGCAGACTCGGCCGTGGCAGTTCGCAGAGGGTCCTCGTAGATTCGAGCCATGGATGCAAAGAAAGTGGTCAGGCTTGACAGACAGGGATTGTCCTGTTCCATTAAACGGTGAGCCCAGGACTGAGGTTCACCCTGCAGGAGGGAGATTACAAACCCGACTTTGGTGATCTGCTGAGAGAAGGTCTGGGGCTGTAGTGAAAAATACAGGATACAGGCATTCTGAAAAGTCCTGAACTTGCCACGGTTGCCAGAAAACTTCTCTGGAATAGGAACCCGGGGTTCCGGTGACTGCATTACTAAAGCAGGTGTGGGAGAGAGTTCATGAATCCGTTCTTCCAGCTGGCTGTAACTTGCTTGCAGACTCTTGACTGTTTGGGTAAATGCAGTTAGGTGATAACACAGCTGCTCTACGGAGGAGGTTGCTCGTTCAGGCTCAGTCATGGCTGCCTTGTACTATCACGTACCTGGTAGAAGAGCCTGAATGGATGAGCAAGGCCTCCCTTACCACTCTGACTTAGGGCCCCTGATAGAGCAAACAGGAGGCACCAAAGTACAGAGTCGCACGAGTGCCAGAAAGTCTTTGGTGGTAGCAGGGTAGCGGGTCCGGTCGTACTGAAGAGACACAGGGAAGCTTCCGCAGGAGACTAGCAGATGGCAGCAGGTGCAGATGACAACGGCAAGCAGCAGGGTCAGACAGGCAGGGTCATACACAGCAGATCAAATCGGGTACTAGGAGCAGGCAGGATCGTAGTCAGGAACAAGCCGGGTCAAACCAGATCAGCAGTGCAGTAGCCAGGGAGAAAGCAGAAGATTAGTCACAGGACAAGCCGGGGTCGGTACAGGCAGAGTTCAAGGGAAGGTAACAAGACGGGCCAGGAGTCAGGTTCACAGGATACTGGACACTCAGAAGCTGAAGACAAGGCAGCACCAGGCCAAGCACCAGCTGGACTTAAATAGGTCGTTTGGGGCCAACGTGAACGAGCGCTAGTGCGCGCGTTAGATACGTACGGAAGTGTGCAGGTGCCGATCGTATCTCAGGAATGCGTGACAGCCACTGTTTGCGCTCTTGTTCGCGCATGCGCACGTCTCAATGCCAAAGCCCGGTTTCTGTGTGCAACAGGAATATGTCTTCCTCTGTGCCTTAGACATCTTCGAGGCTGTCTGCTGATGGGTGTATCCTGACTAGGGATGAGCCGAACACCCCCCTGTTCGGTTCGCACCAGAACATGCGAACAGGAAAAAAATTCGTTCGAACACGCGAACACCGTTAAAGTCTATGGGACACGAACATGAATAATCAAAAGTGCTAATTTTAAAGGCTAATATGCAAGTTATTGTCAATAAAAGTGTTTGGGGACCTGGGTCCTGCCCCAGGGGACATGAATCAATGCAAAAAAAAGTTTTAAAAAACGGCCGTTTTTTCAGGAGCAGTGATTTTATTAATGCTTAAAGTCAAACAATAAAAGTGTAATATCCCTTTAAATTTCATACCTGGGGGGTGTCTATAGTATGCCTGTAAAGGGGCGCATGTTTCCCGTGTTTAGAACAGTCTGACAGCAAAATGACATTTTGAAGGAAAAAACACATTTAAAACTACCGCGGCTATTGCATTGCCGTCAATACACATAGAAGTTCATTGATAAAAATGGCATGGGAATTCCCCACAGGGCAACCCCGAACCAAAATTAAAAAAAAAAAATGATGTGGGAGTCCCCCTAAATTCCATACAAGGCCCTTCAGGTCTGGTATGGATATTAAGGGGAACCCCAGCCAAAATTTTTTTAAAAAATTGACGTGGGGTTCCCCCTAAATTCCATACCAGACCCTTCAGGTCTGGTATGGATTTTAAGGGGAACCCCGCGCCAAAAAAAAAAAAAAAAACGGCGTGGGGTCCCCCTAAAAATCCATACCAGACCCTTATCCGAGCACGCAACCTGGCAGGCCGCAGGAAAAGAGGGGGGGACGAGAGTGCGGCCCCCCCCCCTCCTGAACCGTACCAGGCCACATGCCCTCAACATTGGGAGGGTGCTTTGGGGTAGCCCCCCAAAACACCTTGTCCCCATGTTGATGAAGACAAGGGCCTCATCCCCACAACCCTGGCCGGTGGTTGTGGGGGTCTGCGGGTGGGGGGCTTATCGGAATATGGAAGCCCCCTTTAACAAGGGGACCCCCAGATCCCGGCCCCCCCCCCTGTGTGAAATGGTAAGGGGGTACTTACCCCTACCATTTCACAAAAAAACTGTCAAAAATGTTAAAAATGACAAGAGACAGTTTTTGACAATTCCTTTATTTAAATGCTTCTTCTTTCTTCCTTCATCTTCTTCTGGTTCTTCTGGCTCTTCTGGTTCTTCCTCCGGCATTCTCGTCCAGCATCTCCTCCGCGGCGTCTTCTATCTTCTTCTCCTCGGGCCGCTCCGCACCCATGGCATTGGGGGGGAGGCTCCCGCTCTTCTCTTCATCTTCTTCTCTTCTTCATCTTCTTCTTCATCTTCTTCTTCTTCTTCTCTTCTTCCTTCTTCTCTTCTTCATTTCTTCTCCGGGCCGCTCCGCAGCCATGCTGGCATGGAGGGAGGCTCCCGCTGTGTGACGGCGTCTCTTCGTCTGACGGTTCTTAAATAACGGGGGGCGGGGCCACCCGGTGACCCCGCCCCCCCTCTGACGCACGGGACATGACGGGACTTCCCTGTGGCATTCCCCGTGACGTCACAGGGAAGTCCCGTCAAGTCACCGTGCGTCAGAGGGGGGCGGGGTCACCGGGTGGCCCCGCCCCCCGTTATTTAAGAACCGTCAGACGAAGAGACGCCGTCACACAGCAGGAGCCTCCCTCCATGCCAGCATGGCTGCGGAGCGGCCCGGAGAAGAAATGAAGAAGAGAAGAAGGAAGAAGAGAAGAAGAAGAAGAAGATGAAGAAGATGAAGAAGAGAAGAAGATGAAGAGAAGAGCGGGAGCCTCCCCCCCAATGCCATGGGTGCGGAGCGGCCCGAGGAGAAGAAGATAGAAGACGCCGCGGAGGAGATGCTGGACGAGAACGCCGGAGGAAGAACCAGAAGAGCCAGAAGAACCAGAAGAAGAAGAAGATGAAGGAAGAAAGAAGAAGCATTTAAATAAAGGAATTGTCAAAAACTGTCTCTTGTCATTTTTAACATTTTTGACAGTTTTTTTGTGAAATGGTAGGGGTAAGTACCCCCTTACCATTTCACACAGGGGGGGGGGCCGGGATCTGGGGGTCCCCTTGTTAAAGGGGGCTTCCAGATTCCGATAAGCCCCCCGCCCGCAGACCCCCACAACCACCGGCCAGGGTTGTGGGGATGAGGCCCTTGTCTTCATCAACATGGGGACAAGGTGTTTTGGGGGGCTACCCCAAAGCACCCTCCCAATGTTGAGGGCATGTGGCCTGGTACGGTTCAGGAGGGGGGGGGGGGGGGCGCACTCTCATCCCCCCCTCTTTTCCTGCGGCCTGCCAGGTTGCGTGCTCGGATAAGGGTCTGGTATGGATTTTTAGGGGGACCCCACGCCGTTTTTTTTTTTTTTTTGGCGCGGGGTTCCCCTTAAAATCCATACCAGACCTGAAGGGTCTGGTATGGAATTTAGGGGGAACCCCACGTCAATTTTTTTTTTAAATTTTGGCTGGGGTTCCCCTTAATATCCATACCAGACCTGAAGGGCCTTGTATGGAATTTAGGGGGACCCCCACATCATTTTTTTTTTGGTTCGGGGTTGCCCTGTGGGGAATTCCCATGCCGTTTTTATCAATGAACTTCTATGTGTATTGTCGGCAATGCAATAGCCGCGGGTAGTTTTAAATGAGTTTTTTCCTTCCAAATGTCATTTTGCTGTCAGACTGTTCTAAACACGGGAAACATGCGCCCCTTTACAGACATACTATAGACACCCCCCAGGTACGAAATTTAAAGGGATATTACACTTTTATTGTTTGACTTTAAGCATTAATAAAATCACTGTTCCTGAAAAAACGTCCGTTTTTAAAACTTTTTTTTTGCATTGATCCATGTCCCCTGGGGCAGGACCCGGGTCCCCAAACACTTTTTATGACAATAACTTGCATATAAGCCTTTAAAATTAGCACTTTTGATTTCTCCCATAGACTTTTAAAGGGTGTTCCGCGGCATTCGAATTTGCCGCGAACACCCCAAATTGTTCGCTGTTCGGCGAACTTGCGAACAGCCAATGTTCGAGTAGAACATGAGTTCGACTCGAACTCGAAGCTCATCCCTAATCCTGACAGCTTTCTTGTGGAATAACAAATTTGCATGGATTATTTGGGTGAAGCTTGTGCTGCTCAAGTCTACAGAGGGTATTGGCCTACCAAATTTACAACAATATTAGTGGACTTTACAACTGACTGGCAGATTCACACTCCCTGTAAAGGATGGGTTGGCTTGGAACTTTTAGTATCAGGTCTTGACTTGCGCTTGGAAACCTGGTTCCCCAGAAAACATGTGCCACCAGCACTTCTCTTAATCACATTATTGGGGTCACTTTGTGTGCCTTTGACAGGGCTTGTGACTCTTATGCGGTGTCCTCTAAACTCCGCCCTATCACTCCAGTCAGATGTTATCCGGAGTTCTCTTCCTGCCTACCCAAAGTCTTTCTGGCTGCTGAATGACTGTATACAGAGGTGTTGGCCAAACATTTTTTCTGCAGGGGCATCTTTCTGAGGTTTGCTGAGCTGGCAGAGATTTCCAACAATGCTTTGTTTCCTTTCTGGCCCTATCTCCAACTTAAACATTTCTTGGGTCACCCGTCTCGTAGGGACCACTTTAATATAATTCCTACGGTGCTGGAATTTCTGTGCTCTCGGACTACACTCCAGAGTCATATAATCTCGACTCCATATGCCTCTCTGTTTGGTGATCCTCCTTCTAGCCTGCAATCTGACTGCACTTACTAGGAGACTGAACTAGGCATTGATGCAAATAATGAAGGATCGGAGTGAGGGACTGATACATTTATGAGGGATCCTTGAACGTTTCCATCTAGGTGAAAGGCTATAAGATAAAAACCTGCAGGTATAAAATTATGTCCCTGCTTCAAAAAATCATGCCTACATTTCCCAACCATTGCTGGAGGTGCAGCCAGGAGGCGGGTACTTTTCTATAGATATTTTATTTCTACAAGAAACAAATTTTCAAGGGATTCAGCCCTCAGATCGACTATATTAGTGCCAAATACCCTACTTTCTTTTTATCAAGCAGTCCTGAGAAAAAAAGAGGTTTGACTATTTGCTTCTCAAAAAAGTTCCCTTTACACCAACCACTGTGATGAAGGACAAAGAGGGTAGTTTTCTACTCAATCAAATATTGAACAAATCTAATCCTTGTAAAGTGATCTAAAAAACATACTAAAGCATGTACATGGCCCCTATCCCCACAATGACCATATATTTACTCCTCTGCTCCCAAGTAAAAATTATTACTACACCTTTTTTGAACCATGCACCGGTACGATTGTCCCTTTCCAATTTATGGATCAAACCACAACCCTCCTCACGGCACCTTCTTTACCATCCGACCCATTTATTGTTAGTGAAATAGAATCAGAACTGCGCCTCTTTTTTTGGGAAAATTTGCCTGCAGACACATCTCCTATTACAAATTGGGCGGGCCTAAAGGCCACAATTCAGGGAAAATTTAAACAGCTAGCGGCCAGGACAAAGCCCAATAGGGAAATCACAAGTCCCCGCAGGTAGAACTCCAGCAGAAAATTAATATGGCATGTACAGCTCTGAATCTAAGCCTAACCACTCAGGCTAATAAATACATTTGGTGGTCCGGGCATAGGTATTACACCATGGGAGACAAACCTACTACACTTTTTTGGAGGAAATCTCCTCCAAACTTTCACACCAGCCTTACCAAGATTACATCTTACAAATGGCCAACTGATGCAAAATCCGCAACTCATCTTATGGGAATTTTATGACGTCTATTCGACACTCTATGCTAAACCAGACTCATTCTCAAAAACACAGATGGACAGCTTCTTTCATGATTTTCCGCTACCTACATTACAAAAGGCTCATATGCAGCTAATGGTCATTACTACAGGAAATATCATGAGATTCCTCATCTGTGTTCACTGTTTAATGAGATACAGAAAGGTATAAAACAAAGATTTTATTCATACTATACCAAAACCAGAGAAAGTTAATATAGATTGTGCAAACTATCCTCCCATCTCCGTGATAAATGTGGACCTGAAAATTATGACTAAGGTCCTAGCGGCTAAACTGAATTAATTTTTGGCCTATATACATCTCAATCAAGAGGGATTTGTCCTTAATAGACAAGCACCTGACCAGACAAGACGAGTGGTGGATATTGAATTGGGATGGGGCATGTTCTTATCCTTAGATATACTGTACACAAGGATTTTGATTCATTATTATGGGATTATCTCTTTTATGTTATGGAGCGGTATGGCTTCAGCCCCCTGTTGCTGTTGTTGCTATGGGTACTATATAACGATTCCACTGCGTTGTTGATGGTCAAGGGATATAGCTCTTAACTACTTACTATCCATAGGGGTACATGCCAGGGTTTTCCCCTCTCTCTGCTACTGTTTATTTTGGCCCTTGAACCCCTTCCCATTAAAATTTAAAAAAATACAGGGTATACATTGCAGAGACAGGGCTTTCACCCCAGGTCTTGCTCCCCAAACCTTTGGATGGTGGATTAATAAAGGTTTTCTGTGCATAGCAGATTTATGTGACAATAAGGGTGTAATTGCAAAGCAATTTTGGATTGGTCTGCATTTTAACGTTATAGGCAATTAGCGCATTATCTAAACTCCTTGAAACACAACTCAGATATAGTTTCCATGACATCCATGGAACTTCTGTGTAATAAGTTTTATAAAGAGTCAAGGGGTACAAATCAGAGATATATTCCATTTTAGCATTGATAGCAGCTAAACAACCTTACATGGGAGAGAGTTTTGGGTAAAACCTTGGAAATTCATGAGTGGAAAACATTGGCTCAAAATCCATCCAGGCTCCTCATCAATACCTTAATTATTGAAGCTAATTATAAGGTGCTGATGAGATGGTATATGGTCCCACTGGTACTCAGTTTCTGATTATCGACAAATTTGTCCCTAATTGGAGAGGTGAGTCCCATCTACGTGGGGTCTCAAGACATTCTGGATACATGAGTTGCGGTCCTACTCGCCTTATGGCATGAATGTCGAGTGGGACATCAACTCATTAATCAGTCAGGCCTGATTATTATTTTTTCACCTTCCACATTTTTTCACCTTTATCGTCTTGTGTCTGTCCGTCTGGGATGGTGGTTCATGCCAAAGTTAGGGCTGGCCACTTTCCCATACGGGACAATATCCCACTTTATTGGGTTATGGTGTCTATTTGTCACTATGGCGACCGTGGACACTATTCCCCATTCATCCAATAAGTCTGTATATGGTTCTCTTTTATTTCAATCATGGATTTCAGAAATTTTACCATCTTTATTTTTATTTCAGCTTCATTCTTAGGTTCATAGGTACACTTCCTGTCCCGGGGTCATTTTAATTTGGGGTCATTTGGCTCCATACGTTTCCCCGTACCGTTGGTGTCACTCATTTTGTTCTATGGGCCGCGCATGTGGGTAGTCCTATTCAAGACTTGACACAGCACCACCCACTTTCCTGGAGATTTATGCTGTCAGGGACTACTCGACACGTGATCCGTTGTTGTGCCCGCTGCACGGCATGATTGGCCATGCAGCTGATACTTACGTTGTCACGTGCCGCGTGTCTCCATTCTGGATGTATTATCGACATCTTGAATTTGCGGATGACGTCACTGTCAGCGTGGCAGTATGTTGCGGACACCTTGATGTGCTGCCGCGTGACATGATAGGCCACGTGGCTCACGCACGCCTGGACATGGGTTCCGGTATTGGATGTCTAGTCACATCTCTTGGGTGCGATGACGTTCATCGCACATCTGAGACGTGACACCACATTACATTGTAGACACATTTGTTTTGGCAAAGGAGAGTTGTGGTCTGAAGAAACCACTCTGCCACCTCCATCCCTAAATACAGTAAAAAGAAGAAAAGGACGGCCTTGGGACTTTGAGTGAGGTGGGAGAGATTCGGAACACTTTCACAATCAGTGCAAAAAATGTGTTTATTGTTCACAGAATGCTCAATACAAAAATGGGATCAGCAATAAGTGTGCGTTACCCGGCATGGTGGCCTAGTATTAAAGCATAAGTAAGAAACAAATACAGTTCGTTACACTAGATTTGTACATCCATAAGAAGTAATATACATAGTATACATATATCATCTGAATTAGTAAAATACATATTACACATGCATGGATAACAGTAGTATGTGACCATGTGGTGACCAACTTCAAATACCCAGTAGAGTGGGCATGCATGTGGCATCGGTATTGCCCTACGCGTTTCGCGAGTCTCCTCTCGCTCATCAGGGGCTGATGCATAGTTAGTATATCTAGAACAAAAAATATATTAAGAGTAATGAGGGTATGAAAATAACTAATGAGTAGGGGCACGCAAAATGGTTGGCCACGAAGGGTCCGTAATAAACGACCCCGTACTTACCACTTGACTGGGTTGGGTCACCGAAAGACCGGGTCCCAGGATGGCGGCAATGAGCAAAGCCGGCACGGGGGCTGAGGGGGAGTGGCAACCAACAACCGCTGCAGGACAGACCAGGGAGCACAGCAAGGACCGCAGGAGCTAATGTGGTAGGTGGTCTGGAGGTGTCCACAAACATAACTAGAAAAAATGTATATATAAGGATACATAAGTATAAACAAGTGTACCCAAAGTAGACTAGGTATAAGATCAACTCTAACCCTCAGGAGTAACTAAGAGGGGTTAAGAAGTAAGTATATGTATAGGGTTAACATTAATTCTTGATATGAATTTGATAAAAAATAAAAATAAAATAAATAGACCGTCATAATGACAAATAATTAAAGGCAAGGGCTGGAGGGAAGTGCAAACATACAGATAGATATATAATGTAAATGTAAAAAATTAGATATAAAAGTATAAATAGATCTAGATAGTGTAGGGGTGAATGTGTGTACCAACGAAGATGTTAAGTTGAATTAAAATAAGTAGTATTGTGTGTGGTGAGACAATAGGATAAAAATGGGTAAAAAAAGGGAGGGGGAATTGAAGGAATAATACCTGAGTGGAGGTGAAAAATCCCAGGCATAGATGGTGCTCTCACAGACCCAAAACCATGTCAGCATGCCAGCCGACCACAAATGCAGACTGTAGCCGCGCCGAGCCCCCGGATATACCCACAGCGGCCAAGGAAGCCACGCCCCCAGCGTCATGTACGGATGGCGATAGGCTGACGCTGGAAGCGTCAGCCAGAGAGGCCGGATGTGCATGACAGCAGCCGCTCACCTATACCGGGATGTTCCACACAGCCCAAGAACGCGGGGTCAGAGGACATCGCGTGTTGGGCGTGGAAAACATGACGCCGACGTGCAGGTGGCCCCGCCCGCCCGTGAAGACAGGCGGGGGCAGCAGGAGGTCAAGTAGACCTCCCTTTTACACGTCGCAGCCCCCAATGCCGGAAGCGCAGTGTCACCACCAAGCAGACCACAGCAGAAGGGAACCAACACAACCCGGAAGTAAAACTTGATTCAGGCTAAATATATTGATGAAAAATTTGTAGGTGAAAATGGACCAATGGTTAAAACCGACCACATTTTGGCCTAATGGGTGTCTTCCACCCGGATACATACAGACAAAGGAGAGTTGTGGTCTGAAGAAACCACTCTGCCACCTCCATCCCTAAATACAGTAAAAAGAAGAAAAGGACGGCCTTGGGACTTTGAGTGAGGTGGGAGAGATTCGGAACACTTTCACAATCAGTGCAAAAAATGTGTTTATTGTTCACAGAATGCTCAATACAAAAATGGGATCAGCAATAAGTGTGCGTTACCCGGCATGGTGGCCTAGTATTAAAGCATAAGTAAGAAACAAATACAGTTCGTTACACTAGATTTGTACATCCATAAGAAGTAATATACATAGTATACATATATCATCTGAATTAGTAAAATACATATTACACATGCATGGATAACAGTAGTATGTGACCATGTGGTGACCAACTTCAAATACCCAGTAGAGTGGGCATGCATGTGGCATCGGTATTGCCCTACGCGTTTCGCGAGTCTCCTCTCGCTCATCAGGGGCTGATGCATAGTTAGTATATCTAGAACAAAAAATATATTAAGAGTAATGAGGGTATGAAAATAACTAATGAGTAGGGGCACGCAAAATGGTTGGCACGAAGGGTCCGTAATAAACGACCCCGTACTTACCACTTGACTGGGTTGGGTCACCGAAAGACCGGGTCCCAGGATGGCGGCAATGAGCAAAGCCGGCACGGGGGCTGAGGGGGAGTGGCAACCAACAACCGCTGCAGGACAGACCAGGGAGCACAGCAAGGACCGCAGGAGCTAATGTGGTAGGTGGTCTGGAGGTGTCCACAAACATAACTAGAAAAAATGTATATATAAGGATACATAAGTATAAACAAGTGTACCCAAAGTAGACTAGGTATAAGATCAACTCTAACCCTCAGGAGTAACTAAGAGGGGTTAAGAAGTAAGTATATGTATAGGGTTAACATTAATTCTTGATATGAATTTGATAAAAAATAAAAATAAAATAAATAGACCGTCATAATGACAAATAATTAAAGGCAAGGGCTGGAGGGAAGTGCAAACATACAGATAGATATATAATGTAAATGTAAAAAATTAGATATAAAAGTATAAATAGATCTAGATAGTGTAGGGGTGAATGTGTGTACCAACGAAGATGTTAAGTTGAATTAAAATAAGTAGTATTGTGTGTGGTGAGACAATAGGATAAAAATGGGTAAAAAAAGGGAGGGGGAATTGAAGGAATAATACCTGAGTGGAGGTGAAAAATCCCAGGCATAGATGGTGCTCTCACAGACCCAAAACCATGTCAGCATGCCAGCCGACCACAAATGCAGACTGTAGCCGCGCCGAGCCCCCGGATATACCCACAGCGGCCAAGGAAGCCACGCCCCCAGCGTCATGTACGGATGGCGATAGGCTGGCGCTGGAAGCGTCAGCCAGAGAGGCCGGATGTGCATGACAGCAGCCGCTCACCTATACCGGGATGTTCCACACAGCCCAAGAATGCGGGGTCAGAGGACATCGCGTGTTGGGCGTGGAAAACATGACGCCGACGTGCAGGTGGCCCCGCCCGCCCGTGAAGACAGGCGGGGGCAGCAGGAGGTCAAGTAGACCTCCCTTTTACACGTCGCAGCCCCCAATGCCGGAAGCGCAGTGTCACCACCAAGCAGACCACAGCAGAAGGGAACCAACACAACCCGGAAGTAAAACTTGATTCAGGCTAAATATATTGATGAAAAATTTGTAGGTGAAAATGGACCAATGGTTAAAACCGACCACAGGTAACTGTTCCAATCTGTGGTCTTGAAAAAGACTTTGGTGTTCAAACTGTTGTTCATTTTAGTGATAGTTACATCAAGAAAATTTACTGTGGTATCACTGATCACATAATCCAATCGGATATTATTGGAGTTAATGTTCAACCGTGACACAAATTCCACTGCCGATTCCCTCGATCCCACCCAAATGAATAACAGGTCATCTATAAACCTACGGTAAAATAATAATTGAGCTGGTTTCCCATTGAATACTCGTCTATTCTCCCATTCTGCTAGGAAAAGATTAGCCAGGCTGGGGGCGTAATTAGCTCCCATCGCCACGCCAACCTTCTGTGAAAAAAAAATGTCCATTGAACCAAAAGTAATTGTGTGTCATGCAAAAATCTAACGCATGACCAACAAAAATCTTTTGCATGTGGGGGATGTCGTCCCTCTTGCTCAGTGCCCAGTTTAAGGCCAGTGTCGCATCCTCATGCTGAATGATGGTGTATAACGAGGCCACATGGGCCGTAACCAGATATGAATTCAAGGATGGGTTGAATTTCACCTCTTGCAAGGATCGTAGCAGATCCGTTGTATCCTTCAGATACGCTTTAGTGGCCTTCACGCTAGGCTGGAGGAACTTATCTAAAAATTCGCCCAGTCTAGCTGTGACAGATCCTATACCGTTCACAATCGGTCTTGCTGGTGGTATTCTGCTGTCCTTGTGAATTTTCGGCAAGGTGTAAATGACTGGGATGCGGCACGCACTGGGAACAAGATAACTCCTTTCCTTGGCATTAAGGGCATTGATACTATAACCCCATTCCACCAAAGCACTAAGTTGTGTTCTATAGCTATTGGTCGGGTCTGATGGCAGTTTGCAGTAGGTATCACGGTCGTTTAACATCTCCAACAATTGGTTGTGATAAAAGTCTCTTTCTAAAATGACCACATCTCCCCCTTTATCCGCTGGCCGGATAATAATATCATTCCTCTTCTCTAATGATTTAATACCATTCATGATATGATCTGGATTAACTCTCTTGATAGGGTTCAATTTCTCCAAATCATCCAGAACCAGATTTTTAAAAACCTCTATATAATGGTTGTTGGAGTTTTGGGGATTAAATAGTGACTTATTTCTAAGCCCTGTATCTATTTTAAATGCCCTAGTAGTGGTGGTCTCCCTCGGAGCCACTGGATGACTAAGAAAGTGTTTGTTTTTTTTTTATATTTAAAGTGCGGATGAATTTATGAGTATCTACAAATACTTCGAATTTATTGATAGGTTTCCTGGGTGCACATTTCAGCCCCAAACTTAAAATGTTTAATCCATTATTGTTGAGTTGTACTTTACTTAAATTGAAGATCCCATCTTTCAAGTGTCCCTCAGTCTCTTTCTTGGGTTGTTTGCATCTCCCTGCTCTACAACCCCTTCTTCTCTTGGGAATGGTGTAGGGTCTCGGTTCACATATTGATTCTTTCCTCCTCCCCTGTTGTTGCCTGAACGGCTGCCCCCTCTGGGGGTTCCCCCACCCCTCCCCCCTCTCCCCCAGTGCCCTAAAAAAGGCACTGGTCCCGGTTTCTGGTTGTTATAGTATTGTCCATGAGGATCATAATCCATCAATGGTGCATATCTATTGTGCATGGGGACCTGGTTTCCCATGTCTCCATAGAAATCCTGGGGTGGGGTGGGATACCCTTCTTGATAGGGTTGGGGGTGATGATAAGTATTGTAATTAGCCGGTTGATTGGCTCTATACTGTTGATGGGGGGGCGGTAAGGGATATTGGTTATGTTGTTCTTTGTGTGCACCCCTAGCGCCATTGTATGGCCTTGGTGAACGGTAATTCTCTCCATATTGGTTGCTCCCATAATACTGTCCACCCCCATATTGTAGTTGTGTACCTCCATAATTATATCCTGGTGTGTTTTGCTCAGTATTAACTTTCCCATTCCTAACCCCCAAGGGTGTCCCTTGCTGATCACCCAATGCTAACTTGGGGGCTGTATCCTTACTTGTGGATTCCACCCCACCATTGACCCCTAAATTGGAATTTTGCCAAGCATAAATTTTATTGTTTTTAAAATCTGACGAATCCCTAACATACTTTTTGACTTTTTTCTTCTGCACATCCCGATCTAATTTTTCCAGTTTTTTCTTCATATTACTGTTAAATT
Organism: Lithobates septentrionalis; assembly: GCA_037952835.1. Taxonomy (NCBI): domain Eukaryota; kingdom Metazoa; phylum Chordata; class Amphibia; order Anura; family Ranidae; genus Lithobates; species Lithobates septentrionalis. The sequence goes on along the minus strand of JBBDGP010000278.1, from coordinate 3,922,739 downwards.
CAATAATGGGGTTAGTCTCTTTAATGGGCTCCAATAATTTCTCTATTTCATGAATCTGTTCATAAATTTTTGCTAGTTTAAACTGTTTACGAGTCAAAACTATATTCTGGAGCTCCATACCCACTTTATTGAAAAAATCCAGCCATTCTTTCATAAAAGATGGATCAGTAAGTCCATCCTGAGGATGTCATAAAAAGTGTTTGGAGACCTGGGTCCTGCCCCAGGGGACATGGATCAATGCAAAAAAAAGTTTAAAAAACGGCCGTTTTTTCAGGAGCAGTGATTTTAATAATGCTTAAAGTCAAACAATAAAAGTGTAATATCCCTTTAAATTTCGTAGCTGGGGGGTGTCTATAGTATGCCTGTAAAGGGACGCATGTTTCCCGTGTTTAGAACAGTCTGACAGCAAAATGACATTTCGAAGGAAAAAAGCCATTTAAAACTACTCGCGGCTATTGCATTGCCGGTCCGACAATACACATAGAAGTTAATTGATAAAAACGGCATGAGAATTCCCCACAGGGGAACCCCGAACCAAAATGTAAAAAAAAAAATGACGTGGGGGTCCCCCTAAATTCCATACCAGACCCTTCAGGTCTGGTATGGATTTTAAGGGGAACCCCGTGCCAAAAAAAAACGGCGTGGGGTCCCCCCAAAAATCCATACCAGACCCTTATCCGAGCACGCAACCTGGCAGGCCGCAGGAAAAGAGGGGGGGCGAGAGAGCGCCCCCCCCCCCTCCTGAACCGTACCAGGCCACATGCCCTCAACATTGGGAGGGTGCTTTGGGGTAGCCCCCAAAACACCTTGTCCCCATGTTGATGAGGACAAGGGCCTCATCCCCACAACCCTGGCCGGTGGTTGTGGGGGTCTGCGGGTTGAAGATGAAGAGAAGAGCGGGAGCCTCCCCCCATACATTGAGTGCGGAGCGGCCCGAGGAGAAGAAGATAGAAGACGCCGCGGAGGAGATGCTGGACGAGAACGCCGGAGGAAGAACCAGAAGAGCCAGAAGAACCAGAAGAAGAAGATGAAGGAAGAAAGAAGAAGCATTTAAATAAAGGAATTGTCAAAAACTGTCTCTTGTCATTTTTAACATTTTTGACAGTTTTTTAGTGAAATGGTAGGGGTACTTCTGTACCCCCTTACCATTTCACACAGGGGGGCCGGGATCTGGGGGTCCCCTTGTTAAAGGGGGCTTCCAGATTCCGATAAGGCCCCCGCCCGCAGACCCCCACAACCACCGGCCAGGGTTGTGGGGATGAGGCCCTTGTCCTCATCAACATGGGGACAAGATGTTTTGGGGGGCTACCCCAAAGCACCCTCCCAATGTTGAGGGCATGTGGCCTGGTACGGTTCAGGAGGGGGGGGCGCTCTCTCGTCCCCCCCTCTTTTCCTGCGGCCTGCCAGGTTGCGTGCTTGGATAAGGGTCTGGTATGGATTTTTGGGGGGACCCCACGCCATTTTTTTTTTGCCGCGGGGTTCCCCTTTAAATCCATACCAGACCTGAAGGGTATGGGGAATTCCCATGCCGTTTTTATCAATGAACTTCTATGTGTATTGTCGGACCGGCAATGCAATAGCCACGAGTAGTTTTAAATGTTTTTTTTCCTTTGAAATGTCATTTTGCTGTCAGACTGTTCTAAACACGGGAAACATGCGCCCCTTTACAGGCATACTACAGACACCCCCCAGCTATGAAATTTAAAGGGATATTACACTTTTATTGTTTGACTTTAAGCATTATTGAAATCACTGCTCCTGAAAAAATGGCCGTTTTTAAAACTTTTTTTTGCATTGATCCATGTCCCCTGGGGCAGGACCCGGGTCCCCAAACACTTTTTATGACAATAACTTGCATATAAGCCTTTAAAATTAGCACTTTAGATTTCTCCCATAGACTTTTAAAGGGTGTTCCGCGGCATTCGAATTTGCCGCGAACACCCCAAATTGTTCGCTGTTCGGCGAACTTGCGAACAGCCAATGTTCGAGTCGAACATGAGTTTGACTCGAACTCGAAGCTCATCCCTATCCTGGATCATGGTGAACGAGCATCTTTCTACAATCCTAAATGATAAGGTAAGACACTTAGACAAAACCTTGGGCCCTTGAATTAAATACTTGTCAGGAGACCCCTGAGAAATTCTTTACAACAGCAGAGTTCCTGGAGTGGATGGCTGGCCAATCTATTTTTCTTTCTATTCCTTTATAGCCCTATCTTTACCATGGTGGGTTGCTCCCACATTCCCTGAGAGGGATGCGTTTCCCCCATATGTGATATTGTATTTTTATTTTATTTTTCATGTATCGGTTGTAAAGTTCTTGAAGCTCTGTAACAGCAACCTACTTTTTTAGCAGATTTTCTTTTTCCTGCCAGTGCTATTCTTTTTTACTCATGGCTAGGGAAATGGAGGGTTGAGTTCCACCAACTTTAGCTCTCGGAGGGGTGGGCCACAGTGGCCACTTGCTTGGCCTGGCTGACTCACTCTCCTGTTGTACTATAATTCATGTTTGTTACCCAGCTATGTTTTGGAGAGGATATAATGTCAGTGTCTCTGTTTTTTCTGTATTGGAAGTACATTTTGAATGTGAGCACATGCAGTTTTTGTATCCCGTGTGTTGCATTTAACTAGTTGTCCTTTTTCCAAAATCTCAATAACAACTATTGGAAAAGAAAATAATTTCCACTGAGCCATGTTGATACTGACACTGTGCAGAATTCATTCTCAAAGTTCATAGAAGAAGCAATAAAGTTCTTTCATGTGGGTCTCTCTTTTTTCCCCCCTTTCCAGTGCTCTGTGTTTAGAGATTATAAGGCTGGCAGGTTTACAACTCACTGCTGGGATGAGGGAGCTGAGCTACGGAAAAAAAAAGTGAAAGTAAAAGTTTAGGGCCAAAATTATTTTCTGGCAAGATCAGTATGTACTTGCTATATTGACTGCAAAAATGTTAAAGAGCTAAACTAAGCAAATTTTGTCTAAATACAAACAGGATGTGAATCTTCATGTGGTTTGCATATACATTACATTACATATACATTTTATGAATTACAGAAAGTATGTCTGTAAGATTTGTACTACTTCTGTGTGATCCTGTTTTGGTACCTTACTTCCTGTCTGTCTGACAAAGGAATAGTTATCACCAGATGTTCTGACCTATCCCCATTTTATTAAAAAAAAAGTTTTTTGTTGCAGTCTATATCATTGTTGAAGCAATTTGCCATCATTTTTTGCCACAACTGAAAATGGAAGGAAATCTTGACACTAGGAACACTGATTACAATAAAGACCTCTTAATCAGATACACAACATTTTTCTCCTACAGTTTATTCCAGATGATATTAGGCAACCCAGTGTTTAGATAATTCACTCGAGTGTAGTTAACTGATATCCTTGGGTAATTAGTGGCAGAAGGTTTAGGATCAGCTTTTTAATTTAAAGTCAATACAAAAAGCTAAAAGTCACAATGATTTTTTTAATCCAGAGTTCTTTTACAGTTTTAGTTAAACAATGTGACTGTGAATTATGTGTAGAATCTCTAAAATTAAAATGTAGAACCGTTTTAGCTGTCAATAATACTTAAATATTTAGTTATAGAGAATGCATGTTGGAAAGGCATTAGTTAAAGCTGCAGCACCCTCTAGAGATCACTTTGATCTCCATGGGGGAATTGCAAATTCTGTGGAGAGGATTTGAAATACTTGAACAGTAGCCACTCTGAGTGGTTACTGGTCAAATCAAGGTCATGTTTATCCCTTTCACTGTCATCCCTATGGATATTGCAGCTACAGGCTTGCATTTTTTTTGTACAGTGTATCAGTGTCCGTTAGGTATAGAGGTAGTCTGGGTGGCTGTACAGCCATGAGATTACTAGGTGTGTGCAAATTAGTTGGTGGGCATTCAGATGGGTTGGTGCCCCCCAGCTCTCTGTCTTTAAGCTAGTGTCAGATAAAACATCAGAAATCAAATACACCCATAATGTATTGATAAAGAGCACCTCTCATTGTTATCAAATTGGGCCTTTTCAGTCCTCTTATAATAGTATTATAGAGCAAAGTTAAAAATATGTTTTAAAAAGTAAGACATTACACATATCCCCATATGCCACAAGTAGGGCAATCAGTTTATTCTGCTAGTTTTGCAGTTTTCAGCCTAGAATTTCTTTGTATTTTTTATATTTAACCTTTTCACTTTCCTGTACATTAAAATCATTCTATGCCAATTAGTGAATTACAGCAGTGTGCTGTAAAATGCCAAATAAATAAAAATCTATTTTATGAACTTCTTTATGAACCATACAGCACTGGCATATGTATCAAAACCTGTATATATTCGGGGTCCTTGTACTCAATATAAATAGAAGAAATTATTGTAGTTAGCATATTTGATTAGTATTATTTATACAAGATGTTATGCATTAAACAAACTAAAACTGCATTTTTGTTAATTTTTCGCAAACAAAAAATCACTTTTGTGTGAAAAGTGGTTAAATGTTATTGTTTACTAAACCAGTTCATATGAAAACTTAAAAATTTTAGTCTGGTCATGAAGGCCTAGATTACTCTGCATTAAAGGAAAACTCCACCTCGATTAAAAAATGAATGTAGCACATGGAATCGATACACAACCTATTCTGCAATTTAATATTTTTAAAAATCTTCCATTTCAAACCGCAGTCACTGTAATTTTTTAAAACTGTCAAAAACAAAAGTTAAATGCAATATGGCAACCTTAAGGAATTCTGTACACCTTTGTTGTACAGAATGTTCCCAGAGTTGTCATGTCTTGCTTCTGAAATTGGCTAACCAAATTTCTTTGAAGCCTACACTAAGATACTGGTAAAACTCTGTACGCCTTTTCTACTAAAGGGATGCAGACACTTTCTCAGGTTAATATAATGAGTGTACTTCCTCCCATTTAGAAGTCAGTATGGAAGAGACATAGGGAAAAAAACATATTTTTTCTTTAAGGCTGGGTTAACACTGAGGAATGAAGTGGCTCAAAGCAGGGGTCCACTGCATCTCCATTCACTGTTTCAGGTCCAATTTCAGCCTGAAAATTTGGCTGAATTTGGACCTGAAGCAGACCAGATAACACACAGTATTCCTGTGCAATTCTCACGGGAGCTGCTCCTGAGATGTGTGAACCAGCTATATAGAGAGCCGGGCACAATCTCCTGACATGCGAATTGGTGTGAAACCAGCCTAAAGGATAAGTCCACCCTAAAACTAAAATTGCTACATCTATATAAATCCATGATCTAACACTAACCTATCTAACCCTGTAAAGAATAAATCAGTATACATACCTTTTTTGAAGCCAATCCTGTCTCCAGCAGCGGAAGTTCTGCAGAGGACAATAGCCAACAACAGCTGTGAAATAAATTGGTAGTGATGTCACCCATAGATTTACTATGCAGCTTCCGTTGTTGGATGTGTTCTCTGCACCTGCCTCCACAGAGAAGCCGCAGCTAACAGCTCAGCGTGGGATCGGGTCGGATCAGCTTCAAAAAAGGTATGTATACTGATTTCTTCTTTACAGGGTTAGATAGGTTAGTGTAAGATTCTCGATGTCTATAGATGTAGAGATTTTAGTGTTAGGGTGCACTTATCCTTTAAAAGAAAGGATGGTTTTACTATTTAACAACGTTTGTGAATATCCTTCAAATGTACAAAAATCTCCCAGAGTGATTTTTTTTTCCTTTGAACAAATGTGAAGTTGCCTTTACCACCCTCTAAAGAAATTTAAGAAAGTTGGGTTTTTGTTAAGTCTGTAGATTTAAAGTGTAAATTCACTAACACCCTGTCAGAATGTTTATACTGAAATATTAAACAGTTTTATATTTATGAAAGTAAGCAAGGAGATTCCCACTTATTTCCACAAATGAACAAAATAACATGAATTTGTTTATTTGCGCTAACCTGAAGACAAAGGGAATACAAAAATGTGCAAATATATATATATATATATTAATTTACTAAAAATCAGTGCAGAATAATATCAAAATTAAACTGGTGACAAACAGAATATGGATCAACATTTCAATAATATATATGATACAGATGATGTGAAAATAACCACAGGATGTTGTTTCAAAAATACCAAGGTAGCGGGGGGCGTGGCCAGCCGGAGTAGAAGATGGACGCTTAACTGCATAGCTCAGCAGCCAGGGGACACAATCCAGCGTAATTGGCCTCTTCCACGACTCCATCCGCACCCATCCTCGCTCCAGACACTCAGGGGACAATGATGCAGCCATCCAGGAAAAGATTTACTGAGCACAAGCCTCAAAAACTGACTGAATTTGCGTACAAACCGGCGGGCTGGAATTCCCAAGATGGCGCCGGCCAGGCCGCGCTGCCCGAGCCGTACACGGACCTCCTGGATGACATCCAGGACACACAGCATACTACAGGTACTAATCCTGACAAGCACCAAGCCCCAGAGTGTGACCCTCTCCCTAGCAGCCCAGCAAAAGCTAAGATGAGGCTAGACATGCCGCCGCTGCACACACAGCGCCAGCAAATTGAGGCCCAGGCTCCAATCCCCTTCTCCATAGACCAGGCCCTGCACTCCTCCATGGCCTCCTTCCCCACATCAGGGCAGCCAGTCATGGACACAACCCTAAAGGATATGCTTCTGTCCCTACAGACCTCCCTCACGAATGATCTTTCATCCATGTTCCACAGAGTCGACTCTGACATTCACAAGCTGGATGACAGAATGACTAATGTTGAGAGGGGAATACAGGCCTGCACTTCCACAGTAAATGAAGTTATTGATGCTTATGACACTGTTAAGGAAGAACAGGCATGGATGCGCGCCAAAATGGCGGATTTAGAAGACAGGTCCCGCAGGAACAATGTTAAACTGAGGGGAGTCCCAGAGTCTATACTCCCTGTGGATCTACCGCGCCACGCAAAAGAATTGATACACCAAGTGATACCTGAAGCCTCCCCACGTGATGCCATCATAGACAGAATACATAGAATCGCCAAACCGTCCCACCTGGCAGCCTCAGTCCCTAGAGACGTACTGATGAGGGTTCACTTCTATCAAACAAAAGAAAAACTCCTTATGGGCCTTAGAGCTAAATCTCCACTACCGGCCCCCTATACTGGGATACAACTTTTCCCTGACCTGTTCAAGTACACCCTCCAACTGAGACGTCAACTAAACCCGATAACCAAAGGTCTACAGAACCATAAGGTACTATACAAATGGCGCCACCCAGCTACCATCCTTGTTGTACGCAATGGACAGACACACGCCATAGGAGACCTGGAAAAAGGCCTCAAGCTCCTCCACTCCTGGAGCATAATTCCTGACCTGGCAGGGTCTGCCCCGCAAAACAACGATGTTATGCCACCCCGCAGACAACAAGGTCGCCACCTCACCTGAGGATATTCTCTCCACCACTACATTGGCCGACAACTCTTTCTATGGTTCCCCTGAGCTCTGATAACCTGATATTTTAGCTTTCTATCTCCAGTGACACTGACTCTGTTTACCCCCACGTAGAGGATTCAACGGTGTTTAACACCCCCTCTAATCTTCGCTTTACCAGCGAATCAAACTCCAAGTTTTTCTTTCCTTTTTTTTCTTTTTTTTCCCACTAGTTTCCACATTCTATACCAGTGATCTGTAAATGCACCTCTCTCTTGGTTACTAACATATTACTCTATCCGCAGCACTCTAGTCCATTTCAATTTCAGATGCTTGGATTGCCAACCACAGCACCACTGCGTTCTAACTCCACGAATCACCAGACGCCAGAAGCAATACCACACCACTACTGGAACATCAACAGTTCTACAATCAGACTTCCACTTCCAGGTCATCGTAGCTGACCCCCAACTGCCACCAGACTCACCCTCCAGCAGCAAACCGTAAGTGTTGCGCTCAACACTCACCATTCTCACAACCGCACAATGCCATTCACTATACTATCTCTAAACGCCAACGGCCTCAATCATCCTGCCAAGAGACACTCACTGTGGAGGTCCGTCTCAGATCTTCACAGTGACATCCTTTGTGTCCAGGAAACACACCTACTCTCCAACGATACATCCCTATGCAAGAACAACCATTTTCCCCATTTGTTCCATGCCACTCATTCAACGAAAACTAGAGGGGTCATGATTGCGATCAGAGACTCACTGGACTTCCAACTTCTAGATATAGAAACAGACCCCAAAGGACGCTTTATTATACTTGCCTGCAAAGTCAACAAAGTGACCTACACCATAATCAACATCTATGCCCCGAATTCTCGTCAAACGAAATTCCTACACAGACTGTTACGCAAAGCCAAACCCATTCAAAAAGGACACGTAATACTCTGTGGAGACTTCAATCTTGTCCCCGAAGTATCCATCGACTCTACCTCGGCAGCAACCCGAAGAGACTCACCTCTGAAAAAATGTATCTCCTCCCAAGACCTCTACGACGTTTGGCGCTGTCATCATGGCTCCGAACGGGACTACACCTTTTTTTCCTCCAGGCACCGCTCATATTCGAGAATAGACCTGTTCCTAACCGACAAGTTTACTCTACAAAAAATTTCTAACTGTACAATCCACACCACGACATGGTCGGACCATGCCCCAATCTCTATCACGATTCAAGACTCTAACCTACAACAAAATACATTTATTTGGCGAGTAAACAACCATATTATTCAACATAACCAATATGCGCCAACTATAGCAGAACAAATAGCCGATTTTTTCTCACTAAACAAAGGCTCGGTGCCCAACCCTGCCGTGGTGTGGAGTACGCACAAAGCGTACATGAGAGGAATGTTAATTAAACTAAGCTCCCATCATAAGAAAAAGAGGACGCAACGTATAGACGACTTAACAACTCAAATAGCAGCCCTGGAACTGAAACACAAAACTGACCCCCGAGACCACCAGACAAATCACCTCTTATCCCTCAGACATGAACTTAGAACACTACTCCTTCACTCTTACGAATTCCTTCAGAAAATTTTTAAGGCGACCTCGTACTCTACCTCCAACAAAGCGGGAAAGAAGCTTGCGCAAAGACTAAAAGGTAGACGCACCAAAGCAAAAATTTCTCAACTTTTCCACCCCCACACAAACGCCCCACTGAGTAACCCCCAGGACATAGCCAATGCCTTCAGTGTCTATTATGGAGACTTATATAACCTAAAACAAGATCCCCGCACACCTCAACCTACTCCAGACGATATTGATCAATTTCTTAGGAAAATAACACTACCCACACTGACAGCAGACCAACTGACCGCCCTAAATGCCCCTTTCACGGAACAGGAAATAAAAATGACAATTGCCTCATTACCCAGCGGCAAAGCCCCAGGCCCTGACGGTCTAACTGGGGAATATTACAAGCAATTCTCATCACATTTGACTCCATACCTAACAGAACTATATAACCACGTTGCCTCCTCTTCTGCTTTTTCTAAAGAATACTTGAATGCATTAGCGATAACATTGCCGAAGCCAGGGCCAACAGTCAAATGTTCCTCAAAATTTCCGCCCAATATCTTTGCTCAATCTCTACCTTAAAATATACGCTAAAACCATCGCAACAAGGTTGATTAAAATTATGCCTACTATTATACACCATGGTCAGACAGGGTTCACAAAAGGCAGGCAATCCTCTGATGCCACCAGAAGGATGATAAACCTAATCCATCATGCTGAATCTACCGGAACGCCTTCTCTGCTCCTTTCTTTGGATGCAGAGAAGGCGTTTGATAGGGTACATTAGACCTACCTTGAAAAGGTCCTCCAGAAGTTTGGGTTCCAGGGCCAAATTCTTGGAGCCATTATGGCACTATACTCCAACCCCGAAGCTCAAGTTTACACAGAGGGCATGCTCTCCTGTCCATTTCCCTTTACCAACGGCACCCGCCAGGGATGCCCTCTATCTCCCCTCATATTTAATATGCTCATGGAGCCCCTAGCAGAAAGTATCTGTTCGCACCCCAACATCTCTGGCTTACAAATTGGAATTACACACCATAAGATCAGCTTGTTTGCGGATGACATCATTCTTATCCTAACCAATCCAACTGTTTCCCTGGCGGAAGTACACAATATGCTCCAATGGTTTAGTGCGATATCTTATTACAAGGTGAATACATCCAAATCCTTTATCCTAGACATAAACATAAACGCCACCATAAAAAACCTTCTACAACTACAATACCCTTTTGCATGGGCTGACGCTGACATATCATATCTGGGCATTAAACTCTCAAGACACACTAAAAACCTATATTCAAGTAATTCCCTTCCACTCCTCCAGGCCATACAACAAACAACACAACAAATAGCAAAACACAAACTTTCTTGGACAGGCAAACTTGCGGCCTTTAAAATGATATGCCTCCCCCAAATACTATATTATTTCAGAACCTTACCCATCCCAATACCCGCCACCTTTTTTAGGTCCCTACGAACAATGTATAACAAACTCCTGTGGAATAGTAAACGTCCTAGATGTGCACATCAGCAACTGGTTCAGCATAAAAGAGTGGGTGGTATAGGCTCTATAGATTTTGAAGATTATCATCTAGCAGCCATCCTGGCCCAATTACCCTGCTGGTTCCAACCATCCCCAGCCACGCTGTGGGGACAAATTGAACGCTCCTCACTAACACGACCAGACCTGAAAACCTGGTTACTGAGTAGGGATGAGCCGAACACCCCCCGGTTCGGTTCGCACCAGAACCCGCGAACGGACCGAAAGTTCGCACGAACGTTAGAACCCCATTGACGTCTATGGGACTCGAACGTTCGAAATCAAAAGTGCTCATTTTAAAGGCTAATTTGCATGGTATTGTCCTAAAAAGGGTTTGGGGACCCGGGTCCTACCCCAGGGGACATGTATCAATGCAAAAAAAACTTTTAAAAATGGCCGTTTTTTCGGGAGCAGTGATTTTAATGATGCTTAAAGTAAAAAAAAAAAAGTGAAATATTCCTTTAAATATCGTACCTGGGGGGTGTCTATAGTATGCCTGTAAAGTGACGCGTGTTTCCCATGTTTAGAACAGTCCCTGCACCAAATGTCATTTTTAAAGGAAAAAATCTCATTTAAAACTGCTTGCGGGTTTAATGTCATGTCGGGTCATGGCAATATGGATGAAAATCAGTGAGACAAACGGCATGGGTACCCCCCAGTCCATTACCAGGCCCTTTGGGTCTTGTATGGATATTAAGGGGAACCCCACACCCAAATTAAAATAAGGAAAGGTGTGGGGCCACCAGGCCCTATATACTCTGAACAGCAGTATACAGGCGGTGCAAACAAGACAGGGACTGTAGGTTTGTTGTTAAGTAGAAACTGTTTGTAATTTTGAACGGGTACATTTTTAACGTGTTTAGCTCCAGCCAAAAAATCTTTTCTAAGCTTTTTGGAAAACATAGGGAAGGGTTATCACCCCTGTGACATTTGTTTTGCGTCTTTCCTCCTCTTCAGAAGATTTCACCTCACTTTTTTGTCCCAATGAAAAATGTTTTTTGAAAATTTGGGTTTTTTTGTGGAACAAGGATTGGAAAGCATCAGTGGAAAGGAGAAATTGTTTTCCCATATTAACTCTTACAGGAGAGAATTTCCCTTCCTTAGGGGTAGATTTCATCTCACTTCCTGTTGTCTCCTACCGTTTGCAAGTAGAAGTCGTTTGTAAGTTAGATGTTTGAAGGTAGGGTCCTGCCCTATATACTCAGCAGAAATTTGGGCCTTAGGTGTTGCTGTGGCCAAAACACTGTAAGCCCTCACAGGGCCCTGCTGTGAAATATTAGATCAAGAATTGTAATTACATGCCCCTGTTGAACAGGAGCTGAAAAATTAGGCCTTAGGCACTGGTGCTGGTGCCACAACACTGCAACCCCTCACAGACACTCTAGTTGGAACGCAGGAACGAGCCCTGCTGCAAAGTATTGCATCAAAAATTGTAATTACACGCCCCTGTTAGACAGGGGCAGAAAAATTGGGTCTTAGGCACTGGTGCTGGTGCCACAACACTGCAACCCCTCACAGACACTCTAGTTGAAACGCAGGAACAAGCCCTGCTGCAAAGTATTGCATCAAAAATTGTAATTACACGCCCCTGTTAAACAGGGGCTGAAAAATTGTGCCTTAGGCACTGGTGGTGGCGCCCAGAACCAAAAATGTTCTTACAAGCTATCAGCGTGATGATTGAGGAGGAAGAGGATAATTACTCAGGGATAGTCACTCAGCATCAGCATAGGCAGTCTTTGAAGGGATCTGAGATTTCAAAAAAAATTATTCGGTTACATCTGCATCAGGTGCTTGGTAGCTGGTGGTGATCCAAGACTGATTCATTTTTATGAAGGTCAGCCGATCGACCGAGTCGGTGGACAGACGCACCCTGTGATCGGTTACCACGCCTCCAGCAGCACTGAATGTGCGTTCCGAAAGAACGCTGGATGCAGGACAGGCCAGTAGCTCAATTGCATACTGTGCAAGCTCTGGCCAGTGATCCATCCTCAAGACCCAGTAACCCAGAGGATTTTCGGTGGGAAAGGTGTCCAAGTCTGATCTTGCCCCTAGGTATTCCTGCACCATGTAAAACAGACGCTGGCGATGGTTGCTGGAACCGATCATACCTTGGGGCTGCGGACCAAAAAATTGTCTGAACGCATCGGTCAGACGGCCACCTTCTCCACCGCTCCTTCTTTGACTGACCGAAGCCTCAGCAACACGTTGTCCAGAAACAGGAGTTTGTAACCTCCCAGTCTCTGGGAACGCGTTGCACAGACCTTTCTGCAAGGCCTCCCGAAGATGTTTCATCCTCTGCTCCCTCTGCGATGGCAAGATAAGGTCCGCAACCTTACCCTTGTAACGTGGATCAAGGAGGGTTGCCAGCCAGTATTGGTCCTTCTCCTTGATACCACGAATACGAGGATCCTTACGCAGGCTTTGCAGGATCAGGGAGGCCATGCAGCGTAGGTTTGCTGAGGCATTCGGTCCGGAGTCCTCTGGGTCACTAAGGACAACAACGTCCGCAGCCACCTCCTCCCAGCCACGTACAAGTCCATGTGTTCCTTGGGACTGATCCCTTAAAGACTGCTGATGCTGAGTGCCAGGCTCCACCTCCATACTGACACAATCTTCCTCCTCCTCCTCCTCCTCCTCCTCGTCCTCTTCCTGTGTGATCGGCGGGCACGCAGGAACACTGTCTGGATAAAGGGGGCCTTGAGAGCTAAGGAAGTCCTCCTCTTCCTGCCTCTGTTCTGCCTCAAGTGCCCTGTCCATTATTCCACGCAGCGTGTGCTCCAACAGGTGGACAAGGGGGACAGTGTCACTGATGCATGCACTGTCAGTGCTCACCATCCTCGTGGCCTCCTCGAATGGTGACAGGACAGTGCATGCATCCCTGATCATGGCCCACTGGCGTGGGGAAAAAAAACCAAGGTCCCCTGACCCTGTCCTGGTGCCATAGTCGCACAGGTACTCATTGATGGCCCTCTGCTGCGTGTGCAGCCGCTGCAGCATGGCCAACGTCGAGTTCCACCTGGTGGGCATGTCACAGATTAGGCGGTTCTTGGGCAGGTTAAACTCCTTTTGGAGGTCCGTCAGCCGAGCACTGGCATTATATGACCGGCGGAAATGCACAGAGACTTTCCTGGCCTGCCTCAGGACATCCTGTAAGCCCGGGTACCTGCCCAAGAACCGCTGCACCACCAAGTTAAGGACGTGAGCCAAACAGGGCACATGGGTCAGTTGTCCCTGTCGGAGGGCAGAGAGGAGGTTGGTGCCATTGTCGCAAACCACCATTCCTGCCTTAAGTTGGCGTGGCGTCAACCACCTCTGAACCTGCCCCTGCAGAGCTGACAGAACCTCTGCCCCAGTGTGGCTCCTGTCCCCCAAGCACACCAGCTCAAGCACCGCATGGCATCTTTTGGCCTGCGTACTTGCGTAGCCCCTTGAACGCCTACGGAGCACCGCTGGTTCCGAGGAAGAGGCCATGGAGGAAGAAGAAGAGGAGGGGGTGGAGGAGAGAGGTGTGTCACAATCAGCATTTTGGAGGCGTGGTGGCGGAACAACCTCCAACACTACAGCACCTTGTCCTGCATCCTTCCCAGCTGCCAGCAGAGTCACCCAATGCGCCGTGAAACTTAAGTAACGTCCCTGTCCATGCCTGCTGGACCATGAGTCAGCGGTAATATGCACCTTACCGCTGACCGCCCTGTCCAGCGAGGCATGGACATTGCCTTCCACATGCCGGTAGAGAGCCGGAATCGCCTTCCGTGAGAAAAAGTGGCGTTTGGGTACCTGCCACTGAGGAACCGCACATTCCACAAACTCACGGAAGGGGGCAGAGTCTACCAACTGAAAAGGCAGCAGTTGAAGTGCTAGCAATTTTGCCAAGCTAGCATTCAACCGCTGGGCATGTGGATGGCTGGGAGCAAACTTCTTTCGGCGGTGCAGCAGCTGGGGCAGGGAAATTTGCCTGGTACAATCTGACGTCGGTGTACCAAAAGCAGATTGCCCACAAGTACTTGGCTGTGACACACCTAATTCTACACCTTCATTCCTCTCACTGCAGGTCTCAGAGAGGACTGAAGGTCTAGTGGGGTTGGAAATCTCAGCTGATGAGGAGCAAGGAGAGATCGTCTTTGTTCTTTGGTGTGGGTCTTTCAGATACGCTTGCCAACGAACTGCATGGCAGGTCAACATATGTCTGGTCAAGCATGTGGTACCCAAGCGGGAGATGTTTTGGCCACGCGAGATACGCTTGAGACATATGTTGCAAATAGCAGCGGTGCGATCTGATGCACTCGTCTCAAAAAAGGCCCACACCAAAGAACTTTTTGAATAACGCGCAGAGACTGCAGCGCCCTGCACATGTGGAGCTTTGGGGTGTGATGCAGTCAATGTGCTGCCCTTAGGCTGGCCCCTGGAGGGCATCCTGCCTAGTTGGTGATGTGCCACCTCCTCCTCCTCCTCCTCCTCCTCCTCTCTCCTATCAGGCACCCACGTTGAGTCAGTGACGTCATCATCCCCTCCCTCCTCATCACTGGAGCAAACCTGGCAGTATGCTGCAGCAGGGGGAGCATGACTGCCAGATTGCTGTCCTTCTTGGGCACCCCCTCTGTCCGTGCTCATGTTACTGCCTTCATTGAGCTCAGTATCATCATCAGAGCCTTCCAAACGCTGGGCATCCTCCTGGAGCATGTACCCAACACTGTGGTCAAACAGTTCGAGGGAATCCTCATGAGGACATGGTGGAGCTAGGGAAGGAGTCACTGATGACATTGAGCTGAGGGAAGAGGCCGCTGCTTTGCCAGACAAAGCACCCTGGGCATGGGTGAGAGAGGATGAGGAGGATGAGGACGGCTTGGTCATCCACTCGACCAAGTCTTCCGCATGTTGCGGCTCAACACGGCCAGCTGCCGAAAAAAAGGCCAAGCGTGTCCCATGGCCACGTGCTGATGAGGATGCACCGTCTCCACGACCAGCACTAGACACAGAGCCTGCTTGCCCTCTCTTATTGGCTTGTGACTGTCTGCCTCTCCTTCTTGGCCTTCCAGACATACTAATGGCCTGTAGCTGCACTAAGCTGGGATAGAACACCTGTAATTTTCTTCAGGTAGCTTTATATACTGTAACCAGACAAGCCTGCCTGTCAGTAGGAAGATAACAGGAACGGATCTAGCTGAACACTGTGAGCAGGACGTACTGCACTAAATGTATATAGCAGGAACGGATCTAGCTCAACACTGTGAGCAGGACGCACTGCACTGAATGTAAATAGCAGGAACGGATGTAGCTGAACACTGTGAGCAGGACGCACTGCACTAAATGTAAATACCAGGAACGGATCTAGCTGAACACTGTGAGCAGGACGCACTGCACTGAATGTAAATAGCAGGAACGGATCTAGCTGAACACTGTGAGCAGGACGCACTGCACTGAATGTAAATAGCAGGAACGGATCTAGCTGAACACTGTGAGCAGGACGCACTGCACTGAATGTAAATAGCAGGAACGGATCTAGCTGAACACTGTGAGCAGGACGCACTGCACTAAATGTAAATACCAGGAACGGATCTAGCTGAACACTGTGAGCAGGACGCACTGCACTGAATGTAAATAGCAGGAACGGATCTAGCTGAACACTGTGAGCAGGACGCACTGCACTGAATGTAAATAGCAGGAACGGATCTAGCTGAACACTGTGAGCAGGACGCACTGCACTGAATGTAAATAGCAGGAACGGATGTAGCTGAACACTGTGAGCAGGACGCACTGCACTAAATGTAAATACCAGGAACGGATCTAGCTGAACACTGTGAGCAGGACGCACTGCACTGAATGTAAATAGCAGGAACGGATCTAGCTGAACACTGTGAGCAGGACGCACTGCACTGAATGTAAATAGCAGGAACGGATCTAGCTGAACACTGTGAGCAGGACGCACTGCACTGAATGTAAATAGCAGGAACGGATCTAGCTGAACACTGTGAGCAGGACGCACTGCACTAAATGTAAATACCAGGAACGGATCTAGCTGAACACTGTGAGCAGGACGCACTGCACTGAATGTAAATAGCAGGAACGGATCTAGCTGAACACTGTGAGCAGGACGCACTGCACTGAATGTAAATAGCAGGAACGGATCTAGCTGAACACTGTGAGCAGGACGCACTGCACTGAATGTAAATAGCAGGAACGGATCTAGCTGAACACTGTGAGCAGGACGCACTGCACTGAATGTAAATAGCAGGAACGGATCTAGCTGAACACTGTGAGCAGGACGCACTGCACTGAATGTAAATAGCAGGAACGGATCTAGCTGAACACTGTGAGCAGGACGCACTGCACTGAATGTAAATAGCAGGAACGGATGTAGCTGAACACTGTGAGCAGGACGCACTGCACTAAATGTAAATACCAGGAACGGATCTAGCTGAACACTGTGAGCAGGACGCACTGCACTGAATGTAAATAGCAGGAACGGATCTAGCTGAACACTGTGAGCAGGACGCACTGCACTGAATGTAAATAGCAGGAACGGATCTAGCTGAACACTGTGAGCAGGACGCACTGCACTGAATGTAAATAGCAGGAACGGATCTAGCTGAACACTGTGAGCAGGACGCACTGCACTGAATGTAAATAGCAGGAACGGATCTAGCTGAACACTGTGAGCAGGACGCACTGCACTGAATGTAAATAGCAGGAACGGATGTAGCTGAACACTGTGAGCAGGACGCACTGCACTAAATGTAAATACCAGGAACGGATCTAGCTGAACACTGTGAGCAGGACGCACTGCACTGAATGTAAATAGCAGGAACGGATCTAGCTGAACACTGTGAGCAGGACGCACTGCACTGAATGTAAATAGCAGGAACGGATCTAGCTGAACACTGTGAGCAGGACGCACTGCACTGAATGTAAATAGCAGGAACGGATCTAGCTGAACACTGTGAGCAGGACGCACTGCACTAAATGTAAATACCAGGAACGGATCTAGCTGAACACTGTGAGCAGGACGCACTGCACTGAATGTAAATAGCAGGAACGGATCTAGCTGAACACTGTGAGCAGGACACACTGCACTAAATGTAAATAGTCTAGATAGAAGATAACAGGAACGGATCTAGCTAAACTGAATACAGTGTATATATATATATATGCAACACCTGGGATGCATATATATACACAATACACTGTAAGTGCAGCTAACTGACTGACTGTTCTGCCTAATCTATCTAACTCAAATCAAATGACACTGTCTCTCTCTCTCTCTATCTCTCAGCACACCGGAACACACACTACACAGGGCCGCCGTGCAGGCGGCCTTATATAGTGTGGGGTGTGTACTAAATCCCCTGAGCCATAATTGGCCAAAGCCACCCTGGCTTTGGCCAATTACAGCTCTCTCTACTGACGGCGCTGTGATTGGCCAAGCATGCGGGTCATAGTGCATGCTTGGCCAATCATCAGCCAGCAATGCACTGCGATGCCGCAGTGAATTATGGGCCGTGACGCGCCACACGAATTTGGCGCGAACGGCCCATATCGTTCGCAATTCGGCGAACGACCGAACAGCCGATGTTCGAGTCGAACATGGGTTCGACTCGAACACGAAGCTCATCCCTATTACTGAGCATCCCACTGGGCTCCCCAATCCCAAAGTCCCTATCTCCAACTATTAAAGCATCAGCGCAAGCCTGGAGAAAAGCGTAAACCGCAACGAACTACACTCCCCTTGAACCACAAACGCATATTCCCTGCTATCAGCTATCTGCTATCTGCTATCAGGACGCCATCACACCTATCGGGGGTGGTACTTGTAACTAGCAGTAGGATGCATCATATGTTTCCATATATCTGATGTTTTTATAATTATTCTTAACTATAGAATAATGTGTATGTTCATGTATATCCTATTCGTTTTTGTATCAATAAACTTCTTTTTAATTATAATTCAACACTGCCAATTTCTGCATTGCCCTTAAAATCCCATTTTGAGGTACACATCTAGTTCTAAAAACGCATATTCCCTTATCCTCCTTGAAACATATAATGCCTGACCTCTCAGTATCAACATGGACACATAGAGGCATAAGGTCCTTACAACATTTGCTACAAGACAACTCCCTCAAACCATTCTCCCAATTACAATCTGAATATGCACTTCCTACATCTGAAAATTTCACTTATCTTCGTATACAACACTGCCTCAAAACTGTCCCCCTCCCGCTGTACACCATACATCCCAAGGCTTGGGATTACCTCACTAACCCTGACACAAACCTCAGGGGTATCTCATATTTTTACAACTCCCTCCACCAAAAACATACCTTCAACAAATTAAACCACACAAGAAATGGGAAATTGATCTGAACCACGAATTCACAGACAATCAATGGCAACAAGCCTTTAATTCAATATACAAAGCCACAAAATGCGCAGCCCTTTGGGAACTGGCGCAGAAAATTTCCCTGCGTTGGTATATGACCCCAACCAGAATCACATCCAATAATCCCCAAATTCCCAACACATGTTGGAGATGTAACTCATCCCCCAGTGATCTACTTCATATTTTCTGGACGTGCCCTCTTCTTAAAAAATACTGGGATAGTATTTTACATTTAGTCTCGAACATCACTCACATCAAAACTCCCCCCTCCCCAGCACTTGCGATCCTAAACCTAACTATTGAAGAAATTCCCCACCCTTTTAGACTAGTAACCACTCACATCCTAATGGCAGCTAGACTTAATATAACTAGACACTGGAAGTCCGTCACACCTTTAACTCTAACCCAAGTTGTCGACTTGGTATCATTACACTGCAGCTATGAGCATTCATCTGCTACTGGCACTAACCGTTATACAAAAGTTTACACCAGCTGGCAACCATGGACCACCTGGACTAGACACTGCGCATCTCACATCTAAATATACTGCAGTACAGCCCCTGCCTCTTGACCGAGCAATACCAAGAATAGCATAATATTACATGCATATGTTTCATCTGGTAACCTTTCAAACTAAACTCCCATTTTGAAATATTACAAGATTAAATGGTCCACTTCGCTCCTGTGGCTCTAGTGATCCCACATGGGGTGTCACACTAGTGAAGTGGACCAGCCACAACTCTAGAAATGTTAAAAAAAAAAAAAATTATAGACACTGGTTATTACGTACTAATAGCAATAGATTCCTGTTTATGGACAAAAAGTTGTACGCTATTCATAATGGAGTTATCTTTCTTACATTGTTCACTATAACGTCGTTGCACGACGTACAATGTTCAATTGTACAATGTATTTTCTTTGAAAATTAATAAAAAATATTGATTAAAAAAAATAAAAAAATACCAAGGTAGCAAAACTGAGTAACTCCTTGAAAGTAATTAATAGCTTATCAGTGGCTCAACAGGATATGAAAACAAAAAGGTGCTGATATTGACACGTGACCTCTTTCCGTCAACAGATATTGCAAGCTCAAATTTACTTTAACCGCACATGGACAAACTTGTTATACCATGCACAGAATTGGTGATTTAACCAAGACTTATATTTAAGGTAAAGATAAATTTTATAATTATTTTATTTTAAGCATAAACCATTTACTAGAAACTGGAATCAGTTTCATTGAGATTATACATATGTGTGTATTCCTCTCTTTGACTGGAAAAGGGACAATTCATACTGCAGTTAGAATTATTACAATTCCAAATCTTCATGCTACAAGGACTAAATGGTTCAGCCAGATACAGTGAGGGAAAAAAAAGTATTTAATCCCCTGCTGATTTTGTACGTTCGCTCACTGACAAAGAAATTATGAGTCTATAATTTTAATGGTAGGTTTATTTTAACAGTAAGAGAAAGAAAAACAACAAAAATATCCAGAAAAACGCATTTAAAAAAGTTATAAATTAATTTGCATTTTAATGAGTGAAATAAGTATTTGATCCCCTATCAATCAGCAAGATTTCTGGCTTCCAGGTGACTTCTATACAGGTAACAAGCTGCGATTAGGAGCACTCTCCTAAAGGGAGAGTTCCTAATCGCAGCTTGTTATCTGTATAAAAGACACCTGTACACAGAAGCAATCAATTAATCAATCAGATTCCAATCTCTCCACTATGGCCAAGACAAGAGCTGTGCAAGGATGTCAGGGACAAGATTGTAGACTTAGACAAGGCTGGGTTAGGCTACAAGACCACCCCAAGCAGCTTGGTGAGAGGATGACAATAGTTGGTGCGATTATTCACAAATGGAAGAAACACAAAATAACTGTCAATCTCCCTTGGTCTGGGGCTCCATGCAAGATCACACCTTGTGGAGTTTCAATGAATACAGTATTTTTTTTCATTCCTTTCTCGTTCCCCCTACTCAATCTTTCTACAAACATTTATCCCCCAAAGAAATAGGCGTGGATGTGTTTTCTGCGTAATTTATGACGTCAATTACATATATTTCATCATACACTTGTACGCACAACTACCTAAAGGGGGCAGTATTGGATTAAAAATACATTTTGGAATTTTCTTAAAAATATCAAGATTTTGCTTCAAATAACCCTCTGACCTAAGCCTTGAACAAAACCATAAATATAATAGGGTGATCTATTTTATGGCAGCATCTGTCAGACTTATTGTCTCTTGATACAATGTATAGCTTTAAGAACGTCTGAACGATGGTAATTAACTTTTGCTCCAAATACCTATGAGAATGAGGTAATTGATATTAAAAACACAATGGTTCCACTCTCATTCATAGTACTTTAAACATATACCCCTCATATTAACCACTTAAGGACCAGGCCTATTTTTCAGACTCAGTGTTTACAGGTTAAAATCTATTTTTTTTGCTATAAAATGACTTAGAACCCCCAAACATTATACATTTTTTTCTAACACCCTAGAGAATAAAATGGTGGTCATACTTTATGTCACACCGTATTTGCGCAGTGGTCTTACAAGCGCACTTTTTTTTGGAAAAAATACACCTTTTGACTTAAAAAATAAGACAATTTATTATGCTGAGTAAATTGATACCCAACATGTCACGCTTCAAAATTGTGCCTGCTCGTGGAATGGCGAAAAACTTTTACCCTTAAAAATCTCCATAGTCGACGTTTAAAAATTTCTATAGGTTACATGTTTTGAGTTACAGAGGAGGTCTAGGGGTATAATTATTGTTCTCGCTCTAACGGTCGCTGTTGTACCTCACATGTGTGGTTTGAACACCGTTTTCATATGCGGTCGCGACTCACATATGTGTTCGCTTCTGCACGCGAGCTCGGCAGGACGGGGAGCTTTACAATTTTTTTTCTTATTTATTTTACTTTTTATTTTTTATTTTTACACTGTCTTTTTTAAAAAAAAATTGGGTCACTTTTATTCCTATTACAAGGAATGTAAACATCCCTTGTAATAGAAACAAAGCATGAGAGGACCTCTTAAATATGAGATCTGGGGTCTAAAAGACCTCAGATCTCATATTTACACTAAAGTGCAAAAAAATCTAAAAGTTCATTTGAAAAAGTAAAAAAAAATTCACCTTTAAGAGCATTGGGCGGAAGTGACTTTTGACCTTGCTTCCGCCCTTCAATGCTATGGAGCCAAGTGGGGGCCATCTTCCCCACATTTTGCTCCAGGCAGTGGACATGAGAGGACGCAATGGTCTCCGCTGCTACCGGTAAGTGGCGGAGACCACAGGAGCGCAGCAGGAGGGGGGCCCTCTCCCACCCAATAAAAGTGATCTTGCGGTGAATCTGCTGGAGATACCATTTTTATCTGAAAGCGGACTACCCACTGAAGAAGAGGATACTGGGGTTATGGAAGTTATCTGCTGTCATTACAACGATACTCCTCTTCAAACAGCCAACGTATAACGATGGTGGACGGTCCGTAAGTGGTTAATAATATATCTATACTAATATATTTCAATGAGTAAAATTTAAACAATATAAAATGAATATAAGTTAAATATTGTAAAAGTACATAAAAAAAATATGTGAAATTATTCAATTAAGTAGGCATATAAATACTCCATATAATGAAATAATAATATAATATAAATTATTGCTAATATAATTATTTGCAATTAATAATACTTGTTCATAAAGCAACTTTTAACAACTTCAGCCCCGGAAGAATTGGCTGCTTAATGACCAGGCCATTTTTTGCGATACGGCACTACGTTGGTTTAACTGACAACTCTGCAACTCTGTACCCAAACAAAATTGACATCCTTTTTTTTCCCACAAATAGAGCTTTCTTTTGGTGGTATTTGATCATCTCTGCAGTTTTTATTTTTGTGCTATAAACAAAAAAAGAACGACAATTTTGAAAAAAACATAATATTTTGTACTTTTTGCTACAATAAATATCCCCAAAGCTAATGTTTTCCTCAGTTTAGGCCAATATGTATTCTTGTACATATTCTTGGTTAAAAAAAATCACAATAACGTATATTGATTGGTTTGCGCAAAAGTTATAGCGTCTACAAATAGGGGAAAGATTTATGGCATTTTTATTATTATTTTATTTTTACTAGTAATGGTGGTGATCAGCAATTTTTATCAGGACTGCGACATTATGGCGGACAGATAGGACAGTTTTGACACATTTTTGGGACCATTGACAATTATACAGCAATCAGTGCTATAAAAATGCATTGATTTACTCTGTAAATGTCACTGGCAGGGACAGGTTTAACACTAGGGGGCGATCAAGGGGTTAACTGTGTTCCCTAGTGTGTGTTTTAAGTGTAGGGGGATAGGACTGACTAGAGGAGGTAACAGATCATTGTTCCTAGCTAGTAGGTTTGCCTCTCCTCTCCTCGCAGAATGGGGATTTGTGTGTTTACACACACACATCCCTGTTCTGGCTCTCGTGCCCGCGATCGCGCGTGGCCAGCGGTCATCGCCTGCTTTCCCGCTTAAAGGAGCCGATGTACAGCTATGATGGTTCGCTGGATCGTGCTGACGTGCCGCAGTATAATGATGGCGGCTGATCGGCAAGTGGTTAAATAAGCCCCTTTTCCTTTTTTTTTAGTAAAGTAATGATATATTTTTTTTAAAGTCTATATTCATTGTCTTAGTTGAGACATGAGTCATTAATCTCATTATACACATTCTGGCACCATGGCCAGTCCTTATCTTGTTTTTGTTGTCTAGGACCCTCACAATTTATAACCTGGGAGACTATGCAATAATATTCTTAAAATCCTCTGTAAAAGTCTCTGTCCAAAAACAATGAACTTGCATTCACCTTCTAACAGATAGACAAGTTGGCTTCCAAGATGCCCATGAGACCATAAATACAATAATATGTATTGGCCTTATAAATTAATTATTTTTAACCTCAATAATTCTGACAACCCTACACCCTTCCCATCCCCGGTCTCTTCTACACTTACCTCCATGAGTGATTCATTTTCACTACCCACACAACTGGTGCAGTGGTCCAGCAATTTGAAAGCCTCACTCTTCTTCCCTTAGGGCCTCTAGGACAGATCAGAGAGATTCTGATTGGGCCTGTTCTGGCATGTGACTACTTTGATCAATTCAAATTGCTCTGACCAATCCCAGAAGCGTTAAGGAATACACAGGAAGAAGAGTGATGCTTTAAAATCCCCAGGCCGTTGCACCAGCTGCATGGACAGTGACAGTTAATCATCCACAGAAGTAGGCATACCAGGGACTATTGAGGGGAAGGTGTAAGGTGTCAATTTACCTTTTTTTTTTTTGAAAAGGTGAACTTACACTTTGAAACAAAATAACTACAACAAAGTTAGTATATTAATAAAAATTGTATATCTGCGCTAAGTGATAGATGAATTAAACAATGTGAAAAATTTGTCAATTAATGACCTGCAGCTAAGCACTATAACCCAGATACAGGGCACAAAATAAAAATGCAAAAAATTATGAATTGTATTATACGCAACCAAAATATTTCGTTTTAGTGTGATCCCATGCAACAAACGCAAGATGAAAACAAGGTCGCATAAAAACCGCAACGTGCAAACAATATGCAAATTGTAAAGTGCAACACTAAGTTTGGGCACAAAAGACTCTATACATGAGAACATATGTGAAGAAAATGTTTCGTTTTAGTGCGATCCCATGCGACAAATACAAGATTAAAACAAAGTTGCATAAAAAAATGCACAAAAGTGCAAATAATATGCAAATTGTAAAGTGCAACACTAAGTTTGGGCACAAAAAGACTCTATACATGAGAACATATGTTAAGAAAATGTTTCGTTTTAGTGCAATCCCATGCGACAAATGCAAGATTAAAACAAAGTTGCATAAAAAAACGCACAAACGTGCAAACAATATGCAAATTGTAAAGTGAAACACTAAGTTTGGGTACAAAATTACTGTGTAATGTGACCATAATCATGACATCCACTCGAATATGATGTCATATTTAACAAAACGATTGTCGGGACGCTGCGCACACACGTTCTGCACATGCGCGATTGGATTTTAAACGGATCTGTACGTCCATTTTTTCTTGCAAGGACTATTACCACATTTTTTATATATTTGCCTTGGAGTTTATGTACTGCAACTCCTGTCTTTTAATAAAACGTCTTGAGAAGAAATTCTATACTATTGGAGCCTTTTTATCTTTTTTATATTATCCTGATGTTTACATCATTGGGATTCGAGTGGATGTCCATGGATCCTTCTGGAGAGGAATGCTAAACTCTTCCATCAGCGAATCTTGGATTTCACTAAAAGCGCTGTTTGACCCCCCTGAATAATGGAGGTCGCAGGCTTTCTGTAAAGCCTTGTATCTTAATGAGGTGACGGGAAACATGGTGATGAGCACTCAATCTACGTTATATGCTGCACTGTGAAGTCACATATTGGATTTCAGCAATTTATGAACAATTTTTTTCATTCATATCGTTTTGCACTTTCGTGCTATTTTAGGCAACTTTGGTTTCCTTCTGCATTGTCACATGGGGCTGCACTAAATTAAATATTTTTGTTGTATATAACACAATCCATCACATTTGCACTGTATAGTTGCACTTTATTTGAATTTATGCTACTTAAGATTATGGTCACATTACACATTTATTATTGTGTTATATTTTCTTCACATATGTTCTCATGTACAGAGTCTTTTTGTGCCCAAACTTAGTGTTGCACTTTACAATTTGCATATTGTGTGCACTTTTGTGCCTTTTTTATGCAACTTTGTTCTCATCTTGCATTTGTCGCATGGGATCGCACTAAAACTAAACATTTTCTTCACATATGTTCTCATGCATAAAGTCTTATTGCGCCCAAACTTAGTGTTGTACTTTACAATTTGCATATTGTTTGCACTTTTGTGTGTTTTTATGCGACTTTGTTTTCATCTTGCATTTGTTGCACTAAAACAAAACATTTTGGTTGCGTATAATACAATTCATCATATGTGCACTGTATAGTTGCACTTTATTTGAATTTATGCTATTTAATGTTTATGGTCATATTGCACTTTAATAATACAGTGTTATATTTACTTTCATATATATTTTTTTGCACAGGATCATCTTGTGTTTAAACCTAGCGCTGCACTTTATTTTTTGCAAAGTTAGTATATTGCCAATTTATACGAACAGCTATGTCACAAATATGTGATAAAATGAGTCAATAGGTAAAAAACTACAGCATATAGTCTGTCAGAGATTGCCTGAACAATTAATTTAGTCTGCTATATTAATTGTTTAATTGGTTTAATTGATGAACAACAGTGCCACCGATATAAAAATAATTGACAAAAATAATTTAACTGACTTAATGAATTATTCCCGAATTATTTTGCCTATGCAGAAATTCTTTGACTAACATGACAAGATCAGTGTAAGTATGGACTGCACACTATAAAAATAAATTCATATTTATTTATAATAAGTGACTTTATAAAATACCATTAACAATCCGATTAATAGGTTGACACAGACTGTCAACCTATTGCAATGAAGTTCAAAAATCATCTGTTACTGTAAAGTATATACCTATTAGATCGAATTCAATAACAGAGGACAGAATTAAAAATAGACAATTGCCAGACCATTGTTCCTATTTTTTAAGAACAGTCTACTGACTGGAATGGTACCAGCTGATTGGAGAAAAGCCAATGTAGCACCAATATTTAAAAAAGGGCTGGGGGGGCGGAGCCGGCAGCCAGAGCGGATGGTAGTGTGAGGAGAGCGCTCTGCCACAACGGCCCATATATCGCGGCTCACAGCTAACCTACACGGACCAAAATTACATCCACAGCAAGGGGAGATCAGGAGGAACACAGCGGTCACCATGAATAAAAGAAGATCGAGAGAGGGACCGAGAAAATTGACCGATTTCTACCCCCTCACGGCCGGCCGAGATTTCCAAGATGGCGCCCGCTCTGAAGATAGAAAATCAGCATCCCCTGCACACTCCTGCAGCCATCCGTCGCCATCCCTGGGTGAGTCTGATCCCAAATGTTATCCACTACCATCCTCACCCTCTGACAGCCCTGTGAAACAGAAAAGAAGGATTGGGGTGGAGGAAGAGAATCAGGATGAGGCAGGGACGGAGGGAGACATAATGGAGGAATCCTCCCCTTATGGCCAGCAACTAGATGCTTTCCCCACTTCAGGGCAGCCCATCCTGGATACCACAATGAAGGAAATGTTACTGACTCTCAGGGGGGCCCTTCAGCAGGACATGTCTGCATTTATGCATACTACCAAAACTGAACTGTCAGCGTTCAGCAGCAGAGTCACTTATGTGGAAAAAAAATGGAGGAATTCACACTAGCACACAATGAGCTGGTGGATGCTCACTTTGATGTAGAAGATGAGATCAAATCCATGCGCCTAAAAATGGCGGACATCGAAGACAGGGCACGCAGGAACAATATTAAATTCAGAGGGATCTCTGAATCGATCAAACCAGCAGAACTCACAGCGTACCTCCAAAAGCTCATGACCATGGTTCTGCCGTCTCTGGGGCCTAACGAAATAATCATAGACAGAGCCCATAGACTGCCAAAGCCCTCATTCCTGCCTGACCAAATCCCTAGGGATGTCATCGCTAGGATCCACTTTTACCACATAAAGGATCAGCTGATGCGATTTGCCAGACAGCACCCCACGCTCCCTGATCCATTCACAGGAATCGCATTGTATGCAGACTTATCGCAAGCGACTCTAACAGCAAGGCACAACTTAGTCCCCATTACAAAAATCTTATGCAACCATAAGATTCTTTATAAGTGGGGATTCCCTGCTAAACTGATGCTAGAAATGCATAATGAATCGCACACAATCAGTTCAATTGAAAAAGGTATGGAGCTACTCAAAAGATGGCGTCTTCTACCTCCGAATGGAGAAGCTGCAGACCCTGATCCCTTACATGACAAATGAAACAATCACCGTCAAAACAGAAGGGGCAGATAAGCAAAGTTCTGATACACATTTGTCTCGGCTGATGGCTCTTGTAAGTGTGCGGTACCAAGCTCAGAACCATTAACCCCTGATATCTTCCAAACTTCTCCTGCATTAAAGTGTAGGTTCAAGAAGCAGCCGTTGTTCGGCTAAAGTGAACCCCAGTTATCCCCCTTCTTCAATTACAGGATGACTCCTGTGACCTGTTCTATGCAAACTTTTGTGTTTGACTGTTCCAAATTGCTGCATAACTCAGCTTGGTTTTTTGTTCATGTTTTTTCTTTTCTTTTTGGTATTCTGAAATTTACCTCAGGATTTTTACCTCAAATACTACACATACCCTTCAACAACTCAGGAGCATATTGTTTATTGGTTCCTACCACTAGATGGCAGCAGCTTGCACTCATTGAATGGAATGAACATTAAAATAGTATCACACAATTTGAGAGGTTTAAACAGCCCCTATAAACGCAGGGCCATGTGGAAGTCAGCTCTGGACCTGAAGTGTGACATCCTGTGTGCACAAGAAACACACTTCACTAGCAGCAAACCTCCAAAATGCACACACAAGAAATTCTCCAAAGTGTTCACCGCCAATGACATTTAAAAAAAAAAGGGGTATTGATCGCTATCAAGGACACACTAACCTTTTCTTTATTACAGATTCATAATGACCCCCATGGACGCTTTATTATTTTGGTTGCAGAAATAGACTGGGTCCTCTACACACTGGTAAACCTATATGCCCCAACTGTTAAGCCGATGAAGTTTATACGTAAAGTTGTCACACTTGCCAAATCCTTACAAAAGGGCAATCTTATAATATGTGGGGATTTCAATATGATTATGAATGATGTACTTGATTCTTCCTCGGTGTCTCTGAGGAAGAGGCCCTCTTTAGGATCCTGGAGTCATGAAGAAAGACTCTTTGATCCATGGCGCTGCCTTAGATCCACCGAGAGGGAATACTCATACTACTCCACAGTGCACAATAGCTACTCTAGGATCGATTTCTTTCTAACAGATATGTACACCCTGCAGAAGATGAAAAAGGCTGATATACTCAATATTACTTGGTCTGACCATGCACCCGTAGCCATTGAGGTGGAGGCGGATGACAAAACATCCCATAAACTACTATGGCGCAATAATACCTATCTTCTGTCATGCCCCCACATCAAAGTTGAGATAGAGGAGAAACTTAAAGAATATTTTAGACTCAATGCAAATGGGGAATGCTCTCCAACAACGATATGGTGTGCACACAAAGCTTTTGCTAGAGGTATTATTATTCAGATTGCCTCTAGGGAAAGAAAAAAGAAGGCACAACATTTAGCGCAGCTTCACAAGTCCATTGCAGAACTAGAGGCCCAACACAAGGATCCCCGCACCACATCCCCCAGCATTATGAAACGCCTTAATTCCTGTCGTGAAGAATTGCGACAGGAACTTAGGGCAGACTACGTCCTATATTTTAAAAGGCTGAAACTATCCTTTTATTCCCAAAATAATAGGGCTAGCAAACTTCTGGCCGCACAACTCAAAAAAAAGACATGCTAAATCCAACATCACTTGCATTCAACAACATAACTCCGACACCACATTCTACAATCCTAAGGACATAGCTAATGCCTTTGGGGACTATTACAAATCCCTTTACAACCTCAACAAAGACCCATCCACCAATCAACCTACAGATAGAGAAATAGAAGATTTCCTTCAAGGAATTCAACTGCCCTTAGTAGATTCAACAACACTACAAGCCCTAAATGCACCAATCACTAGTGCAGAAATTGAGACAGTTATCAAATCTCTCCCCATGCACAAATCACCAGGAGCGGACGGTTTCTCCGCTGAGTACTATAAAGCTTTT
Organism: Lithobates septentrionalis; assembly: GCA_037952835.1. Taxonomy (NCBI): domain Eukaryota; kingdom Metazoa; phylum Chordata; class Amphibia; order Anura; family Ranidae; genus Lithobates; species Lithobates septentrionalis. The sequence continues at coordinate 3,892,942 of JBBDGP010000278.1, read as the reverse complement.
AGCTCCATCCTAGCACCAAACCTGGTAGATGTCTTCAACATAGCAGCCACAGCAGGATCCTTCCCAAGGGAAATGCTCCAAGCAATAATAGTTACCTTACCCAAACCCGGCAAAGACGACTCACACCCCCAAAACTATAGGCCATTATCATTGCTTAACTCTGACCTGAAGATATATGCAAAGATATTGGCAAATAGATTATTGGAAACTAGAAAATGCATTTCCTGGGGAAAATGCGTGGGAATGCTGAATTGCTAAAATGGCCCCCAGCAAAATTGCCCCCATCATATTGCCATCAAAACTGTCCCATCATATTGCCAACATCAAAACTGCCCCATCAGAATTGCCCTATCAAAACTGTCCCATCATATTGCCACCATCAAAACTGCCCCATCAGAATTGCCTCATCAAAACTGCACCATCATATTGCCACCATCAAAACTGCCCCATTAAAAAATATTTTTTTTTTTTAAAAATATTTTTTTTTTTTCAAAAATAATTTTTTTTTTCAAAAATAAAAAAAAAATTTTTCAAAAATTTTTTTTTTTCAAAAATATTTTTTTTTTCAAAAATAATTTTTTTTTTCAAAAATATTTTTTTTTTCAAAAAATTTTTTTTTTCAAAAATGATTTTTTTTTTCAAAAATATATATATTTTTTTTCAAAAATATATATATTTTTTTTCAAAAATATATATATATTTTTTCAAAAATATATATATTTTTTTTCAAAAATATATATTTTTTTTTTCAAAAATATTTTTTTTTTCAAAAATATTTTATTTTTTTCAAAAATAATTTTTTTTTCAAAAATTTTTTTTTTCAAAAATGATTTTTTTTTTTCAAAAATAATTTTTTTTTTTTCAAAAATAATTTTTTTTTTTCAAAAATATATTTTTTTTCAGAAATATATATATATATTTTTCAAAAATAATTGCTGAATAGCTAAATTGCTAAAATGACCGCCATCAAAACTGCCCCATCAGAATTGCCACCATCAAAACTGCCCCATCATATTCCTCTATTATAATCAGTACATGGTGTGTCTGTCCCCTCCCCCGGGCTCTGTAATTAAAGCTGAGATGCTCCAGCCACCTCCCCCCCTGTGTATAACAGAAGCTTTGGTAACCATGGCAACAAAACATACACAGTACACTCTGATTAATGGCTAAAATTTCTTGAAATGACCTCTAAACAAAAAGCTTTTTCTCAAAAACTGTAAAAGATATCAAACTGAAAAGATAAAGCCAGATAGCTGAATATTTTGTGAACATTTTAAAGTTTGTTTGGCGTCTCTAGGTGAAAGTATGAAGGAGCTGAAACTTTTGGGAGCGGAAGAAGATTTTAAGTTTCTCAAGCATGCTCCCATTGACTTCAATGTTAAAAAAAAGTGATAAAAAGCTTAATATTTTAAAAAGTTGAAAAAGAGCACACCTCAGCTAAAAGAGACGAACATTTTGATAGTTGAATGGTTTTAATAGCTGAAAGTATGCAGAAGTTACGCATTACCGAAAAACGTACGGAATAAGAAAAATAATAAAAAAACGAATAACAATAGTGGGACTGCTAAAGCAGTCCCACTAATAAAAAAACGAATAACAATAGTGGGACTGCTAAAGCAGTCCCACTAAAAAACGAATAACAATAGTGGGACTGCTAAAGCATTCCCACTAATAAAAAAACGAATAACAATAGTGAGACTGCTAAAGCATTCCCACTAACTAGAAAATGCATTTCCTGGGGAAAATGCGTGGGAATGCTGAATTGCTAAAACGGCCCCCAGCAAAATTGCCCCCATCATATTGCCATCAAAACTGTCCCATCATATTGCCACCATCAAAACTGCCCCATCAGAATTGCCACCATCAAAACTGCCCCATCATATTGCCACCATCAAAACTGCCCCATCAGAATTACCCCATCAAAACTGCCCCATCATATTCCTCTATTATAAATCAGTACATGGTGTGTCTGTCCCCTCCCCCCTGTGTATAACAGAAGCTTTGGTAACCATGGCAACAAAACAAACACTAACAGTACACTCTGATTAATGGCTAAAATTTCCTGAAATGACCTCTAAACAAATGGCCGTATTTTAAAAACTATACATCCTACAGCAAAGATCTTTATATTGTGAGAATCACAAGACTCAGACCTAGATTTTGATACATAGTATGTCTCTAAAATATTAAAATTGAAGGCACGGTCGCAGTTTAGAAATTGCCCTTCAAATTTGAAGGGGCTAGAGTGTAGTTTCAATGAATGTCAATGGACGGTGTGAGTTGCAAACAAATGGTCATATTGTGAAAACTATCAGGACTATGGCTTAGCCGTGGACATGTTTAGTGGCAGCAGGGATAGCTGAACGTTTTGATATAAGATTTATGTAGGTGGGCTTGAAAATGAGGGAGTAGAGGCAGTTTAGAAATCATGTTCTGATTTTTATGCTTTTGTCCCCTCCCCTGGGCTCTAATCAGAGCTGAGATGCTCCAGCCACCCCCCCCCCTGTGTATAACAGAAGCTTTGGTAACCATGGCAACAAAACACACACAGTACACTCTGATTAATGGCTAAAATTTCTTGAAATGACCTCTAAACAAAAAGCTTTTTCTCAAAAACTGTAAAAGATATCAAATTGAAAAGCTATAGCCAGATAGCTGAATATTTTGTGAACATTTTAAAGTTTGTTTGGTGTCTCTAGGTGAAAGTATGAAGGAGCTGAAACTTTTGGGAGCGGAAGAAAAATTTAAGGATTTCAAGCATGCTCCCATTGACTTCAATGTTAAAAAAAAGTGATAAAAAGCTTAATATTTTAAAAAGTATAAATGGTAGAAAAAAAGTTGAAAAAGAGCACACCTCAGCTAAAAGAGACGAACATTTTGATAGTTGAATGGTTTTAATAGCTGAAAGTATGCAGAAGTTACGCATTACCGAAAAACGTACGGAATAAGAAAAATAATAAAAAAACGAATAACAATAGTGGGACTGCTAAAGCATTCCCACTAACTAGAAAATGCATTTCCTGGGGAAAATGCGTGGGAATGCTGAATTGCTAAAACGGCCCCCAGCAAAATTGCCCCCATCATATTGCCATCAAAACTGTCCCATCATATTGCCACCATCAAAACTGCCCCATCAGAATTGCCACCATCAAAACTGCCCCATCATATTGCCACCATCAAAACTGCCCCATCAGAATTACCCCATCAAAACTGCCCCATCATATTCCTCTATTATAAATCAGTACATGGTGTGTCTGTCCCCTCCCCCCTGCATATAACAGAAGCTTTGGTAACCATGGCAACAAAACAAACACTAACAGTACACTCTGATTAATGGCTAAAATTTCCTGAAATGACCTCTAAACAAATGGCCGTATTTTAAAAACTATACATCCTACAGCAAAGATCTTTATATTGTGAGAATCACAAGACTCAGACCTAGATGATTTTGATACATAGTATGTCTCTGAAATATTAAAATTGAAGGCACGGTCGCAGTTTAGAAATTGCCCTTCAAATTTGAAGGGGCTAGAGTGTAGTTTCAATGAATGTCAATGGACGGTGTGAGTTGCAAACAAATGGTCATATTGTGAAAACTATCAGGACTATGGCTTAGCCGTGGACATGTTTAGTGGCAGCAGGGATAGCTGAACGTTTTGATATAAGATTTATGTAGGTGGGCTTGAAAATGAGGGAGTGGAGGCAGTTTAGAAATCATGTTCTGATTTTTCAGCTTTTGTCCCCTCCCCTGGGCTCTAATCAGAGCTGAGATGCTCCAGCCACCTCCCCCCCTGTGTATAACAGAAGCTTTGGTAACCATGGCAACAAAACACACACAGTACACTCTGATTAATGGCTAAAATTTCTTGAAATGACCTCTAAACAAAAAGCTTTTTCTCAAAAACTGTAAAAGATATCAAATTGAAAAGCTATAGCCAGATAGCTGAATATTTTGTGAACATTTTAAAGTTTGTTTGGTGTCTCTAGGTGAAAGTATGAAGGAGCTGAAACTTTTGGGAGCGGAAGAAAAATTTAAGGATTTCAAGCATGCTCCCATGGACTTCAATGTTAAAAAAAAGTGATAAAAAGCTTAATATTTTAAAAAGTATAAATGGTAGAAAAAAAGTTGAAAAAGAGCACACCTCAGCTAAAAGAGACGAACATTTTGATAGTTGAATGGTTTTAATAGCTGAAAGTATGCAGAAGTTACGCATTACCGAAAAACGTACGGAATAAGAAAAATAACTAGAAAATGCATTTCCTGGGGAAAATGCGTGGGAATGCTGAATTGCTAAAACGGCCCCAGCAAAATTGCCCCCCATCATATTGCCATCAAAACTGTCCCATCATATTGCCACCATCAAAACTGCCCCATCAGAATTGCCACCATCAAAACTGCCCCATCATATTGCCACCATCAAAACTGCCCCATCAGAATTACCCCATCAAAACTGCCCCATCATATTCCTCTATTATAAATCAGTACATGGTGTGTCTGTCCCCTCCCCCCTGTGTATAACAGAAGCTTTGGTAACCATGGCAACAAAACAAACACTAACAGTACACTCTGATTAATGGCTAAAATTTCCTGAAATGACCTCTAAACAAATGGCCGTATTTTAAAAACTATACATCCTACAGCAAAGATCTTTATATTGTGAGAATCACAAGACTCAGACCTAGATTTTGATACATAGTATGTCTCTGAAATATTAAAATTGAAGGCACGGTCGCAGTTTAGAAATTGCCCTTCAAATTTGAAGGGGCTAGAGTGTAGTTTCAATGAATGTCAATGGACGGTGTGAGTTGCAAACAAATGGTCATATTGTGAAAACTATCAGGACTATGGCTTAGCCGTGGACATGTTTAGTGGCAGCAGGGATAGCTGAACGTTTTGATATAAGATTTATGTAGGTGGGCTTGAAAATGAGGGAGTGGAGGCAGTTTAGAAATCATGTTCTGATTTTTCAGCTTTTGTCCCCTCCCCTGGGCTCTAATCAGAGCTGAGATGCTCCAGCCACCTCCCCCCCTGTGTATAACAGAAGCTTTGGTAACCATGGCAACAAAACACACACAGTACACTCTGATTAATGGCTAAAATTTCTTGAAATGACCTCTAAACAAAAAGCTTTTTCTCAAAAACTGTAAAAGATATCAAATTGAAAAGCTATAGCCAGATAGCTGAATATTTTGTGAACATTTTAAAGTTTGTTTGGTGTCTCTAGGTGAAAGTATGAAGGAGCTGAAACTTTTGGGAGCGGAAGAAAAATTTAAGGATTTCAAGCATGCTCCCATTGACTTCAATGTTAAAAAAAAGTGATAAAAAGCTTAATATTTTAAAAAGTATAAATGGTAGAAAAAAAGTTGAAAAAGAGCACACCTCAGCTAAAAGAGACGAACATTTTGATAGTTGAATGGTTTTAATAGCTGAAAGTATGCAGAAGTTACGCATTACCGAAAAACGTACGGAATAAGAAAAATAATAAAAAAACGAATAACAATAGTGGGACTGCTAAAGCATTCCCACTAACTAGAAAATGCATTTCCTGGGGAAAATGCGTGGGAATCCTGAATTGCTAAAACGGCCCCCAGCAAAATTGCCCCCATCATATTGCCATCAAAACTGTCCCATCATATTGCCACCATCAAAACTGCCCCATCAGAATTGCCACCATCAAAACTGCCCCATCATATTGCCACCATCAAAACTGCCCCATCAGAATTACCCCATCAAAACTGCCCCATCATATTCCTCTATTATAAATCAGTACATGGTGTGTCTGTCCCCTCCCCCCTGCATATAACAGAAGCTTTGGTAACCATGGCAACAAAACAAACACTAACAGTACACTCTGATTAATGGCTAAAATTTCCTGAAATGACCTCTAAACAAATGGCCGTATTTTAAAAACTATACATCCTACAGCAAAGATCTTTATATTGTGAGAATCACAAGACTCAGACCTAGATGATTTTGATACATAGTATGTCTCTGAAATATTAAAATTGAAGGCACGGTCGCAGTTTAGAAATTGCCCTTCAAATTTGAAGGGGCTAGAGTGTAGTTTCAATGAATGTCAATGGACGGTGTGAGTTGCAAACAAATGGTCATATTGTGAAAACTATCAGGACTATGGCTTAGCCGTGGACATGTTTAGTGGCAGCAGGGATAGCTGAACGTTTTGATATAAGATTTATGTAGGTGGGCTTGAAAATGAGGGAGTGGAGGCAGTTTAGAAATCATGTTCTGATTTTTCAGCTTTTGTCCCCTCCCCTGGGCTCTAATCAGAGCTGAGATGCTCCAGCCACCTCCCCCCCTGTGTATAACAGAAGCTTTGGTAACCATGGCAACAAAACACACACAGTACACTCTGATTAATGGCTAAAATTTCTTGAAATGACCTCTAAACAAAAAGCTTTTTCTCAAAAACTGTAAAAGATATCAAATTGAAAAGCTATAGCCAGATAGCTGAATATTTTGTGAACATTTTAAAGTTTGTTTGGTGTCTCTAGGTGAAAGTATGAAGGAGCTGAAACTTTTGGGAGCGGAAGAAAAATTTAAGGATTTCAAGCATGCTCCCATGGACTTCAATGTTAAAAAAAAGTGATAAAAAGCTTAATATTTTAAAAAAAGTATAAATGGTAGAAAAAAAGTTGAAAAAGAGCACACCTCAGCTAAAAGAGACGAACATTTTGATAGTTGAATGGTTTTAATAGCTGAAAGTATGCAGAAGTTACGCATTACCGAAAAACGTACGGAATAAGAAAAATAACTAGAAAATGCATTTCCTGGGGAAAATGCGTGGGAATGCTGAATTGCTAAAACGGCCCCAGCAAAATTGCCCCCCATCATATTGCCATCAAAACTGTCCCATCATATTGCCACCATCAAAACTGCCCCATCAGAATTGCCACCATCAAAACTGCCCCATCATATTGCCACCATCAAAACTGCCCCATCAGAATTACCCCATCAAAACTGCCCCATCATATTCCTCTATTATAAATCAGTACATGGTGTGTCTGTCCCCTCCCCCCTGTGTATAACAGAAGCTTTGGTAACCATGGCAACAAAACAAACACTAACAGTACACTCTGATTAATGGCTAAAATTTCCTGAAATGACCTCTAAACAAATGGCCGTATTTTAAAAACTATACATCCTACAGCAAAGATCTTTATATTGTGAGAATCACAAGACTCAGACCTAGATTTTGATACATAGTATGTCTCTGAAATATTAAAATTGAAGGCACGGTCGCAGTTTAGAAATTGCCCTTCAAATTTGAAGGGGCTAGAGTGTAGTTTCAATGAATGTCAATGGACGGTGTGAGTTGCAAACAAATGGTCATATTGTGAAAACTATCAGGACTATGGCTTAGCCGTGGACATGTTTAGTGGCAGCAGGGATAGCTGAACGTTTTGATATAAGATTTATGTAGGTGGGCTTGAAAATGAGGGAGTGGAGGCAGTTTAGAAATCATGTTCTGATTTTTCAGCTTTTGTCCCCTCCCCTGGGCTCTAATCAGAGCTGAGATGCTCCAGCCACCTCCCCCCCTGTGTATAACAGAAGCTTTGGTAACCATGGCAACAAAACACACACAGTACACTCTGATTAATGGCTAAAATTTCTTGAAATGACCTCTAAACAAAAAGCTTTTTCTCAAAAACTGTAAAAGATATCAAATTGAAAAGCTATAGCCAGATAGCTGAATATTTTGTGAACATTTTAAAGTTTGTTTGGTGTCTCTAGGTGAAAGTATGAAGGAGCTGAAACTTTTGGGAGCGGAAGAAAAATTTAAGGATTTCAAGCATGCTCCCATTGACTTCAATGTTAAAAAAAAGTGATAAAAAGCTTAATATTTTAAAAAGTATAAATGGTAGAAAAAAAGTTGAAAAAGAGCACACCTCAGCTAAAAGAGACGAACATTTTGATAGTTGAATGGTTTTAATAGCTGAAAGTATGCAGAAGTTATGCATTACCGAAAAACGTACGGAATAAGAAAAATAACTAGAAAATGCATTTCCTGGGGAAAATGCGTGGGAATGCTGAATTGCTAAAACGGCCCCCAGCAAAATTGCCCCCCATCATATTGCCATCAAAACTGTCCCATCATATTGCCACCATCAAAACTGCCCCATCAGAATTGCCACCATCAAAACTGCCCCATCATATTGCCACCATCAAAACTGCCCCATCAGAATTACCCCATCAAAACTGCCCCATCATATTCCTCTATTATAAATCAGTACATGGTGTGTCTGTCCCCTCCCCCCTGTGTATAACAGAAGCTTTGGTAACCATGGCAACAAAACAAACACTAACAGTACACTCTGATTAATGGCTAAAATTTCCTGAAATGACCTCTAAACAAATGGCCGTATTTTAAAAACTATACATCCTACAGCAAAGATCTTTATATTGTGAGAATCACAAGACTCAGACCTAGATTTTGATACATAGTATGTCTCTGAAATATTAAAATTGAAGGCACGGTCGCAGTTTAGAAATTGCCCTTCAAATTTGAAGGGGCTAGAGTGTAGTTTCAATGAATGTCAATGGACGGTGTGAGTTGCAAACAAATGGTCATATTGTGAAAACTATCAGGACTATGGCTTAGCCGTGGACATGTTTAGTGGCAGCAGGGATAGCTGAACGTTTTGATATAAGATTTATGTAGGTGGGCTTGAAAATGAGGGAGTGGAGGCAGTTTAGAAATCATGTTCTGATTTTTCAGCTTTTGTCCCCTCCCCTGGGCTCTAATCAGAGCTGAGATGCTCCAGCCACCTCCCCCCCTGTGTATAACAGAAGCTTTGGTAACCATGGCAACAAAACACACACAGTACACTCTGATTAATGGCTAAAATTTCTTGAAATGACCTCTAAACAAAAAGCTTTTTCTCAAAAACTGTAAAAGATATCAAATTGAAAAGCTATAGCCAGATAGCTGAATATTTTGTGAACATTTTAAAGTTTGTTTGGTGTCTCTAGGTGAAAGTATGAAGGAGCTGAAACTTTTGGGAGCGGAAGAAAAATTTAAGGATTTCAAGCATGCTCCCATTGACTTCAATGTTAAAAAAAAGTGATAAAAAGCTTAATATTTTAAAAAGTATAAATGGTAGAAAAAAAGTTGAAAAAGAGCACACCTCAGCTAAAAGAGACGAACATTTTGATAGTTGAATGGTTTTAATAGCTGAAAGTATGCAGAAGTTACGCATTACCGAAAAACGTACGGAATAAGAAAAATAACTAGAAAATGCATTTCCTGGGGAAAATGCGTGGGAATGCTGAATTGCTAAAACGGCCCCCAGCAAAATTGCCCCCCATCATATTGCCATCAAAACTGTCCCATCATATTGCCACCATCAAAACTGCCCCATCAGAATTGCCACCATCAAAACTGCCCCATCATATTGCCACCATCAAAACTGCCCCATCAGAATTACCCCATCAAAACTGCCCCATCATATTCCTCTATTATAAATCAGTACATGGTGTGTCTGTCCCCTCCCCCCTGTGTATAACAGAAGCTTTGGTAACCATGGCAACAAAACAAACACTAACAGTACACTCTGATTAATGGCTAAAATTTCCTGAAATGACCTCTAAACAAATGGCCGTATTTTAAAAACTATACATCCTACAGCAAAGATCTTTATATTGTGAGAATCACAAGACTCAGACCTAGATTTTGATATATAGTATGTCTCTGAATTATTAAAATTGAAGGCACGGTCGCAGTTTAGAATTTGCCCTTCAAATTTGAAGGGGCTAGAGTGTAGTTTCAATGAATGTCAATGGACGGTGTGAGTTGCAAACAAATGGTCATATTGTGAAAACTATCAGGACTATGGCTTAGCCGTGGACATGTTTAGTGGCAGCAGGGATAGCTGAACGTTTTGATATAAGATTTATGTAGGTGGGCTTGAAAATGAGGGAGTGGAGGCAGTTTAGAAATCATGTTCTGATTTTTCAGCTTTTGTCCCCTCCCCTGGGCTCTAATCAGAGCTGAGATGCTCCAGCCACCTCCCCCCCTGTGTATAACAGAAGCTTTGGTAACCATGGCAACAAAACACACACAGTACACTCTGATTAATGGCTAAAATTTCTTGAAATGACCTCTAAACAAAAAGCTTTTTCTCAAAAACTGTAAAAGATATCAAATTGAAAAGCTATAGCCAGATAGCTGAATATTTTGTGAACATTTTAAAGTTTGTTTGGTGTCTCTAGGTGAAAGTATGAAGGAGCTGAAACTTTTGGGAGCGGAAGAAAAATTTAAGGATTTCAAGCATGCTCCCATTGACTTCAATGTTAAAAAAAAGTGATAAAAAGCTTAATATTTTAAAAAGTATAAATGGTAGAAAAAAAGTTGAAAAAGAGCACACCTCAGCTAAAAGAGACGAACATTTTGATAGTTGAATGGTTTTAATAGCTGAAAGTATGCAGAAGTTACGCATTACCGAAAAACGTACGGAATAAGAAAAATAATAAAAAAACGAATAACAATAGTGGGACTGCTAAAGCAGTCCCACTAATAAAAAAACGAATAACAATAGTGGGACTGCTAAAGCAGTCCCACTAAAAAACGAATAACAATAGTGGGACTGCTAAAGCATTCCCACTAATAAAAAAACGAATAACAATAGTGAGACTGCTAAAGCATTCCCACTAACTAGAAAATGCATTTCCTGGGGAAAATGCGTGGGAATGCTGAATTGCTAAAACGGCCCCCAGCAAAATTGCCCCCATCATATTGCCATCAAAACTGTCCCATCATATTGCCACCATCAAAACTGCCCCATCAGAATTGCCACCATCAAAACTGCCCCATCATATTGCCACCATCAAAACTGCCCCATCAGAATTACCCCATCAAAACTGCCCCATCATATTCCTCTATTATAAATCAGTACATGGTGTGTCTGTCCCCTCCCCCCTGTGTATAACAGAAGCTTTGGTAACCATGGCAACAAAACAAACACTAACAGTACACTCTGATTAATGGCTAAAATTTCCTGAAATGACCTCTAAACAAATGGCCGTATTTTAAAAACTATACATCCTACAGCAAATATCTTTATATTGTGAGAATCACAAGACTCAGACCTAGATTTTGATACATAGTATGTCTCTAAAATATTAAAATTGAAGGCACGGTCGCAGTTTAGAAATTGCCCTTCAAATTTGAAGGGGCTAGAGTGTAGTTTCAATGAATGTCAATGGACGGTGTGAGTTGCAAACAAATGGTCATATTGTGAAAACTATCAGGACTATGGCTTAGCCGTGGACATGTTTAGTGGCAGCAGGGATAGCTGAAACGTTTTGATATAAGATTTATGTAGGTGGGCTTGAAAATGAGGGAGTGGAGGCAGTTTAGAAATCATGTTCTGATTTTTCAGCTTTTGTCCCCTCCCCTGGGCTCTAATCAGAGCTGAGATGCTCCAGCCACCTCCCCCCCTGTGTATAACAGAAGCTTTGGTAACCATGGCAACAAAACACACACAGTACACTCTGATTAATGGCTAAAATTTCTTGAAATGACCTCTAAACAAAAAGCTTTTTCTCAAAAACTGTAAAAGATATCAAATTGAAAAGCTATAGCCAGATAGCTGAATATTTTGTGAACATTTTAAAGTTTGTTTGGTGTCTCTAGGTGAAAGTATGAAGGAGCTGAAACTTTTGGGAGCGGAAGAAAAATTTAAGGATTTCAAGCATGCTCCCATTGACTTCAATGTTAAAAAAAAGTGATAAAAAGCTTAATATTTTAAAAAGTATAAATGGTAGAAAAAAAGTTGAAAAAGAGCACACCTCAGCTAAAAGAGACGAACATTTTGATAGTTGAATGGTTTTAATAGCTGAAAGTATGCAGAAGTTACGCATTACCGAAAAACGTACGGAATAAGAAGAAAAATAACTAGAAAATGCATTTCCTGGGGAAAATGCGTGGGAATGCTGAATTGCTAAAACGGCCCCCAGCAAAATTGCCCCCATCATATTGCCATCAAAACTGTCCCATCATATTGCCACCATCAAAACTGCCCCATCAGAATTGCCACCATCAAAACTGCCCCATCATATTGCCACCATCAAAACTGCCCCATCAGAATTACCCCATCAAAACTGCCCCATCATATTCCTCTATTATAAATCAGTACATGGTGTGTCTGTCCCCTCCCCCCTGTGTATAACAGAAGCTTTGGTAACCATGGCAACAAAACAAACACTAACAGTACACTCTGATTAATGGCTAAAATTTCCTGAAATGACCTCTAAACAAATGGCCGTATTTTAAAAACTATACATCCTACAGCAAAGATCTTTATATTGTGAGAATCACAAGACTCAGACCTAGATTTTGATACATAGTATGTCTCTGAAATATTAAAATTGAAGGCACGGTCGCAGTTTAGAAATTGCCCTTCAAATTTGAAGGGGCTAGAGTGTAGTTTCAATGAATGTCAATGGACGGTGTGAGTTGCAAACAAATGGTCATATTGTGAAAACTATCAGGACTATGGCTTAGCCGTGGACATGTTTAGTGGCAGCAGGGATAGCTGAACGTTTTGATATAAGATTTGTGTAGGTGGGCTTGAAAATGAGGGAGTGGAGGCAGTTTAGAAATCATGTTCTGATTTTTCAGCTTTTGTCCCCTCCCCGGGCTCTGTAATCAGAGCTGAGATGCTCCAGCCACCTCCCCCCCTGTGTATAACAGAAGCTTTGGTAACCATGGCAACAAAACACACACAGTACACTCTGATTAATGGCTAAAATTTCTTGAAATGACCTCTAAACAAAAAGCTTTTTCTCAAAAACTGTAAAAGATATCAAATTGAAAAGCTATAGCCAGATAGCTGAATATTTTGTGAACATTTTAAAGTTTGTTTGGTGTCTCTAGGTGAAAGTATGAAGGAGCTGAAACTTTTGGGAGCGGAAGAAAAATTTAAGGATTTCAAGCATGCTCCCATTGACTTCAATGTTAAAAAAAAGTGATAAAAAGCTTAATATTTTAAAAAGTATAAATGGTAGAAAAAAAGTTGAAAAAGAGCACACCTCAGCTAAAAGAGACGAACATTTTGATAGTTGAATGGTTTTAATAGCTGAAAGTATGCAGAAGTTACGCATTACCGAAAAACGTACGGAATAAGAAAAATAATAAAAAAACGAATAACAATAGTGGGACTGCTAAAGCATTCCCACTAATAAAAAAACGAATAACAATAGTGGGACTGCTAAAGCATTCCCACTAATAATAAAAAAACGAATAACAATAGTGGGACTGCTAAAGCATTCCCACTAACTAGAAAATGCATTTCCTGGGGAAAATGCGTGGGAATGCTGAATAGCTGAATTGCTAAAATGACCGCCATCAAAACTGCCCCATCATACTGCCATCAAAACTGCCACATCAGAATTGCCCCATCAAAATTGTCCCCATTAAAACTGCCCCATCATATTGCCACCATCAAAACTGCCCCATCAGAATTGCCCCATCAAAACTGCCCCATCATATTGCCACCATCAAATCTGCCCCATCATATTGCCACCTTTAAAACTGCTCCATTAAAATTGTCCCCATCAAAACTGCCCCATCATATTGCCACCATCAAAACTGCCCCATCAGAATTGCCCCATCAAAACTGCCCCATCATATTGCAACTATCAAAATTGCCTCATCAGAATTGCCCCATCAAAACTGCCCCATCATATTGCCACCATCAAAACTGCCCCCATCAAAACTGCCCCATCATATTGCCACCTTTAAAACTGCTCCATTAAAATTGTCCCCATCAAACTGCCCCATCATATTGCCACCATCAAAACTGCCCCATCAGAATTGCCCCATCAAAACTGCACCATCATATTGCCACCATCAAAACTGCCCCATCATATTGCCACCATCAAAACTGCCCCATCAGAATTACCCCATCAAAACTGCCCCATCATATTCCTCTATTATAAATCAGTACATGGTGTGTCTGTCCCCTCCCCCGGGCTCTGTAATCTAAGCTGAGATGCTCCAGCCACCTCCCCCCTGTGTATAACAGAAGCTTTGGTAACCATGGCAACAAAACAAACAGTACACTCTGATTAATGGCTAAAATTTCCTGAAATGACCTCTAAACAAATGGCCGTATTTTAAAAACTATACATCCTACAGCGAAGATCTTTATATTGTGAGAATCACAAGACCCAGACCTAGATTTTGATACATAGTATGTCTCTGAAATATTAAAATTGAAGGCACGGTCGCAGTTTAGAAATTGCCCTTCAAATTTGAAGGGGCTAGAGTGTAGTTTCAATGAATGTCAATGTACGGCGTGAGTTGCAAACAAATGGTCATATTGTGAAAACTATCAGAACTATGGCTTAGCCGTGGACATGTTTAGTGGCAGCAGGGATAGCTGAACGTTTTGATATAAGATTTGTGTAGGTGGGCTTGAAAATGAGGGAGTGGCGGCAGTTTAGAAATCATGTTCTGATTTTCCAGCTTTTGTCCCCTCCCCTGGGCTCTAATCAGAGCTGAGATGCTCCAGCCACCTCCCCCTGTGTATAACAGAAGCTTTGGTAACCATGGCAACAAAACACACACAGTACACTCTGATTAATGGCTAAAATTTCTTGAAATGACCTCTAAACAAAAAGCTTTTTCTCAAAAACTGTAAAAGATATCAAACTGAAAAGATATAGCCAGATAGCTGAATATTTTGTGAACATTTTAAAGTTTGTTTGGTGTCTCTAGGTGAAAGTATGAAGGAGCTGAAACTTTTGGGAGCGGAAGAAAAATTTAAGGATTTCAAGCATGCTCCCATTGACTTCAATGTTAAAAAAAAGTGATAAAAAGCTTAATATTTTAAAAAGTATAAATGGTAGAAAAAAAGTTGAAAAAGAGCAAACCTCAGCTAAAAGAGACGAACATTTTGATAGTTGAATGGTTTTAATAGCTGAAAGTATGCAGAAGTTACGCATTACCGAAAAATGTACGGAATAAAATTAAAATTATTAAAAATAACTAGAAAATGCATTTCCTGGGGAAAATGCGTGGGAATGCTGAATTGCTAAAACGGCCCCCAGCAAAATTGCCCCCATCATATTGCCATCAAAACTGTCCCATCATATTGCCACCATCAAAACTGCCCCATCAGAATTGCCCCATCAAAACTGCACCATCATATTGCCACCATCAAAACTGCCCCATCAAAAAATATTTTTTTTTTTCAAAAATATTTTTTTTTTCAAAAAAATTTTTTTTTTTCAAAAGTTTTTTTTTTCAAATTTTTTTTTTTTTCAAAAATAATTTTTTTTTTCAAAAATATTTTTTTTTTTTCAAAATTTTTTTTTTTTTCAAAAATAATTTTTTTTTCAAAAATATTTTTTTTTTCAAAAATGATTTTTTTTTTTTTCAAAAATAATTTTTTTTTTTTTAAAAATAATTTTTTTTTTTCAAAAATATTTTTTTTTTTTTCAAAAATATATTTTTTTTTTCAAAAATAATTGCTGAATAGCTAAATTGCTAAAATGACCGCCATCAAAACTGCCCCATCAGAATTGCCACCATCAAAACTGCCCCATCATATTCCTCTATTATAATCAGTACATGGTGTGTCTGTCCCCTCCCCCCGGGCTCTGTAAATTAAAGCTGAGATGCTCCAGCCACCTCCCCCACCCTCTGTGTATAACAGAAGCTTTGGTAACCATGGCAACAAAACACACACAGTACACTCTGATTAATGGCTAAAATTTCCTGAAATGACCTCTAAACAAAAAGCTTTTTCTCAAAAACTGTAAAAGATATTAAACTGAAAAGATATAGCCAGATAGCTGAATATTTTGTGAACATTTTAAAGTTTGTTTGGCGTCTCTAGGTGAAAGTATGAAGGAGCTGAAGCTTTTGGGAGCGGAAGAAAAATTTAAGGATTTCAAGCATGCTCCCATTGACTTCAATGTTAAAAAAAAGTGATAAAAAGCTTAATATTTTAAAAAGTATAAATGGTAGAAAAAAAGTTGAAAAAGAGCACACCTCAGCTAAAAGAGACGAACATTTTGATAGTTGAATGGTTTTAATAGCTGAAAGTATGCAGAAGTTACGCATTACCGAAAAACGTACGGAATAAAATTAAAAATAATAAATAAAATCGAATAACAATAGTGGGACTGCTAAAGCATTCCCACTAACTAGAAAATGCATTTCCTGGGGAAAATGCGTGGGAATGCTGAATTGCTAAAACGGCCCCCAGCAAAATTGCCCCCATCATATTGCCATCAAAACTGTCCCATCATATTGCCACCATCAAAACTGCCCCATCAGAATTGCCCCATCAAAACTGCACCATCATATTGCCACCATCAAAACTGCCCCATCAGAATTGCCCTATCAAAACAGCCCCATCATATTGCCACCATCAAAACTGCCCCATCATATTGCCACCATCAAAACTGCCCCATCAGAATTACCCCATCAAAACTGCCCCATCATATTCCTCTATTATAAATCAATACATGGTGTGTCTGTCCCCCTCCCCCGGGCTCTGTAATCAAAGCTGAGATGCTCCAGCCACCTCCCCCCCCTGTGTATAACAGAAGCTTTGGTAACCATGGCAACAAAACAAACAGTACACTCTGATTAATGGCTAAAATTTCCTGAAATGACCTCTAAACAAATGGCCGTATTTTAAAAACTATACATCCTACAGCGAAGATCTTTATATTGTGAGAATCACAAGACCCAGACCTAGATTTTGATACATAGTATGTCTCTGAAATATTAAAATTGAAGGCACGGTCGCAGTTTAGAAATTGCCCTTCAAATTTGAAGGGGCTAGAGTGTAGTTTCAATGAATGTCAATGGACGGCGTGAGTTGCAAACAAATGGTCATATTGTGAAAACTATCAGGACTATGGCTTAGCCGTGGACATGTTTAGTGGCAGCAGGGATAGCTGAACGTTTTGATATAAGATTTATGTAGGTGGGCTTGAAAATGAGGGAGTGGCGGCAGTTTAGAAATCATGTTCTGATTTTTCAGCTTTTGTCCCCTCCCCTGGGCTCTAATCAGAGCTGAGATGCTCCAGCCACCTCCCCCCTGTGTATAACAGAAGCTTTGGTAACCATGGCAACAAAACACACACAGTACACTCTGATTAATGGCTAAAATTTCTTGAAATGACCTCTAAACAAAAAGCTTTTTCTCAAAAACTGTAAAAGATATCAAACTGAAAAGATATAGCCAGATAGCTGAATATTTTGTGAACATTTTAAAGTTTGTTTGGTGTCTCTAGGTGAAAGTATGAAGGAGCTGAAACTTTTGGGAGCGGAAGAAAAATTTAAGGATTTCAAGCATGCTCCCATTGACTTCAATGTTAAAAAAAAGTGATAAAAAGCTTAATATTTTAAAAAGTATAAATGGTAGAAAAAAAGTTGAAAAAGAGCACACCTCAGCTAAAAGAGACGAACATTTTGATAGTTGAATGGTTTTAATAGCTGAAAGTATGCAGAAGTTACGCATTACCGAAAAACGTACGGAATAAGAAGAAAAACTAGAAAATGCATTTCCTGGGGAAAATGCGTGGGAATGCTGAATTGCTAAAACGGCCCCCAGCAAAATTGCCCCCATCATATTGCCATCAAAACTGTCCCATCATATTGCCACCATCAAAACTGCCCCATCAGAATTGCCTCATCAAAACTGCACCATCATATTGCCACCATCAAAACTGCCCCATCAAAAAATATTTTTTTTTTTCAAAAATATTTTTTTTTTTTCAAAAATATTTTTTTTTTTCAAAAATATTTTTTTTTTCAAAAATAATTTTTTTTTCAAAAATATTTTTTTTTTCAAAAAATTTTTTTTTTTCAAAAATTTTTTTTTTCAAAATTTTTTTTTTCAAAAATTTTTTTTTTCAAAAATTTTTTTTTTCAAAAATGATTTTTTTTTTTTCAAAAATGATTTTTTTTTTCAAAAATATTTTTTTTTTTCAAAAATAATTTTTTTTTTTTTCAAAAATAATTTTTTTTTTTTCAAAAATAATTTTTTTTTTTTTTCAAAAATATTTTCTTTTTTTTCAAAAATGATTTTTTTTTTTTTCAAAAATAATTTTTTTTTTTCAAAAATAATTTTTTTTTTCAAAAATTTTTTTTTTTTCAAAAATATTTTTTTTTTTCAGAAATATTTTTTTTTTTCAAAAATATATATATTTTTTCAAAAATAATTGCTGAATAGCTAAATTGCTAAAATGACCGCCATCAAAACTGCCCCATCAGAATTGCCACCATCAAAACTGCCCCATCATATTCCTCTATTATAATCAGTACATGGTGTGTCTGTCCCCTCCCCCCGGGCTCTGTAATTAAAGCTGAGATGCTCCAGCCACCTCCCCCCCTCTGTGTATAACAGAAGCTTTGGTAACCATGGCAACAAAACACACACAGTACACTCTGATTAATGGCTAAAATTTCCTGAAATGACCTCTAAACAAAAAGCTTTTTCTCAAAAACTGTAAAAGATATCAAATTGAAAAGCTATAGCCAGATAGCTGAATATTTTGTGAACATTTTAAAGTTTGTTTGGTGTCTCTAGGTGAAAGTATGAAGGAGCTGAAACTTTTGGGAGCGGAAGAAAAATTTAAGCATTTCAAGCATGCTCCCATTGACTTCAATGTTAAAAAAAAGTGATAAAAAGCTTAATATTTTAAAAAGTATAAATGGTAGAAAAAAAGTTGAAAAAGAGCACACCTCAGCTAAAAGAGACGAACATTTTGATAGTTGAATGGTTTTAATAGCTGAAAGTATGCAGAAGTTACGCATTACCGAAAAACGTACGGAATAAAATTAAAAATAAATAAAATCGAATAACAATAGTGGGACTGCTAAAGCATTCCCACTAATAACTAGAAAATGCATTTCCTGGGGAAAATGCGTGGGAATGCTGAATTGCTAAAACGGCCCCCAGCAAAATTGCCCCCATCATATTGCCATCAAAACTGTCCCATCATATTGCCACCATCAAAACTGCCCCATCAGAATTGCCCCATCAAAACTGCACCATCATATTGCCACCATCAAAACTGCCCCATCAAAAAATATTTTTTTTTTTCAAAAATATTTTTTTTTTTTCAAAAATAATTTTTTTTTCAAAAATTATTTTTTTTTTCAAAAATTTTTTTTTTCAAAAATGATTTTTTTTTTTCAAAAATAATTTTTTTTTTCAAAAATATTTTTTTTTTCAAAAATAATTTTTTTTTTCAAAAATAATTTTTTTTTCAAAAATATTTTTTTTTTTCAAAAATATTTTTTTTTTTTAAAAATAATTTTTTTTCAAAAATATTTTTTTTTTCAAAAATAATTTTTTTTTTTTTTTCAAAAATATTTTTTTTTTTCAAAAATATTTTTTTTTTTTTCAAAAATATATATTTTTTTTCAAAAATAATTGCTGAATAGCTAAATTGCTAAAATGACCGCCATCAAAACTGCCCCATCAGAATTGCCACCATCAAAACTGCCCCATCATATTCCTCTATTATAATCAGTACATGGTGTGTCTGTCCCCTCCCCCCGGGCTCTGTAATTAAAGCTGAGATGCTCCAGCCACCTCCCCCCCCTGTGTATAACAGAAGCTTTGGTAACCATGGCAACAAAACACACACAGTACACTCTGATTAATGGCTAAAATTTCCTGAAATGACCTCTAAACAAAAAGCTTTTTCTCAAAAACTGTAAAAGATATCAAACTGAAAAGATATAGCCAGATAGCTGAATATTTTGTGAACATTTTAAAGTTTGTTTGGTGTCTCTGGGTGAAAGTATGAAGGAGCTGAAACTTTTGGGAGCGGAAGAAAAATGTAAGGATTTCAAGCATGCTCCCATTGACTTCAATGTTAAAAAAAAGTGATAAAAAGCTTAATATTTTAAAAAGTATAAATGGTAGAAAAAAAGTTGAAAAAGAGCACACCTCAGCTAAAAGAGACGAACATTTTGATAGTTGAATGGTTTTAATAGCTGAAAGTATGCAGAAGTTACGCATTACCGAAAAACGTACGGAATAAGAAGAAAAACTAGAAAATGCATTTCCTGGGGAAAATGCGTGGGAATGCTGAATTGCTAAAACGGCCCCCAGCAAAATTGCCCCCATCATATTGCCATCAAAACTGTCCCATCATATTGCCACCATCAAAACTGCCCCATCAGAATTGCCTCATCAAAACTGCACCATCATATTGCCACCATCAAAACTGCCCCATCAAAAAATATTTTTTTTTTTCAAAAATATTTTTTTTTTTTCAAAAATATTTTTTTTTTTCAAAAATATTTTTTTTTTCAAAAATAATTTTTTTTTCAAAAATATTTTTTTTTTCAAAAAATTTTTTTTTTCAAAAATTTTTTTTTTCAAAATTTTTTTTTTCAAAAATTTTTTTTTTCAAAAATTTTTTTTTTCAAAAATGATTTTTTTTTTTTCAAAAATGATTTTTTTTTTCAAAAATATTTTTTTTTTTCAAAAATAATTTTTTTTTTTTTCAAAAATAATTTTTTTTTTTTCAAAAATAATTTTTTTTTTTTTTCAAAAATATTTTCTTTTTTTTCAAAAATGATTTTTTTTTTTTTCAAAAATAATTTTTTTTTTTCAAAAATAATTTTTTTTTTCAAAAATTTTTTTTTTTTCAAAAATATTTTTTTTTTTCAGAAATATTTTTTTTTTTCAAAAATATATATATTTTTTCAAAAATAATTGCTGAATAGCTAAATTGCTAAAATGACCGCCATCAAAACTGCCCCATCAGAATTGCCACCATCAAAACTGCCCCATCATATTCCTCTATTATAATCAGTACATGGTGTGTCTGTCCCCTCCCCCCGGGCTCTGTAATTAAAGCTGAGATGCTCCAGCCACCTCCCCCCCTCTGTGTATAACAGAAGCTTTGGTAACCATGGCAACAAAACACACACAGTACACTCTGATTAATGGCTAAAATTTCCTGAAATGACCTCTAAACAAAAAGCTTTTTCTCAAAAACTGTAAAAGATATCAAATTGAAAAGCTATAGCCAGATAGCTGAATATTTTGTGAACATTTTAAAGTTTGTTTGGTGTCTCTAGGTGAAAGTATGAAGGAGCTGAAACTTTTGGGAGCGGAAGAAAAATTTAAGCATTTCAAGCATGCTCCCATTGACTTCAATGTTAAAAAAAAGTGATAAAAAGCTTAATATTTTAAAAAGTATAAATGGTAGAAAAAAAGTTGAAAAAGAGCACACCTCAGCTAAAAGAGACGAACATTTTGATAGTTGAATGGTTTTAATAGCTGAAAGTATGCAGAAGTTACGCATTACCGAAAAACGTACGGAATAAAATTAAAAATAAATAAAATCGAATAACAATAGTGGGACTGCTAAAGCATTCCCACTAATAACTAGAAAATGCATTTCCTGGGGAAAATGCGTGGGAATGCTGAATTGCTAAAACGGCCCCCAGCAAAATTGCCCCCATCATATTGCCATCAAAACTGTCCCATCATATTGCCACCATCAAAACTGCCCCATCAGAATTGCCCCATCAAAACTGCACCATCATATTGCCACCATCAAAACTGCCCCATCAAAAAATATTTTTTTTTTTCAAAAATATTTTTTTTTTTTCAAAAATAATTTTTTTTTCAAAAATTATTTTTTTTTTCAAAAATTTTTTTTTTCAAAAATGATTTTTTTTTTTCAAAAATAATTTTTTTTTTCAAAAATATTTTTTTTTTCAAAAATAATTTTTTTTTTCAAAAATAATTTTTTTTTCAAAAATATTTTTTTTTTTCAAAAATATTTTTTTTTTTTAAAAATAATTTTTTTTCAAAAATATTTTTTTTTTCAAAAATAATTTTTTTTTTTTTTTCAAAAATATTTTTTTTTTTCAAAAATATTTTTTTTTTTTTCAAAAATATATATTTTTTTTCAAAAATAATTGCTGAATAGCTAAATTGCTAAAATGACCGCCATCAAAACTGCCCCATCAGAATTGCCACCATCAAAACTGCCCCATCATATTCCTCTATTATAATCAGTACATGGTGTGTCTGTCCCCTCCCCCCGGGCTCTGTAATTAAAGCTGAGATGCTCCAGCCACCTCCCCCCCCTGTGTATAACAGAAGCTTTGGTAACCATGGCAACAAAACACACACAGTACACTCTGATTAATGGCTAAAATTTCCTGAAATGACCTCTAAACAAAAAGCTTTTTCTCAAAAACTGTAAAAGATATCAAACTGAAAAGATATAGCCAGATAGCTGAATATTTTGTGAACATTTTAAAGTTTGTTTGGTGTCTCTGGGTGAAAGTATGAAGGAGCTGAAACTTTTGGGAGCGGAAGAAAAATGTAAGGATTTCAAGCATGCTCCCATTGACTTCAATGTTAAAAAAAAGTGATAAAAAGCTTAATATTTTAAAAAGTATAAATGGTAGAAAAAAAGTTGAAAAAGAGCACACCTCAGCTAAAAGAGACGAACATTTTGATAGTTGAATGGTTTTAATAGCTGAAAGTATGCAGAAGTTACGCATTACCGAAAAACGTACGGAATAAAATTAAAATTATTAAAAATAATAAATAAAAAAACGAATAACAATAGTGGGACTGCTAAAGCATTCCCACTAACTAGAAAATGCATTTCCTGGGGAAAATGCGTGGGAATGCTGAATTGCTAAAACGGCCCCCAGCAAAATTGCCCCCATCATATTGCCATCAAAACTGTCCCATCAGAATTGCCCCATCAAAACTGCACCATCATATTGCCACCATCAAAACTGCCCCATCAAAATTGCCACCATCAAAACTGCCCCATCAAAATTGCCACCATCAAAACTGCCCGATCAGAATTGCCCCATCAAAACTGCCCCATCATATTGCCATCATCAAAACTGCACCATCATATTGCCACCATCAAAACTGCCCCATCATATTGCCACCATCAAAACTGCCCCATCAGAATTGCCCTATCAAAACTGCCCCATCATATTCCTCTATTACAAATCAGTACATGGTGTGTCTGTCCCCCTCCCCCGGGCTCTGTAATCAAAGCTGAGATGCTCCAGCCACCTCCCCCCCCTGTGTATAACAGAAGCTTTGGTAACCATGGCAACAAAACAAACACTAACAGTACACTCTGATTAATGGCTAAAATTTCCTGAAATGACCTCTAAACAAATGGCCGTATTTTAAAAACTTTACATCCTACAGCGAAGATCTTTATATTGTGAGAATTACAAGACCCAGACCTAGATTTTGATGTATAGTATGTCTCTGAAATATTAAAATTGAAGGCACGGTCGCAGTTTAGAAATTGCCCTTCAAATTTGAAGGGGCTAGAGTGTAGTTTCAATGAATGTCAATGGACGGCGTGAGTTGCAAACAAATGGTCATATTGTGAAAACTATCAGGACTATGGCTTAGCCGTGGACATGTTTAGTGGCAGCAGGGATAGCTGAATGTTTTGATATAAGATTTGTGTAGGTGGGCTTGAAAATGAGGGAGTGGCGGCAGTTTAGAAATCATGTTCTGATTTTTCAGCTTTTGTCCTCTCCCCCCGGGCTCTAATCAGAGCTGAGATGCTCCAGCCACCTCCCCCCCTGTGTATAACAGAAGCTTTGGTAACCATGGCAACAAAACATACACTCTGATTAATGGCTAAAATTTCCTGAAATGACCTCTAAACAAAAAGCTTTTTCTCAAAAACTGTAAAAGATATCAAACTGAAAAGATATAGCCAGATAGCTGAATATTTTGTGAACATTTTAAAGTTTGTTTGGCGTCTCTAGGTGAAAGTATGAAGGAGCTGAAACTTTTGGGAGCGGAAGAAGATTTTAAGTTTCTCAAGCATGCTCCCATTGACTTCAATGTTAAATAAAAGTGATAAAAAGCTTAATATTTTAAAAAGTATAAATGGTAGAAAAAAAGTTGAAAAAGAGCACACCTCAGCTAAAAGAGACAAACATTTTGATAGTTGAATGGTTTTAATAGCTGAAAGTATGCAGAAGTTACGCATTACCGAAAAAAGTACGGAATAAAATTAAAATTATTAAAAATAACTAGAAAATGCATTTCCTGGGGAAAATGCGTGGGAATTGCTAAAACGGCCCCCAGCAAAATTGCCCCCATCATATTGCCATCAAAACTGTCCCATCATATTGCCACCATCAAAACTGCCCCATCAGAATTGCCACCATCAAAACTGCCCCATCATATTGCCACCATCAAAACTGCCCCATCAGAATTACCCCATCAAAACTGCCCCATCATATTCCTCTATTATAAATCAGTACATGGTGTGTCTGTCCCCTCCCCCCTGTGTATAACAGAAGCTTTGGTAACCATGGCAACAAAACAAACACTAACAGTACACTCTGATTAATGGCTAAAATTTCCTGAAATGACCTCTAAACAAATGGCCGTATTTTAAAAACTATACATCCTACAGCAAAGATCTTTATATTGTGAGAATCACAAGACTCAGACTTAGATTTTGATACATAGTATGTCTCTGAAATATTAAAATTGAAGGCACGGTCGCAGTTTAGAAATTGCCCTTCAAATTTGAAGGGGCTAGAGTGTAGTTTCAATGAATGTCAATGGACGGTGTGAGTTGCAAACAAATGGTCATATTGTGAAAACTATCAGGACTATGGCTTAGCCGTGGACATGTTTAGTGGCAGCAGGGATAGCTGAACGTTTTGATATAAGATTTGTGTAGGTGGGCTTGAAAATGAGGGAGTGGAGGCAGTTTAGAAATCATGTTCTGATTTTTCAGCTTTTGTCCCCTCCCCGGGCTCTGTAATCAGAGCTGAGATGCTCCAGCCACCTCCCCCCCTGTGTATAACAGAAGCTTTGGTAACCATGGCAACAAAACACACACAGTACACTCTGATTAATGGCTAAAATTTCTTGAAATGACCTCTAAACAAAAAGCTTTTTCTCAAAAACTGTAAAAGATATCAAATTGAAAAGCTATAGCCAGATAGCTGAATATTTTGTGAACATTTTAAAGTTTGTTTGGTGTCTCTAGGTGAAAGTATGAAGGAGCTGAAACTTTTGGGAGCGGAAGAAAAATTTAAGGATTTCAAGCATGCTCCCATTGACTTCAATGTTAAAAAAAAGTGATAAAAAGCTTAATATTTTAAAAAGTATAAATGGTAGAAAAAAAGTTGAAAAAGAGCACACCTCAGCTAAAAGAGACGAACATTTTGATAGTTGAATGGTTTTAATAGCTGAAAGTATGCAGAAGTTACGCATTACCGAAAAACGTACGGAATAAGAAAAATAATAAAAAAACGAATAACAATAGTGGGACTGCTAAAGCATTCCCACTAATAAAAAAACGAATAACAATAGTGGGACTGCTAAAGCATTCCCACTAACTAGAAAATGCATTTCCTGGGGAAAATGCGTGGGAATGCTGAATAGCTAAATTGCTAAAATGGCCGACATCAAAACTGCCCCATCATACTGCCATCAAAACTGTCCCATCAGAATTACCCCATCAAAATTGTCCCTATTAAAACTGCCCCATCATATTGCCACCATCAAAACTGCCCCATCAGAATTGCCCCATCAAAACTGCCCCATCAGAATTGCCCCATCAAAACTGCCCCGTCATATTGCCACCATCAAAACTGCCCCATCAGAATTGCCCCATCAAAACTGCCCCATCAGAATTGCCCCATCAAAACTGCCCCGTCATATTGCCACCATCAAAACTGCCCCATCAGAATTGCCCCATCAAAACTGCCCCCATCATATTGCCACCATCAAAACTGCCCCCATCAAAACTGCCCCATCATATTGCCATTGCCAATTTTTTTTTTTTTAATATTTTTTTTATTTTTCAAATATATATATATTTTTTTTTTCAAAAAGAATTTTTTTTTTCAAAAAGAATTTTTTTTTTTTCAAGAAGAATTTTTTTTTTTTCAAAAATAATTTTTTTTTTCAAAAATATTTTTTTTTTCAAAAATAATTTTTTTTTTCAAAAATAATTTTTTTTTTTCAAAAATAATTTTTTTTTTCAAAAATAATTTTTTTTTTCAAAAATAATTTTTTTTTTCAAAAATATTTTTTTTTTCAAAAATATTTTTTTTTTTCATGGGGCGGTCATAATGTTTCGGCTGATCATGGGGTTGTCAGCTTTTGTCACCTTTAAAACTGCTCCATTAAAATTGTCCCCATCAAAACTGCCCCATCATATTGCCACCATCAAAACTGCCCCATCAGAATTGCCCCATCAAAACTGCCCCATCAAAACTGCCACATCAGAATTGCCTCATCAAAACTGCCCCATCATATTACCACCATCAATACGGCCCCCATCAAAACTGCCCCATCAGAATTGCCCCATCAAAACTGCCCCTTCATATTGACACCATCAAAACTGCCCCATCAGAATTGCCCCATTAGAATTGCCCCATCAAAACTGCCCCATCATATTGCCACCATCAAAACTGCCTCCATCATATTGCCATCAAAACTGCCCCATCAGAATTTCCCCATCAGAATTGCCCCATCAGAATTGCCCCATCAAAACTGCCCCATCATATTGCCACCATCAAAACTGCCCCATCAAAACTGCCCCATCATTTTCCTCTATTATAAATCAGTACATGGTGTGTCTTTCCCCTCCCCCGGGCTCTGTAATGAGAGCTGAGATGCTCCAGCCACCTTCCCCCCGCGTGGGAATGCTGAATATCTGAATTGCTAAAATGGCCCCCAGCAAAACTGCCCCATCATATTGCCATCAAAACTGCCCCATCAGAATTGCCCCATAAAAATTGTCCCCATCAAAACTGCCCCATCATATTGCCACCATCAAAAATGTCCCCATCACAACTGCCCCATCATATTGCCACCATCAAAACTGCCCCATCAGAATTGCCCCATCAAAACTGCCCCATCAGAATTGCCCCATCAAAACTGTCCCATCAGAATTGCCCCATCAAAACTGCCCCATCAGAATTGTCCCATCAAAACTGCCCCATCATATTCCTCTATTATAAATCAGTACATGGTGTGTCTGTCCCCTCCCCCGGGCTCTGTAATCAGAGCTGAGATGCTCCAGCCACCTCCCCCCCCTGTGTGTGACAGAAGCTTTGGTAACCATGGCAACAAAACAAACACTACACTCTGATTAATGGCTAAAATTTCCTGAAATGACCTCTAAACAAAAAGCTTTTTCACAAAAACTGTAAAAGATATCAAACCGAAAAGATATAGCCAGATAGCTGAATATTTTGTGAACATTTTAAAGTTTGTTTGGCGTCTGTAGGTGAAAGTATGAAGGAGCTGAAACTTTTGGGAGCGGAAGAAGAATTTAAGGATCTGAAGCATGCTCCCATTGACTTCAATGTAAAAAAAAAAGTGTTAAAATGCTTAATATTTTAAAAAGTATAAATGGTAGAAAAAAGTTGAAAAAGAGCACACATCAGCTAAAAGAGACGAACATTTTGATAGTTGAATGGTTTTAATAGCTGAAAGTATGCAGAAGTTACGCATTACCGAAAAACGTACGGAATAAAATTAAAATTATTAAAAATAATAAATAAAAAAACGAATAACAATAGTGGGACTGCTAAAGCATTCCCACTAACTAGAAAATGCATTTCCTGGGGAAAATGCGTGGGAATGCTGAATTGCTAAAACGGCCCCCAGCAAAATTGCCCCCATCATATTGCCATCAAAACTGTCCCATCAGAATTGCCCCATCAAAACTGCACCATCATATTGCCACCATCAAAACTGCCCCATCAAAATTGCCACCATCAAAACTGCCCCATCAAAATTGCCACCATCAAAACTGCCCGATCAGAATTGCCCCATCAAAACTGCCCCATCATATTGCCACCATCAAAACTGCACCATCATATTGCCACCATCAAAACTGCCCCATCATATTGCCACCATCAAAACTGCCCCATCAGAATTGCCCTATCAAAACTGCCCCATCATATTCCTCTATTACAAATCAGTACATGGTGTGTCTGTCCCCCTCCCCCGGGCTCTGTAATCAAAGCTGAGATGCTCCAGCCACCTCCCCCCCCTGTGTATAACAGAAGCTTTGGTAACCATGGCAACAAAACAAACACTAACAGTACACTCTGATTAATGGCTAAAATTTCCTGAAATGACCTCTAAACAAATGGCCGTATTTTAAAAACTTTACATCCTACAGCGAAGATCTTTATATTGTGAGAATCACAAGACCCAGACCTAGATTTTGATGTATAGTATGTCTCTGAAATATTAAAATTGAAGGCACGGTCGCAGTTTAGAAATTGCCCTTCAAATTTGAAGGGGCTAGAGTGTAGTTTCAATGAATGTCAATGGACGGCGTGAGTTGCAAACAAATGGTCATATTGTGAAAACTATCAGGACTAGGGATGAGCCGAACACCCCCCTGTTCGGTTCGCACCAGAACATGCGAACAGGAAAAAAATTCGTTCGAACACGCGAACACCGTTAAAGTCTATGGGACACGAACATGAATAATCAAAAGTGCTAATTTTAAAGGCTAATATGCAAGTTATTGTCAATAAAAGTGTTTGGGGACCTGGGTCCTGCCCCAGGGGACATGGATCAATGCAAAAAAAAGTTTTAAAAATGGCCGTTTTTTCAGGAGCAGTGATTTTAATAATGCTTAAAGTCAAACAATAAAAGTGTAATATCCCTTTAAATTTCGTACCTGGGGGGTGTCTATAGTATGCCTGTAAAGGGGCGCATGTTTCCCGTGTTTAGAACAGTCTGACAGCAAAATGACATTTTGAAGGAAAAAACTCATTTAAAACTACCGCGGCTATTGCATTGCCGACAATACACATAGAAGTTCATTGATAAAAACGGCATGGGAATTCCCCACAGGGCAACCCCGAACCAAAATTAAAAAAAAAAAATGATGTGGGAGTCCCCCTAAATTCCATACAAGGCCCTTCAGGTCTGGTATGGATATTAAGGGGAACCCCAGCCAAAATTTAAAAAAAAAATTGACGTGGGGTTCCCCCTAAATTCCATACCAGACCCTTCAGGTCTGGTATGGATTTTAAGGGGAACCCCGCGCCCAAAAAAAAAAAAAAAAAACGGCGTGGGGTCCCCCTAAAAATCCATACCAGACCCTTATCCGAGCACGCAACCTGGCAGGCCGCAGGAAAAGAGGGGGGGACAAGAGTGCGGCCCCCCCCCCCTCCTGAACCATACCAGGCCACATGCCCTCAACATTGGGAGGGTGCTTTGGGGTAGCCCCCCAAAGCACCTTGTCCCCATGTTGATGAAGACAAGGGCCTCATCCCCACAACCGTGGCCGGTGGTTGTGGGGGTCTGCGGGCGGGGGGCTTATCGGAATCTGGAAGCCCCCTTTAACAAGGGGACCCCCAGATCCCGGCCCCCCCCTGTGTGAAATGGTAAGGGGGTACTTACCCCTACCATTTCACTAAAAAACTGTCAAAAATGTTAAAAATGACAAGAGACAGTTTTTGACAATTCCTTTATTTAAATGCTTCTTCTTTCTTCCTTCATCTTCTTCTTCTTCTGGTTCTTCTGGCTCTTCTGGTTCTTCCTCCGGCGTTCTCGTCCAGCATCTCCTCCGCGGCGTCTTCTATCTTCTTCTCCTCGGGCCGCTCCGCACCCATGGCATGAGGGGGGAGGCTCCCGCTCTTCTCTTCATCTTCTTCTTCATCTTCATCTTCTTCTTCTTCTCTTCTTCATCTCTTCTTCCTTCTTCATTTCTTCTGCGGGCCGCTCCGCATCCATGCATGCATGGAGGGAGGCTCCCGCTGTGTGACGGCGTCTCTTCGTCTGACGGTTCTTAAATAACGGGGGGCGGGGCCACCCGGTGACCCCGCCCCCCTCTGACGCACGGGACATGACGGGACTTCCCTGTGGCATTCCCCGTGACGTCACAGGGAAGTCCCGTCAATTCACCGTGCGTCAGAGGGGGGCGGGGTCACCGGATGGCCCCGCCCCCCGTTATTTAAGAACCGTCAGACGAAGAGACGCCGTCACACAGCGGGAGCCTCCCCCCATGCATGCATGGATGCGGAGCGGCCCGCACAAGAAATGAAGAAGGAAGAAGAGATGAAGAAGAGAAGAAGAAGAAGAAGAAGAAGAAGAAGAAGAAGATGAAGAAGAAGATGAAGAAGAAGATGAAGAGAAGAGCGGGAGCCTCCCCCCTCATGCCATGGGTGCGGAGCGGCCCGAGGAGAAGAAGATAGAAGACGCCGCGGAGGAGATGCTGGACGAGAACGCCGGAGGAAGAACCAGAAGAGCCAGAAGAACCAGAAGAAGAAGAAGATGAAGGAAGAAAGAAGAAGCATTTAAATAAAGGAATTGTCAAAAACTGTCTCTTGTCATTTTTAACATTTTTGACAGTTTTTTAGTGAAATGGTAGGGGTAAGTACCCCCTTACCATTTCACACAGGGGGGGGGGGCGGGATCTGGGGGTCCCCTTGTTAAAGGGGGCTTCCAGATTCCGATAAGCCCCCCGCCCGCAGACCCCCACAACCACCGGCCACGGTTGTGGGGATGAGGCCCTTGTCTTCATCAACATGGGGACAAGGTGTTTTGGGGGGCTACCCCAAAGCACCCTCCCAATGTTGAGGGCATGTGGCCTGGTACGGTTCAGGAGGGGGGGGGGGCCGCACTCTCGTCCCCCCCTCTTTTCCTGCGGCCTGCCAGGTTGCGTGCTCGGATAAGGGTCTGGTATGGATTTTTAGGGGGACCCCACGCCGTTTTTTTTTTTTTTTTTGGCGCGGGGTTCCCCTTAAAATCCATACCAGACCTGAAGGGTCTGGTATGGAATTTAGGGGGAACCCCACGTCAATTTTTTTTTTAAATTTTGGCTGGGGTTCCCCTTAATATCCATACCAGACCTGAAGGGCCTTGTATGGAATTTAGGGGGACCCCCACATCATTTTTTTTTTATTATTTTGGTTCGGGGTTGCCCTGTGGGGAATTCCCATGCCGTTTTTATCAATGAACTTCTATGTGTATTGTCGGCAATGCAATAGCCGCGGGTAGTTTTAAATGAGTTTTTTCCTTCCAAATGTCATTTTGCTGTCAGACTGTTCTAAACACAGGAAACATGCGCCCCTTTACAGGCATACTATAGACACCCCCCAGGTACGAAATTTAAAGGGATATTACACTTTTATTGTTTGACTTTAAGCATTAATAAAATCACTGCTCCTGAAAAAACGTCCGTTTTTAAAACTTTTTTTTGCATTGATCCATGTCCCCTGGGGCAGGACCCGGGTCCCCAAACACTTTTTATGACAATAACTTGCATATAAGCCTTTAAAATTAGCACTTTTGATTTCTCCCATAGACTTTTAAAGGGTGTTCCGCGGCATTCGAATTTGCTGCGAACACCCCAAATTGTTCGCTGTTCGGCGAACTTGCGAACAGCCAATGTTCGAGTAGAACATGAGTTCGACTCGAACTCGAAGCTCATCCCTAATCAGGACTATGGCTTAGCCGTGGACATGTTTAGTGGCAGCAGGGATAGCTGAATGTTTTGATATAAGATTTGTGTAGGTGGGCTTGAAAATGAGGGAGTGGCGGCAGTTTAGAAATCATGTTCTGATTTTTCAGCTTTTGTCCTCTCCCCCCGGGCTCTAATCAGAGCTGAGATGCTCCAGCCACCTCCCCCCCTGTGTATAACAGAAGCTTTGGTAACCATGGCAACAAAACATACACTCTGATTAATGGCTAAAATTTCCTGAAATGACCTCTAAACAAAAAGCTTTTTCTCAAAAACTGTAAAAGATATCAAACTGAAAAGATATAGCCAGATAGCTGAATATTTTGTGAACATTTTAAAGTTTGTTTGGCGTCTCTAGGTGAAAGTATGAAGGAGCTGAAACTTTTGGGAGCGGAAGAAGATTTTAAGTTTCTCAAGCATGCTCCCATTGACTTCAATGTTAAATAAAAGTGATAAAAAGCTTAATATTTTAAAAAGTATAAATGGTAGAAAAAAAGTTGAAAAAGAGCACACCTCAGCTAAAAGAGACAAACATTTTGATAGTTGAATGGTTTTAATAGCTGAAAGTATGCAGAAGTTACGCATTACCGAAAAACGTACGGAATAAAATTAAAATTATTAAAAATAACTAGAAAATGCATTTCCTGGGGAAAATGCGTGGGAATTGCTAAAACGGCCCCCAGCAAAATTGCCCCCATCATATTGCCATCAAAACTGTCCCATCATATTGCCACCATCAAAACTGCCCCATCAGAATTGCCACCATCAAAACTGCCCCATCATATTGCCACCATCAAAACTGCCCCATCAGAATTACCCCATCAAAACTGCCCCATCATATTCCTCTATTATAAATCAGTACATGGTGTGTCTGTCCCCTCCCCCCTGTGTATAACAGAAGCTTTGGTAACCATGGCAACAAAACAAACACTAACAGTACACTCTGATTAATGGCTAAAATTTCCTGAAATGACCTCTAAACAAATGGCCGTATTTTAAAAACTATACATCCTACAGCAAAGATCTTTATATTGTGAGAATCACAAGACTCAGACCTAGATTTTGATACATAGTATGTCTCTGAAATATTAAAATTGAAGGCACGGTCGCAGTTTAGAAATTGCCCTTCAAATTTGAAGGGGCTAGAGTGTAGTTTCAATGAATGTCAATGGACGGTGTGAGTTGCAAACAAATGGTCATATTGTGAAAACTATCAGGACTATGGCTTAGCCGTGGACATGTTTAGTGGCAGCAGGGATAGCTGAACGTTTTGATATAAGATTTGTGTAGGTGGGCTTGAAAATGAGGGAGTGGAGGCAGTTTAGAAATCATGTTCTGATTTTTCAGCTTTTGTCCCCTCCCCGGGCTCTGTAATCAGAGCTGAGATGCTCCAGCCACCTCCCCCCCTGTGTATAACAGAAGCTTTGGTAACCATGGCAACAAAACACACACAGTACACTCTGATTAATGGCTAAAATTTCTTGAAATGACCTCTAAACAAAAAGCTTTTTCTCAAAAACTGTAAAAGATATCAAATTGAAAAGCTATAGCCAGATAGCTGAATATTTTGTGAACATTTTAAAGTTTGTTTGGTGTCTCTAGGTGAAAGTATGAAGGAGCTGAAACTTTTGGGAGCGGAAGAAAAATTTAAGGATTTCAAGCATGCTCCCATTGACTTCAATGTTAAAAAAAAGTGATAAAAAGCTTAATATTTTAAAAAGTATAAATGGTAGAAAAAAAGTTGAAAAAGAGCACACCTCAGCTAAAAGAGACGAACATTTTGATAGTTGAATGGTTTTAATAGCTGAAAGTATGCAGAAGTTACGCATTACCGAAAAACGTACGGAATAAGAAAAATAATAAAAAAACGAATAACAATAGTGGGACTGCTAAAGCATTCCCACTAATAAAAAAACGAATAACAATAGTGGGACTGCTAAAGCATTCCCACTAACTAGAAAATGCATTTCCTGGGGAAAATGCGTGGGAATGCTGAATAGCTAAATTGCTAAAATGGCCGACATCAAAACTGCCCCATCATACTGCCATCAAAACTGCCCCATCAGAATTACCCCATCAAAATTGTCCCTATTAAAACTGCCCCATCATATTGCCACCATCAAAACTGCCCCATCAGAATTGCCCCATCAAAACTGCCCCATCAGAATTGCCCCATCAAAACTGCCCCATCATATTGCCACCATCAAAACTGCCCCATCAGAATTGCCCCATCAAAACTGCCCCATCAGAATTGCCCCATCAAAACTGCCCCGTCATATTGCCACCATCAAAACTGCCCCATCAGAATTGCCCCATCAAAACTGCCCCCATCATATTGCCACCATCAAAACTGCCCCCATCAAAACTGCCCCATCATATTGCCATTGCCAATTTTTTTTTTTTTAATATTTTTTTTATTTTTCAAATATATATATATTTTTTTTTTCAAAAAGAATTTTTTTTTCAAAAAGAATTTTTTTTTTTTCAAGAAGAATTTTTTTTTTTTCAAAAATAATTTTTTTTTTCAAAAATATTTTTTTTTTCAAAAATAATTTTTTTTTTCAAAAATAATTTTTTTTTTCAAAAATAATTTTTTTTTTCAAAAATAATTTTTTTTTTCAAAAATAATTTTTTTTTTCAAAAATATTTTTTTTTTCAAAAATATTTTTTTTTTCAAAAATATTTTTTTTTTTCATGGGGCGGTCATAATGTTTCGGCTGATCATGGGGTTGTCAGCTTTTGTCACCTTTAAAACTGCTCCATTAAAATTGTCCCCATCAAAACTGCCCCATCATATTGCCACCATCAAAACTGCCCCATCAGAATTGCCCCATCAAAACTGCCCCATCAAAACTGCCACATCAGAATTGCCTCATCAAAACTGCCCCATCATATTACCACCATCAATACGGCCCCCATCAAAACTGCCCCATCAGAATTGCCCCATCAAAACTGCCCCTTCATATTGACACCATCAAAACTGCCCCATCAGAATTGCCCCATTAGAATTGCCCCATCAAAACTGCCCCATCATATTGCCACCATCAAAACTGCCTCCATCATATTGCCATCAAAACTGCCCCATCAGAATTTCCCCATCAGAATTGCCCCATCAGAATTGCCCCATCAAAACTGCCCCATCATATTGCCACCATCAAAACTGCCCCATCAAAACTGCCCCATCATTTTCCTCTATTATAAATCAGTACATGGTGTGTCTTTCCCCTCCCCCGGGCTCTGTAATGAGAGCTGAGATGCTCCAGCCACCTTCCCCCCGCGTGGGAATGCTGAATATCTGAATTGCTAAAATGGCCCCCAGCAAAACTGCCCCATCATATTGCCATCAAAACTGCCCCATCAGAATTGCCCCATAAAAATTGTCCCCATCAAAACTGCCCCATCATATTGCCACCATCAAAAATGTCCCCATCACAACTGCCCCATCATATTGCCACCATCAAAACTGCCCCATCAGAATTGCCCCATCAAAACTGCCCCATCAGAATTGCCCGATCAAAACTGTCCCATCAGAATTGCCCCATCAAAACTGCCCCATCAGAATTGTCCCATCAAAACTGCCCCATCATATTCCTCTATTATAAATCAGTACATGGTGTGTCTGTCCCCTCCCCCGGGCTCTGTAATCAGAGCTGAGATGCTCCAGCCACCTCCCCCCCCTGTGTGTGACAGAAGCTTTGGTAACCATGGCAACAAAACAAACACTACACTCTGATTAATGGCTAAAATTTCCTGAAATGACCTCTAAACAAAAAGCTTTTTCACAAAAACTGTAAAAGATATCAAACCGAAAAGATATAGCCAGATAGCTGAATATTTTGTGAACATTTTAAAGTTTGTTTGGCGTCTGTAGGTGAAAGTATGAAGGAGCTGAAACTTTTGGGAGCGGAAGAAGAATTTAAGGATCTGAAGCATGCTCCCATTGACTTCAATGTAAAAAAAAAGTGTTAAAATGCTTAATATTTGAAAAAGTATAAATGGTAGAAAAAAGTTGAAAAAGAGCACACATCAGCTAAAAGAGACAAACATTTTAATAGTTGAATGGTTTTAATAGCTGAAAGTATGCAGAAGTTACGCAGAACCAAAAAACGTACGGAATAAAATTAAAAACTAGAAAATGCATTTCCTGGGGAAAATGCGTGGGAATGCTGAATTGCTAAAACGGCCCCCAGCAAAATTGCCCCCATCATATTGCCATCAAAACTGTCCCATCATATTGCCACCATCAAAACTGCCCCATCAGAATTGCCACCATCAAAACTGCCCCATCATATTGCCACCATCAAAACTGCCCCATCAGAATTACCCCATCAAAACTGCCCCATCATATTCCTCTATTATAAATCAGTACATGGTGTGTCTGTCCCCTCCCCCCTGTGTATAACAGAAGCTTTGGTAACCATGGCAACAAAACAAACACTAACAGTACACTCTGATTAATGGCTAAAATTTCCTGAAATGACCTCTAAACAAATGGCCGTATTTTAAAAACTATACATCCTACAGCAAAGATCTTTATATTGTGAGAATCACAAGACTCAGACCTAGATTTTGATACATAGTATGTCTCTGAAATATTAAAATTGAAGGCACGGTCGCAGTTTAGAAATTGCCCTTCAAATTTGAAGGGGCTAGAGTGTAGTTTCAATGAATGTCAATGGACGGTGTGAGTTGCAAACAAATGGTCATATTGTGAAAACTATCAGGACTATGGCTTAGCCGTGGACATGTTTAGTGGCAGCAGGGATAGCTGAACGTTTTGATATAAGATTTATGTAGGTGGGCTTGAAAATGAGGGAGTGGAGGCAGTTTAGAAATCATGTTCTGATTTTTCAGCTTTTGTCCCCTCCCCTGGGCTCTAATCAGAGCTGAGATGCTCCAGCCACCTCCCCCCCTGTGTATAACAGAAGCTTTGGTAACCATGGCAACAAAACACACACAGTACACTCTGATTAATGGCTAAAATTTCTTGAAATGACCTCTAAACAAAAAGCTTTTTCTCAAAAACTGTAAAAGATATCAAATTGAAAAGCTATAGCCAGATAGCTGAATATTTTGTGAACATTTTAAAGTTTGTTTGGTGTCTCTAGGTGAAAGTATGAAGGAGCTGAAACTTTTGGGAGCGGAAGAAAAATTTAAGGATTTCAAGCATGCTCCCATGGACTTCAATGTTAAAAAAAAGTGATAAAAAGCTTAATATTTTAAAAAGTATAAATGGTAGAAAAAAAGTTGAAAAAGAGCACACCTCAGCTAAAAGAGACGAACATTTTGATAGTTGAATGGTTTTAATAGCTGAAAGTATGCAGAAGTTACGCATTACCGAAAAACGTACGGAATAAGAAAAATAATAAAAAAACGAATAACAATAGTGGGACTGCTAAAGCATTCCCACTAATAAAAAAACGAATAACAATAGTGGGACTGCTAAAGCATTCCCACTAATAAAAAAACGAATAACAATAGTGGGACTGCTAAAGCATTCCCACTAACTAGAAAATGCATTTCCTGGGGAAAATGCGTGGGAATGCTGAATTGCTAAAACGGCCCCCAGCAAAATTGCCCCCATCATATTGCCATCAAAACTGTCCCATCATATTGCCACCATCAAAACTGCCCCATCAGAATTGCCACCATCAAAACTGCCCCATCATATTGCCACCATCAAAACTGCCCCATCAGAATTACCCCATCAAAACTGCCCCATCATATTCCTCTATTATAAATCAGTACATGGTGTGTCTGTCCCCTCCCCCCTGTGTATAACAGAAGCTTTGGTAACCATGGCAACAAAACAAACACTAACAGTACACTCTGATTAATGGCTAAAATTTCCTGAAATGACCTCTAAACAAATGGCCATATTTTAAAAACTATACATCCTACAGCAAAGATCTTTATATTGTGAGAATCACAAGACTCAGACCTAGATTTTGATACATAGTATGTCTCTGAAATATTAAAATTGAAGGCACGGTCGCAGTTTAGAAATTGCCCTTCAAATTTGAAGGGGCTAGAGTGTAGTTTCAATGAATGTCAATGGACGGTGTGAGTTGCAAACAAATGGTCATATTGTGAAAACTATCAGGACTATGGCTTAGCTGTGGACATGTTTAGTGGCAGCAGGGATAACTGAACGTTTTGATATAAGATTTATGTAGGTGGGCTTGAAAATGAGGGAGTGGAGGCAGTTTAGAAATCATGTTCTGATTTTTCAGCTTTTGTCCCCTCCCCTGGGCTCTAATCAGAGCTGAGATGCTCCAGCCACCTCCCCCCCTGTGTATAACAGAAGCTTTGGTAACCATGGCAACAAAACACACACAGTACACTCTGATTAATGGCTAAAATTTCTTGAAATGACCTCTAAACAAAAAGCTTTTTCTCAAAAACTGTAAAAGATATCAAATTGAAAAGCTATAGCCAGATAGCTGAATATTTTGTGAACATTTTAAAGTTTGTTTGGTGTCTCTAGGTGAAAGTATGAAGGAGCTGAAACTTTTGGGAGCGGAAGAAAAATTTAAGGATTTCAAGCATGCTCCCATTGACTTCAATGTTAAAAAAAAGTGATAAAAAGCTTAATATTTTAAAAAGTATAAATGGTAGAAAAAAAGTTGAAAAAGAGCACACCTCAGCTAAAAGAGACGAACATTTTGATAGTTGAATGGTTTTAATAGCTGAAAGTATGCAGAAGTTACGCATTACCGAAAAACGTACGGAATAAGAAAAATAATAAAAAAACGAATAACAATAGTGGGACTGCTACAGCATTCTCACTAATAAAAAAACGAATAACAATAGTGGGACTGCTAAAGCATTCCCACTAACTAGAAAATGCATTTCCTGGGGAAAATGCGTGGGAATGCTGAATTGCTAAAACGGCCCCCAGCAAAATTGCCCCCATCATATTGCCATCAAAACTGTCCCATCATATTGCCACCATCAAAACTGCCCCATCAGAATTTCCACCATCAAAACTGCCCCATCATATTGCCACCATCAAAACTGCCCCATCAGAATTACCCCATCAAAACTGCCCCATCATATTCCTCTATTATAAATTAGTACATGGTGTGTCTGTCCCCTCCCCCCTGTGTATAACAGAAGCTTTGGTAACCATGGCAACAAAACAAACACTAACAGTACACTCTGATTAATGGCTAAAATTTCCTGAAATGACCTCTAAACAAATGGCCGTATTTTAAAAACTATACATCCTACAGCAAAGATCTTTATATTGTGAGAATCACAAGACTCAGACCTAGATTTTGATACATAGTATGTCTCTGAAATATTAAAATTGAAGGCACGGTCGCAGTTTAGAAATTGCCCTTCAAATTTGAAGGGGCTAGAGTGTAGTTTCAATGAATGTCAATGGACGGTGTGAGTTGCAAACAAATGGTCATATTGTGAAAACTATCAGGACTATGGCTTAGCCGTGGACATGTTTAGTGGCAGCAGGGATAGCTGAACGTTTTGATATAAGATTTATGTAGGTGGGCTTGAAAATGAGGGAGTGGAGGCAGTTTAGAAATCATGTTCTGATTTTTCAGCTTTTGTCCCCTCCCCTGGGCTCTAATCAGAGCTGAGATGCTCCAGCCACCTCCCCCCCTGTGTATAACAGAAGCTTTGGTAACCATGGCAACAAAACACACACAGTACACTCTGATTAATGGCTAAAATTTCTTGAAATGACCTCTAAACAAAAAGCTTTTTCTCAAAAACTGTAAAAGATATCAAATTGAAAAGCTATAGCCAGATAGCTGAATATTTTGTGAACATTTTAAAGTTTGTTTGGTGTCTCTAGGTGAAAGTATGAAGGAGCTGAAACTTTTGGGAGCGGAAGAAAAATTTAAGGATTTCAAGCATGCTCCCATTGACTTCAATGTTAAAAAAAGTGATAAAAAGCTTAATATTTTAAAAAGTATAAATGGTAGAAAAAAAGTTGAAAAAGAGCACACCTCAGCTAAAAGAGACGAACATTTTGATAGTTGAATGGTTTTAATAGCTGAAAGTATGCAGAAGTTACGCATTACCGAAAAACGTACGGAATAAGAAAAATAATAAAAAAACGAATAACAATAGTGGGACTGCTAAAGCAGTCCCACTAATAAATAAAATCGAATAACAATAGTGGGACTGCTAAAGCATTCCCACTAATTACCCCTTCTCTTATAGGACTGGATCAGGTAGGATTCGTAAAAGGCAGGCAAGCACCAGATGGAACTAGAAGGATGCTAGACCTCCTGCGATTCGCAGAAGTCAATCAAGTACCGAGTATTTTTCTAGCCTTAGATGCCGAAAAGGCGTTTGATAGGGTGCATTGGGGTTACCTATCAAAAACCTTACTTAAATTTGGAATATCGGGATTGATACACTCAGCAATTATCTCCCTATACTCCAACCCCACAGCCCAAGTCTATACCTCTAGTCTCCTATCTGATCCTTTCCCATTATCTAATGGTACGCGACAAGGATGCCCTCTCTC
This sequence comes from Lithobates septentrionalis, assembly GCA_037952835.1. NCBI lineage: Eukaryota > Metazoa > Chordata > Amphibia > Anura > Ranidae > Lithobates > Lithobates septentrionalis. The sequence goes on along the minus strand of JBBDGP010000278.1, from coordinate 3,852,959 downwards.
CCCAATAATTTTCTCACTCATTATAGAACCTCTGGCACAAAGTATCAGGTCCAATGAAGCTATCAAAGGCATTAGAATAGGTAATGAAAACCATAAGATTGGACTCTTTGCCGACGATATAATACTGACTTTATCTAATCCAGCAGACTCTATACTAGAACTAAAAAAGCTAATGCACAATTTTAGTCAAGTCTCCTTTTACAAAATCAACACAAATAAATGCTTCTCTTTAACACTTCATTTACCCACAGAAGAACAGAATACTATCAAACATATGTTCCCCTGTAATTGGGACCCCCCATCACTTACCTATCTTGGTGTGCAACTCACCTCCTCTACTGCTAAGCTATACTCTAGCAACTACCCTCCTCTACTTGCGAATATAGAAGAAGAGATGGTCCAAATTGGCAAACTGCACATATCATGGATGGGGAGAATAGCTGCATATCAAATGCAAATATTACCCAAACTCCTATACCATTTTAGAACACTACCCCCCAATCCTTCTTCACACAGCTGGCGAAAATTCTAAATAAGTTTATTTGGGCAGGTAAAAAACCCAGATTTGCACTGAATCATCTGTACAAACCCAAAAACTTAGGTGGGGTAGGACTTCCCAACTAGTGATGAGCTTTGAGTTCGAGTCGAACTCATGTTCGACTCGAACATTGGCTGTTCGCAAGTTCGCCGAACAGCGAACAATTTGGGGTGTTCGCGGCAAATTCGAATGCCGCGGAACACCCTTTAAATGTCTATGGGAGAAATCAAAAGTGCTAATTTTAAAGGCTTATATGCACGTTATTGTCATAAAAAGTGTTTGGGGACCTGGGTCCTGCCCCAGGGGACATGGATCAATGCAAAAAAAAGTTTTAAAAACGGCCGTTTTTTCAGGAGCAGTGATTTTATAATGCTTAAAGTCAAACAATAAAAGTGTAATATCCCTTTAAATTTCGTACCTGGGGGGTGTCTATAGTATTCCTGTAAAGGGGCGCATGTTTCCCGTGTTTAAAACACTGACAGCAAAATGACATTTCAAAGGAAAAAAAGCCATTTAAAACTACCCGCGGCTATTGCATTGCCGACAATACACATAGAAGTTCATTGATAAAAACGGCATGGGAATTCCCCAAAAGGGCAACCCCGAACCAAAATTAAAAAAAAAAAAAAAATGACGTGGGAGACCCCCTAAATTCCATACCAGGCCCTTCAGGTCTGGTATGGATATTAAGGGGAACCCCAGCCAAAATTTTTTTTAAAAAATGACGTGGGGTTCCTCCTATATTCCATACCAGACCCTTCAGGTCTGGTATGGATTTTAAGGGGAACCCCGTGCCAAAAAAAAAACAAAAACGGCGTGGGGTCCCCCCAAAAATCCATACCAGACCCTTATCCGAGCACGCAACCTGGCAGGCCGCAGGAAAAGAGGGGGGGACGAGAGTGCGGCCCCCCCCTTCTGAACCGTACCAGGCCACATGCCCTCAACATTGGGAGGGTGCTTTGGGGTAGACCCCCAAAACACCTTGTCCCCATGTTGATGAGGACAAGGGCCTCATCCCCACAACCCTGGCCGGTGGTTGTGGGGGTCTGCAGGTGGGGGGCTTATCGGAATCTGGAAGCCCCCTTTAACAAGGGGACCCCCAGATCCCGGCCCCCCCTGTGTGAAATGGTAAGGGGGTACTTACCCCTACCATTTCACTAAAAAACTGTCAAAAATGTTAAAAATGACAAGAGACAGTTTTTGACAATTCCTTTATTTAAATGCTTCTTCTTTCTTCCTTCATCTTCTTCTGGTTCTTCTGGCTCTTCTGGTTCTTCCTCCGGCATTCTCGTCCAGCATCTCCTCCGCGGCATCTTCTATCTTCTTCTCCTCGGGCCGCTCCGCACCCATGGCATGAGGGGAGGCTCCCGCTCTTCTCTTCATCTTCTTCTTCATCCTCTTCTCTTCTTTCTTCTTCTCTTCTTCATTTTCTTCTCCGGGCCGCTCCTCACCCATGCTGGCATGGAGGGAGGCTCCCGCTGTGTGACGGCGTCTCCTCATCTGACGGTTCTTAAATAATGGGGGGCAGGGCCACCCGGTGACCCCGCCCCCTCTGACGCATGGGACATGACGGGACTTCCCTGTGGCATTCCCCGTGACATCACAGGGAAGTCCCTGTCAAGTCACCATAACATGGATCGGGAGCAGTGATTTTAATAATGCTTAAAGTGAAACAATAAAAGTGTAATATCCCTTTAAATTTCGTACCTGGGGGGTGTCTATAGTATGCCTGTAAAGGGGCGCATGTTTCCCGTGTTTAGAACAGTCTGACAGCAAAATTACATTTCAATTGAAAAAAATCATTTAAACTACTTGCGGCTATTAATGAATTGCCGGTCCGACAATACACATAAAAGTTCATTGATAAAAACGGCATGGGAATTCCCCACAGGGGAACCCCCGAACCAAAATTTAAAAAAAAAAATGACGTGGAAGATCACCCTAAATTCCATACCAGGCCCTTCAGGTCTGGCATGGATATTATCCCCATGCCAGACCTGAAGGGGGCCCTTGTCCCCATGTTGATGAGGACAAGGGCCTCATCCCCACAACCCTGGCCGGTGGTTGTGGGGGTCTACAGGCGGGGGGCTTATCGGAATCTGGAAGCCCCCTTTAACAAGGGGACCCCCAGATCCCAGCCCTCCCCCCTGTGTGAAATGGTAAGGGGGTACAAAAGTACCACTACCATTTCACTAAAAAACTGTAAAAAATGTTAAAAATGACAAGAGACAGTTTTTGACAATTCCTTTATTTAAATGCTTCTTCTTTCTTCTTTCTTCTATCTTCTATCTTCCATCGGTTTCTTCCTCTATCTTCTTCTTCTTCTGGTTCTTCTGGTTCTTCTGGTTCTTCCTCCAGTGTTCTCGTCCGGCATCTCCTCCGCGGCATCGGCGTCTTCTTTCCTTCTTCTCCTCGGGCCGCTCCGCATCCATGATGGCATGGAGGGAGGCTCCCGCTCTTCTCTTCATCTTCTTCTCTTCATCTTCTTCTCTTCATCTTCTTTTCAGGCCTCTCCGCATCCATGATGGATAGCATGGAGGGAGGCTCCCGCTGTGTGACGCTTCTCCTCTTCTGACTGTTCTTAAATAACGGGTCTGATGCACGGTGACTTGACAGGACTTCCCTGTGGCATTCCCCGTGACGCCACAGGGAAGTCCCGTCAAGTCACCATGCGTCAGAGGGGGGCGGGGTCACCGGGTGGCCCCGCCCCCCCATTATTTACAAACCGTCAGAAGAGGAGAAGCGTCACACAGCGGAAGCCTCCCTCCATGCCATCATGGATGCGGAGCGGCCCGAAAAGAAGATGAAGAGAAGAAGATGAAGAGAAGAGCGGGAGCCTCCCTCCATGCCATCATGGATGCGGAGCGGCCCGAGGAGAAGAAAGGAAGAAGACGCCGATGCCGCGGAGGAGATGCCGGATGAGAACACCGGAGGAATAACCAGAATAACCAGAGGAACCAGAAGAAGAAGAAGATGGAGGAAGAAACCGAAGGAAGATATAAAAAAGAAGAAAGAAGAAGCATTTAAATAAAGGAATTGTCAAAAACTGTCTCTTGTCATTTTTAACATTTTTGACAGTTTGTTAGTGAAATGGTAGGTGTCCAAGGAGCAATTGAGGAAACGCTGGTCAGACCTGAAATTGAGGGAGCAAGATCAGTACAGAAGGATCAAGAAAGTGCTGCAAAAAAAGTATTTGTCGTGTGTTCCTATTATTAGTATTACTTTAGTGCTGCTCCATTTTCTTTACTGTTGTACAGTTTAAAATGGCAAGTTTCAGGTTTATGGGCACAGTAATCGTTCATAGTAAAATCGTTCGTTCGCCACTAATATGATGTTTTTGTCAGATGCAGGTTAACTACATTTGTTCATGCCTATTTGTATTAAAATAAGTTTATTACATTGTTATCTAGATGGGTTTGTAACTAGAATGAGATGCAAACTAGATTCAGTGTAAGGAGAGGACACTCAGCAGCTGTTTACACATCTGGACGCAGGAGCACTAGTGTGGCACACCAGAACACTCTTTTTAGGGTCTCCCACACAGGTGCTCCAGTGGATACTAGAGGTCTCTCCATGTGTGAAACTTTAATAACAAAAAAGGTAAGTATTCCAGCATTAGAAAGGGAAAAAAAAACATGTTTTCAGCTTGGAACTCTGCCAAAATAGACAATTGTACGACACTTCCAAGCAATGTTTCATATTACTATTTCTTGCCTCAAATATCTGTGTGCTAAATATACCTTTTTTTTATTTACATAGGGGAGAAAAGAATCAGGACATCTGAGGACACCACAAACCCCACTACTCATGAAGAAGGGGAAATCCCCACACACCATGAAGAAGATGTGGAGGGAGAGGTTCTGAAGTGGGTGAAATAGTGACCGCAACAGATCAGCGTCTGAGACCACAGATTCAGGTAATAGATGTATGCCTGCATATTTATAATACATGGTGTGTTTTTTTAATTTAAGGTGATGTAGATGTTGTGGAAGAGAAACTCATTTCAACAGTGCAAGTGCACAGATCCTCATCGCTAAGATCATGACGTGTAATCGTGATTTAGAGAAGGTCAAAGAAAATCAATGATGTCCAAAAAAAAAAATGACCAACATCATTGATGTTTTAGGCAGAATCTAAAAACAGCAAAAATTGTAAAGTTGGTCGTTGTATTTTATATTTTTTGATACATTTTTTAAGTAATTTGAAAGCCAAATTTTGAAGATGCACACAGTGTGTCAACATGTGCTATCTGCCATCATGGGATATCAATGTACACGTTTTGTGGGTGCAACCCCTTCCTCGCAACTAAAGTATATGAGAGGAAGGGGTTGCACCCCTGAAACACGTTCATTGATCCCCAATGATGGGAGCTAGCACATGCTGACAATAGGCATGGGATCAGGAGGGAAATCCACATTTTGACTCTGAATTTGTGTGCATCTTCAAAATTTGGCTTTCACAGGGGTGACATCACCCCATCTGATGAAGGCAAAACCAACACAGTATTGATATTGCCTTCACTTTTTCAAAGTTAAACTTTGTAAGTTCCTGAGTTGTGTATGTTATGGTTTTAAACATGCCTGTTTAGCCAAAAAAAGGCTGTCAAACATAAATGTTACAAAACCAATGTTGGTTTGTTAAAAAAACATTTTATAATGCACATGTGAATGTGCTTGGAGTAAAATGTTTTATACTCAACAATGTGTGGCTTCTTCTTTCAATGCTCAATACCAGTTTTTGGAGTAAGTTGGTGTAGTTACAGTGACAATGGGGGTTATTTACTAAAGGCAAATCCACTTTGCACTACAAGTGCACTTTCAGTGTAGTTTCAGTGCACTTTTAAGTGCACTTGCAGTGCACTTGTAGTGCAAAGTGGATTTGCCTTTAGTAAATAACCCCCCACAGAGCTCTAAAATTTGCCCCAATCAGGTCATTTTAGGTCATTTTAAGGACTACAAGCAATTAATTCATGGAGTTGAAAAGGATGATTATTTTTATCATTAATGCATTACATACATTAACAACAAAAACAAGGTGTGTGTGTGTAGCAGACCCAGAACATAATAGTTAACTGAAGAAGAGATTGTCGCCTCATGTATTAAATAAGTTACGTTTGCACTATTGAAGAAAATGGACAAAAAAAAAAGGCCATTGGAGAACCTAGGAGACAGATAAGAAACACAAGCAGTAAATCAAAATGAAATATGAGTTCAGTTTCTATTTTTTTTTATTTTAACTACTTCAATACAGGGCATTTTCACCCCCTTCCTGCCCAGACCAATTTTCAGCTTTCAGCACTGTTACAATTTGAATGACAATTGCGCAGTCATGCAACACTGTACCCATATGAAATTTTGGTAATTTTTTCCACCCAAATAGAGCTTTCTTTTGGTGGTAGTTGATCACCTCTGTGGTTTTTATTCTTTGCGCTATGAACAAAAAAAGTGACAATTTTGAAAAAAAAAACCACAATATTTTTTACTTTTTGCTTTAATAAATATCCCCATAAAAAAAACAATTTTTTTCGTCAGTTTAGGCCGATATGTATTCTTCTACATATTTTTGGAAAAATAAAATCGCCATAAGCGCATATTGATTGGTTTGCGCAAAAGTTATAGTGTCTATCTACAAAATAGGGGATACATTTATGGCATTTTTATTGTTATTTTTTTTTTACTAGTAATGGCGGCGATCTGCGATTTTTATAATGACTGCGATATTGCGGCGGACACTTTGGACACTTTTGACACTATTTTTGGGACCATTCACATTTATACAGCAATCGGTGCTTTAAAAATGCACTGATTACTGTCTAAATGTGACTGGCAGGGAAGGGGTTAACACTAGGGATGATCGAGGGGTTAATTATGTTTCCTAGGGAGTGATTCTAACTGTAGGGGGTGGGGACTCACAAGGGAAGGAGACCGATCAGTGTTCCTCTGTACGGGGAACACACCTCTCCTCTGACAGGACATGGATCTGTGTGCTTACACACACAGATCCACGGTCCTGCTGTGTTCACGGGCAATCATGGATGCCCGGCGGACATTGCGGCCGCTGGGCACGCGCATCAGGTGCCTAGTGATGTGGCGGGAGTGCACACGCCCCCTAGAGGCTGAGGAAGAAAAGACGTCATATGACAGCGGCCCGGAGGGACAAAGGGTTCCTGTCACCATCATATGACTATACACAGTAGGGAATTGGTTAAACATGTTTATATATTCTCTGGCATATCAATGGCTCCCCCTACCCGCAAAGTACTCTAGACACTTTTGACAAACTTTACAGGTGATTTGGGGGGGGGGGCAAGCCAGGATGGCCAGGTTCAAGAGCCGTCAGAGCTCAATGTGATTGATTTTATATTCCGCCATGTTGATAGCTGTGAGAAATAGGTGGAACCGGCTGGCCATTCTTCCAATGGCATTTTCCACCACTCTTCTGGCTCTGGCCAGCTGGTAATTAAAAACCCTCTGGTCCGGGGTGAGGGTCCTCATTAGGAATGGCCGCAGAAGATGGTCCCCTAGTGCAAAAGCTTAATCCGCGACGAAGACAAATGGGAGTCCCGCCACATACTCTTCAGGAGGTGGCAACTTCAAGCCGCCATTCTGGAGCCGTCTGAAGAACTCCATCTGGGAGATGACTCCACCATCCGACATCCGGCCATTTTTCCCCACGTCCACATACAGGAACTTGTAAGTCGCCGACACCACTGCCAACAGCACAATACTATAATACCCCTTATAATTATAATAGTATGACCCCGAGTTGGAGGGTGGGACGATGCGGACGTACTTCCCATCTATTGCCCCACCGCAGTTGGGGAAGTCCCACTGCTGGGCAAACTGGGAGGTCACAGTCTGCCATTCCACTTTCCAGCTTTAATAAATAAACCCCATTATGTACTTAAAAGTGGGGTATGCCTGTATAACATTTTCTGAAATTAGTATTTAAAGTCAAAAGTATAAGGTCCACTTACCAGATTCCTCACCCCCTCTGATGGCCCATTGTAAAAATTTTAGGGGAGGGAGATGTTTTGGACAGGTAACCATCTCCACTTCATTGAGAGCTGAATGCATAAATAATGTGTGTTACTTTGGCCAGCCCCTCCTTACTTACACTATTGGCAGCCCACTGAACAGGTAAGAAGTGTCATAATCCAAAAATATGAATACACACTGTACAAATTGAAGCATATTTTTACATTCTGCAATTACCTATCAAGATAATAGGAGAACAAAACTTTAAACAGTACCATTTGAAAGTATTCAGGCAGCACTACATGCTTTGGTGAATTCATACAGAAATCTGAAAACAAAAGAGGTAGGTATAGTGTGTATGGGTTTGACAAAGTCAGCAGATAGAGGATTGGTATCGGCTGACTTGGTATGGGCCCCCAAAAAAAGCCTCTTGCATGCTGCCTGAATTTAAGGACAGCAATAAACTTTTGGTCAAATTTTAGGGGGTGTTTAGGGTAAGCACTACAATGGAGCTGACAAAATACATTGTTAAGTGACTAGGTAGGTGTGTATGGGCCCAGGATAGCATGCTGGGGAGGTTAGTGAAGGCAAATATGCATGAAGGAAAAAAAAGGAGCATGAAAAGCTTCCAGCATGCATGAGGACAAAGAGGACATTCACAGCATATTACAATCATGGTAATTAGGGACTGATGAAATAAGTACAATACATTAGCAAATATTAAATACATAGAATGTGATGTTATACAGTCAGGTCCATAAATATTGGGACATCGACACAATTCTAATCTTTTTGGCTCTATACACCACCACAATGGATTTGAAATGAAACAAACAAGATGTGCTTTAACTGCAGACTTTCAGCTTTAATTTGAGGGTATTTACATCCAAATCAGGTGAATGGTGTAGGAATTACAACAGTTTGTATATGTGCCTCCCACTTTTTAAGGGACCAAAAGTAATGGGACAATTGGCTGCTCAGCTGTTCCATGGCCAGGTGTGTGTTATTCCCTCATTATCCCATTTACAAGGAGCAGATAAAAGGTCAAGAGTTCATTTCAAGTGTGCTATTTGCATTTGGAATCTGTTGCTGTCAACTCTCAATATGAGATCCAAAGAGCTGTCACTATCAGTGAAGCAAGCCATCATTAGGCTGAAAAAAACAAAACAAACCCATCAAAGAGATAGCAAAAACATTAGGTGTGGCCAAATCAACTGTTTGTAACATCCTTAAAAAGAAAGAACGCACTGGTGAGCTCAGCAACACCAAAATACCTAGAAGACCACGGAAAACAACTGTGGTGGATGACTGAAGAATTCTTTCCCTAGTGAAGAAAACACCATTTACAACAGTTGGCCAGATCAACAACACTATCCAGGAGGTAGGTGTATGTGTGTCAAAGTCAACAATCAAGAGAAGACTTCACCAGAGTGAATACAGAGGGTTCACCACAAGATGTAAACCATTGGTGAGCCTCAAAATCAGGAAGGCCAGATTAGAGTTTGCCAAACAACATCTAAAAAAGCCTTCACAGTTCTGGAACAACATCCAGATGAGACGATGATAAACTTGTACCAGAGTGATGGGAAGAGAAGAGTATGGAGAAGGAAAGGAACTGCTCATGATCCAAAACATACCACCTCATCAGTGAAGCATGGTGGTGGTAGTGTCATGGCGTGGGCATGTATGGCTGCCAATGGAACTGGTTCTCTTGTATTTATTAATGATGTGACTGCTGACAAAAGCAGCAGGATGAATTCTGAAGCATTTCTGGCAATATTATCTGCTCATATTCAGCAAAATGCTTCAGAGCTCATTGGACGGCGCTTCACAGTGCAGGTGGACAATGACCCAAAGCATACTGCGAAAGCAACCAAAGAGTTTTTTAAGGGAAAGAAGTGGAATGTTATGCAATGGCCAAGTCAATCACCTGACCTGAATCTGACTGAGCATGCATTTCACTTGCTGAAGATAAAACTAAGGGAAAATGCCCCAAGAACAAGCAGGAACTGAAGACAGTTGCAGTAGAGGCCTGGCAGAGCATCACCAGGGATGAAACCCAGCGTCTGGTGATTTCTATGCGTTCCAGACTTTAGGCTGTAATTGACTGCAAAGGATTTGCAACCAAGTATGAAAAAGTGAAAGTTTGATGGATGATTGTTAATCTGTCCCATTACTTTTAGTCCCTTAAAAGGTGGGAGGCACATATACAAACTGTTGTAATTCCTACACCATTCACCTGATTTGGATGTAAATACCCTCAAATTAAAGCTGAAAGTCTGCAGTTAAAGCATATCTTATTTGTTTCATTTCAAATCCATTGTGGTGGTGTATAGAGCCAAGAAGATTCAAAGTGTGTCAATGTCCCAATATTTATGGACCTGACTGTATGTTACCTCAATATAGTCCTTCTGCAGGACCTGTATTATGGCAGAACAGGTCTCTGGAATAATGATTCCCAGAGCCTGGGGAGAGATTCCAGTCATAACCTTGATCTCCTGGAGACTTCTCCCCATCGCCAAGTACTGCAAGGTGGCAACGAGCCTCTGCTTGGGAGTGATGGCTTGCCACATGCAGGTGTCCTGCTTCATAATATAAGGGGGCAGCAAAGCCAACAGACGGTGAAAAATGGGGTCCGTCATCCTGAGATAATTCCTGAAATCATCAGGATTATTCTCCTGGATCTCCAGCAACAAAGGCATGTGCGAGAATTGGTAACGCTGGAGCAACCAATTCTTTGTCCATGAATTCCACTTCGCCCTGTTCATGGACTGGATTCAGGTCAAAGCAAGAACTCCAACACCAAGCACAAGCACAGCATGAACTCTACAATGAGTACGTACCCGCAATGGCTTTAAAATGGTTGGCTGGTCAGAACGAACTAACAGAACGCACTGAAAATCAGAAAGGACCTGAGAAAAACGAGCTGAAAATCAGAAATGAGAGGACAAGAACGCACTGAAAAACAGAAACGTACTATTAAATAGAACACACTGAAAGACAGTAACAAACTGACAACACGCAATGAAGAACAGATACAAACCCACAAGCACAAACTGAAAAGCAGAAACAAACTAAAAAGCACAAGGCTGAAAAGCACAAATCGTCTCTCACCAAACTTCTACTAACACGGGATAAACACAAGATTAGCAGAAGGAGCCCAAAGGGTGGCGCACTGGCTATTGAACTTTCTCTTTATAGTCCCATTGTACGTCACCGCGTTCTTGATGTTCGGAATTGCCGGCAACATTTGTTTGACCATGTGTATGCAACACAAGTTTGAGCCAACATCCTTCGGAAAAAAATCCTCGGTTTTGTTGTCGGAAAATCTGATCGCGTGTACGGGGCATAAGTATACCAAACAATGCAATAAATCTTTATTGTTATATTGAACTAAGCACACCACAAGATTTCATGCCTTGTAAATTCATACATACTTCTCATGTCACAAAATTATTGTGCAATCATTCTGGTTTATAACGTACCACTCGATGTACCATTAACATAATTGTCTTTGTACAACCCTACCTAGGCAGACGTCTTCTTATAGCACAACTACATCAGGTTTGATACATACCCCTGGTACTCCGCTTCAGGTATTTATGCCTTACTCCCTACACTAACACACAAAGGCTGAACATTACAATACTGATAACCAAAAGACACACACCTCAACAAATCCTTTCACATGCTTTTACCACATTACCTCTTGGACTCCCACATACTCTCCTGCTCATAGTGACCAAGCGAGTAGCACTAATGAAAAATACATACATTCACTGTATACTATCCAAAACCATGTTCATCAGTCCTACCATTCCCTGCAACAGCAAAATCTTTAGATTTGTTCTGATCTATTCCGACCATCTCTTTCCTAAAAAGCAGGTTAGCGGGTCTGTCCTAGCCGTTGGAACACCTTCCAACCACCTACAAATATCTCCTTCCCATTAGAACCTCCCCCCATCTCTTGACCTGCCCCCTCTCCATTCCCTTACAAATCAGTCGGGAACTTCATATTGTCCTGCATTCACAACTAACCATTCACATCAAGTATCAAAATGCCCACTCCAAGCCCAACCCCCATGAGAGTTAAAATTAAAATAGTCTCCCTCAACATGAAAGGGCTTAACATATTCAAAAAAAGATCACACCTCTTGCTATACATGCGGAAACTCAAAGCTGATATAATTCTGCTCCAAGAAACACACTTCAAAACTGACCAAGTCTATAAACTATCAAACAAGCACTACGCAATGACTTTCATGCAACCAATCCATTAGCCAAAACAAAAGGGGTCTCCGTCTTAATATCTAAACACCTACTCATAGAAATATCCGATTCACTAACAGATGAAACAGGCCGTTACGCATTTGTCAAAGGCTCAATCTGGGGAAAACCAATAAGGATAGCTAACATATACAGCCCTAACTCGAGTCAAGTTAGTTTCTTCCAGGACATAACAATGACCCTAACATCCATCCAGTCTGGCATCCTCCTACTCAGAGGAGATTTTAATGTCACCTTGAACCATCTTGAAAACACATCCTCAGGGTCATCCTCCCTTCCATACAAAGCCCTCAAACAAATCAAAACTCAGGATTTAATCCTACATGACTCCTGGCGCACCTTATATCCTAGAGACAGAGACTATACCTTTTACTCCCCACCTCACGATCGATACTCCAGAATAGACTACCTTTTTATCACTCAAAAAGACCTCCCTTCTATCCGAGGCAACTATTAAACCTATGTTTCTATCTGACCATCACCCTATCACCGCCACTTTAACATTCCCAGATTGCATACATTTCACCAAAACCTGGAGACTGGATGCATCACTACTCACAGATCCCTCCCATGTGGCCACAGTTATGAAAAACATTAAGGACTTCTTCAAAATCAACAATACCCCCGACAAGACCCACCTGACTCAATGGGAAACCCATAAATGCGTAGTTAGGGGAACGTTTATCAAACTGGCAGCTGCTCACAAATGTATAAAACAAGAAGCTATTAACACCCTTCTAAAACAGATACAGAACCTAGAACTGACCCACAAACTCACCTCAGAACAAACCACCCAAAGGAAACTAGAACAAGCTAGAGGTTGTTTAAGAGAAGAGTTAGGAAAGAAGATCAGGAAAAACTTTATACTTTCCCAAAAGCTCTTTTACGAGCATAGCAATAAAAGCAGAAAACTCTTAGCCAGAGCCCTGCAAGCCAAAAAGGCAAGTACCACAATTCGTACAATTAGATTGTCATCAGGGCAAATGCTATCTAATAGTGATGAAATTGCAAACCATTTTGTTCAGTATTACACAGAATTATACAACCTCCCCCCAGAGCAAAAGCCACATGCAGACAACAGATCATGTAAATCCATCATCACAGGGTTTCCCACACAATATAACCCAAACCCAATACCACAGGAACAAGCAAAAACAATATATGGTCCCTTAACAGGTAAAGAATTCTATTCAGCCATTAAACAGATGAAATTAGGCAAAAGTCTTTAACCTACTGTCTCAACCAAATACAGTATTCAATACCCTACTGGAAGCACACATTTGTGTTATCCCTAAACCTGCAAAAGACAGCAAACTAGCCTCAAACTATCACCCTATCTCGCTATTAAACACTGACCTAAAAATCTTTGCAAAAATTGTAGCCAACCGCATACTCCCTCTACTCATGAAGTTATTATCGAGCGATCAAGTAGGGTTTATCCCAGGTAGAGAAGCTAGGGACAATACACTCAAAGCTCTTAACGTCCACCACTGGCTCACCACCTCAAACACTCCTGGTTTCTTCCTATCGTTAGATGGAGAGAAGGAGTTTGACAGGTTAGCCTGGGACTCGAAGCTGTGCTACAAAATGTAGGCTTCGGCGAACGCCTGATAGGCTTCATAATGTCTCTGTACACAAATCCTAGAGCAAAAGTACGTGTTAATGGGCTACTGTCAAACGCCTTCCAGATCAAAAATGGCACACGTCAAGGTTGCCCCTTTTCCCCCATTTTGTTTTTTCTCACTCTTGCACCTTTCCGCGAAAACATAAATATCCACAGAATCACCATACCTAAAAAATACAAATTACCTGCATTTGTGGATGACATCCTTCTGTTCCTGTCCAAACCCCTCTTAACCCTACCAAACCTCCTCAAAGACTTCTGCCTATTCCAGTTTATAGCTCACTTCAAAATAAACTTCACAAAATCACACACCCTCAACATAACCCTAACAGAACCACATAGCTCACAATGTAAGCAAACTTCCTGTTCATATGGAAACAGTTGCAATGACATACCTGGGGATCCAATTACCCGCAAAACTATCTGACCTCTTTCTGAAAAACTACATCCCACTTCTCAAGACTATTTCAGAAGACCTTAAAAATGGAATAAAACACACTTCTCTTGGTTCGGCAGAATGGCTATTATTAACATGAATATCCTACCATGCTTACTATACCTTCTCCAAATGATCCCTATCAAACTTCCCACTACCTTCTTGCAGTCAACCAAAAAAATATGTATAAACTATATCTGGAACCAAAAATGCCCCAGAATTAGATACACCCAGTTAATAAAACCAAAAACCAAAAGAGGACTAGGCCTACCTGACATACAACACTACTATTGGTCCTGTCATTTGCAACGCATCATAGACTGGCACACTCACCAACAGATGAAGGACTGGGTAGCCATAGAGAACTAATTTTCCTTACACCCCATCAGCGGGACCCTGTGGATCTGGCGCAACCTCCTACCAAAAATCCTAACAGAACACCCCACCATAGGCCCCACATTGGAGTTCTTTACTGAAGCCGCCCATAAATTCAAACTTTCCAGAGTCCCAGGCCCTCTTTCACCGATCTTAATGAACCCTCAATTCCCTCCAGGGATGGAACCTCACCCACTATCCAACACGCAACCAGATACAGGCATACACATACACCACATCCTACAGGAAGGTAAGCTAATAAACCTAAAGTAGGTGACCACGATATTGTGTCAATCTCGCCGCATTTCTCAGCGAGATTTGACACCTGCGAGCCCCGTCACGGGAGCCAGTGCCGAGATGGCTCACTCATCGGAAAAGGAAAACTTTGAAAACTTTCCTTTCACGATGAGTGACAGGCAGTGCTGACAGCTGTCTGGTATGAATCCTGAGGGGGAACGCCGCGCCAAATTTTAAATGAAAAAATTGGCGTGAGTTCCCCCCAGGGGCATACCAGGCCCTTAGGTCTGGTATGGATTGTAAGGGGAACCCCCTACGTTGAAAAATCAGTGTGGGGGTCCCCCCAAAATCCATACCAGACACCTTATCTGAGCACGCAGCCCAGCTGGCCAGGAAAGGGGGTGGGGACGAGCGAGTGCCCCCCCTCCTGAGCCGTACCAGGCAGCATGCCCTCAACATGGGGGGTTGGGTGCCTTGGGGGAAGGGGGGCACCCTGCAGGCCCCCCCACCCCGAAGCACCTTGTCCCCATGTTGATGAGGACAAGGGCCTGGTATGCCCATGAACGGGGGGGATAAGGGTGGGAGACTATTGGCTAGCCAACTAAAGAAACAACAAGAGTTACACCATGTTCACACTATAAATATAGGCGATACACAGGTAGTGGACTCTCAAGCAAAAGCAGCTGAGTTTCATAGCTTTTATGTGTCTTTATATAATATAGACTCAGTTCCTGTAGGGGCAGAGGAGGGTAGAGGTTTTGATAGAGTTCAGCAATATCTTGATGCCTCAGGGCTACAGGCCATTTCATCTGCAGCCTTGGAGGAAATGGAAAAAGCAACCTCCATTAAAGTGATGGGCGGAGCAATTGCGGCTTTGCCATTAGGTAAAAACCCGGGACCTTATGGTTTCACAAATATGTATTATAAAAAGTTTTTCTCAACCCTGTTGGTTCCTCTTTGCAGATACCTTAACTCTATCTCAGTCTCTAGCTCATTGCCTCCAGAGGCACTGTTGGCTTATGTGACATTCTCCCGAAGATAGGGAAAGACGTGCCAGCTACAGACCCATCTCACTCCTTAACTCTGACACTAAGATCCTGGCTAAAATTCTGGCCCTAAGGTTGCAAGAACATATAGTTAAATTGATTCACCCAGATCAAACAGGGTTTATGAAGGGCCGAGAGGCTAGAGATAATACTATTTGGGCCCTGCATATATTGCATTGGATGCATAATTGACCGAACCAGACCGGGAGATGGGTCTGAGAGAGCGGATGATGGGATGGGTGAGGGCACTGTATGCAGATCCTAGAGTAAGGGTTAAAGTTAATGGTAACAATACAGCAAGTAATTGGCGCAAAAAAGACAAACGAATCCTAATTTATAATGATGCGCATAAACAATAAGGAAAAGAAATTCCATAACAATTAAATTAAACATGAGAAAATTATAAGTCCATGTAGTGACACTGCAGATGAGGGAAACGGGAATAAGGTGTAAAATCCACATTCAGGGCAGCCTTCTAATGGGAGTGAAAGCCATATCCCAGTAGCACTATAAAACAAGGAGAAAGAGGCGCCTCTGGGTGCAGACGTTTAAAACAATTTATTAAAAAGATATAGCAACAGCTGGTGATGCACTCACATTTAGTAGAAAAAAGTAGGCAAAGGACTGTCCCAAAGCAATCAAGGGGATCCGTGGGGTCATCTAATCCCGGCTGATGGATGACAGATTCTGGGCAGTCTGTAAACGCTGGATGTTTTTCCAGCCGAACAGCAGAGACAGGCTCCAGAGAGAGGCTTGGATGGCATCCGATCAGGCGAGGGATGATGACGTCACTCGATATGCGACGCGTTTCCTGAGCTGGCTCACCGTGAATGGTGTGACGGCGGCGCTCCTTTGTCAAGCTGATTGGCTGGGAGCTGAAGAGGAATTTAAATAGAAAATACTGAAGGGGAAAGGGGTGGAATGGGGGTGGAAAGGGGGGATGGGCCTGGAATCTGATGTGTGGAAGTGTCAGCAGAGGAGGGAATCGAGGAGAAGGACGATATGAGGGGATGTAGTGTGCTGATGTGAAAGAAACGAAAAATAAATAGAAACTAAAAGCTATTAGTTACGATTGGAAGGTTGGAGGGGGACAATGTAAAAAAGGAAGGGAAAATTTATCATGATATACACAAGTGAAATGAATGAAATGGACGGGGGCAGAGGGCTGCAACACAACTATTGGAGGAAAAATAAATAAAAAAGGAAAATTCATGTGTATGTGTGTGCACACACCTAAACGATGGCATGCACTTGTGTGCATATACAAAAAGTCGATTGCATGTACACACATATATATATGTACAGATAGATGGTGACCACATGTGTCACCTGTTGGGCACAGAAACAAGCGTGCAAGCAGGCACATGCGTGCGCACACGTATGTGCGCCACCACAACATGACACACGCTGTATATGGATCGATAAGCTCGAACCCCTATAGGTGACAAAAGGATATGGAAGGTATATTATAAAGGAAAAAATGATAATAAAAATAAAGATAAATATAAAAATAGAAATAAAAATAAAATGGTCGCTACATGAATAGGATAACGTGTAGGGATATATGTATAATACATGCATGCATTATTGTGCATCCATATATAGTGTTGGTATTGATGTATACATATGCATACGTATATGTGTGGGGAGGGGGAAAGGGGAAGGGAGGCAAAAGGGAAAGAAAGAAGGGAGGGGGGGGTTGTTGGGAGAAAGGAAGGGGGGGGAGGGGGGGGGATGTGTATGTGTGTGGGGGGGGGAGGGGGGGGGGGCGGCGGGGAAAGGAGAAGGTGAGACCTAGCGTGTTGTGACATACAAAATCTGGCTAAAAAATGGGTAGTATATCTACATTTACCAATATATACACGTCCATTACATCCTTTTTTGTCGCATTGTATAATGGACGTGTATATATTGGTAAATGTAGATATACTACCCATTTTTTAGCCAGATTTTGTATGTCACAACACGCTAGGTCTCACCTTCTCCTTTCCCCGCCGCCCCCCCCTTCCCCCCCCCCCCCACACATACACATACCCCCCTCCCCCCCCTTCCTTTCTCCCAACAACCCCCCCCCTCCCTTCTTTCTTTCCCTTTTGCCTCCCTTCCCCTTTCCCCCTCCCCACACATATACGTATGCATATGTATACATCAATACCAACACTATATATGGATGCACAATAATGCATGCATGTATTATACATATATCCCTACACGTTATCCTATTCATGTAGCGACCATTTTATTTGTATTTCTATTTTTATATTTATCTTTATTTTTATTATCATTTTTTCCTTTATAATATACCTTCCATATCCTTTTGTCACCTATAGGGGTTCGAGCTTATCGATCCATATACAGCGTGTGTCATGTTGTGGTGGCGCACATACGTGTGCGCACGCATGTGCCTGCTTGCACGCTTGTTTCTGTGCCCAACAGGTGACACATGTGGTCACCATCTATCTGTACATATATATATGTGTGTATATGCAATCGACTTTTTGTATATGCACACAAGTGCATGCCATCGTTTAGGTGTGTGCACACACATACACATGAATTTTCCTTTTTTATTTATTTTTCCTCCCATAGTTGTGTTGCAGCCCTCTGCCCCCGTCCATTTCATTCATTTCACTTGTGTATATCATGATAAATTTTCCCTTCCTTTTTTACATTGTCCCCCTCCAACCTTCCAATCGTAACTAATAGCTTTTAGTTTCTATTTATTTTTCGTTTCTTTCATATCAGCACACTACATCCCCTCATATCGTCCTTCTCCTCGATTCCCTCCTCTGCTGACACTTCCACACATCAGATTCCAGGCCCATCCCCCCTTTCCGCCCCCATTCCGCCCCTTTCCCCTTCAGTATTTTCTATTTAAATTCCTCTTCAGCTCCCAGCCAATCAGCTTGACAAAGGAGCGCCGCCGTCACACCATTCACGGTGAGCCAGCTCAGGAAACGCGTCGCATATCGAGTGACGTCATCATCCCTCGCCTGATCGGATGCCATCCAAGCCTCTCTCTGGAGCCTGTCTCTGCTGTTCGGCCGGAAAAACATCCAGCGTTTACAGACTGCCCAGAATCTGTCATCCATCAGCCGGGATTAGATGACCCCACGGATCCCCTTGATTGCTTTGGGACAGTCCTTTGCCTACTTTTTTCTACTAAATGTGAGTGCATCACCAGCTGTTGCTATATCTTTTTAATAAATTGTTTTAAACGTCTGCACCCAGAGGCGCCTCTTTCTCCTTGTTTTAAAGTTAATGGTAGACTATCAGATTATTTTGAGATACGGAATGGGAGTAGGCAGGGATGCCCACTGTCCCCATTGTTATTTGCTATGGTGCTGGAGCCCTTTCTCCGCACATCTGGGGAAATAGGAAGATCAAAGGGATTTGTATTGGATCAAAGGAACATAAGATCTCAACTTACGCGTATGATCTACTGTTGTACCTCTCCTCTCCTCAAGAGTCTTTGATGGAAGTGATGTTGGAAAAAGGCAGGTTTGGCCTTATATCTAATTTTTAAATAAATATTGTGAAATCAGTGTTGATGCTGTGCCATGTACATTTGATGATGAGGACCACCTTGCAACAATTAATCGATTTGAAGTCTGCGCTTAGGATTTTTACCGGGGCTGCTGCCTTCCCTTAATTAATTCCTAGTTAGGAGTTAATTGGATGAACTGAAAAAGAGACTGGAGAAATTGGCGCTGCCCTATTCTAATATATTTGCCCAAACATTACAAATAATGCATAAATATGTGAAACAAACAAAATGGGGTACTAATGTGAATGACTTGCCCCTACAATTATAATAGCGTAGAAAGATATATATATATTTCTTAAACGTGAACGTGCGACTGCTCTGTGTATCTGGAATAAATATGAAATTGTGCAGATTTGAAAAAAATGTGCTCCACCTCTATTACAACATTCAAAAAAGTGTCAATCAGATGCCGCAAACTTAAGGGTTACCAATAGTCATGTAGGGATCTCCTCATAATCCCTGTGACTACAGTAACAAAAGTGCACTGTGCATAAAATAAACAAAGGTGCATTAGACTAATAATTGCTAGATTACATACAGACTCAATTCATAAGAACAAAACCATAGGAGCATAAGTCCGACCTGTAGTATTCATATAAAGTGCAAGAAAGTGCATCTGTGAAATAAAAAACCACACCAAGGAAAAAACTCTTAATAAAGTCTTATTTAAAAAAGGGAATGTTTGGGTGCGTCAGGATTGATAATGCATTCCCAGCTATCCAAGGGGTAATATTCGGTGACTTCTGTGCATACAGGAACTGGTGACTTCAGGTGCTCCCCCCCGTGCTCCCCCACTCACCAGATTTCGTCACTCTCAAAGGGGTATTAGGCAAAAGAGTGGGTGCCTCAGGATGGCTGCTGCTGTAGGGTGCCCCTCTCCCGTTCTGTTTATTCGTTCATAGATCCCTCCTTCTGTGCTGATGGTGAAGTTTCCCTTATCCGGATCTGGATGTTATCACTAATTGCCACCTCCGTGCTGTTTGAGACTCCTCTCTTAGAATGTAGTTGTTGGCTCAGCTGTAGAGAGGAGAGCTCTTCTCCTCCAACACTTCCCTGTCACAGCTCAGACTTCTCTCTTCCCTGTGCAGCACAATAATCCTCCCAGAAAACTTTAATCAATAATCAATAATCTGTCAGATTTCCGGGGGAAGGATTATTGTGCTGCACAGGGAAGAGAGAAGTCTGAGCTGTGACAGGGAAGTGTTGGAGGAGAAGAGCTCTCCTCTCTACAGCTGAGCCAACAACTACATTCTAAGAGAGGAGTCTCAAACAGCACGGAGGTGGCAATTAGTGATAACATCCAGATCCGGATAAGGGAAACTTCACCATCAGCACAGAAGGAGGGATCTATGAACGAATAAACAGAACGGGAGAGGGGCACCCTACAGCAGCAGCCATCCTGAGGCACCCACTCTTTTGCCTAATACCCCTTTGAGGGTGACGGAATCTGGTGAGTGGGGGAGCACGGGGGGGAGCACCTGAAGTCACCAGTTCCTGTATGCACAGAAGTCACCGAATATTACCCCTTGGATAGCTGGGAATGCATTATCAATCCTGACGCACCCAAACATTCCCTTTTTTAAATAAGACTTTATTAAGAGTTTTTTTCCTTGGTGTGGTTTTTTATTTCACAGATGCACTTTCTTGCACTTTATATGAATACTACAGGTCGGACTTATGCTCCTATGGTTTTGTTCTTATGAATTGAGTCTGTATGTAATCTAGCAATTATTAGTCTAATGCACCTTTGTTTATTTTATGCACCGTGCACTTTTGTTACTGTAGTCACAGGGATTATGAGGAGATCCCTACATGACTAATGGTAACCCTTAAGTTTGCGGCATCTGATTGACACTTTTTTGAATGTTGTAATAGAGGTGGAGCACATTTTTTTCAAATCTGCACAATTTCATATTTATTCCAGATACACAGAGCAGTCGCACGTTCACGTTTAAGAAATATATATATATCTTTCTACGCTATTATAATTGTAGGGGCAAGTCATTCACATTAGTACCCCATTTTGTTTGTTTCACATATTTATGCATTATTTGTAATGTTTGGGCAAATATATTAGAATAGGGCAGCGCCAATTTCTCCAGTCTCTTTTTCAGTTCACCTTGCAACAATATTTTCCTTTTGTTTGGGGCCTTGATTCTATATTCTATTTAGGGATATATATCTCTTCAGATATAAAGCGCCTATATGATCTAAACTATGAACCTTTGTTGGTATGCATAATAAAAGATTTGCAAAAGTGGAGAAGCTTATTTATGTTTTACATACCGTACCGATAACACTCCCACAGTTATTCTTTAAACAAATACAAAGAGCTTTTATGACCTTCGTGTGGGGAGATAATCATCCCAGGTTGGCACACAAGATTTTGAAGAGACCAAAAGGGGAGGGTGGGGTGGGACTTCCGGATATAGCATTTTATTACAGAGACATGTCCCTGGTTCGTATAATGAACTGGTGCCATGACTCTGCTGGTAAAATTTGGGTGCCCTTGGAGAAAACATTAGCAGGTAGGATCTTGGCCGGAGCCCCCTGGATTCCGGTTTCTTATAGGGGGTTGTCGGAATATGCATCACCATTGACGAAGACAACACTATCCATTTGGGATAGAATGAACAGTATGGGAAAGTTTGCCCCCCCAATATCCCCTATGACACCATTCGAAGGATTTCCCTGGTTTTCCCCGGGGGAAGAGAAAAGGAGTTTAGATCGCTGGGAATGGATGGGAAGGGTAATTGCGCTGGCGTGGCCCCACAGGGTAAATTGCTTCCATTGGGGGATTTGGTTCAAATACTGGGGGAATTACCAATGGCCGTATGGAAATACTGTCAACTGACAGACTTGTTCAATAAATGTAAGAACCAGATCAGGCCAGTGAACCCACTTACTACTTTTGAGGAATAGTGTGTTAACTTATCAGAGCCGGGTCATATGTTGCCTCAAATGTATAGGCTGGTTCTGAGCGCTCAAAATATGACAACTCCCTATTTAATTTGAGAATGGGAGAGAGAACTGGTGTCAGGAAAAGCCCTCTTGCAGTTTTAAACGAATGCCTGTGCATAGAAGCGCCATCCGGCGCTCGCGGGCGCGCAATAGCGCCAATGGCGCTAATAGTGCTAACAAACGTACGCACATGCGCAATAGTGCCAATATCTCTATTAGTGCTAACAAACGTACGCGTATGCGCAATAGCGCCACTTGGCGCCAAAGATAGGCTATTTAAAGAAGACTGTTTCAATGCTGCCTTGCTGTCCGGTCTACAGCGTTTCCTGAGACCCCTGCTACCTTGTTACCAGTTTTCTTGTATCCAGTACTTACTTGGCTTGTTCCTGACTTACCTGCTTGCTGCCCGCCCCGATCTTGGCTTGGACTCTGACTATTCTCTTGGTTTGCCCTTCTGTACCTGATCTGCCCGCCAGTACCTTGACCCGGCTTGTCTGCAACCTGCTGCGGGACTACAGTGCACCTCCCTGCTGTCTGCAACCTGCTACGGGACTACAGTGCACCTCCCTGCTGTCTGCAACCTGCTACGGGACTACAGTGCACCTCCCTGCTGTCTGCAACCTGCTGCGGGACTACAGTGCACCTCCCTGCTGTCTGCAACCTGCTACGGGACTACAGTGCACCTCCCTGCTGTCTGCAACCTGCTACGGGACTACAGTGCACCTCCCTGCTGTCTGCAACCTGCTACGGGACTACAGTGCACCTCCCTGCTGACTACAGGATCCTGCCTTCTGCTCCAGTGTTCCAGTCAGGCACTTGTGCCCCTCTGTACTTTCGAGTCCCTGTTCACACCTTCAGGGGTTCTTAAGTCAGAGGTATACGAGAGGCCGTTCTCTGCATTCCGGGCTCCACCTACCAGGTACGTGACAGTACCGGACAGCCATGTCCGAGCCCACGCAGGGAACGTCGCCTATGGAGGACTTATGCCATCATTTGGCTGGACTTACACAGGCTGTTAAAGACCTGCAAGACGGTTACAAACTCAGCTCCAGGTCCGTCCTCGGGCCCTTCTGTAGTAATGTTGCCTCCAGAACCTAAAGTTCCCACGCCAGAAAGGTTCTCCGGGGACCGCAGCAAGTTTAGAGCATTCCGAAATGCCTGTGAACTTTTCTTCGCACTGCAACCCAGAACTTTTTCATTAGAAACCACTAAGGTGGGGTTCGTCATTTCCCTCTTGCTGGGGGAACCCCAGGCATGGGCCCATCGACTCCTGGAACAAAAGAACAGCTGCCTTAACCTACTGGACACTTTCTTCCAAGCCATGGCCCTTCTCTATGAGGACCCGCAACAAGTTGCTACTGCAGAAGCAGCTCTGTTCTCTCTCCAGCAAGGCCGTAGGGCGGCGGAGGACTATGCATCTGAGTTCAGGCGTTGGAGTTCCGACACCAATTGGAACGACGCCGCCCTACGTCACCAGTTCCGCATGGGACTCTCCGAGCCGCTAAAGGATGAGTTGGCCCGGGTTGGCATCCCGGAGACACTTGAAGCCCTTATCAATCTCTCCATTCAGATTGACAGGCGTCTAAGAGAGCGAAGAGCTGAACGGACTGCCGGGTCCACTCGCCCA
Organism: Lithobates septentrionalis; assembly: GCA_037952835.1. Classification (NCBI taxonomy): domain Eukaryota; kingdom Metazoa; phylum Chordata; class Amphibia; order Anura; family Ranidae; genus Lithobates; species Lithobates septentrionalis. Next base: position 3,829,304 of record JBBDGP010000278.1, on the reverse strand, counting down.
GTCTGGATGCTTCCACGTGTACCACAGCCTTCTGCCCACGCTCCTGCTGATTCCACTGAGCCAATGCAGTTAGGCCTGATCCGTCCCTCTCTGACTCCGGAGGAACGTCAACGCCGGCGAGCTAATAACCTTTGCCTCTATTGCGGAGAATCTGGACACTATGTGAGGACTTGTCCCGCAAAGACCCGTAGGCACTTTACTCTCTCCTCTACCTCTTCATCTGCTGTGTTTGATCATGCTTCTCATTTGGCTATCCCCATCTCTCTACAGCTTCCAGAAGGGAATATGCAAGCAACCGCCATCATTGACTCCGGAGCCTGCAGCGGGTTCATGGACTTGTCTTTTGCCCGTAAATTCCACATTCCGCTACGACCCAGAGCACAGGGACTGTCTGTACATCTGGCCGACGGATCGGCTATAAAATCTGGGCCCGTAACACAAGAAACAGTTCCTCTCAAGACCACCATTTCCGGCAACCACCAAGAATTACTCTGTCTTGACATCATCGAATCTCCCTTGTTTCCCATCATACTGGGAATGCCTTGGCTCAAGGCACACAATCCGCAAATAGACTGGTCTACTGGAAAAATCCGTTTTCATTCCCCATATTGCCAGCAACATTGTCTACAGGACACTACCAAAACCCCGTCTTCTTTGCTATGTCTGGAGTCCGATGCTGAAGTCTGCCAAGCAGTTCCCAAGGCTTACCATAACTTTCTGGACGTGTTCAGTAAAAAAGGGGCAGAGACTCTGCCACCCCATAGACCTTACGATTGTCCGATTGAATTGCTTCCCGGAGCAGAAATTCCCTTTGGGAGAATTTTTCCCTTAACTGAACTTGAACTCGGAACTCTTAAAGAATACATAGATGATAATCTGAGGAAAGGGTTCATACGCCCTTCTACCTCCCCAGCAGGAGCAGGGATTTTCTTCGTAGAAAAGAAAGACCACTCTCTACGCCCCTGCGTAGACTATCGGGACCTTAATAAGATCACAATTAAGAATCGGTACCCCCTACCCTTGGTACCCGAACTTTTCCAGCGACTCGGAACTGCATCCATCTTTACCAAATTAGACCTTCGTGGAGCCTACAATTTAGTCCGGATCCGAAGCGGAGACGAATGGAAAACAGCCTTCCGCACCCGCTTCGGACATTTTGAGTACCTTGTCATGCCTTTTGGTTTATGTAATGCTCCTGCCACCTTCCAGCATTTTGTTAATGATATTTTCAGAGACTACCTTGACTTGTTTATCATAGTATACCTAGATGACATCCTGATCTTTTCCTCCTCACTGGCTACTCATCGGGAACATGTCGGGAAAGTTCTAACCCGCCTTTGCCAACATGGCTTGTATGCAAAACCTGAGAAGTGCGAGTTTGAGCGCCAAAGCATCCAGTTTCTGGGCCTAATCATTTCGATTGACGGTGTCAAGATGGATCCACAGAAGGTCTCTGCCATCTTGGACTGGCCAGCTCCAACTGATAAGAAGGGAGTTCAGCGATTTGTGGGGTTTGCAAATTTTTATCGCAAATTCATTAAGGGATTCTCTTCTATCATTTCCCCCATCACAAGTCTTACTCGGCAAGGCACCCGTTTTCAGTGGTCTTCTGAAGCTCAAGCAGCCTTTACTTCCTTAAAAGAACAGTTCGTTTCAGCCTCTGTCTTAAAGCATCCTGACCCAGCCTTACCTTACATACTGGAAGTGGATGCTTCCGAGGTAGCAGTAGGGGCAGTTCTTTCACAGAGACAAGGATCCAAGGCTTTGTTACACCCAGTGGCATTCTTCTCTCGCAGGCTAACCGAAGCTGAAAGAAATTATGATGTCGGGGACAGAGAGCTACTTGCAATCAAGGCTGCACTAGAGGAATGGCGTTACCTCTTGGAAGGAGCGGCCCATCCTATTCTGGTGTACACTGATCACAAGAACTTAGAGTACTTGAAAGTTGCCAAGAGATTAAAACCACGACAGGCCAGATGGGCACTCTTCTTCACCAGATTTGCCTTTCACATTACTTACAGGCCGGGATCTAAAAACACTAAACCAGATGCGCTTTCCCGGATGTTCAGCGAACCTGAAGTTCCTTCACCCCCTGATACCATCCTTGCTCCTGGAAACTTTCTCATGCTTCAGGGAGATCTGCTCTCTCAAGTTAAACAAGCCTCCTCATTGGCTCCTCATCCAACAGATGTTACTTTACAGTGGAAAGATGATCTACTTTGGTACAAGGACAGAATTTTTGTGCCACAACAGACACGGGTTGCCATCCTCAAGTCTTGCCATGACCACGAACTAGCTGGCCACTTCGGGATACGTAAGACATCCGAACTCCTGCAGCGCATGTTTTGGTGGCCTCAGCTACAAAAGGATTGTAAACATTATATCGAAGCATGTACTACGTGCATCCAGAACAAGGGCAGCAAGACCAAGGCTTGGGGACTGTTGAGGCCTCTACCCGTACCAGAAAGACCATGGAGGATGATCTCCATGGATTTCATTGTGGAATTACCACCTTCAGAAGGTTTCACCACCATCTTCGTAGTGGTTGACAGACTCTCTAAAATGGCTCACTTCCTGCCTATGAAGGGTACCCCATCTGCCTCCGAAACTGCGAAGATTTTTATTAAGGACATTGTAAGGCTCCATGGTATACCTGCTAATATTGTATCTGATCGGGGGGTACAATTTACATCCAAATTCTGGAAAGCCCTGTGTGAAGCCCTAAAGATTGACCTCTCCTTCTCGTCTGCCTACCACCCCCAGACGAATGGACAAACCGAACGAACTAACCAGACCCTGGAACAGTATTTACGATGCTATTCTTGTTTTTCTCAGGATGACTGGGTGCCTCTGCTACCTCTTGCTGAGTTCGCTTATAATAATTCTGTGCATTCTGCAACCAACCAATCTCCATTTTTTGCGAACTATGGGTTCCACCCCTTGTTTCTGTCCAATAACATGCCAGAGTGTACTGTACCGGCGGCTCAAGAAACCTTGAACTTCTTCAGCACAAACAACAAGTTACTTCAAGAGACAATGGCAAAGACCCAAGTCCATAACAAGGAAACGTTTGACAGGAAGAGAAGAGGGGAGCTTGACCTAAAACCTGGAGATCAAGTTTGGTTGTCCACTCTAAACCTGAAACTGGCATGCCCATCTAAGAAATTGGGCCCTAAGTTTGTGGGTCCCTTCCCAGTGGTGAGGAAAATTAACAGTGTGGCATATGAGTTGAAGTTACCGGAGTCCTTCCGTATACATCCAGTCTTTCACGTGGCTCTACTTAAACCAGCAGTCCCGGATCCCTTCCTTAACCGGAACACCGGTCCTCCTGAGCCTGTACTTATTAACGGCGAAGAAGAATTTGAAGTTGAGTCCATTATAGATTGCCGAAGGAGACGTAATCAGGTTCAGTACCTGGTGAAATGGAAGGGTTACGGCCCTGAGGAGAACTCCTGGGAACCAGAGACTAACATACACGCCAAAAGGTTAATCCTAGCCTTTAAAAGAACTCATCTGAGTAAAATGGCTCAGTTGGGCATCCGGAGGCTGCCCATTGGAGGGGGGCAATGTCAGGAAAAGCCCTCTTGCAGTTTTAAACGAATGCCTGTGCATAGAAGCGCCATCCGGCGCTCGCGGGCGCGCAATAGCGCCAATGGCGCTAATAGTGCTAACAAACGTACGCACATGCGCAATAGTGCCAATATCTCTATTAGTGCTAACAAACGTACGCGCATGCGCAATAGCGCCACTTGGCGCCAAAGATAGGCTATTTAAAGAAGACTGTTTCAATGCTGCCTTGCTGTCCGGTCTACAGCGTTTCCTGAGACCCCTGCTACCTTGTTACCAGTTTTCTTGTATCCAGTACTTACTTGGCTTGTTCCTGACTTACCTGCTTGCTGCCCGCCCCGATCTTGGCTTGGACTCTGACTATTCTCTTGGTTTGCCCTTCTGTACCTGATCTGCCCGCCAGTACCTTGACCCGGCTTGTCTGCAACCTGCTGCGGGACTACAGTGCACCTCCCTGCTGTCTGCAACCTGCTACGGGACTACAGTGCACCTCCCTGCTGTCTGCAACCTGCTACGGGACTACAGTGCACCTCCCTGCTGTCTGCAACCTGCTGCGGGACTACAGTGCACCTCCCTGCTGTCTGCAACCTGCTACGGGACTACAGTGCACCTCCCTGCTGTCTGCAACCTGCTACGGGACTACAGTGCACCTCCCTGCTGTCTGCAACCTGCTACGGGACTACAGTGCACCTCCCTGCTGACTACAGGATCCTGCCTTCTGCTCCAGTGTTCCAGTCAGGCACTTGTGCCCCTCTGTACTTTCGAGTCCCTGTTCACACCTTCAGGGGTTCTTAAGTCAGAGGTATACGAGAGGCCGTTCTCTGCATTCCGGGCTCCACCTACCAGGTACGTGACAACTGGGCTATAATTTTACATCAGAGCAAATTAAAAGGCTGATGGGAGTGACACACCATACTTTAATAAGTTCCCATATACAGGAGATGTCTTACAAGTTCCTGACAAGATGGTATTGTACACCGGCTCGATTGGCTCAAATATACCCATCGGCGAATGCTAACTGCTGGAGTGGATGTAACCAAAGGGGTTCATTTCTGCATTTATGGTGGCATTGCCCAAAGATTAAAGTTTTCTGGGAGGAAATAGCCCCTTGGATTAAGAAAATGACATTTAGATCTATAGAATTCTCTCCATTACATTTTTTTTATGGGATGCCATCATCTGCTAGGTTTTATAAGAGAAGCGTTACTCCCCATTTGCTAAATGCAGCCAAAATATTGATACTTAGATTTTGGAAACAGTCTGGATGTCCCACTATAATGGATTGGAAAAGGGAGGTAGAAAAAATGATGGAAGCGGAGAGATGGATAAATAAGGTTAAAGACCACCAGAATAAATTTAAAGATACATGGGCAGGATGGCTGTATTATGCCTCAGAAATAGGGGTTGATTAAACCCTTTTGGGGGCAATGCTGTATTATGGATCGGATAGTCTACGGGATGCGTCTGGTGGGGGGAAGTTAGGAGGAGTTGGGGGGTTCCCTTTTTTCGTGTTGTTTCTTTTTTCCTCCTCTGGGAGGCACAATGGAGAGATGACTATGTCATTAAAGGAAGAGGATAATTATAATAATAAATTAGGCACGGGATGGGCAACATGTAATGGAATCACATAAAGAAGGGTCGATTGAAATGAGATTTGGAAAGGTACAAAAAGTAAATAGTAGAGTTAGATTATATTGAATTAAAACACTAAATAGGACACGAAAATAGTAATATGAAATTATACACTTTTTTTTATTGTATTGTTGGTTGTTTGACACACGTAATAGGGTGCTGTAAAGCCCCCTTCTTAATTAAACTTTGAATAATGTTTGGCACAAATTGAGTTTTGGTTATGGGTTGGTAAGAGGGTGGGCATTTCCCTTTTTTTTTTCTTACCTCTTTCTTTCTCTCTTTGAAGAGGACATGATCAAGGACCCAGTGTGTTTTCTTGGAGTGGGGGAGGGGGGGTTAGTGTAGTGTATGTTAATGAAAAGATTTGGATAGATATATTGTGCAATGTGTATTTTTATGTTGTATGTTGGAAGAAAAAGTAAATATATATAAAAAAAAAAAAAAAGATAATTCTCCCACTCTACAAGATTCTGGTCCGGGCCCCACCTGGAGTATGCTGTCCAGTTCTGGGCACCAGTCCTCAGGAGGGATGTGCTGGAACTGGAGAGAGTCCAGAGAAGGGCAACAAAACTAATAAAGGGTCTGGAGGACATTAGTTATGAGGAAAGGTTACGAGCACTGAGCTTGTTCTCTCTGGAGAAGAGAGGCTTAAAATCTGAATGATTTTAATGTACAAATACCGTACTGGTGACCCCACAATAGGGATAAAACGTTTCCACGTAAGGGAATTTAATAAGACACACTGCCATTCGCTAAAACTTGAAGAAAAGAGGTTTAACCTTAAACTGTGTAGAGGGTTCTTTACTGTAAGAGTGGTTAAGATGTGGAATTCCCTTCCACAGGCAGTGATTTCAGCGGGGAGCATCGATAGTTTAGAAAAATTAATAGATAAGCACCTGAACGACCACAAAATACAGGGATATACAATGTAATACTGACATAAAATCACACACATAGGTTGGACTTGATGGACTTGTGTCTTTTTTCAACCTCTACTATGTAATAATGAATGGCCCCTTTTGTAGATATTCTAACTTTTTCCATAAAATGTAGCAGATAATAATCTGCGTTTAACTAACTTGGCTTGTAAACCTGCTGTAGTATAATTCCCAGGAGACTATTTGCCAGTACTTGTGGTGTGAGGTACCCTCTGTGCAGGATTTTTAGAACTGTTTCCCAGTGGTATATGCATCAGGATGTTTTCCTAGGTTGTTGGAGTGCTTGACACCATTGCTGCTTTGTGTAGGTAACTCCTAGGTCACGTTCCCATGAGATAATGGCTGGTGGTTTGTCCAGTAGCACTCTGGTGCAATAGAGCGTTATACATTATGGAGATCCTTTTTTGATCAGATTTTCAGATGAGAAGAAGGAGTAAATTGGTTTAATTAGAGCATTTTCCCTTATACGTAGGGGGGATAGAAGGTGTCATATTTGTAGATATTTGTAAAAGTCCTTATGTGAAATGCCGTAGGTTCCAACTAGGTCCTGAAAGGAGAACATATGTCGTCGTTCATATAGTTGATTGATTAGGTTGAGACCGCTACTTTTCCACTTGGAGATATCCAGGTCTGGAATTAGTAAAGTCAATGAGGAAAGTGGGGTGTTTGGATCAATCAGATTTGGTTTACTTCCTGTAGTTTTCAGAACAGATATCCACAACTTGAGGGTAGCATGCACTGTTCCCTAGAAAGTTATGGAAATTTTGTGGGTGAGCGTGGAGGCTCCCAGTAGTGCTCTGAGGTATGATGAGAGCATGCTGTTCAATTTGTAGCCATCATTTGTCTGGGTCTGAAGACCACCAGTGTCGAAGATAGTGGCTGTGTAGTATTTGGCTAAGTCAGGGGTGCCCAGACCTGACTAAACTGCTCAGTCTCCCACATGTGGTATATTTCTTTAGAACGATCCCCCTACTGATGTCAGCAACCCACCTTAAGACCTTACAAAAAATAATAAACACTTTTATATGGTCTGACAAAAGGGCAAGGGTACCAAGAGAGTCCATGTACACAGTGGACTCTCTTGGTACCCTTGCCCTTTTGTCAGACCATATAAAAGTGTTTATTATTTTTTGTAAGGTCTTAAGGTGGGTTGCTGACATCAGTAGGGGGATCATTCTAAAGAAATATACCACATGTGGGAGAATGAGCATTTTAGTCAATGCAATTTTCCCTGCCCAGGAGCCTGTGGCTTTCAAGAGAGTTTTAGAAAGTTCAGAGATTTTGCTAAGCAGAAGAGTATAATTGGCTTTAAAAATTTGACTGCCTGGGGAGGTCAATCTGATTCCCAGGTATTTTATCTGGGAAGAGTGCACCCAAGAGAAGGAGGAAATCGCTGAGACTTGTTTTTGCTTTGGAGGAGAGAGGTGTAGTGGTAGCATGACTGATTTAGAATCGTTTACTTTGTAGAGTGAAATTGCTCCAAACTCTTTTAAGATGTTTTGCAGAGCAGATATGGAGGAGATGGGGTCAGTAAATGCAAGGAGAATATCATTGGCATATAGGCCTATTTTTTGTTCTTCTCGGCCTATTCTTAGGCCTTTAATTGTTGTGCAAGTGCAGATTGATTCTGCTAATGGCTCAATGATAAGGTAGAAGATGAGAGGGGGTAGTGGGCACCCTTGTCTGGTTCTGTTGGTGATGTCAAATGGATCCAACAGCATGCCAGATATCCAGACTTTGGCGCTGGGATTGAAGTATAATGCAAGGATGGCTTGGCCAAAGGGGCCAGTGAGACCAAATTTGTTTAACATTTGTTGGAGATATCCCCAATGTACTCGGTCAAACGCCTTCTCTGCGTCCAAATATAGGAGCAGAGAAGGCGTTTGATGGTGTTCTGCACATTGGATCAGGTTGATAAATCTTCTGGTGCTATCCAGGGCTTGATGTCCACTGATAAACCTGACTTGGTCTGGATGTATCAGGGTAGAAATGAAGGGGTAGAAATTGTAGCCTATTTGCTATCAGTTTTTCATAAATTTTGATATTGCTGTTGAGTAGTGATATAGGCCTGAAGTTTGCGGGATTGGTTGGGGGTTTGGTTGAAGGATTAGTTGGTGGTTTCCCTGGTTTAGATATGGCTACTATTAGGGCTTCTAAGGATTCCTTAGGGAACGAGCCTACTTCTGTGGCTTGATTGGCTACTTTACTTAGGAACAGCACAAGGGTGGCAGCAAAGGTTTTATAATATTTGTTACTATAACTGTCAGGACCAGGAGATTTGTTTGCAGGCAGGGTACTTATGGCTTTAAGCACTTCCCCTATAGTAAATGGTGCTGATAGAGAAGCTTGTTCGGATGGAGTCAGCGAGGGTGTGTTTATTGATTCCAGGAAGTTCCGTATTTGGGCTTCCAAGAGAGGATGATGGGTCTGGGGCTTTTTGTATGTTGTATAATGATAAGTAGAATTTGCTAAATGCGTTTGCGATTTCTAGGGGGCTGGTGATAGAGCCTTTCTTTGGGTCAGTAAGCGAGGAAACGTTAGGTAAAGTTTGATTGATTTGTCTAGCTAGGAGGGTGCCCGTTTTATTAGCTTAAGTGTAAAAGTTGAGTTTAGATCTTTTAAGTGCGTGTTCATGTTGGCTGAGAAGGCAGTTGGCCAAAGTTTGTCATTGTTTGTCAAGATTAAGAGCAACATTTGCATCTAACAAGGTTTTATGTTGTTGTTCTAGAATTTGTATCTGGACAAGTAAATCTGCTATCTCTTTGGATTTCCTCCTTTTCTTGTGAGTGCCTATTTTTATCAAGACGCCAATCATGAACGCCTTGTGTGAATTCCATTGCACAAACTTATCTATGCCTTCAGTTGCATTCAGCTGGAAGAAAGAGGTTAGTTCTTGTTTGTTAGTTCTTGCCAAAGAGACGTGTTCTTTTTGAGCAGAGTCTCAAATATTTCTAATGAGACAGGGGCATGGTCTGACCATGTGATGGAGTCAATCTCCATCTTAGAAATATGTTGTAGCATGAGTTTGTCGACAAGGAACAGATCAAGTCTTGAGTAAGATTGATGGTTTGGAAAAAAAGGTATAGTCCCTTTCACTGCCATGTGGGCATCTCCAAGCATCATAGAGGTTTATATTAGTGATAAATGAGGACAGTGAAGATGTTCTTTTGGGAGCCCTGTTAGAAGAGTCTATTATGGGATTTGGGGTATCATTAAAGTCCCCCCAGATTATAAGATGTCTGTGGGCTTTTTGTTTCACTTTTGCTCGACTTTCCCGAAAAAAAGAGCGTTGGCGTGTGTTTGGTGCCTAGAGGTTAATTAGAGTAATCCGGGTGTTTTCTATAGTGGCTTGTAGTATAATGAAACGGCCAGCTGGATCAGAGTAGGAGTCATGAATTTGAACCTGTAGGGAATGTTTTATAGCCATCATGACACCTTTGTAGTTAGTGTCAGCATTTGCGAAAAAGTAGTATGTAAAATCTTTGTGTATGAAAGAGGGAGGGTTGGATTGATTAAAGTGTGTGTCTTGGATGCAGAGGATGTCACTGTGGAGATGGGCGGCCTCTTTCCAGAGGACAGATCTTTTATAGGGGGTATTGAGGCCCTTGGCATTATTGGAGGTTATTTTGACCATTGGGCAGTGTGGATATGCTTGGAAAGGTCTGCATGGGAGCTAAAACAAGATTCATACAAGGTTATCAAATAAAAGATTTTGTTATGGTACCTTATCTGGAATGAGTACAAAATTGCAGAAAGTAACAAGACACATATAACTGAAGAATTACGCAATAATAATGCTTGAAAATAATGGGTTGCGTTAAATAACATAGAAACAATGTGAAATCTGCTTAGCAGACTCAGCTGCCGGAGGGTGTAGGTTATCACCCGAGTCAGGGAAGTACGAGCCACTTTCCTCTCATCTAGGAAGAGGTTAACAGAGTAAGAGTTGTCTCCCAATATTTTGAAAGATGCTGAGTTGTATGCTTCTTCATGTTGGATGGAGGATAAGTTGCTTTGTATCCCCATTGTGAGAGATATTTGAAGCCATCATTTGGTGTCATTATGGGAACTATTTTGTCCCGTTATTTTACCAGGAGTTTTGCGGGGTGTCCCTAGCTATATTTGATTTTTTGAACTTGTACGTTTTCTGTTATAGGCCTGGATTCTCGACGTCTAGCTGCGGTGGCCTGGGATATGTCTGCATAGATTGCAAAGCGAGAGGATAGATCAGGTAGGGATTTTGGTTTCCTTGCAGTGGACACGAGCATATCTTTGATATGAAAAAAATGTATGCGTGCGATTACATCACATGGTACTGAGGCTGGGAAGAAACTAGGCTTAACAAGGTGGTGTGCCCGATCAATAAGTAGATCCTGTTTGCGCACAGATGGTAGGATCTTTTTAAACAATGCTTGTAGGTATCCAATGAGCTCTGGCTGCATCACAGATTCCAGTATACCCCTGATTTTAACATTGTTCCTTCTGGATCTGTCCTCGAGGTCTGCCATTTTGTCCTTAAGTCACTGTATTTCCTGTGATTGATCCTGGTAGGTATCCACCAAGTCATTGTGAGCTGAAACTAAGAAACAGAAAGAAAACTAATGCGCAAAAGCAAGGCTAGCCAAAGCAGCTAAAGAGGACTAAGAAGCCGCCACACATACGGCAGTGTTCCCACACAGAAAAATAATAAGGTAAATAGAGATATGTGGCGCTAACTCAAAGTGCATAAATGTGATGAAATAAATATAATCCAATTCTTCAAGTAAAGTGCATATGCGTAAAGAACAAAATCACATAAATAAAGTGACTAAACATCCATTAAATTCATAAAAAGTGACATTGGATAAATAACAGTGAAATTCATGAAATATGACATCAAATAAATAAATAGACAATTCAAATGAAGGTGAATAAATCAAAAAAGAGTCTAAAAGTGCATCAAGATGAAAAAAATCACAAATGTAGAACAAATTGAGAAAAATCGCATGAGATAAAAAAGTTGCATGCAATAAAAAAATCGCATAAAGTGCAAAAAAGTGCAGAAACGCTATAAAAATAGCCACATATCAATCCAATTAATGTAATACAGTTCCAACGTGAACAAAGTGAGTCTTCATAAAACAGTTTGTGCAAAAAATAGATGAAAAAAGTGCAAGTGCAAACGATGATAGGTGACAGATTCCTCTTAATAACCATACTCCGTGGTGCGCCACACGTTTCCCCCAGCCTCTAACCTCTAGCAAAGACCCCTAGGGTCAAGTGGAGCCTGCAATCAGGAAGTGGATGAAACACCATCAATCGATCTGTCTCCTCCAATCGTCACAGGTCTGGCAAATCTCCAATGGAAGGCCTCAAGTTCGGCAAGTTGGGTGGAGGCATGCAATAGAAAGGAGTATCCCCATTGTGTAGTATTCAAAACAGGTTTATTCAAAACAACATAGTAACTTACATGTACAGCATAAAATGAACAGCACAGATCCCAGTACTTCCGGTCTTGGCCGCGGCCGGAAGTGATGACACTTGCACTTTTTTCATCTATTGTTTAAAAGGGTTTGGGGACCCGGGTCCTGCCCCAGGGGACATGTATCAATGCAAAAAAAACTTTTAAAAACAGCCGTTTTTTCGGGAGCAGTGATTTAAATGATGCTTAACCACTTCCCGCCCGCCCTATAGCGGATTGACGCCCGGGAAGTGGTTCTGTTATCCTGACTGGGCGTCATATGACGTCCAGCAGGATAACATGCTGCAGCACGCCCCCAGGGGCGCGCATCGCGGCGATCGGTGGAGCGGTGTGTCAGCCTGACACACCGCTACACCGATCTTGGTAAAGAGCCTCCGGCGGAGGCTCTTTACCACGTGATCAGCCATGTCCAATCACGGCTGATCACGCTGTCAATGGGAAGAGCCGTTGATCGGCTCTTCCTCACTCGCGTCTGATAGACGCAAGTAGAGGAGAGGCGATCGGCGGCTCTCCTGGCAGGGGGGGTCTGCGCTGATTGTTTATCAGCGCAGCCCCCCCTCAGATCACCACACTGGACCACCAGGGATGCCACTAGGACCACCAGGGAAGGGGCAACGTGGATGGCCAGGTATTTTACCCCATGGCCATCCACATGTGCCCAATCTGTGCCAATCAGTGCCCACAAATGGGCACTGATTGGCACTATTATGTCAATGGTCTGCCCAGATCTGCCCAGCAATGCTTTAGCAGTGCCACCTGTCATTGCCCATCTGTGCCACCTGTCATTGCCCATCAGTGCCACCTGTCAGTGCCCATCTGTGCCCATCAGTGCCCACCTATCAGTGCCCATCAGTGCCACACATCAGTGCCACACATAAGTACCCATCAGTGCCACCAATATATACCAATCCATGCCACCTACGAGTGCCCATCAGTGCCGCCTATGTGTGCCACCTATCAGTGCCCATCATCAGTGCCCATTAGTGCCACCTCATCAGTGCCACCTCATTGGTGCCACCTCATCAGTGCCCATCAGTGCCGCCGTATCAGTGCCCATCAGTGCAGCCATATCAGTGCCCATTATTGAAGGAGAAAGCGTACTTATTTACAAAAAAATTTAACAGAAACAAAGAAAAACTTGTTTTTTCCGAAATTTTCGGTCTTTTTTTATTTGTTGCGCAAAAAATAAAAACCGCAGAGGTGATCAAATAACACCAAAAGAAAGCTCTATTTGTGGGAACAAAATGATAAAAAATTTGTTTGGGTACAGTGTAGCATCACCGCGCAATTGTCATTCAAATTGCAACAGCGCTGAAAGGTGAAAATTGGGCTGGGCGGGAAGGTGTCTAAGTGCCTGGTATTGAAGTGGTTAAAGTAAAAAAAAGTGAAATATTCCTTTAAATATCATACCTGGGGGGTGTCTATAGTATGCCTGCAAAGTGGCGCATTTTTCCCGTGCCTAGAACAGTCCCTGCACAAAATGTCATTTTTAAAAGAAAAAAAGTCATTTAAAACTGCTTGCGGCTTTAATGGGTCCTGGCAAAATGGATGAAAATCAGTGAGACAAACGGCATGGGTACCCCCAAGTCCATTACCAGGCCCTTTGGGTCTTGTATGGATATTAAGGGGAACCCTGCACCCAAATTAAAAAAGGAAAGGTGTGGGGCCCCCAGGCCCTATATACTCTGAACAGCAGTATACAGGCGGTGCAAACAAGACAGGGACTGTAGGTTTGTTGTTGAGTAGAATCTGTTTGTAATTTTGAACTGGTACATTTTTAACGTGTTTAGCTCCAGCCAAAAAAATCTATTTTAAGCTTTTTGGAAAACCTAGGGTAGGGTTATCACCCCTGTGACATTTGTTTTGCTGTCTGTGCTCCTCTTCAGAAGATTTCACCTCACTTTTTGTCCCAATGACAAATGTTTTTTGAAAATTTGTTTTTTTTTGTGAAACAAGGATTGGTCATAAAGCATCAGTGGAAAGGAAAAAAGTTTTTCCCATATTAACTCTTACAGGAGAGAATTTCCCTTCCTAGGGGTAGATTTCATCTCACTTCCTGTTGTCTCCTTCCGTTTGCAAGTAGGAGTCATTTGTTAGTTGGATGTTTGAAAGTAGGGGCCTGCCCTATATACTCAGCAGAAATTTGGGCCTTAGGTGTTGTTGTGGCCACAACACTGTAAGCCCTCACAGAGCCCTGCTGTGAAATATTAGACCAAGAATTGTAATTACATGCCCCTGTTGAACAGGGGCAGAAAAAATAGGCCTTTGGTGGTGGTGCTGGTGCCACAACACTGTAAGTCCTCACAGATACTCTTGATGGGCGCAGAAACGGGCCCTGCTGTGAAATATTAGATTAAGAATTCTAATTACATGTCCCTGTTGAACAGGGGCTGAAAAATTGGGCCTTAGGCACTGGTGCCACAACACTGGAACCCCTCACAGATACTCTAGTTGGAGCGCAGGAACTATCCCTGCTGCAAAGAATTGCATCAAAAATTGTAATTACATGCAGCTGTTAAACAGGGGCTGAAAAATTGGGCCATAGGCACTGGTGCCACAACACTGCAATCCCTCACAGATACTCTAGTTGTAGCGCAGGAACTAGCCCTGCTGCAAAGAATTGCATCAAAAATTGTAATTACACGCCCCTGTTAAACAGGGGCTGAAAAATTGGGCCTTAGGCACTGGTGCTGGTGCCACAACACTGCAACCCCTCACAGATACTCTAGTTGGAGCGCAGGAACTAGCCCTGCTGCAAAGATTTGCATGAAAAATTGTAATTACATGCCCCTGTTAAACAGGGGCTGAAAAATTGGGCCTTAGGCACTGGTGGCAGGACTGGAGGCGCCCAGAACCAAAAATGTTCTTACAAGCTATCATCATGATCATTGAGGAGGAAGAGGATAATTACTCAGTATAACAGGATAGTCACTTAGCATCAGCATAGGCAGTCTTTGAAGGGATCTGACATTTCAAAAAAATGTATTCGGTTACATCAACATCAGGTGCTTGGTAGCTGGTGGTGATCCAAGACTGATTCATTTTTATGAAGGTCAGTCGATCGACTGAGTCGGTGGACAGACGCACCCTGTGATCGGTTACAAAGCCTCCAGCAGCACTGAATGTGTGTTCCGAAAGAACGCTGGATGTAGGACAGACCAGTAGCTCAATTGCATACTGTGCAAGCTCTGGCCAGTAATCCATCCTCAAGACCCAGTAACCCAGAGGATTTTCGGTGGGAAAGGTGTCCAAGTCAGATCTTGCCCCTAGGTATTCCTGCACCATGTAAAACAGACGCTGGCGATGGTTGCTGGAACCGATCATACCTTGGGGCTGCGGACTAAAAAAATGTCTGAACGCATCGGTCAGACGGCCACCTTCTCCACCGCTCCTTCTTTGACTGACCGAAGCCTCAGCAACACATTGTCCAGAAACAGGAGTTTGTAACCTCCCAGTCTCTGGGAACGCGTTGCACAGACCATTCTGCAAGGCCTCCCGAAGATGTTTCATACTCTGCTCCCTCTGCGATGGCAAGATAAGGTCCGCAACCTTACCCTTGTAACGTGGATCAAGGAGGGTTGCCAGCCAGTATTGGTCCTTCTCCTTGATACCACGAATATGAGGATCCTTACGCAGGCTTTGCAGGATCAGGGAGGCCATGCAGCGTAGGTTTGCTAAGGCATTCGGCCTGGAGTTCTCTGGGTCACTAAGGACGACATGATCTGCAGCCACCTCCTCCCAGCCACATACAAGTCCATGTGTTTCTTGGGACTGTAAATGATCCCTTAAAGACTGCTGCTGATGCTGAGTGCCAGGCTCCACCTCCATACTGACACAATCATCCTCCTCCTCCTCGTCCTCTTCCTGTGTGATCGGCGGGCACGCAGGAACACTGTCTGGATAAAGGGGGCCTTGAGAGCTAAGGAAGTCCTCCTCTTCCTGCCTCTGTTCTGCCTCAAGTGCCCTGTCCATTATTCCACGCAGCGTGTGCTCCAACAGGTGGACAAGGGGGACAGTGTCACTGATGCATGCACTGTCACTGCTCACCATCCTTGTGGCCTCCTCAAATGGTGACAGGACAGTGCATGCATCCCTGATCATGTATAGGATATTTGTTGGGGGTATGGCGCTCCCTTGTGAGCTGTGCAAAATAAAATGACTTAAACAGTGACTATATAAATAGATAAATAATGATCCAAACACAAGCGGTGAGACCTGTGAGATTCTAAGTGGGTGAAACTCATGTAAATCATATAAACTATGTGGAAGTATAGGTATACGTGTTAGCAAACCTTAGCTGTTGCACATACCTCCATAATAAGATAATAAAAGAAAATATAGGAAACTAATGAAGTGCTGCTACTAGGCAGCTAATTAGGATACCAACTTCTATACAAAGTACGTGACATGTGTATATGTACCAGTGCAAAAACAAACATATAACAGTGCAATATATGTAATATGACAGTGCAGTCCCGCACCTACATATATATCTGACCGTGCGCTCCACCTATTAAATCTGCAATACTGTGCAGTGTAGTGCAATCGAGTCCCACAAGGCTCTAAATGGCCGGTGCACAGGCAAGTATATAACGATGCAATATATGTATATAATGTGACATTACAATCCCACACATACGTGTATATACAACCAACAGTCCAACTAGTATCGTTTAATAAAGTGCAATATAATGCAGTCAAGTCCAGCAAGACTCTAGATGACGTCAGAACTTCAAATTAGGCAAAAAAAGAGAGAGAAAGAGTCTGTCTCAATTAATGCATCCCAATCTTGAATGGCAGCAAAAAAGTTCCAACAGCTGAGTGACTTTTGGTGCCCACAGTGGTAATTCGTGACTTCTGTGCTCCCCTTTGGCTACCCACTCACCAGCTTCCACTACCCCTGCAGGGGTGATAGGCAATCTAGGATCCTAGAACCTTCCTCTTATTCGGTGTCTCGTGGTGCTGCGGTGGAATGGCCTCTCTCTCAGGGGTTCCGGATCACCACTTCATGCGATATCCAGGATAGGGGTCAGCAGCTAAGCCCTGGCGGCAGTTTTATTGGGTGTTCCTGGAAAGTGACATCTTTGTGTTCAGAGTGAACACAAAGATGTCACTTTCCAGGAACACCCAATAAAACTGCCGCCAGGGCTTAGCTGCTGACCCCTATGCTGGATATCGCATGAAGTGGTGATCCGGAACCCCTGAGAGAGAGGCCATTCCACCGCAGCACCACGAGACACCGAATAAGAGGAAGGTTCTAGGATCCTAGATTGCCTATCACCCCTGCAGGGGTAGTGGAAGCTGGTGAGTGGGGAGCCAAAGGGGAGCACAGAAGTCACGAATTACCACTGTGGGCACCAAAAGTCACTCAGCTGTTGGAACTTTTTTGCTGCCATTCAAGATTGGGATGCATTAATTGAGACAGACTCTTTCTCTCTCTTTTTTTGCCTAATTTGAAGTTCTGACGTCATCTAGAGTCTTGCTGGACTTGACTGCATTATATTGCACTTTATTGAACGATACTAGTTGGACTGTTGGTTGTATATACACTTATGTGTGGGATTGTAATGTCACATTATATACATATATTGCATCGTTATATACTTGCCTGTGCACCGGCCATTTAGAGCCTTGTGGGACTCGATTGCACTACACTGCACAGTATTGCAGATTTAATAGGTGGAGCGCACGGTCAGATATATATGTAGGTGCGGGACTGCACTGTCATATTACATATATTGCACTGTTATATGTTTGTTTTTGCACTGGTACATATACACATGTCACGTACTTTGTATAGAAGTTGGTATCCTAATTAGCTGCCTAGTAGCAGCACTTCATTAGTTTCCTATATTTTCTTTTATTATCTTATTATGGAGGTATGTGCAACAGCTAAGGTTTGCTAACACGTATACCTATACTTCCACATAGTTTATATGATTTACATGAGTTTCACCCACTTAGAATCTCACAGGTCTCACCGCTTGTGTTTGGATCATTATTTATCTATTTATATAGTCACTGTTTAAGTCATTTTATTTTGCACAGCTCACAAGGGAGCGCCATACCCCCAACAAATATCCTATACATGTTAGTTCTCTTTGAGGGCTTAACCTGGGGAGGCAGCATACCTTCTATTTTTCTTCTCTTCTTCTCTCCCATCTCTCCCCCCCTTCCCCCCTTATCATACCTCTCCCCCCCCCCCCTTTCCCCCATTCCTGCTTTATGTCCTAAGCGCATAGTCTTTGTGGTTTGATCCCTGATCATGGCCCACTGCTGTGGGGAAAAAAAACAAGCTCCCCTGACCCTGTCCTGGTGCCATAGCCACACAGGTACTCATTGATGGCCCTCTGCTGCATGTGCAGCCGCTGCAGCATGGCCAACGTTGAGTTCCACCTGGTGGGCATGTCACAGATTAGGCAGTTCTTGGGCAGGTTAAATTCCTTTTGGAGGTCTGCCAGATGAGCACTGGCATTATATGACTGGCAGAAATGCACACAGACTTTCCTGGCCTGCCTCAGGACATCCTGTAAGCCCGGGTACCTGCCCAAGAACCGCTGCACCACCAAGTTAAGGACGTGAGCCAAACAGGGCACATGGGTCAGTTGTCCCTGTCAGAGGGTGGAGAGGAGGTTGGTGCCATTGTCGCAAACCACCATTCCTGCCTTAAGTTGGCGTGGCGTCAACCACCTCTGAACCTGCCCCTGCAGAGCTGACAGAACCTCTGCCCCAGTGTGGCTCCTGTCCCCCAAGCACACCAGCTCAAGCACCGCATGGCATTTTTTGGCCTGCATACTTGAGTAGCCCCTTGAATGCCTACGGAGCACCGCTGGTTCCGAAGACAAAGCACAGGAAGAGGCCATGGAGGAAGAAGAACAGGAGGGGGTGGAGGAGAGAGGTGTGTCAGAATCATTAGTAGTGGCATTTTGGAGGTGTGGTGGTGGAACAACCTCCAACACTACTGCACCTTGTCCTGCATCCTTCCCAGCTGCCAGCAGAGTCACCCAATGCGCGGTGAAACTTAGGTAACGTCCCTGTCCATGCCTGCTGGACCATGAGTCAGCGGTAATATGCACCTTACCGCTGACCGCCCTGTCCAGCGAGGCATGGACATTGCCTTCCACATGCCAGTAGAGCGCCGGAATCGCCGTGAGAAAAAGTGGCGTTTGGGTACCTGCCACTGAGGAAACGCACATTCCACAAACTCACGGAAGGGGGCAGAGTCTACCAACTGAAAAGGTAGCAGTTGAAGTGCTAGCATTTTTGCCAAGCTAGCATTCAACCGCTGGGCATGTGGATGGCTGGGAGCGAACTTCTTTCTGCGGTGCAGCAACTGGGGCAGGGAAATTTGCCTGGTACAATCTGACATCGGTGTACCGAAAGAAGATTGCCCACAAGTACTTGGCTGTGACACACCTAATTCTACACCTTCATTCCTCTCAGTGCAGGTCTTATAGAGGACTGAAGGTATAGTGGGGTTGGAGATCTCAGCTGATGAGGAGAAGGGAGAGGTCCTCTTTTGTTCTTTGGTGTGGGTCTTTTAGATATGCTTGCCAACGAACTGTATGGCAGGTCAACATATGTCTGGTCAAGCATGTGGTGCCCAAGCGGGAGATGTTTTGGCTACGCGAGATACGCTTGAGACATATGTTGCAAATAGCAGCGGTGCGATCTGATGCACTCGTCTCAAAAAGGCCCATACCGAAGAGCTTTTGGAATAACGTGCAGAGACAGCAGCGCCCTGCACATACGGAGCTTTGCGGTGTGATGCAGTCAGTGTGCTGCCCTTAGGCTGGCCCCTGGAGGGCATCCTGCCTCATTGGTGATGTGCCTCCTCCTCCTCCTCTCTCCTATCAGGCACCCATGTTGAGTCAGTGACCTCATTATCCCCTCCCTCCTCATCACTGGAGCAAACCTGGCAGTATGCTGCAGCAGGGGGAGCATGACTACCAGATTGCTGTCCTTCTTGGGCACCCTCTCTGTCTGTGCTCACGTTACTGTCTTCATCTAGCTCAGTATCATCATCAGAGCCTTCTAAATGCTGGGCATCCTCCTGGAGCATGTACCCAACACTGTGGTCAAACAGTTCGAGGGACACCTCAGGAGGACATGGTCGGGCTACGGAAGGAGTCACTGATGCCATTGAGCCGAGGGAAGAGGCCACGTTGGCAGCTGCTTTGACAGACAAAGTACCCTGAGCATGGGTGAGAGAAGATGAGGAGGATGAGGACAGCTTGGTCATCCACTCGACCAAGTCTTCAGCATGTTTTGGCTCAACATGGCCAGCTGCCAAAAAAAAGGCCAAGCATGTCCCACGGCCACATGCTGATGAGGATGCACCGTCTCCACGACCAGCACTGTTGCCTCTAGACACAGAGCTTGCTTGCCCTCTTTTATTGGCTTGTGACTATCTGCCTCTCCTTGTTGGCCTTCCAGACATACTAATGGCCTGCAGTGAGATGTAGCTGCATTAAGCTGGGATATATATATATATATATATATATATATATATATATATATAGATAGATAGATATAGATATATATATAGATATAGATATATCTATATCTATATATCTATATCTATATATATATCTATCTATATCTATATATATATACATATAGATATAGTTATATCTATATATATATATATATATATATATATATATATATATATATATAGATATAGTTATATCTATATGTATATATATATATAGATATAGATATATCTATATCTATATCTATATATATAGATATAGATATATACATACATACTGATACTGCAGCTAGCAAAATCAACTATCTGTCTGTAGTATAAGAAGACCACCAATCTTCTACAGGTAGCTTTAGATGAACACTGTGCAGAGGTCGCACTACACTAACTTGTAGATTTAGCTGACCACTTTGAAGAGGACGCACTACACTAACGTTAAAATAATGTAGCTGCCTGCGGTAGTGATAGGATCAGGAAAACACCACCAACCTTCTACAGGTAGCTTTAGCTGAACACTGTGCAGAGGTCGCACTACACTAACTTGTAGCTTTAGGTGAACACTGTTCAGAGGACGCACTACACTAACTTGTAGCTTTAGCTGAACACTGTGAGGAGGACGCACTACACTAACTTGTAGCTTTAGCTGAACACTGTGCACTACACTAACTTGTAGCTTTAGCTGAACACTGTTCAGAGGACACACTACACTAACTTGTAGCTTTAGGTGAACGCTGTGCAGAGGTCGCTCTACACTAACTTGTAGCTTTAGCTGAGCACTGTTCAGAGGGCGCACTACACTAACTTGTAGCTTTAGATGAACACTGTGAGGAGGACGCACTACACTAACTTGTAGCTTTAGCTGAACACTGTGCAGAGGTCGCACTACACTAACTTGTAGCTTTAGCTGAACACTGTGAGGAGGACGCACTACACTAACTTGTAGCTTTAGCTGAACACTGTGAGGAGGATGCACTACACTAACTTGTAGCTGTACACTGTGAACTACACTAACTTTTAGCTTTAGCTGAACACTGTTCAGAGGACGCACTACACT
Organism: Lithobates septentrionalis; assembly: GCA_037952835.1. Taxonomy (NCBI): domain Eukaryota; kingdom Metazoa; phylum Chordata; class Amphibia; order Anura; family Ranidae; genus Lithobates; species Lithobates septentrionalis. The sequence goes on along the minus strand of JBBDGP010000278.1, from coordinate 3,808,161 downwards.
AACTTGTAGCTTTATCTGAACACTGTGAGGAGGACGCACTACACTAACTTGTAGCTTTAGCTGAACACTGTGAGGAGGATGCACTACACTAACTTGTAGCTTTAGCTGAACACTGTGCACTACACTAACTTGTAGCTTTAGCTGAACACTGTTCAGAGGATGCACTACACTAACTTGTAGGTTTTGCTGAACACTGTGCACTACACTAACTTGTAGCTTTAGCTGAACATTGTTCAGAGGACGCACTACACTAACTTGTAGCTTTAGCTGAACACTGTGCAGAGGTCGCACTACACTAACTTGTAGCTTTAGCTGAACACTGTGAGGAGGACGCACTACACTAACTTGTAGCTTTAGCTGAACACTGTGAGGAGGATGCACTACACTAACTTGTAGCTGTAGCTGAACACTGTGCACTACACTAACTTGTAGCTTTAGCTGAACACTGTTCAGAGGACACCCTACACTAACTTGTAGCTTTAGCTGAACACTGTGCAGAGGTCGTACTACACTAACTTGTAGCTTTAGCTGAACACTGTGCACTACACTAACTTGTAGCTTTAGCTGAACACTGTTCAGAGGACACACTACACTAACTTGTAGCTTTAGCTGAACACTGTGCAGAGGTCGCTCTACACTAACTTGTAGCTTTAGCTGAGCACTGTTCAGAGGGCGCACTACACTAACTTGTAGCTTTAGCTGAACACTGTGAGGAGGACGCACTACACTAACTTGTAGCTTTAGCTGAACACTGTGCAGAGGTCGCACTACACTAACTTGTAGCTTTAGCTGAACACTGTGAGGAGGACGCACTACACTAACTTGTAGCTTTAGCTGAACACTGTGAGGAGGATGCACTACACTAACTTGTAGCTGTACACTGTGAACTACACTAACTTTTAGCTTTAGCTGAACTGTTCAGAGGACGCACTACACTACCTTGTAGCTTTAGCTGAACACTGTGAGGAGGACGCACTACACTAACTTGTAGCTTTAGCTGAACACTGTGAGGAGGATGCACTACACTAACTTGTAGCTTTAGCTGAACACTGTGCACTACACTATCTTGTAGCTTTAGCTGAACACTGTTCAGAGGACGCACTACACTAACTTGTAGGTTTTGCTGAACACTGTGCACTACACTAACTTGTAGCTTTAGCTGAACACTGTGCAGAGGTCGCACTACACTAACTTGTAGCTTTAACTGAACACTGTGCAGAGGTCACACTAAACTAACTTGTAGCTTTTGCTGAACACTGTGAGGAGGACGCAGTACACTAACTTGTAACTTTAGCTGAACACTGTGCAGAGGTCGCACTACACTAACTTTTAGCTTTAGCTGAACACTGTGAGGAGGACGCACTACACTAACTTGTAGCTTTAGCTGAACACTGTGAGGAGGATGCACTACACTAACTTGTTGCTGTAGCTGAACACTGTGCACTACACTAACTTGTAGCTTTAGCTGAACACTGTTCAGAGGACACCCTACACTAACTTGTAGCTTTAGCTGAACACTGTGCAGAGGTCGTACTACACTAACTTGTAGCTTTAGCTGAACACTGTTTAGAGGATGCACTACACTAACGTGTAGCTTTAGCTGAACACTGTTCAGAGGACGCACTACACTAACTTGTAGCTTTAGCTGAACACTGTGAGGAGAACGCACTACACTAACTTTTAGCTTTAGCTGAACACTGTGAGGAGGACGCACTACACTAACTTGTAGCTTTAGCTGAACACTGTGCAGAGGTCGCACTACACTAACTTGTAGCTTTAGCTGAACACTGTGAGGAGGACGCACTACACTAACTTGTAGCTTTAGCTGAACACTGTGAGGAGGATGCACTACAGTAACTTGTAGCTGTAGCTGAACAATGTGCACTACACTAACTTGTAGCTTTAGCTGAACACTGTGAGGAGGACGCACTACACTAACTTGTAGCTTTAGCTGAACACTGTGAGGAGGATGCACTACACTAACTTGTAGCTGTACACTGTGAACTACACTAACTTTTAGCTTTAGCTGAACTGTTCAGAGGACGCACTACACTACCTTGTAGCTTTAGCTGAACACTGTGAGGAGGACGCACTACACTAACTTGTAGCTTTAGCTGAACACTGTGAGGAGGATGCACTACACTAACTTGTAGCTTTAGCTGAACACTGTGCACTACACTATCTTGTAGCTTTAGCTGAACACTGTTCAGAGGACGCACTACACTAACTTGTAGGTTTTGCTGAACACTGTGCACTACACTAACTTGTAGCTTTAGCTGAACACTGTGCAGAGGTCGCACTACACTAACTTGTAGCTTTAACTGAACACTGTGCAGAGGTCACACTAAACTAACTTGTAGCTTTTGCTGAACACTGTGAGGAGGACGCAGTACACTAACTTGTAACTTTAGCTGAACACTGTGCAGAGGTCGCACTACACTAACTTTTAGCTTTAGCTGAACACTGTGAGGAGGACGCACTACACTAACTTGTAGCTTTAGCTGAACACTGTGAGGAGGATGCACTACACTAACTTGTTGCTGTAGCTGAACACTGTGCACTACACTAACTTGTAGCTTTAGCTGAACACTGTTCAGAGGACACCCTACACTAACTTGTAGCTTTAGCTGAACACTGTGCAGAGGTCGTACTACACTAACTTGTAGCTTTAGCTGAACACTGTTTAGAGGATGCACTACACTAACGTGTAGCTTTAGCTGAACACTGTTCAGAGGACGCACTACACTAACTTGTAGCTTTAGCTGAACACTGTGAGGAGGACGCACTACACTAACTTTTAGCTTTAGCTGAACACTGTGAGGAGGACGCACTACACTAACTTGTAGCTTTAGCTGAACACTGTGCAGAGGTCGCACTACACTAACTTGTAGCTTTAGCTGAACACTGTGAGGAGGACGCACTACACTAACTTGTAGCTTTAGCTGAACACTGTGAGGAGGATGCACTACAGTAACTTGTAGCTGTAGCTGAACAATGTGCACTACACTAACTTGTAGCTTTAGCTGAACACTGTGCAGAGGTCGCACTACACTAACTTGTAGCTTTAGCTGAACACTGTGAGGAGGACGCACTACACTAACTTGTAGCTTTAGCTGAACACTGTTCAGAGGACGCACTACACTAACTTGTAGGTTTTTCTGAACACTGTGCACTACACTAACTTGTAGCTTTATCTGAACATTGTTCAGAGGACGCACTACACTAACTTGTAGCTTTTGCTGAACACTGTGCAGAGGTCGCACTACACTAACTTGTAGCTTTAACTGAACACTGTGCAGAGGTCACACTAAACTAACTTGTAGCTTTTGATGAACACTGTGAGGATGACGCACTACACTAACTTGTAGCTTTAGCTGAACACTGTGCAGAGGATGCACTACACTAACTGTAAATAGTCTAGCTGCCTGACTGTGGTACTAATAGGATCAGAAGAACACCAGCTATTTTCTTCAGGTAGCTGTAAATACTGTAACAACACAAGCCTGCCTGTCAGTAGGAAGATAATAACAGGAACTGATCTAGCTAAACTGAATACAGTGTATATATATATATACAACACCTGGGATGCATATATATGCACAATACACTGTAAGTGCAGCTAACTTACTGACTGTCCTGCCTAATCTATCTAACTTAAATCAAATTACACTGTCTCTCTGTCTCTCAACGCTGGAACAAACACTACACAGGGCTGCCGTGCGGGCGGCCTTATATAGTGTGGGGCATGTACTAAACCCCCTGAGCCATAATTGGTCAAAGCCACCCTGGCTTTGGCCAATTACAGCTCTCTCTACAGACGGCGCTGTGATTGGCCAAGCATGCGGATCATAGTGCATGCTTGGCCAATCATCAGCCAGCAAAGCACTGCGATGCCGCAGTGAATTATGGGCCGTGACGCCCCACTCGAATTTGGCACGAACGGCCCATATCGTTCGCAATTCGGCGAACGACCGAACAGACGATGTTCGAGTCGAACATGGGTTAGACTCGAACACGAAGCTCATCCCTAATTCTGAATAAACAACCATAACTATAGTAAGCTTAATAAATCCTTTTTAGATCATATGATATGTCATCCTAATCTCGTATTTTTGTATAATATTATATATACAGTATATGGAAACAGTGATGTTCTTTTTTGTACCTTTTTACCCAAAATTAAATGATCCTTAACGTGCCATATTTCCATCTTATTAAATTATGAAGTGCACAGCTTTCTTACTATAAAGGTTGCAATCATATTTAAACATAACAATAATCATGATTGAGTCTTGTATATATTGATATACATTGAATGGTGTCCACAATTTTAACAGTTGCAATAATTTCCTCAATGATTTGAATTTTTTTTTTTTTTCACATAACATTGGATTATAGACTTTTGATTAAAATTCTTAAAGAAACCTCTCCCCTTTTAAACACTAGTTAGTTGTGTATGCAAGGTTCGTTTGTCCTGCTAATCAATACAATAGAGAGAAAGATAGTCTGTGTATCTTGCCGTAGAATGCTGGCCTCATTCACACTACCATGTGTGTGATCTGAAGGTCCTTGTAAACACAGACCAGTTTCTCTGTGGTTGGTGTATTTTGAATACCAGAAATTCCATTGTTCAGAGACTACAAGGGGCCTTGACTTAATTAACTAATTCACAACTTGTTTGTAGACCAAATTGTCTCTTGGGAAAGTTAACTGAACTGAAGACATTTGTCTCTGAGCTTACTTGGAATCTGTCTCATTTAGTCCAAAATTTTAAATGATAATATATATAAATATATACAAAAAGTCCCTTGTATTCATTAATTCAATTACAGAATGCTGATACCCTTTTGTTTCAGGAGACGTAGATGCAATTTTTGTTTAAAAGACTCTATTTATGTTCCAAATTGATACTGTATTATAAATGTTAGCAAAGAAAATATTTCCCCATTTTAGCAATACTTTTCTTATTTGTTCAAAAATTCTGATGACTCTTCCATTCAACTATGTTTCATTTATAAGTTTGTGTTTGTTTTGCATACAGTAGAGAAGAGTTAAAAACTCTGTAACGAGCCTCTTGCTCGCTCGGTTCCACTCTCCCGACACTCCTCTGCTGCTATAGAATCAGATTGCAGATTGCAACATCTGATTGTTCGGTCATCCAATGTTTCGGGTTTAGAACTACAGCTATGTGCCGTTCTAACCCAGTTGTGATAGCTCAGAACAAACACCAGGCAGGATGTAAGTTCAACCAGGAATCTCTCTTTATTGACAGGAATACAGTCTCTTTTATACAATCAAAGAGGAGGTGCAGACCTCCTGCTCATATTACTCTAACAATACAGCTGTAACCTAATTAACCTAATTAACATGAGCTAATTAACTAATCCCTTTGGACAGCCTAGATGACTCAGACATGACCTTTAGGCCAGACTGGCCATCTTGTAGTTCAGAAAATTCAATCAACATTATCACAATAGCAGCGTTAATTAACCCAAACAACAATGGGGATCTAATGACTCTTAGATCCCATACTAGAGACTTATTTACAATACACATTTTAGCAGACAACAGACAGGTAGCTGGAATTGATGACATTAGCATTTAACAGTAGGAGTCCCAATAGTATGAATCAGTCACTATTCCAATATGGCAAATCCAGGGACCCCAGAGTCTGTGTGTCCTGGGGGACCAGGACCCGCATCCACAGTAATACCACCTCAAAGGCCCCCAGGCATACAGCCCACAAAGAGCACCGTTCCCCCAAATGCCAGGGCCTACGATCGATCGGCAAGAGGCTAGCATTCAGTCACCTCCAAAAGTCTCTCTCCCGGCTAGGTCTGTCACAAACTCTTATGCCGTGTACACAGGATCGGATTTTCCGACAACAAAACCGTGGATTTTTTTCTGAAGGATGTTGGCTCAAACTTGTCTTGCATACACACGGTCACACAAAAGTTGGCCCAAAATTCTGAACATGAGTGACGTACAACATGTACAATGAGACTATAAAAAGGAAGTTTAATAGCCAGTGCGCCACCCTTTGGGCTCCTTCTGCTAATCTCGTGTTTATCTTGTGTTAGTAGAAGTTTGGTGAGAGAAGATTTGCGCTTTTCAGCCTCATGCTTTTCAGTTTGTTTCTGCTTTTCAGTTTGTGCTTGTGGGTTCCTATCTGTTCTTCAGTGTGTGTTGTCAGTTCGTTTCTGTCTTTCAGTGCATTCTATTTATAGTTCGCTTCTGTTTTTCAGTGCGTTCCTGTCTGCCCGTTACTGAATTTCAGCTTGTTCTTGTCAGGTCCTTTCTGATTTTCAGTGCATTCTGTTAGTTTGTTCTGACCAGCTGATCGTTTTCTAGCCATGTTGCGGTTATGTTCTCGTCAGAAAGCTTGTGCCATTGTTGGGCTTGGTGTTGGAGTTCTTGCTTTGACCCAAGTCCAGTCCATGAACAGGGCGAGGAGGAGTTCATGGACCAAGAATTGGTTTTTCCAGCGTGACCAATTTTCTCACATGCTTTTGCTGCGGGAGATCCAGGAGAATAATCCTGATTTCAGGAATTATTTCCGGATGACGGACCCCGTTTTTCACCGTCTGTTGGATTTGTTTACCCCTTATATTACGAAGCAGGACACCTGCATGCGGCAAGCCATCACTCCCGAGCAAAGGCTCATCGCCACCTTGCAGTACTTAGTGACGGGGAGAAGTCTCCAGGATACTAAGTTCAAGACTGGGGTCTCCCCCCGGGCTCTGGGAATCATTATTCCAGAGACCTGTTCTGCCATCATTCAGGTCCTGCAGAAGGACTATATTAAGGTAAGTTTTATCCTTTAACATCACATTCTATGTATTTAATGTTTGATAATGTATTTGTCAGAGAAGGGTCTTCTCCAGTCACATTCATCCTGTCCGTGGGCGCATGCATGCTGGATTGGCGCTTCGGCGCATGCATGCGCGATAGCACACGGGTGCGCGCGGTGACTCATGCACGCCCACCGTGACACTCTGGAGGGGCTATTTAAATCAGCTCCAGCACCCAGACTGGTTGCTGGTTTGTCTTCAGCTCCTGTTGCTTCCTGTTCCTTGTTTCCTGTTTATGCTCACCTGATCTCCTGTTGTGACCCGGACTGCTCTTACCACGCTGCCTCTCTCCTGGATTGACCCCCGCCCTGATTAATGGACTTCCTCTGCTTGATACCAGTGTTTGACCTCTGGCCTGATTAACAGACTTCCTCTGCTTGATACCAGTGTTTGACCCCGGCCTGATTAACGGACTTCCTCTGCTTGATACCAGTGTTTGACCCCTGGCCTGATTAACAGACTTCCTCTGCTTGATACCAGTGTTTGACCCCGGCCTGATTAACGGACTTCCTCTGCTTGATACCAGTGTTTGACCCCCGGCCTAATTAACGGACTTCCTTTGTCCGATACCAGTATTTGACCCCCGGCCTGTTCTACGGACTGGTCTTGCTTATTGCCTGTGTTTGACCCTCTGCTTGCTTACAGTTTGTCTGCTCCACCCAGCAACAGGACTTCCACCGGTTTCTGGACTCCTGCTTACCGAAACCCGGCTCTGCAGTTTCCCACAAGGGACCCATACCTGCTGGTGGCCCGTGCTCCTTAGTGCCACCCATTCCCTGTTTCATCCTCAGGGGATGGGGTGCACGTAGTGGCAAGGGCAAACCGCTCTAGGCATCTCGGCCTCGGTAAGTACTCACCTGACAGTATTGTATTTATTTCACCATTCCATAATTACCATGATTGTAATATGCTGTGAATGCCCTCTTTGTCCTCATGTATGCTGTAGGCTTTTAATGCTCCTTTTTTATCCTTCATGGATATTTGCCTTCACTAACCTCCCCAGCATGCTATCCTGGGCCCATACGCACCTAGCCTACTCACTTAACACTATATTTTGTCAGCTCCATTGTAGTGCTTACCCTAAACACCCTCTAAAATTTGTCCAAATGTTATTGTTGTCCTTAAATTTAGTGCAAGAGGCTTTTTTTGGTGGGCCAAAACTCATTTTGAACCCTCCCTCCCCTCAACCACTAAGTCAACCAATACTGATACTCTATCTGCTGACTTTGCCATACCCATACACACTATACCTACCTCTTTTGTTGTCATATGTATGGATGAATTCACCAAAGCATGTAGTGCAAGGGCCTGCCTGAATACTTTCAAATGGTACTGTTTCAAGTTTTGTTCTCCTATTATCTTGATAGTTAATTGGAGAATGTAAAAAAAGTGATTCAATTTGTACAGTGTGTAATCATATTTTTGGATTATGAAACTTCTTTCCTGTCCAGTGGGCTGCCAATAGTGTAAGTAAGGAGGGACTGGCCAAAGTAATACACATTATTTATGCATTCAGCTATCAATGAAGTGGAGAGGGTTACCTGTCCAAAACACCCCCCTCCACCATAAAATTTTTACAGTGGGCCATAGGAGGGGTTGAGTAATCTGATAAGTGTATCTTATACTATTGTCTATAAATTATCATTTCAATAAATGGTCTACTTATGTTGGCCAAGAAAGTTTTTGTCTAATCTGCTTGCAATATTAGTGTCACATTGTGTCCGGGATTTGATCCTGAGACCTGGTGTTTGCAGATGGGTTCCTATTGCCTGAACAACCAGGAAACTTGCTTTTTGGTACAATCCCTGTTTGGTTCTACTCCATGAGTTTGGATGTTGGCTCCACCCTGGGACCAGCTGTTGGTAGTCACCTGATCAGTGACCCTATAAATCCTCACTTCCCCTTCCTGTCCTTGCCCTAGTATAGGTTCCTGTTCGTGCTAGTTTGGTGGATGCTATTTGTTTCTGGTTACCTACTTTGCTTGTTCCTGACTCTGATTATTGGAATACACCTTGGATTTACGCTGATCTTCTGGTTGCTGACTTTGCTTGTTCCCCACTCTGATTCTTGGATTACCCCTTGGATTTACGCTGATCTCGTTGCCGACCCTGCCTGTTTCTGACACTGCCTTCTGGTAGACCCCTGTGTACTTCTGCCTTGGTCCGCTGTCTTGGATTGTTCTTTCACCCACTGGGTTCCTGTCTTCGGCCTCTACTAACCGTGTGTTATTCATTGGTGGTTTCCTGTTAGGCTGTTTGCACCATCTATTGCGGTCCCTTTATTCTGGCTGCAGGATCTCAACCATCTCTCCACCTGACACTGGGATAACAAGACTACCGGTCAAGAAACTGGAGAGGCAGTGGAATTTCCTGGCAGACCTGACAGTTATGTGCAAAAGTAGTAATTTATTTTTTCTTGTTTGACTCCACAGTTCCTTCAAACCCACAGGAATGGCAGACTGTGTCCTCTCAATTTGCCCAGCAGTGGGCAGAGTTCTGTAGATGGCTCCAGAATGGCAGCTTGGGCTTGCAACCTCCAGAAGACAATGTGGCAGGCATACCATTCGTCTTTGTGGCAGATGAAGCATTTGCGCTGGGGGACCATCTCATGCGGCCATTCCCTATGGGGACCCTCACCCCGGACCAGAGGATTTTTAATTACCGGCTGGCCAGAGCCAGAAGAGGTTGAAAATGCAGCCAACTATCTGGCCTCAGTTGCGATTGAGGCTGGCTCACTGGAACCAAACCTGATGGCACTTGAAGCTGGCCATCCTGGCTTGCCCCCCAAAGCGCCTGCGAAGCACGGCAAAGCTGCATGGAGTACTTTGTGGGTAGGGGGGCAATTGATATGCCAGATACTGTTTAACCACTTCCCTACCCGGCCATAGTAATATGACGTCCACAGATGGGATCTCCCATCCTTGGTGGACGTCATATGATGGGCCGGGCTTCCCGGCCGTCTAAAGGGCGCGCGCGCACCGCATTGCTCAGGACCCGGTGCGTGTGCCTGTTAACCGGGCCGGACTGTGGATCTGTGTGTGTAAACACACAGATCCACGTCCTGTCGGTGGAGAGGAGACCGATCTGTGTTCCCAGTACAGAGGAACACTGATCGGTCTCCTCCCCTTGTACGTCCCCGCCCGCTACAGTTAGAATCACTCCCTTAGGAAACATATTTAACCCCTTGTGTCCCCCTAGTGGTTAACCCCTTAACTGCCTGTCACATTTATACAGTAATCAATGCAATTTTATAGCATTGATCGCTGTATAAATGTGAATGGTCCCAAAAACTGTGTCAAAAGTGTCCGATGTGTCCGCCATAATGTCGCAGTCATGAAAAAAATCGCGATCGCCGCTATTACTAGTAAAAAAAAAAAAAAATTTTTAAAAATGCCATAAATCTATCCCATATTTTGTAGACGCTATAACTTTTGCGCAAACCAATCAATATACGCTTATTGCGATTTTTTTTACCAAAAATATGTAGAAGAATACGTATCGGCCGAAACTGAGCAAAAATTTGTTTTTTTTAAAAAAATTGGGATATTTATTATAGCAACAAGTAAAAAATATTGTGTTTTTTTCAAAATTGTCGCTTTTCTTTTGTTTATAGCGCAAAAAATAAAAACCACAGAGGTGATCAAATACCACCAAAAGAAAGCTCTATTTGTGGGGAAAAAAGGACGTCAATTTTGTTTGGGTACAACGTCGCAGGACCGCGCATCGTCGTTTAAAGCGATGAAAACTAAAAATTGGTCTGGGAAGGAAGGGGGTGAAAATGCCCTGTATTGAACCGGTTAAATATGTAAAATAAATTTGTTGTTAAAAACTGAACTCATATTTCATTTGATTTACTGCTTGTGTTTCTTTTATCTGTCTCTTAGATTCTCCAATGGCCTTTTTGGGGGGGGGGGCATTTTCTTCAATAGTGCAAACGTAACTTATTTGATACATGAGGTGACAATCTCTTCTTCAGCTAACTATTATGTTGTGCTATGGGTCTGCTATACACACACACACTGTTTTTGTTGTTAATGTATGTAATGCATTAATGATAAAAATAATTATCCTTTTCAACTCCATGAATTAATTGCTTGGAGTCCCTAAAATGGCCTGATTGGGGCAAATTTTAGAGCACTGTGGGGGTTATTTACTAAAGGCAAATCCACTTAGCACTACAAGTGCACTTGAAAGTGCACTGAAAGTGCACTTGTAGTGCAAAGTAGATTTGCCTTTAGTAAATAACCCCCATTGGCACTGTAACTACACCAACTTACTCCAAAAACTGGTATTGAGCATTGAAAGAAGCCACACATTTTTGAGTATAAAACATTTTACTCCAAGCACATTCACATGTGCGTTATAAAAGGTTTTTTTTTAACAAGCCAACATATTTGGCGTATAACATGTATGTGTGACTGTATATAGCCTTTTTGTGGCTAAACAGGCATAAACAGGCATGTTTAAAACCATAACATACACATCCACAACTCAGGAACTTACAAAGTTCAACTTTTATAAAGTGAAGGCAATATGAGACATTATTATGTCAACTTTGTTGATTTTGCCTTCATCAGATGAGGTGATGTCACCACTGTAAAAGCCAAATTTTGAAGATGCACACAAATTGTGACTCAAAAATGTGGATTTCCCTCATGATCCCATGCCTAAAATGTGTGTCTTTTCCCTACATCTATTTTTCTAAAGCCACAAAACAAACGGTATTCACTATAGCGCTGGTGAGAAAATACTCCCAAAATCGAATTTACTATAGTTCCCTGAAACCAAATAGTGCCCAAACCCTTACTCTGCTAAAACCTGGAGTAGTGCACATGGAAATAATGTTTAGAGCATGATATAATTGTCTAAATGGTACTGAAATATGCGGTATATTATTTAAAGATAATCTGCTTTTAAACTGTGTGAAAAAGTGATTTCTACACTGAAATATCTTTAAAAGTCTGAGAAGTGAAAAATTCTCCGTTTTGGACAACTAGGTGCCAACGCAACTGAGCATGGTCAGACCCGAAAATAACTCTCATTTTAACTCAAGTGTCTTTTTTAGCTGGTGCTATAGTAAATACCAAAATGAGAGCTAATTAGAGAGCATTTTTTTGAAGTGAAAATCTGCTCGATTTTAGTCCAAATCAAGTTGCAGCCATTGATTCTAATGGAACAATTCTAACTTTTACAAAAAAAAACTTTTAATGTTGAGATGAAATGTATCTTTCTGTGAAATAAATTTTCCTTTGCAACATTGTTGCTGCTACTAAAAATATTTTGATTTTAAGAATACTAGAATGTGGAATGTTTTGATGTTTTGGTAAAATATATTTTTCTCTGTCACTTTCACGTGTTACTCTCAATCTCACAACAATCTTTACCCAAACTCACACAGGTGTCTTTACAATGCACAAACAATACCATTGCTGGTGCAAATTTAAAATAAATAACAATTTTTTGTGCTTTTTATTATTTCCAAATATTCATAATTTGAGCCCCAAAAATGTGATATGTGTACCAACATCAGAAAGCAAAATGTAATTCCCAAAAATTTGAGGGTAATATTCTACTCTCACCCACAAAAAACACCAAATATCACAGAATAAATCAAGAAGAATAACTCTTAACTCTGTATGTCCAAAGAAATTCAGTATTTATGTGTTTTTATGTGTATTTATGTGTAGTTATGTGTAGGAGGTTCTCACCCGTGGCAGCTCCGTTGCTTAGAGGTTAGAACTTCTGCTTAGTATCCCTGAGGGTCTGGGTTCAAATCCCAAACATGTTGCTTCATGTAGAGAAGTTGTCTCATCTCCCAGGTGCTATAACTATGTCTAAATGTAGTATTTATGTGTAGGAGGGTTCCACCACCATTGTAAGTCTTTTCCAGATACACTATTTAGCCAAAAGTATTGGGACACCTGCCTTTACACACACATGAACTTTTTGTTTTATAATTGTATTTTTTATTGGTTTTCAAAAATTAAGTACAAAGTTGTAACAAACGAGCATTACATTATCAATGTATGTGCATTATACAGCAATCATAATAGAAAAAAGGAAAACAAAGTATAAAGTAACAAATATAGGTGACAAAAAGTGTTCACAGTAACAAAACACATAAATATAGTAGATCAATTCCCTATGGTGTGTATAATAAGCGTAATATTGGAGGGAGTCTGGACCCTTGAGATCAGTTCAGGCCATATACACAGGTAGTATAGGGTTGAATTAAGATTAGGGTGAACCTGGCGACATGGGGGTCCCGTACTCATTTGGAAGATCTAAATGTAGAGGACCAGATTCTATCCCACATCTGTATTGTAACAGGACGGCCCACTAGATGAGACCACCTGCGCATATAAAGATGCAATGTCTCTGTGATGAGAAACGACTCATGGAGGATACTATAGATACAGGAAATTAAATGTAATTGATGAGGGCCTTGGGCACACAGATATTCAAAAGTAGTAGGTTTATCTAGAGTTAGGGATGGTGATTTAGAATGAAAGAAATGTCTAATTTGCATATAGAAGTGGAAAAGATGTGGTGGAAGGTCAAATTTCTCACTTAAAGTGTTAAAGGTATGTAGTTTCCTTGTTATGGGATGCACAAGGTTCCTGAGTTGAAAGAGATGAACATTCACCCATGGGAAAATCCTGCCCAAGGACATACTATCCAGAATGAGAGGATTAAATAATACATTTATAAGAGGGGAGCAGGGAGACATAAGGGAAAAGCGTTTAAGGCAGTTACGCCATATATTTAGAGTCAGTATCATTGGTCCAGTACACTGACATTTATATATAGGATCTAGAACAGGGGGAGCGCCCCAAACCAAGGATCCCGGGTGGACCGGGTACAGTACCCCCTTTTCAGTAGCAGACCATTGGTTTGGTGCATGTAAGGAAGACCAAGAGGTAATGGCCCTCAGATGTGTAGCATAATAATATTTAGTGATGTCAGGAGCTCCTAAACCTCCTCTGGATCTAATGGCAAACAACACTGAGCTTGCTATACGGTGCGCCCCGCCATTCCATATAAACTTCAGGAAAGTTCTGTGAAGTGCTTTTAATTGTGTGGCAGGTACAGCTACTGGGAGGGTTTCAAAATAATAAAGTAATCTAGGCAGTATAGACATTTTCAAAACATTAATTCTGCCTAAGAGAGATAGGGGGCATTTGGTCCAGTTCGACAGAGATTTATTAATATCTAGTATCAGGGGGGGGGGAAGTTGGTATCATATAGGGAGGTATAAGAAGGGGTAAGTAATACACCTAAATATTTAAGAGAGGTATTACACCATTTATAGGGGAAAGATTCTTTGAGTTGAGATATTAATGGTGATGGAATGTGTATGGGAAGGGCTTCAGTTTTAGAGGTGTTGATTTTGTACCCAAAAATAGCACTAAAAGAGTTCAATACTTTATGTAGTGAGGGAAGGGATATTAGCGGGTTAGTGATTGTGAGCAAAATGTTGTCTGCAAATAACGATAATTTATATTCCCCCTGTCTCATCACCACCCCACTGACATCCGGGTGAACTCGAATATACTCAGCCAGGGGTTTTAGGCACAGAATAAAAAGCAATGGCGAAAGGGGGCAACCCTGTCGAGTTCCGTTTGTCATGGGAAAGCCAGGAGACAGGAAAGACGACATTTGTACTTGCGCAGAGACATTGGAATATAAGGCTTCTAAGGCTGTTAAAAAAGGGCCAACAAAACCATATATCTTTAAGGTGGCGAACATATAGGGCCAACTTAGCCTGTCAAAAGCTTTTTGTGCGACTAAACTCAGGATCAATGCCGGTCGGGAGGTTCTGTCCAGGAGATCTATCAGATCTATTGTACGCCGGGTGTTATCTCCCGCATGTCTCCCAAGGACGAAACCTACCTGATCCCTGTGTATCAGTTTGGGGATGAATACAGAAAGTCTGGTAGCAAGAATTTTAGTAAAAATCTTGGAGTCTGAGTTTAAGAGGGCTATGGGCCTGTAGTTATCCGGGAGAGAGGGATCCTTTCCAGGTTTAGGAATAACTGATATAAAAGAATGGGAGAACTGTGAATGAGGGGGAGTACCCTTGAGAAAGGAGGCATATAAAGCTAACATGTGAGGAGATAAAATATCAATAAAAGATTTATAGTATGAGTAAGGCAAGCCGTCTGGGCCAGGGGCTTTGTGTAATGGGAGATTTTTAATTATAGCAAAAAGTTCTTCAGCTGTAACTGCTACATTTAAGCTTTCTAAATCCATTGTAGATAGTTTCGGTAGCTTTATATTGGAAAAAAAAGGACTCAAAATTTTCCTGCGTAAATTCAAATTGATTCTCCGGATTCAGGCAATTATACAGTTTATTGTAAAAGTTGCCAAAAATTTTGGACATCTCACGAGGACAATGAGTTCTAGATCCGTCTGGTCGTATAAGAAAATCGGGCAAGGAGTTAAACAGACAAGGGCATAACTTATTGACTAGCATTCTGTGAGGTTTATTGGAGAATTCATAAAATTTTTGCTTCGTCCACAACATGGATCTAGCTGTTTTGTTAAGTTTTGTTGATCTAATTTGTTCTCTGAGTTGAATGACTTTGTGAAGTTTCAGCACTGTGTGACCACCCAAAAGTCTCCGCTCAGCAGTTACCAGAGCAGACATTAGGGACTGTAATAGGTTATTTCTATCCCTCTTCAGTCGAGAACCCTCAGCAATACATGTACCTCGGAAAACGGCCTTGTGTGCCTCCCACAGTGTAGAAACCTGAGACACCGATCCAGTGTTGAGTAAAAAATACTCTCTCAAGCTATTTGCTAGAGTAGAGCGGGAAACTTCAGACTGCAAGAGATGATCATTGAAACGCCAATGACAGGATTTGGTGTAGGTCTGAGATAACATTAAATCTAGCATAATGGGTGCGCGGTCTGACCATGTAATGGGAGAAATATCTGAATCAACTAAATAGGGAATAAGTGGGGCTGAAATAAAGAAATGATCTAGACGGGAATACATATTATGAGCTGATGAGTAAAACGTAAATTGTTTAGCAGAAGGGTGTTTTATCCTCCATGAGTCGAAAAGTCTATGTGACCTAATACATTTACGGAAGGCATTAGCCTGAGACAGTACTCTTTTAGATGGGGTAGGACTAAAAAGTGTTTGTCTGTCTCTAGTGGGTGACATGACCAGATTGAAGTCCCCACCAACTATCATAAAAGGTTGTGAGCAATATTGGGGAGTATCAAAGAGTTTGTTGAGGAAATCAATCTGGCCCGTGTTCGGGGCGTACAAATTAACCAGTGTAAAAGAGGTAGACATGTATTCACACTCTAGAACAAGAAATCTCCCGTGAGGGTCCGCATGAGACCTCCGAACTTTAATAGGACATGTTTTTCTGATCAGAATTGCCACTCCTGCCCTGCCCGTAGAGTCAGAGGCAAGGTAGGAGGTGGGAAAAAATCTTGAGGCATATTTGAATGATCCTCTTGACCGAAAATGGGTCTCCTGGATCATCACCACATCTGCGCCTGAAGCCATGAAATCTTTCAGGGCCATCCAGCGCTTACTAATGGAGCCCAGTCCCTTTACATTGTAAGACATAATTTTTAAAGCCATTATTGTGGTCTATTTAGGAATGCCAATATGAACACAGCTAAAACTATAAACATTAGAGTATTTAAAGAAAGAAAATACATATGTTGCATTTTACGGGTATTAATAATAGTAAGCAACCTCCCATCTCTAACTATTGAGATACAAACCCCAAGGCAGATCTCTCTCAAAGTGAGGTAATAATGACCATGGGGTCTCAATCTGTGAAACACAGCAGTGGATATAATTAAAAAAATTAAAAAGGAAAAACAAAAAATTAAAATAAAAAACAAAAAAGCAAAAAAGAGTTCAAAACTCTGTGTACCTGAGAAACAACAATCTCTCAGGAAGCCCTGGATGTAGACCAGGGCCTGGTAAGGACGTGAACGGACTCTCATCTGGCGACTCTGTCTGAGCAGATGAGATGGGTCTGCTGCTCACCTTGTGCATTTGGTTGCTAATAGAACAAAGTAGGACAATAGTCATTAGAGGAGTAAGAAGAAAACAAAAACCTGTAAGTCCTTAAAGAGAAAGCAAGGTTAACAAATAAAACAGGTACGTTGAACACTTAAAATTTCAAAACCTTTAGTGAATGCATCTCATGGGATGAGAAAGGATCTTCCCCCGAAAAAAAAGAAGAAAACTGGTAGGACCAGTACAGCAACATTGTTTCGTCGGGAAAGAAAAAAAAAAGAAAATTCCAGAGGAAACGGAAATGCAAAAAAATTTGAGAAAATAGAACCAAAAAAGGAAATTCCAGAAAAGTTCAAGGGGGTTGTTTAGAGGATCGCAGACGTTGAGGAGTGGAAAAATGCTTCTTAGATTTGCCCCGGACAGGGGTCCAGATGCGAGTAGGAGTAGTCGGAGGTAGACGAGCTTGTGTGGCCGGTGGGATCATGTCCTCTTCCTGGAGGGGGGGAGCCCCAAATTTTTCAGGAAGGCTTCTGCTTCTTGCAATTCATGTAGCGAGTATTGGGTGCCCTCTTTGGATACAGTTAAACGGAAAGGGAATCCCCAGTAATACGGAATCTTGAGTTGTTGCAGATGTGAGGTCAGGGGACGTAAGTTCCTACGTTTAGCGAGGGTGATGGGAGAGAGGTCGCTAAAGATTTGCAATTTAGCACCTTTGAACATTATTTGGGATTTATTGCGAGTCGCCATAGTTAGTGATTCCTTACTTTCAAAAAAGTGAAAACGTACTACAACATCTCTTGGCCTAGCTCCAGCCGGAGGTTTTGGACCCAGAGACCGATGGACCCTATCCAGGCGCCAATCTATATCTACCACTGAGGGAGCTAGAGAGTTGAGAGGCTCAGGAGGTTGGCTCGGAGCTCAGAGTCACCCACCGTCTCGGGTATCCCTCTGAATCAAAGGTTTTGTCTTCTTTCTCTATTTTCCAAGTCCTCCTGTTGTATTTGTAGTTGAGATACAGAAAGGTGTAAAGTATGGTTTTCCTCCTCAATTGCTTGCACGTAATTTATCATTTCATCGAATTTGTTCTCTAGAGTGTCTGTGCGGTCACCAATTTGGGTTATTTCCCCCCTCAATTCGGCAGCTAGTTTGCTTACCTCGGCCGAGACATTGGACGTAATCTGTTGAAGTAAAAGTTGTAGCTTGGAATCCAGGATGTCAGGGGTAAGAGTCGCATTTGAGGGTGAAAAAAGTGGGTGCCGGTATCTGCGAGTTGGTTAGAGAGGAGTTTGTAGCATCTTCCGAGACTAAAGAGGGATCCAGCAGGGCAAAAGGATTTACGGAAGGATTAGAGGAGGTAGGTTGTGATCTGGTAAAAAAACGTTCCATGTTTGGTTCTTCTCGTGGTGCAATCAGTGATTTGTAGTATTGTTGCTGTTGGCCGACTTTGCCTATGAGGTATGCAGAGGATTTAGTGGTCAAACTTGCAGGCTTACCTCCGACACTGTGTATAGCTATTGTTGTTGTACGGAGGTCTCGGTGAGCAGGCTAGGATCCTGAGATTAGTTAAGCTGCATCCTTTTCATATGTAGTAGCAAGCTTCATCTGGATCCTCAGATCCCGCTGTTTGCACCTCCCCTCCTCCCCACCATTAAACTGGGAGAGAGGAGACAATATTCACAGTCCCCAGCACTCTGTGTGAGCCTGTGCAGCCTAAGGGGTGAGATGAGTGACACTGGGAGTAGATTGGAGTCCCAATATGGCCGCCGGCTTCCAGAGGTAGGCCGAAGCCGCGGACTATCCTAAGGGACGGCCGACGGAAAGGTGTACACGGCCGCCCCCGGTCTCCAGAACTCCCCCGGGATATGGGAACAGAGGGTCAGGTAGGCCTTTGTCTCCTGGGGACTCGGTTGTGGGAGATATTGCGGGATGTCTTACTCACAGTGTCCCGGGAGAGCGTCCGTAATCCAGGCCGCGGGCTGTGTCTAGTTGGTAGGCCGCAATTTGCTCAAGTCAGCCGCCGGACGGAACCCCGCGGTCCCTCTGTGTTTGCAATGTAATCCGCCTGCCTCTCAGAGACTTTGTGATCCTCTAGGCCATGCGATCTATCCGTCCACCTCTCAATCCGCACGGTCAAAGGTACAGAGCGGAGAGCCTGCCTGTAGGCCCCAAGATGGCGGCGGAGGGTCCCGGTGGCAAAGGGGAATCCTTATTTATGGAGAGGATCTGGCTGACAGGAGGCAGAAATATACTCCCAGGACCGATTGGCAATGGTCTGGGAACAAAACGTGCAGTTTGTGGCTGTGATGGGATGAGCAAAGACAAAGGATGGCTCCAGATTATTTCGGGCTGTGAGGAGCTTAGCTCACACACGTCTCTCCAGCTGCACATCCGGACACGCCCCCCACACATGAACTTTAATGGCAGCCCAGTCTTAGTCTGTAGGGTTAAAATTTGATTTGGCCCACCCTTTGCAGCTAGAACAGCTTCTGGGAAGGCTGTCCACAAGGTTTAGTGTGCCTATGGGAATGTTTGATCATTCTTCCAGAAGTGCATTTGTGAGGCCAGGCACTGATGTTGGATGAGAAGGCCTGGCTCGCAGTCTCCACTCCAATTCAGCCAAAGGGTGTTTTATCGGGTTGAGGCCAGGACTCTGTGCAGGCCAGTCAAGTTTCTCCACCCCAAACTTGCTCATCCATGTCTTTACGGACCTTGCTTTGTGCACTGGTGTGCAGTCATGTTGGAACAGGAAGGGGCTTTCCCCAAACTGTTCCCACAAAGTTGGGAGCATGAAAGTGTCCAGAATGTCTTGGTATGCTGACAACTTAAGAGTTCCCTTAACTGGAACTAAGAGGCCAAGCCCAACCCCTGAAAAACAACCCCACATCATAATCCCCCCTCCACCAAATCATTTGGACCAGTGCACAAAGCAAGTTCCATAAAGACATGGATGAGTGATTTTGGGGTGGAGGAACTTGACTGGCCTGGACAGAGTCCTGACCTCAACACAACAGAACACCTTGGGGATGAATTAGAGAGGAGACTGTAGGTTAGGCCTTCTCGTCCAACATCAGTGCGTGACCTCACAAATGCACTTAGAAGAATGGTCAAACATTCCTATAAACACACTCCTAAACCTTGTGGACAAGAAGAGTTGAAGCTGTTATAGCTGCAAAGGGTGGGCCAAATGAGTTTTGAACCCAATACTAATACTGGGATGCCATTACAGTTCATGTGCGTTTAAAGGCAGGCGTGCCACTACTTAGGCCAATATATTGTATAATGCTTGTGACACTGAGCATGGCTATAGACTTAGGGCTGGTTCACACCACAGAGATGCAACGCCCCCCTCTTAAGTCACGGGGAATGCCACAGGGAAGTCCCCGTGCGTCAGAGGGGGGTGGGGTCACTGGGTGGCCCCGCCCTCCATTATTTAAGAACCGTCAGAAGATGAGAAGCGTCACACAGCAGGAGCCTCCCATCATGGATGCAGAGCGGCCCGAGGAGAAGAAGGGAAGAAGACGCCGCGGAGGAAGATGCCGGACGAGAACACCGGAGGAAGAACCAGAAGAACCAGAAGAAGAAGAAGAGGAAGAAACCGAAGGAAGATAGAAGAAAGAAGATAGAAGATAGAAGAAAGAAGAAGCATTTAAATAAAGTAATTGTCAAAAACTGTCTCTTGTCATTTTTAACATTTTTGACGCTTTTTTTGTGAAATGGTAGGGGTACTTTTGTACCCCCTTACCATTTCACACAGGGGGGTGGGATCTGGGGGTCCCCTTGTTAAAGGGGGCTTCCAGATTCCGATAAGCCCCCCGCCCGCAGACCCCCACAACCACCGGGCAAGGGTTGTGGGGATGAGGCCCTTGTCCCCATCAACATGGGGACAAGGTGCTTTGGGGGGCTACCCCAAAGTACCCTCCCAATGTTGAGGGCATGTGGCCTGGTACAGTTCAGGAAGGGGGCCACTCTCTCATCCCCCCTCTTTTCCTGCGGCCTGCCAGGTTGCGTGCTCAGATAAGGGTCTGGTATGGATCTTTGGGGGGACCCCATGCCATTTTTTTTATTTTGGCACAGGGTTCCCCTTAAAATCCATACCAGACCTTAAGGGTCTGATATAGATTTTGAGGGGGACCCCATTTTTTTTTTTTGGCCAGGGTTCCCCTTAATATCCATACTAGACCTGAAGGGCCTGGTATGGAATTTAGGGGGACCCCCCACGCCTTTTTTTTAATAAATTTTGGTTCAGGGTTCCCCTGTGGGGAATTCCCATGCCGTTTTTATCAATGAACTTTTATGTGTATTGTCGGACCGGCAATTTATTAATAGCCGTGAGTAGTTTTAAATGACTTTTTTTCCTTTAAAATGTCATTTTGCTGTCAGACTGTTCTAAACACGGGAAACATGCACCCCTTTACAGGCATACTATAGATACCCCCCAGGTAGGAAATTTAAAGGAATATTACAATTTTATTGTTTCACTCTAAGCATTATTAAAATCGCTGCTCCCGAAAAAACATCCATTTTAAAAAAAATATTTGCATTGATACATGTCCCCTGGGGCAGGATCCGGGTCTCCAAACACTTTTTATGGCAAAGAACTTGCATATAAGCCTTCAGTGAGAACTTTGGATTTTGCAGGTTCGAGCCCCATTGACTTCCACTATTTCAGCATATGTGATCTGACAGGCATTATTACCGCAATAGCGCTGCTTTCCATTTGCATTAGCGCTGACTTTCTGAGAGTTGAAGTCTTTCTGGCCCTTTTTGAGAGTTATTTTTTGGTACTGCAGGATAATTTTTTGGCGCTATAGTAAATGACCCCCAGTGTGTCAACATGTGCAAGATGCCATCATGGGGGATCAATGGACGTGTTTCGGGGGTGCAATCCCTTCCTCTCACTTACTTTAGTTGCGAGGAAGGGGTTGCACCCACAAAACATGTACATTGATATCCCATGATGGCAGATAACACATGTTGACACACTGTGTGCATCTTCAAAATTTGGCTTTCAAATTACTTTAAAATGTACCGTATTTATCGGCGTATAACACGCACTTTTTCACGCTGAAAATCGGGTGTGCGTGCTATAGGCCGATGTATAAAAAAATGCATTGGTACATACTGTGTATATCGATCGGATGGCGAGCGGATGCGATCGGAGACAGCCTGGGAGACCTGCGAGTCCCGGGACACTCATCGTAAGCATTGCAGAGCTCCGGCAGCCTTCCCCCACCGCAGCACACACAGAGGAAACTTTCTCTCTCACTAACTCTCGCGGCCGTGAGGTCGTATCCATGGTAACCCCACTGCACGGCTCGCGAGAGTTTGCTCTGACTGGATCGCAACACGAGCAAGCAGGTACACATGGATTTTAAATGGCAGCGTGGGAAAAAAGTCTCCGGCGGGGGGTGAGGGGGGAGAAAGGTTGCGCAAATACAGTATACACACTGCCTGACATGACACCCTTGTCCCAGCCCAGAAATACAGCCCTTACAAGAAATAGGAAATTAAACGAAAATAATGTAAAAGGGAATTGTTAGTTAGCAATAATGGAGAATCTTTCAATGAAGGATAATCTGGAGAATCTGTCATTATTGAAGTGAGAATGTTAAAAATCTATCTCTGTGCTGCTACACACTTGTGCCCTCTGCGATATTGCATGTGATTTAGACGGCACTGCAGTCTAAATCACATGCGTTGTCAGTGCGATGCGATTTCAGCCAAAACTGATAGTATGGCTGATATCGCATCACAATCTGGCCAAACTCGCACAGGACCCTTTTTGTGGTCCACACCAGAATCGGATCACACTCATGCGATCCAATTCATGTCCGAACTGTCAGTTTGCAGTACGATATGCGAGCTGAAATGGGGGTGTCATTAACTTTGTATTGACACGCCCCGCAGATCGCATATGGCAGTGTGAACTGTTGTGCAAGTCAGGTTCGATGCGAGAACCCGCAGTGGATTCGCAGGCTTCCCGCATCGCACGAGGGTGAATCAAGCCTTAATCAAATACCAGTATGAGGGAACCCTGCGAATCCACTGCAGGTTCCCGCATCATACCTGACTCGCACAGCAATTTACACTGCCATATGCGTTCTACGGGCATGTCAATACATTGTTAATGACACCCTCATTTCAGCTCACATTTCGCACTGCGAACTGACAGTTCAGACATGAATCGGATCGCAATGGTGTGAACACCCAAGCGATCCAATTCTGGTGTGGACCAAAAAAAGGGTCCTGTGCGTGTTTGGTCTGAATGCATGCAAATTCAGCAATACTATCTGTATGACTGAAATCGCATAACTCGGACATTGCATGTGATCTGCAGTGTGGTGTGAATCACATGCTATCTCGCAGAGCACAGTAATGTGAACCGGCACTAAGCATACCTTTCAAATACCAGTAGTTCAATTGGCAGTGTACAGGGCAGGCAGCAGTGTGTGCACTAGTCTTAAAGGGAACCAGAGTGACAGGCACTGTGGGGATGTCCTGAACTTGTACCCTTTTAGGTACAAATGTTTTAAAGGCGGACAAAGTGACAAGAGAGCCTGATGGTGTGTGTTTTTTCATAGCCCCCTTATGTAAAGTGACACACACTGCCTGACGGGGGGGGAGCAAAGAGATGAGGGGGCAGACGACACAGAGGGGCTGGGGTTTTTAGCCCCTACTAGTCCACTAGTGATCTTACACCAGTATGATAATAACACCATTATTACTATATTACTATACCATACTACACACAGCCATCCTGCAACACACAGATAGTACTACAGAGTACTGGTAAATTTACACACCCAATATTACCTTACTTTTTTTATTTAAATTTAGGTAAAAAGAATACCACAGACTCATCCAGACAATGCACTCTGTACTATCATAAGTGCCTCCTCAGTTAAACAACTGCATTCACTACTGTACTTATAGTATTTCACTACTACTGGTATCCCAAATGGCATCAAAACAAAAGCGTGGAGCATATACAGCTGCTTTCAAGTTAAAGGTTGTGGAATATGCCAAACAACATGGAAATAGGGCTGCAGCAAGGCATTTTGGAGAGCCACCAACAGAATGCACAATACGAGAGTGGCGAAAAATGGAAGAAAAACTAAAGACATTAGCAAAAACAAAATACAATTTTCGCAGCGGTGTTGTTAAATGGCCAACATTAGAAGAAAAAGTGAAGGAATTTGTACTAAATCATAGAAAAGCTGGCATTGCTTTATCAACAAAAATGATCATCATTGAAGCAGTGAAAATCAGCAAACAGTTGCAAATACAGGATTTCAAAGGGACAACATCATGGTGCCAAAGATTTATGAAGAGGCATGAGCTTCGGATGCGAACAAGATCCAGGATTGCTCAGCGTATGCCGGATGATTATGAAGAGAAGATAATACAGTTTCATCGCTTTATTATCAAACAAAGGAAAGGACACAATTTTGAAATTGGTCAAATCGGCAACATGGACGAAGTACCCCTCACTTTTGATGTTCCTTCAAATAAAACTGTGGAAGCAAAAGGTGCCAAAACCGTAAAAATCAAAACTTCAGGGCATGAAAAAAATCGTTATACCGTGGTCCTTGTCTGCAACGCAGATGGAAACAAGCTACCACCATTGGTCATTTTTAAAAGGAAAACTCTTCCAAAGGAGAAAATTCCAAGTGGAATTAATGTGCATGTTCATCCTAAAGGTTGGATGGACGAAGAAGGCATGAGGCTTTGGATTAGAAACGTGTGGGAGAAGCGCCCGGGTGCTTTGTTAAAGAAGCCATCCTTGTTAGTACTGGACTCATTTAGATCTCATCTTACAGAACCAACAAAGAAAGAATTGAAAATGTGCAAAACAGAAATGGCGTCATTCCAGGAGGACTTACATCACAACTACAGCCATTAGATGTTTCCATTAACAAGCCCTTCAAAGCTTTCATGCGTGAAGAATTTGATAAATACATGTGTGATGAAAGCCAACACGAAGTTACCAA
Organism: Lithobates septentrionalis; assembly: GCA_037952835.1. Classification (NCBI taxonomy): domain Eukaryota; kingdom Metazoa; phylum Chordata; class Amphibia; order Anura; family Ranidae; genus Lithobates; species Lithobates septentrionalis. Next base: position 3,783,326 of record JBBDGP010000278.1, on the reverse strand, counting down.
TTCTGGGCGAATGAAAAGACCTGGCATTTCAAAAGTGTGTCAATGGATAAAGACTTCGTGGGACGCAGTTAAAGAAGATATTGTTATCAAATCTTTTAAGAAATGTGGCATAAGCAATGCTTTGGATGGTAAAGAAGACGACCTGGTTTATGAAGACAGTAGCAGTCAATGCAGCAGTGTTCAGTTCGATTTTGAAGATAGCAGTGAAGATGAAGAGTTTCTTGGTTTCGCAGACAGCAGCGATTTCTGATTTTTCTTTTTTTGTTAAAACATATACCATAAAATCCAAGTTTGTTCGGTAAAACAGTTGATTTTACTTTCCCGTTAAGTTATTTACCTTATATGTTGTATAAATATTAATAAAAAAAAGTTCTGAGTTATCCTTATTTTGCTTCAAAGTTCTTTAATTTAAAATTAGTTTTTTTCCTGAAAATTCTCTCTTAAAATTAGGTGCGTGTTATACGCCAGTGCGTGTTATATGTCGATAAATACGGTATATAAAAATATAAAATAATGGCATTCATTTTTTTTGTTAGATTTTGTCTAAAACATCAATGATGTTGGTGAGTTTTCTTTCAACATCATTGATGTTTTCCTTGACCTTCTCTAATTCACGATTGCACACCATTATTTCGCTGATCAGGATTTGTGCACTTGCACTGTTGAAGTGAGTTTCTTCTTCCACAACATCCACATCACCTAAAAAAAAAAAATGCACACCATGTATTATAAATATGCAGGCATACATCTATTACCTAAAACTGTGGTCTCAGACACTGACCTGTTGTGGTCACCATTTTGCCCACTTTGTGAACCTCGGAATCCACATATTCATGGTGTGTGGGGAGTTCCCCTTCTTCAGGAGGTGTGGGGTTCTTGGTGTCCTCAGATGTCCTGATTCTTTTCTCACCAATGTGAATACAAAAATAGGTATACTTAGCACACAGTTATTTGAGGTAAGAAATAGGAATATGAAACATTGCTTTGAAAAATTGTCTGTTTTGGCTGAGTTCCAAGCTGAAGACATGATTTTTTTTTGTTAAAGTTTCACACATGGAGAGACCCCTAGTATCCACTGGAGCACCTGCGTGGGACACCATAAAAAGGTTGGTATGGTGTCCCACACTAGTGCTCCTGCATCCAGATGTGTAAACAGCTGCTGAATGTCCTCTCCTTACACTGAATCAAGTTTGCATTTCATTATAGTTACGAACACATCTAGACAACAATGTACTAAACTTCTTTTCATACAAATAGGCATGAACAAATGTAGTTAACCTGCATCTGCCAAAAACATTGTATTAGTGGTTGAACAAACAATGTTTAATACAAACAATTATGCCCTGTACACACGCTAGGATTTTCCAACAACAAATGTTGGATGTGAGCTTGTTGTCGGAAAGTTGGACCGTGTGTATGCTCCATAGAACATTTGTTGTCAGAATTTCCGCCAACAAATGTTTGAGAGCAGGTTCTCAAGTTTTCCGACAACAAAACTTGTCGGAAATTCCGATCATGTGTACATAAGTCCGACGCACAAAAGTCCACACATGCCTCGGAATCAAGCAGAAGAGCCGCACTGGCTTTTGAACTTAATTTTTCTCGGCTCGTCGTACGTGTTGTACGTCACCGCGTTCTTGACGTTCGGAATTTCCGACAACATTTGTGTGACCGTGTGTATGCAAGACAAGTTTGAGCCAACATCCTTCAGAAAAAAATCCACGGTTTTGTTGTTGGAAAATCCTATCATGTGTACAGGGCATTACTGTGCCCACAAACCTCAAACTTGCCATTTTAAACTGTACAACAGTAAAGAAAAGCACATGGAGCAGCACTAAAGTAATAATAATAATAGGAACACACAACAAATACTTACTTTTTTGCAGCACTTTCCTGATCCTTCTGTACTGATCGTGCTTCCTCAATTTCAGGTCTGACCAGTGTTTCCTCAATTGCTCTTTGGATCGTCGTACCCCAAAATTCCTGTGCAGACTTCTCACAACTTTAGTCATGATCTTGGCCTTTCTCACATTTGGGTTGCTTCCCATCATAGTTGACCCTCTTCAAGATGTCCACCCTCTCTACAAAGGACATATTTGAGGCCTTATATCTCCTCCTTGGTTGGGAACTGTTTTGCTTTGGGCTTTCCTCCTCGTTGCTGCTCTCTGCAAGCACCTGCTCTGTCTCTGCCATGTGCTCTTTCACTGCGCCAAAAGAGAAGGGGCTGGGAATACACTAAAAAGAAGGACAGGGGTGGAGTTTCATGCATGCGCAGTGTATATAAAGCATAACATGCATGCGTCGTATGTATGATCTGTGAGCGGAGGACGGAGTAGCGTAAGTGCCGATTGTGCAACCGAAAGTACAATTTTAACTTGGGGCATCAGTGGTTAGTGGCCTATACTGCTTATAGATTGAGGCATATATTGGGACAAGATTAGGAGAGTTTAGCCTGACATTAGGGTTTGTCTAGTGTTGTGTCTTGCAGAGAAAATGGATAAATTTACAGACCCAGTCTTCCTGCCAAACTTCATAGACAGGTGCAGGGAGCTGCCATGTCTCTGGCAAGTCAAAAACAGTGACTACTCCAACAAGCTAAACAGGGAGGGAAGCGCTGAAGCAACTGTTAGAATTGGTGAAGCCAGTGACTCCCGCAGCAGACATTTCCTATTTGAAGGCCAAAATTGGTGGCCTGAGGAGCACATATAATAGGCAGTGCAAAAAGGTTCAGGATTCCATGAGATCAGGAGCAGCAGCAGATGACGTTTATGTACCCAGACTGTGGTACTACGACACACTGTGTTTTTTGTCAGACCAGAGTGAACCCAGGCCATCGCTCTCAACCCTTCCTTCCACACTTCCTTCCACACTTCCTTCCACACTTCCTTCCACATTTCCTTCCAAACTTCCTTCCACACTTCCTTCAACATCAGATGAGGCTTCAGATGTCCAACCTGGGCCTTCCACCCAGGAAGATGTGGAGGAGACCAGCTTGACCCAGGTATAGCATTGTTCGACATATTTTTGGACAAACATTTAATGATGTTAACTAGATGCTATTATTGATCACTAATTTCTGATTTAACAAAGTGGTTTACATATCAATAGACAATAGTGGCCAAAAATGATTGGGACAAGAATGAAAAATGCTGGGGTCAGAATGATAGTCTTTTCTATTTGTTAACATTCAATTTGCAACAGTCATGAGCTCAAAATTGTGTGTGATTGATGACCAAAAACCTAAAACTATGTACCATATTCATACACAGGAAAGTCTCAGCCAGGAGGAGGCTGTGGCAAGCAGCCTGACTGAATCCCAGGTTCCTCCCCTCCGCCTTCCAACCAAAAGGACCAGGAAGGTGAGGAACCTGGAGGAGTCAGCGACTTCTTTAATTCGTCAGGCTACTGTGGGACTAACAACGGCCCCTGATGGCCCCGAGTCGTATGGCTGTCTGACAGCTAGGGATGAGCCGAACACCCCCCTGTTCGGTTCGCACCAGAACATGCGAACAGGAAAAAAATTTGTTCGAACACGCGAACACCGTTAAAGTCTATGGGACACGAACATGAATAATCAAAAGTGCTAATTTTAAAGGCTAATATGCAAGTTATTGTCAATAAAAGTGTTTGGGGACCTGGGTCCTGCCCCAGGGGACATGAATCAATGCAAAAAAAAGTTTTAAAAACGGCCGTTTTTTCAGGAGCAGTGATTTTATTAATGCTTAAAGTCAAACAATAAAAGTGTAATATCCCTTTAAATTTCATACCTGGGGGGTGTCTATAGTATGCCTGTAAAGGGGCGCATGTTTCCCGTGTTTAGAACAGTCTGACAGCAAAATGACATTTTGAAGGAAAAAACACATTTAAAACTACCGCGGCTATTGCATTGCCGACAATACACATAGAAGTTCATTGATAAAAACGGCATGGGAATTCCCCACAGGGCAACCCCGAACCAAAATTAAAAAAAAAAAATGATGTGGGAGTCCCCCTAAATTCCATACAAGGCCCTTCAGGTCTGGTATGGATATTAAGGGGAACCCCAGCCAAAATTTTTAAAAAAAATTGACGTGGGGTTCCCCCTAAATTCCATACCAGACCCTTCAGGTCTGGTATGGATTTTAAGGGGAACCCCACGCCAAAAAAAAAAAAAAACGGCGTGGGGTCCCCCTAAAAATCCATACCAGACCCTTATCCGAGCACGCAACCTGGCAGGCCGCAGGAAAAGAGGGGGGGACGAGAGTGCGCCCCCCCCCCTCCTGAACCGTACCAGGCCACATGCCCTCAACATTGGGAGGGTGCTTTGGGGTAGCCCCCCAAAACACCTTGTCCCCATGTTGATGAAGACAAGGGCCTCATCCCCACAACCCTGGCCGGTGGTTGTGGGGGTCTGCGGGCGGGGGGCTTATCGGAATCTGGAAGCCCCCTTTAACAAGGGGACCCCCAGATCCCGGCCCCCCCCTGTGTGAAATGGTAAGGGGGTACTTACCCCTACCATTTCACAAAAAAACTGTCAAAAATGTTAAAAATGACAAGAGACAGTTTTTGACAATTCCTTTATTTAAATGCTTCTTCTTTCTTCCTTCATCTTCTTCTTCTTCTGGTTCTTCTGGCTCTTCTGGTTCTTCCTCCGGCGTTCTCGTCCAGCATCTCCTCCGCGGCGTCTTCTATCTTCTTCTCCTCGGGCCGCTCCGCACCCATGGCATGGGGGGAGGCTCCCGCTCTTCTCTTCATCTTCTTCTCTTCTTCATCTTCTTCTTCATCTTCTTCTTCTTCTTCTCTTCTTCCTTCTTCTCTTCTTCATTTCTTCTCCGGGCCGCTCCGCAGCCATGCTGGCATGGTGGGAGGCTCCCGCTGTGTGACGGCGTCTCTTCGTCTGACCCGGTGACCCCGCCCCCCTCTGACGCACGGGACATGACGGGACTTCCCTGTGGCATTCCCCGTGACGTCACAGGGAAGTCCTGTCAAGTCACCGTGCGTCAGAGGGGGGCGGGGTCACTGGGTGGCCCCGCCCCCCGTTACTTAAGAACCGTCAGACGAAGAGACGCCGTCACACAGCGGGAGCCTCCCACCATGCCAGCATGGCTGCGGAGCGGCCCGGAGAAGAAATGAAGAAGAGGAGAAGAAGAAGATGAAGAAGAAGATGAAGAAGAGAAGAAGATGAAGAGAAGAGCGGGAGCCTCCCCCCATGCCATGGGTGCGGAGCGGCCCGAGGAGAAGAAGATAGAAGACGTCGCGGAGGAGATGCTGGACGAGAACGCCGGAGGAAAAACCAGAAGAGCCAGAAGAACCAGAAGAAGATGAAGGAAGAAAGAAGAAGCATTTAAATAAAGGAATTGTCAAAAACTGTCTCTTGTCATTTTTAACATTTTTGACAGTTTTTTTGTGAAATGGTAGGGGTAAGTACCCCCTTACCATTTCACACAGGGGGGAGGCCGGGATCTGGGGGTCCCCTTGTTAAAGGGGGCTTCCAGATTCCGATAAGCCCCCCGCCCGCAGACCCCCACAACCACCGGCCAGGGTTGTGGGGATGAGGCCCTTGTCTTCATCAACATGGGGACAAGGTGTTTTGGGGGGCTACCCCAAAGCACCCTCCCAATGTTGAGGGCATGTGGCCTGGTACGGTTCAGGAGGGGGCCGCACTCTCGTCCCCCCCTCTTCTCCTGCGGCCTGCCAGGTTGCGTGCTCGGATAAGGGTCTGGTATGGATTTTTAGGGGGACCCCACGCAGTTTTTTTTTTTTTTTTGGCGCGGGGTTCCCCTTAAAATCCATACCAGACCTGAAGGGTCTGGTATGGAATTTAGGGGGAACCCCACGTCAATTTTTTTTTTAAATTTTGGCTGGGGTTCCCCTTAATATCCATACCAGACCTGAAGGGCCTTGTATGGAATTTAGGGGGACCCCCACATCATTTTTTTTTTTGGTTCGGGGTTGCCCTGTGGGGAATTCCCATGCCGTTTTTATCAATGAACTTCTATGTGTATTGTCGGCAATGCAATAGCCGCGGGTAGTTTTAAATGAGTTTTTTCCTTCCAAATGTCATTTTGCTGTCAGACTGTTCTAAACACAGGAAACATGCGCCCCTTTACAGGCATACTATAGACACCCCCCAGGTACGAAATTTAAAGGGATATTACACTTTTATTGTTTGACTTTAAGCATTAATAAAATCACTGTTCCTGAAAAAACGTCCGTTTTTAAAACTTTTTTTGCATTGATCCATGTCCCCTGGGGCAGGACCCGGGTCCCCAAACACTTTTTATGACAATAACTTGCATATAAGCCTTTAAAATTAGCACTTTTGATTTCTCCCATAGACTTTTAAAGGGTGTTCCGCGGCATTCGAATTTGCCGCGAACACCCCAAATTGTTCGCTGTTCGGCGAACTTGCGAACAGCCAATGTACGAGTAGAACATGAGTTCGACTCGAACTCGAAGCTCATCCCTACTGACAGCCAGTAAACTGGAACGAATGTAGGAGGGCCAACGCTTCATCTGTGAGGAGATAATTCTTCAGGCCCTAAACAAGGGGATGAGGGGCCAACTCACAACTAAAAGCCACATGTGTGAGTTGGACCATACTCCTCTACCACCTCCAGCAACACCACCACAGCCACCCAACCCACCAAAGCAGCCTGGATGGAAGCGTGCAAGGAAGTGTTGAGAGTGATGGCCTCGGTTTGGTGTGGTCTGGCAAAAGATGTAGGCTGTTGTAAGACCACAGCCTCAGGACATATATGTCATCCACTGCTGCTCCCGATCTCTCGGAGTCATGGACCGGATTGTGCTTCCTATTAATTGGACTCCTCAGGTCCCCAAGTTTGCCTGTCAAATAATTGATGTCTGCCCTGGGGTACAAAGGCTTCACCAATTCCAACTGTTTCTCCAACGTTGCCTTCCTCTTTATTTTGTTAAGACCCCTATTAAATTTCTTTTTGTTTCGACAAATACTTGGCTATGTGTTTTACTTCAAAAAGGACAATTTGGGGGGCGTGGCCTGGACGGGCATGTGAGCGGACGCTTTACACGGAGCTCCCGCTATTGATCCTCTATAGATCCTAAACCCGCCACCAATCCGTGCATCTAACCGACCCATCGGCACAGCGTGACTCTGCAGGAAGCCCCAAAGCATCGGCAAACTGTCACAGACACCCAGAATGACCAGAAAGGGGGAGAAAGAAGCAGCAGCAGCGGCGGCCATGGAAGGCCAAGATGGCGCCGGCTCTCCTCTACCCCAGCGTGTGGCGCGCAGCACAGACAAGACAAAGGAACCGAGCGGTAAGGCAACAAAGTCTGTGAAACAGTGGGGGAAGGAGCAGCCCAGAGACATGGTGTATTATGCTCAAAAGATGCAGGGACAGAGCGGCGCTCCCCCCTAACCCAGCAGTCACTAGCAATGGAGGCTGATGGGCAAGAAGGCACCATGGCACTAGATGACACGCTGCCCTTAGAAGGCTCCCTGATCCTTAATGCAGACGGCTCTGACTCCCTGCAGGAAGAGGCACAGCAGCCTACATTGAGTGACATTTTGCAGGCAGTGCAGAGTTTCACAGCGTCTGTGAATGGACTGAAAGTGCAATTTGGAAACCTCACTGAGACTGTGTCCCTCCTGCGTCATGACATCCAAAAGATCAGGGAGAGAACCACAGCGGTGGAGGGTAGGATCAGTGAAGTGGAGGATATGCTACCCCCCCTCACTAGGGATACTAGGAGTGCATTACAGCAATCAGCACAAGCCAACGCCAAAACTGACGACATCGAGAACCGTCTCAGGAGAAATAATGTACGCATAGTGGGGCTCCCAGAGAAGGTGGAGGGCAGGGACCCCACGGCGTTCACAGAAGCGTGGTTACAGGACATATTCGGCAAAGTTGCCTTCACCACGCTGTTTGCAGTGGAGCGAGCTCACTGTACACCGCCGAGACCCCTTCCTCCGGGTAATCCACCTAGATCCATGTTGGCCAGACTCCTGAACTATAAGGACAGAGAAATAATACTTTGATTGGCCAGGGAAAGGGGTGCAGTGCAACATAATGGAACAAAAATATAATTTTATCCTGACTTCTCGGCAGAGGTACAGCGCAAAAGGGCCAAGTTTGCAGAGGTGAAGAAACGACTACAGTGGATCCAAGTTACTTATGCCATGTTGTATCCGGTCAAACTGCGCATCACGGCAAGAGGACAGTCAACCTTTTTTGAATCTGCATCTGAAGCGTCCGCCTATTTAGACCGCAATGAACAAGATCTCAGGAGGCGGAGAGAGGCTGACATTACACGAAGTTATGAGGTCGGTATGCCACTTTTAGATGTTTTAAAGTCTACAATTTACAATGCTGGACACTGTTCCTATTTTACAAAGTTAGCGCTTGACAAGAGCTTTGTTTACAAGAAATTCACTAAGAAATAACTGACACCACGGTGGGATAGTTATACCCACAGGAACTTTTTGGAAACTCAATATACCCCAGTTGAAGGGGCTGGTTAAAAAGTGCCCGGTTGGCACAAGTTTACGACACGATTTAGGGTGTGCAGGCGGAATGAGGGAGTCCCCCTCTGACCTGTGCGGGACAGTTGCTCACACCCAAAAACCCGGTTTAAAATTGCTAATTACACTTTTCATGCCAGGACTGACACTTTTCCATCAGGAGATATCACGCACATGCTCCCACAGATGCCTCAAGTCATCATTGCAAATCAATACTGAATGCTACCCCAGGAAAATTTGGGTCCCAGGGACGTACACTGACTTTCTACTGCCTGAGATGGGGGCGAAGAAGCAGGTCTACCTTGGACATAACACCTTACTGCACCAAACATGGCAAACACTCCAATTGTAAAGTGGAATGTCTGTGGTGTCATGATCCCTTGAAACGCACCTGCCTGAAAAAGTTTCACCCTGCTATAGTAAGCCTCCAGGAGACTCATCTAACAAGAGACATAGTCAGCTTCCTGCAATATTCCTGGGTGGGCAAGGCATACCACTCCACTCACACTGCATATTCCTGTGGGGTGAGTGTCCTGGTACATAAGTCCTTGGCCTACCAGGAATTAGACGCAGTTATTGATTCTATGGGTAGATTTGTATTTCTACATTGCAGGTTATATACTTTGACGTTGATTTTGGTGTTTGTGTACATACCTCCTCCATTCTCTAGGGAGATATTGCAGCTCCTCTTGACTTACCTGGTTGACAAACCTGATGTCCCTATAATGATCATGGGAGACTTTAATGGCTACCTAGATCCCAGACTTGACAGGCATCCCCTGGCACAACCGCCTTCGGGGAACAGAGGCACTATTTTGAGTAGATTACTGGTAGAGGTGGGATGGATAGACTTGTGGAGAGCTAAACACCCCATGACCAAACAGTTCTCGTGCTTCTCCAAAACCCATGCGTCACTTTTCCATATAGACCTGTGTGTGGGGTCCCCGCAACTTCTAAGCATTCTGCATAAGGTGCATTATTTACCCCGGGGGGTTTCTGATCACTCCCCTCTGGTCGCCTACCTTATTACCAGGCCGGTGACCTCACTACCGAGAGCACCATGGAAACTGAATGCTTTTTGGTTAAAACTTTTTACTTCCCACGATAGAATAGTGAAACAGATAGAACAATACTTTTCTGACAACCGGAGACAAACTGATTTACTAATGAGATGGGATGCATTTAAGGCATGCCTAAGGGGTACATTTATAGCTGAAATTGCTGACATAAAACACAATTCCTCAGCCTTATTGGTGCAGATGGAAGACCGGGTGAAGCAATTGGAGCTTGCTTTTGTCATAGACTCATCAGAGTCCGCGAGGGAGGCATGGATATCGGCTCAGGAGTCTCTGGACCGGTTGAGATCCTCCGCCGCGGAACGCAAACAGTTTTTTACCAAACAAGCATTTTACGAAGAAGGTGAAAAAACTGGCAGACTGTTAGCTAGGATAGCCAGATCTCAACAGTCACCCCCTGCTATAGGAGCGATACGTAGCTCTTTGGGACGTCTGGTGAATGATCCAGAGAAAATTATAGAGGAGCTGGCATCTTTCTATGCTGAGGTATACAAGCCATGTGACAATTACACAGACGAGGAACTGCAGACATACATGGGTACAATAACACTTCCAACTCTGACCCACCAAGCAAGGAGAGAGATGGAAGCACCAATCTCGCTAGACGAGTTGAGGGAGGCGGCAGCCTCTTTTCCTACTTGCAAGGCCCTGGGGGGCGATGGGCTTCCCATGGAGGTCTATACCCAATATGGCGAAATAATCTTACCCAAACTGCTTGAGCTATTAAATGCCTCCTTTACATTGGGAAGGCTACCCATCACCATGACTAAAGCTAACATCATACTACTGCTAAAAATGGGTAAAGACCCTTTAGATCCCGGCTCCTACAGGCCTATATCGCTGCTACAGAGCGATATTAAATTACTAGCTAAAGTGCTGGCCATGTGGGTCAATAGGATAGTCGGATCAATCGTCCACCCAGATCAGGCAGGGTTTATGCCTCGAACATCTACAGCGATCAATCTTAGATGACTATACTTAAACATGCAGACTCCTTCGGAATCAACTGGTCGCAGGGCCCTGTTGTCTCTTGATGCCAATAAGGCGTTTGACAGCGTGTGCTGGAGGTATCTGTGGGCGGTTCTGGCCAAGTTTGGGTTTGGGCCCAGGTTCATCCGGTGGGTGAGGCTGTTATATGATACACCACGGGCAGCCATACGTATGGCAGATAGAATGTCGTATGCCTTTGGACTGGGCAGGGGGACCAGACAGGGGTGCCCTCTGTCTCCCCTGCTCTTTGCACTGGCTATAGAGCCCCTTGCGGCGCAGATGAGAGATTGCCCACAGATTAGGGGTTTTCGATATGGCGAACTGCATGAAAAAATCATGCTCTACGCCGACGACATGCTTCTGTTCTTGGAAGACGCGGAGGGGTCCCTAGATCAGGTAATGTCCCTTATAACGAAATTTGGCCACTTTTCAGGCCTCACTATTAACTGGACTAAATCTGCGTTAATGTTTATAGATGGATCGCCGATAACTAATGAAAGACCCCCAAGCCAGATACCCATAGTATCTACTTTTAAATACCTAGGTATAAACATTTCACCCAAACTTACAGAATTCTGTAGCCTGAATATCTACCCTCTGCTATCGCGGTTTAGAGATAAAATAAATGTATGGAATAAACTTAAAATGTCCCTGGCAGGGAAAGTTAATCTCATAAAGATGATTCTGATGCCACAATTTCTGTACATGCTACATAACACGCCGGTAGTTATTACACTGAAGATATTCAGAGTGGTTAACTCCTTATTCCGGCTGTTGTTGTGGCACACCAAACCCCCCAGAATTAAATTAGAACAGCTGCAGTGTTCAAAGGAGGATATACTACCTGGCAGCACAATTGCAGCATCTGATAGGTGCCATGGCTCCTTCGCCGATGGGTTCATCGGCTAAGCTTATGCTGATGGGCACAGGGGCGGAGTCAGTTCCTGAGGGATTGGAGGCCCATCTTTTCCAAAGGCCCAACAAGCAAATGCCCACATACACTTCTCCAGAAGGTTTGGAACAAGGCTAAACAACTGCAAAATGTGACAGGCTTTACCAAATATAGCCCGCTTTGGGAAAATAAAACATACGCAGAACTAGCCAAGATCCAACAAGGGCCCAGGTGGCGCTGCAGGGGTATCACTCATTTGAATCAGATTTTTAGTAATGGTACATTGTTATCTTTCAAGGATTTACAAGCTAAATATTCTCTGCCTACCAGTATGCTATTTTATTATTTACAATTACAGCATGCAATTAAAGCACAATGGGATGTGACAGATTGGTCCCAGTCCCCCACACCGTTTTTTCATATGATGCAGGAGGCATCAGAGACTAAAGGCATAATCTCACAATGCTATAACATGCTATTATCATCATTCTTAGAAGGGTATCCTACAAGGGTGGCTGCTCAATGGGAGGCGGATGTGGGTCCCATATCCGGGGAGGTGTGGGAAGAAGCTTTGCAAGCGGTTAACACCTGCTCACTAAACGTGTCACAAAAGGTTTCCCAACTATATATCCTATTGAGAGTACATTATACCCCTGTAAAGTTATACAGAATGGGCAGAGCACCAGACTCACTATGTGGCAGATGTAGGGCAGCAGCTGGGGACCTGATTCACCTCCTTTGGCCTTGTCCCAAACTCCATAGTTATTGGACGGAGGTCCTGGCTACACTAAATCAGGTGTTCCAAGCCAATGTCTCCCTGGATCCGTTGTGTTGCTTACTGGGAGTTTTGGAGGGGGTGATTGCGGAGGAGGTGATGAGGGTCATCTTTGCACGAGCACTGTTTCAGGCCAGGAAGGTAATACTGATGGGATGGAAATCTGCTACGCCACCTAGGTGCAAAACATGGATGCAAAACATGGGAAAAACACTTATAATGGAAAAATATATATACCAGCACAGGGGGAACCCTGGGAAATTTGATAGACTGTGGGACCCGTGGTTAGATGTGCCTGGAATAAGCCCCATGGAATTGGTACAGATGAGGCTGTGAAGAAGTGCTTAAATTCAAAGACGGAATAAGGTAGCTGCCAGGCGGATGGGAGTTAGGCCACAAGACAAATATGACATGTAGCTGTAGAAAAGGTGTAATGAAGGATGGAGGACGGTGTGAGGTAACTGGAGAACATACTTCTGGTTAAATTAGATGGGACATTTAGTCCGAATGTTGTAAGTTTTAAGTTGTAAACTATAACACTTGATTGATGGCTATTTTAATACTTGGGGAAAAAATGTCAATTATGGTTCATGTATAAATGTACTGTTTGTTTTTTATGAGCAATAAAACCCTTTTTGATTGAAAAAAAAAAAAAAGGACTATTTGTTTGTGAGTAGGCAGGTACATTTTAAAAATACAATGTCAAATTAACAAGGTTTCCCAACATAGTTGTATCTCTTTGAGGTTAAAAAATACAAGATAATAATGGTGTTGTGGTAACTTGACACACAAAACCGCAAAAAATATTAGGGAGATCACTATATAAAAAAAAAGATTATTCTGGAGATCTAGAGAAAAAAAAGGAGATCACTAGAAAAAGATAAAAAAAATAAAATTATATTCTGGAGATCTTGAGGGAAAAAAACAACAAAAACAAGGATTAATCAGGAGATCACGAGAAATAATAAAAAATCTGTTTGTCAGAACTCTGTGTGAATATCAGCAGCAAAGCAACTTCATTATTCAAGCATTCTAAAAGAAGAAGAGAATGCGCTGCATTGAAAGATTTAAAAATTTGCAGCGTGACGAATGAGCTATCTCCATTACGAGCGCTAGTTTTACAAGACCAATCGATTCCGGCTCCTACTTGATTCCGAGCATGCGTGGTGTGAGGACTTGTGTACTCACGATCGGACTTTCCGACAACAAAGTGAAGTTGGCTGAAAATTCGAGAACCTGCTCTCAAACAATTGTGGGCGGAAATTCAGACAGAAAATGTTTGATGGAGCATACACACGGTCGGACTTTCCGACAACAAGCTCCCATTGAACATTCCCCGTCGGAAAATCCAACCATGTGTATGCGGCTTTAGGCCTCATTTACAGCTGCTAAATTGAAGTTTAGGAGCAGTTGGGTGTTTTTTTTTTTCAGCAGCCCCTGAACTCTCCTCTATGTTATCTTATGCACTTGGTAGTTTATAGTAGTTTAGATGCAATTGAGGTTACAGGTATTTTTTTGAAAGCAGAAAAATCACGTTCAGGACTGTAGTTACCAGCATTTCAAACGCCAAATTCTTGAAACTGCTGCAAACTGCGTTAATGCCCATTTGCATTTATAAGCATTTTTAAAGGGGAAAACATCTCTGATACCTTTTGAACATATAAAAATGTTGAAAAAACACAATCCACACAGTCCAGTAGCGACAAACTCTGGTCCTCTCATGCAATTTTCTACATCTTTGGAACCTCTGCAACAGCAACATTAGGAGCATTTCCTCACACATGCTTATGATGTGAAAAGTGAAAACACAAAAAATAAGACAGCACACTGATCTCTCTGTTGCTGCACTCTCTTCATTTACAGCATGGCTGAAATAATTAATAACTTACTTGATTTTTGTGCATTGTGGTCATTTGGGAGGGTCTCCTGAGGTTATCTTTAAAAAGTACTTCTAATCTCAAATGCTCAGAACCCAGTTTCCAGTGTTCAGAAAAGGTTTTCAGCTGCCCTGTGTACATGAATCCTTACAAAATGTTTTAATATATGTGTTCCATTGGGGATCTGCACAGTTTTCCTAAAACAAAAAAAAAAGCTTGGCTTTAAGTAATGATAATATATTCAACTTGTGAATACGATTTTACCCTAATTTGGCCTAACACAGTATTTGTACTTAGTGAGAAATGGTAATAATTGCAATGGCAGAAAATTCTACTTTAAGTGTGCAATTCTGGTCATAAACCAATAGCTTACCAAACAACTGAAACAGATCTAAAAAAAAGCTAGTATGAATAGTTCACGATTTGGCTGCTTTGGTGCAGAAGAGAAATAGAAAAGCAAAAGCATTCACTTGTTAAATAAATGTAAGCACTATTTGAGAGGTGTAACATCTACCTCACCAAAAAAATATTCCTTTAAAGATGTTAAAGCTTAAGTCTGGGAAAAGCAAATATTGTCTAACTATTAGACAGGAGTTATACACTTTATCACTTACAGAATCTGTTGGTTTTGGATATATAGGAATTCACAGACAGTAGTAATAGTCTGACACATGTTCTGACATATCCCCACTTTACTGAAAAAAATCATTTTGTTCCAGTCTATATTACATAAATACATAATAATAATATACATTCTTTCTATAACTAAATATTTGAGTGCCATTTTTACTTAAATAAAATTAAATATATTCATGTATAATTTAAGTATCATTGACAGCTAAATGTTTTCTTCTTCATTTGAATTCGAGAGATTCTACATATAATTCACAGTCATATTGTTTAACAAAAACTGTAAAAGAACCCTGGATTAAAAAATCAATGTGACTTTTAGCATTTCCAATTCACTTTGAATTAAAATGCTGATCCTAAACCTTCAGCTAGTAATTACACAAGATTATGAGTTAACTACACTCAAGTGAATCATCTAAACACTAGGTTGCCTAATGTCATCTAAAATAAATTGTAGGAGAACAATTTAGCATGTCTGATTTACTAAGGTTGAATGCATTCTCTCTGGGCCATCAGCCTATGCAGATGCATCAGGGATATCTTACTCTGATTTACTAAAGGTAAACACAGTGCGTGTACATACTGCTTGAAATGCATGTGCATACGTGAAACTGCAAACAATGAAATTCACTGCAGTTGAGTTTCCCATAGTTATTGAAGCCTATTTTGAATAATACTGTATAACTCTTGCACCTCACAGGAGTAAACAAA
The DNA here is from genome assembly GCA_037952835.1 of Lithobates septentrionalis. Classification (NCBI taxonomy): domain Eukaryota; kingdom Metazoa; phylum Chordata; class Amphibia; order Anura; family Ranidae; genus Lithobates; species Lithobates septentrionalis. The sequence goes on along the minus strand of JBBDGP010000278.1, from coordinate 3,767,890 downwards.
TACTGTTTTTAATTAAACACAATTAACTCTTTTGCAATTTTAAAGTTGGATTTGTACCTGTTCTGCAATTTTAATGTTGGGTATTTTTTCCTAGTTGTTGTAAAATGACCAGAGGTGTGGCATTACAGTGAGTTTAAATTGATCTCAATCTAATATTCTAAGAATCTGTTATTATTAAGATACATACATTGTCTGGAAGCTCACAATAAACAACATATTCAAATTAAAATGTACCTTTGCACCCCCTGTCAATATCTTACCTCTGCATTCACAGCTTACACCCTCAGTCCACAAATCCCCTCTGCACCCCAACCATAGCTTATTTTTGCCCCCTTCCACATTTCACTTCCGCATCCCTGTATACAGCTCTCCCCGATTCACAGCTCCTACCTCTGCAATGCCTAATCTTTCACCTCTGCACCCTCAGCTCCCTCCTCAGCTCTCACCTCTGTACAAACTCCCTCAACTTTCACTTTTCTCAACCTGGTCTCTGCCCTCATCATCTCTTACCTCTGCACAAATCCCCTCTTCCCAGTTCTCACCCCTGCACAAGTCCCTCCCCCCAGCTCTCACCTCTGCATAAATCCCTCCTTTCCAGTTCTCACCTTTGCACAAATACAACCTTTTGTGCGCTCACCTCTGCACAAATCTCCTCATCCCGGCTCTCATCTCTATACAAGTCCCCTCTTCCCAGTGCTCACCTCTGCACAAATTCCCCCCTTCTCTGCTTTCACCTCTGCACAAATCCCTCCTTTCCCCTTTCCCAGCTCTCCCATGTGCACAAATCACCCCTTCCCAGCTCCCACCTATTTACAAATCCCCTCCTCTTTCCTAGATCTCCTCCGTGCACAACCCCCCTCCTTGCTCTCTGTACCAAACAGCTCTTTCATTTCTTCTGAAAAGCCATACAGTGGTGCAACCTGCACTGCTCTATTAGGTATGCATGGGCTTTTTTTTTTATTTCAGCACAGTACAGTCTGCTTTAGAGAGCTCCACCTATCAGAACTGTAACACAGAACCTGGGATTAGTTTTAGACCATTTCACTCGGCTCTATGCTACATGGGTGAGTGTTGGTGACAGGCAGGGACAGACACCACCTCTCAAATTGCCACATTAAAAATACCAGCAGTTGTATGACATGTGTCCTGGATTCCTGACGCTATTTCACAGAAGCCAGGAGAGGCTTGCAGAAAACGTCCTTTACCAACTTCTGTGTTAAGTGACAGATTGTAGAGGACAGGGCTGCTGGAGGTAGCAGTACCATATTCTACCAGGTTCTGGCTGCAAAAATTCCTGTGTTTACAGTATATATATATATATATATATATATATATATATATATATATATATATATATATATATATATATATATATATATATATATATATATATATATTCCGTATGTCTCACATTACTGTGGAGCACCTCTTGCATGAAGCACACTAAGAATATTCCCTTGCAATGTGAACATTCCCTTGGAAGGTGAATAGTCTATTTGCCTTCATAACATCATTTACATTTCAGGCAATTGGCTGGCTTCAACTTTCCCAATGGGATCATAAGATATAACCTTACACCTTCACAGTAAGGGCTCATTTAGACATGTAAAGAAATGTAAGCGCCCATTAATGCACCAAATCCACTTAAATGTGTTTTTGGTGGGTTTTGATGTGTTTTTGCCTTGTGGAAAAACACTTGCCAGAAGCCCCCTTTGTGTTGTTTTTTTTATTGTATGGAATGTTGTGTTGTCATCTCAGCTAGTAATGTTTTGTAAATGTATCTCAAATGTGCTATAAATGCCATAGGGGCATTTGCATTGTTAGTGCGTTTTCAGCACATTTAAATTGACATCAATAGAAGCGTTTGTAAAGCGGCAAAGGACACGTGTTGGGTCAACACAAGGCAATGCTAATGCAACCATGTGAACAACACTGGGCACCACAATACACATAATGTTTTTATCATTACATTTTTATTAATTTTGATATAAAGGATACAAATAAACAATGTCTACCAAAGCAGTAAAAATAAGATCACAGAATTAGAAAAGAAAGACATTTATCAGCAAATAGGTCTCCGTTAATTTTACAGGATTAAAGTTTACTTGTTTTTACCTACATTACGTACCCACATGTTTGACAAGCTTTTTCCCAAACCAGGTATTCATAAAATCTCAAAGCAAGCAATTTCTCAAACATGCAATTGGTTTTGATCAGCTTGACTACTTCTGAGGGGTTGGAAGTGAAGTGTGATTTACAATGCTTAGTAATCACTAGTCTAGTGGCTAGGAGAATATGCATTACTATTGTGCATATTTGGGATAAGAAAGTTTCTTGTTCAATATGTTTATTGAATTTACAATAAAAGGAAGAATATAACATTATATTGACATGTACATAAGATTCAGAAATTAAGGAACATTGTCATACAATTGATGATACCATCTCATTTAGATAATACAAGGAAGAGCTTAAATATATGTAAAAGAAGATGAAGAAGAATCAAGAATAAACGCGATCCTAGTATTAGAGAGTATAAGACTCTAAGAAGTATAAAAATAAAAATGAATAAAAAAAATGAATAAAATTCCCTCAGTTATCTGCACATCAGTTGACTTATGCCTCCAGACCATCCGACCACCACCCCACCCCCGACCACCACCCCAAATGGGATCAAACTGTGGACGAATGGGGGCATGATCTTAAGACAATAAATTATCAATTTACGGAATAGAGGGAATATTTGATGAATCTGTGATCAAGGTAAATAAACAATAACTCGTGTTTTCTTCACGTATATAGTAAATAGTCTCTCGTGGTGGTGGTGCGGCCCCCACCCGGGCAGTGCATATGTCTAATGATATGGAGTGGAAGGAAGAAGAGTAAACTTAGCAAGGTAAAAGTAAGGATTGGTCAAAGTCAGTTGGTAAGTAATATTTGACCCAAGGTTGCCAAATCTTGCAAAATTTGTTTGTATTATTATTTTCTATAGCCGTCATTTTGGCAAAGATAAGGGCTCTGTTCATCCTATGTTTAGCCGCAGCCACTACCAAAGTTTGAGATTTCCATGCTTTGGCTATAGTTTGTTTAGCCGCAGTGGCAAGGTGAATGAATAATTTGAATTGAGTTTGCGTTAGGTCCGATGGTTTGAGATTCAAAAGAGCCATTGCCGGGTCTGGAAGAATAGGGATGCCCAGAGCTTTGGAGGCTATCTCAAATATTTTCTTCCAAAATTCTTGGGCTATCGGGCATAGCCACCAGATATGAAAGTGTGTACCAGGCGTTGGACATCCCCGGAAACATGAGTCTGAATGGGATGGAACAAATTTTGCTATCCTGGCCGGGCTAGGAAAGTTTCAATACCCAAGTGTAACACTGCTAATGTGAGAGATGGAGGTGTGATAAGGCCTGTGATTTCTGATATCAATTGAAATACCTTCTGCCAAAAGCTGTTGAGGTGTTTGCATTTCCAGAGTATATGCAATAGTGAACCAGAGGAGCCGCAGTGTCTCCATGGTGTAAGATACCAATGTAAAGTCCCAGTGGTCAATGCATCTTGACACTTTATAAGTTGAAGTAAGGGATACCTTCCATTGGCTAACAGTAATAGAGTTAGAGAATTCTGACTCCCAATGTGTTAGAGGGCATGTCTTGTAGCAAAGGTTAACGTATCTTGTATAATATTGTAGAACATAGGTGGATAGACCTTTTTTACTTGGAGCAGTGCACAACATTTTGAAAGGCATTTGTGGAGCTTCAAAAATGCACATGTAATGCCTGGTTTTTGAAGCTAATGTAAACTTAGCCTAACGTATTTGATGTTAATTATTTATTGTAATTCTGCTGAAAGAATAATAGAGTGAAAGGAAGGTTTGGTTAGAAAAAACTAAGCAATTTCCTGTCAGAAAGCATAATATTGTCTAGCACAGGCACAAAATGTATTTTTTTACGGTTACACTTAATAAGGATGAAAAAAAAAAGAATGTCAATTAAGTTTAAACTTTTACAACTCTTACATATTTTCTTTCAAATTAAGTGTCATTCATTCTTACACAATTCACTTCACATGCATTTATAAGCAAAGGAAATTCTGATTTTTTTTTAAATGTCAGGCAATTAAAATGACATGTGTGAATAGATATAATAAAAAGTTGATATATTTTATGGCCAGATGACACTAAAATTGAACATACAAGTATGGCAATTTAAAATATGAAAAGAAATGTGGGTAAAAAGTATGCAGGGAATTCCATGTGTTTACAGCATGATGCTACAGCGTAATCCTCAGTTATGCAGATAAGCACAATCCAGCCAACAGTCTGAGATCAAGGACAGACAGAAATCCAAAGGGAATAATCATTAATTTAATCAGTAATGCACAATCTATGGCAGGTAGACAGGTCAGGGACTAGCAAGAGTGCAGGTAGGGAGCAAGGAAGTAGGAACGCTATCACAAGTGCTGAGCTCTGGGCTTGTGATTCTCTAAAAGAGTGCCACAATAGCATGGTCAAGTAGGAGGGTTGACTTTTGTCTAGCAGATGAGATCCTGCCACAGGGGGTATATCAATGCTGGCTAATGAGGGCAGGGGGCATGCCTAGCCAGGAGAATAGAGCAGTTGCTAGTTGCATAGGAGTGTGAGTCTGAGAAATGGCCACAAGAGGAGAGGGAGAATGAGAAAATCCAGCACCCATAACAAATTTGGGGCATAACTTATGCCAATTTCTGCCACCTTTTTATTCTAATGTCACATCATGCAGGAAGGACAAGGTGTTTTTCATGACAACAGACATGAGAACAGTTCATATATGTTTACCTTGAACTGGGACATCCTGAGCTGTTCTAAGATTTGTCAATTGTCATTAACCTTTCCTCATCCTGGGAAGACATTCATTAAGTTCTGACAGCTGGATCTTCCTATAGAGGTCATTTTGATCTTCATGGGGTAACTGTAGACAGTGTGGGTGGGCCTATTGCATCTACAGGTTTGTGTTATTTTACCCGGCATGCAGAAGGGTTGGCACCCCCCCCCCCAGCTTTTTGTCTTCAATATGATTGGACTAGTGACACAGGAGAGATCAGGAATCTAATTGATTTCTGGTGTCTTGGGAAAAAGTGCCTGTCATTGCTATCACATAGTGTTTTTTTTTATATATTAAAAAAGGTTTAGTACCATAACAAATATATCCAAAATAAAACAAAACACATTTTCCATTCTGCACATGTCTAATAACAAGACCCAAAAGATTTCAAAATGAGAGATGTGGTGGATTTACGAGCTTAAAACATATGACCTGTTCAGTCTGAATTCTGACTGGGACATCAATTGCTTTATCTATAACAAATTACAGTTTTCATGTTTTTCTAGTCTATATGTGTTTCAGGTAGAGGTCTCCTTTAACATTTCATACATATTTTTTTTTCATATGGTTTTACCTTTTTATATTTGGGATATGCATTGAAGTAAGAGCCCCCTTTAAGATCATCAAGTAGGGCTTCATCTGTTTTTCTGCCTTTTTGGGTGGGCTAGGAAGGTGATTTTGTATCACCATGAGCTAAACTCTTTATGTTTCTTTAGGTCCTGTTTTGAATTATGCAGTAGGAGGCATTTTAAATATCCTGTATATATAGGAATGTATTTGTTTTTTGGGGTATGATAAATATTTGTGAGTAGCTGAACCCGACCGTTCTCTCATAGCGGTATTTTTAATAAAATTCAGTTTGAAATAAATGTATTTTTATTAAATAATATACAAAAATAACTGTTTTATATTTTTTACAACTGGTTCATATTTGTTGGCCACTATGTGCATTCAATGTATTTTGGAAATACATTATCTCTGAGGTTTTATTTAAAAGATCTCCCAGAATATGGCAGAATCACTGAACCACTTCCTGTTGTAATAAGGGAGTGATATCTTCATTAAAATGGCAGGAAGACCCCTTCTGGTTTTAGCAGCTGTAACACACATGCCTTGATAGGGCAGGCTGGGTGAGGCTACATAAAAATGGCAGACATCGACACTGGAAGACCCCTTGATAATGTCCTTTTGGATGAAACGTGTTAAGGTGGAGGTTCTAGTGCGGACAGCATGCCGCTGCACGATCCTGGGTCAGCAGCGGCTTTCTATGTAAGTACTTAATGTGGATTGTTTTTATGATATATTTTATAAAACTTCTACATTATTGGAGACAATTGAATCAAGTGAGATATAATGAGGCTTGTTTCAGTCACGTGTATGGTCTGTACCCTAAATGTCTAGTTGTCCTTCAGCCCCTAAACAATTATGCACAAATTGTCCCAAACTGGAGGGGACCAAAAATAAAGGTGGGGCTTAAGGAAGGACAATATGAGTGGACATGTGAAAACAAATTATGTGTTTATTTGGGTACAAAAACATACAGGTGGAGATATGGTAGCGTGCATCACAGATGAACATTGCTTAAATAAAATAGATTGATCAGTAGTTGCTGATCGATCAAACCTAATACACAGACAGGGAGGACAAAACGACATGTAAAAACAAACAAATGCGTCCGGACGTCTGGGCTATTGATGTCTGCACAACCTGCTACAATGAGGAGTGTTCAGTGTGACTGAATGGGGTTGTGCAGCAAACATCAATCCCCCCGGGGGGGCGGCTCAAAATGGGGAGAGGGTGGGGGACAGGGATGGTATGGAGGGGGGGTGTGTAGGTGGGAGGATGTGATGGAGTGGCGGATGGGAGGGGGAGAGGAGAGAGGTATGAGCCGTGGAGTGGGGCGCTGATGCAAGGTCAAAGATCAGGCATCAGTATCCATAGGACGGAGATGGATGGTGAGGCCATGATTAAGGAAAGAGATGCTACGGTGGCGAAAGTCCAGGATGATGAAAAACAGTAGGCTATACTAATCTGGCTGGTATATAACAGGTACTCAAGTGTGTGCTATGGGGGTGAGTCAACCAATGATTGAGCGTTAGGCAGCAACATACAGCACAGGCGGCTGGGTACTTTACCACTAACGGGTCCCATACAGAGATCCACAGGTACTTCCGTAGTGTGATGTCCCCCGTGCTGTGGACTGCACCGCTGTTCACCGTGCACAGTACTGAGTGTTTCCTGGAAATTCCTGGTAGCCCCGCAGGTATATGTTCAGGTGTGCGGGTGGCCGACCATCTAGGTGCGCCTGTGATCACTACCGCGGTTGTTCCACGCGGGCAGGCGGAACATCCTCTCGATCGGTGAGCCGGCTAGCCCCAACGGGGGATGACAGCAGGCGTGACGTCCGGGCGTAGTGACGTCAACGCGTTTCACAAACTAGGGTGTGTAGCTTCGTCTTCCAGACGAAGCTACACACCCTAGTTTGTGAAACGCGTTGACGTCACTACGCCCGGACGTCACGCCTGCTGTCATCCCCCATTGGGGCTAGCCGGCTCACCGATCGAGAGGATGTTCCGCCTGCCCGCGTGGAACAACCGCGGTAGTGATCACAGGCGCACCTAGATGGTCGGCCACCCGCACACCTGAACATATACCTGCGGGGCTACCAGGAATTTCCAGGAAACACTCAGTACTGTGCACGGTGAACAGCAGTGCAGTCCACAGCACGGGGGACATCACACTACGGAAGTACCTGTGGATCTCTGTATGGGACCCGTTAGTGGTAAAGTACCCAGCCACCTGTGCTGTATGTTGCTGCCTAACGCTCAATCATTGGTTGACTCACCCCCATAGCACGCACTTGAGTACCTGTTATATACCAGCCAGCTTAGTATAGCCTACTGTTTTTCATCATCCTGGACTTTCGCCACCGTAGCATCTCTTTCCTTAATCATGGCCTCACCATCCATCTCCGTCCTATGGATACTGATGCCTGATCTTTGACCTTGCATCAGCGCCCCACTCCACGGCTCATACCTCTCTCCTCTCCCCCTCCCATCCGCCACTCCATCACATCCTCCCACCTACACACCCCCCCTCCATACCATCCCTGTCCCCCACCCTCTCCCCATTTTGAGCCGCCCCCCCGGGGGGATTGATGTTTGCTGCACAACCCCATTCAGTCACACTGAACACTCCTCATTGTAGCAGGTTGTGCAGACATCAATAGCCCAGACGTCCGGACGCATTTGTTTGTTTTTACATGTCGTTTTGTCCTCCCTGTCTGTGTATTAGGTTTGATCGATCAGCAACTACCGATCAATCTATTTTATTTAAGCAATGTTCATCTGTGATGCACGCTACCATATCTCCACCTGTATGTTTTTGTACCCAAATAAACACATAATTTGTTTTCACATGTCCACTCATATTGTCCTTCCTTAAGCCCCACTTTTCTTTTTGGTCCCCTCCTGTTTGGGACAATTTGTGCATTATTGGAGATAATACCTGGCTCCTTGTGAGCTTTATTTATCATAGCTCGAGTCCATCTGAAGGAGCCATTGGAGCAGATCATTGTGAAGTCTTGCATGCACTCTGGAGAGTTTTGACATAAGTCACAGGTGCATATGCTATTGTAAGGGCAGCCATCCATTCTGGTAAGTGTTGACACATGGGGATGGTGGCTGGTCTTCAAACACTTAAAGAAGAGTTATTACACTTTCAAAGGTGGTGAATTATTTCTTCAATTTCTATTCATGGAGAATATTGTTTCACTGGGACATTTTTATTGTTCTATGCACTAATTTATTTTGCACATTGACTAATATATTTATGAAATCCGCATAATTTTTTAAAAGTGGTGCTGCACATTTTTTTGTTATTATTTTTTATGTAATTGGTTTGCATTGGCCCTGTTGAACACTAACATCATCTCATGCAAGTCAATGCATTACAATGGTAACAGTAACTGTAAGCGCAAGGTACAGTGTAGTAAAGAGGGAATAATAGTAATAATAAAAATCACTATTAATGAGTCTGTATCATAAGGAGATCATCAGTCCATAGACAAAACATTAGTCCAAGGGTAAGAGTATAGTAATGAGATGACAAGGGCGGCTGCTGTCCTCAGAGAGCTGACTCTGTACACAGAAATAAAAGGGAGAACACTGGAAGCACCACCAAGTGCAGTATTAAAAGCTGAGTTTTAATGGCAAGGTATACAAACACACTTACAAAAGGTATTTAAATAAGGGAAAAAGTTTTGGGACTTTAAATAAGGCTAGCACCAAAGGGATGCTCGCCTCCATCCCGGTCATTGGTTATAAAAAATGGAGAAGAAGTGGGACTTTAAATGAAGCACACAGCAGCACAATGCAGGTCAAGTGACCAAAAATTCATTTATTTGGTATAATCCATGGTGTGTAAAAAACATTTTGGGCATCCAACCTCTAAAATGCTGTGGGCATCAAGCCTCTATATAATAAACCATAGATTGATTATACACAAGATACACATAAATTGCACAATAAGTCATGATCCATTGTCACACAGAGAGCAAAGATAACAATCAACATACATGTGTACAATTATTACTGTGATTAGACCCAAAGAGAGCCATGAAAATTATGACAAATAATGCAGATAATAAAAGGGTTTAATGCCATGACAGATACTTATGGAGGTAAATGGAATCATTGAAATCTTGGTATTCCATGATGTGTGAAGATTGGTAATAATCAAAGCTCTACGTGTTTCGTAGTATGGCAACCGCTCATCAGGAGCATACGTCATGGAAGGATTCTAAAGAAATGTATTTTTATAAAAAAAAAAAAATTGTTTTCAGTAAATAAACAGGAAATGAAAAAAGGTTTTATATAAAAATATTTTACTTGTATAAAATGAGTTAAAGGTTGTGCGTCAAAACTCACGTCTGCATCAGCGATCCAGTGAAACAGCATCCAGAATCGCAGAGAGCTGCAATGCAAAGCCGCCCAACGCCAGGGTGGTCTGCGGGAATGAGAACAACAGCCATAGGCAAAACCATTGCTGGTAGGTGCAATGAGTGTAGGATGCGGACCTCTGTGTGGGAAACCTATATGAAACAAATCATAGTGATGTGTGTGGGTGTGAAAGTGAAAAAAATATAAAAAGAGTGATGTGAGGACAAAGGTTGAAATAGGGAGAGAGAGTGGGATAGGAAGGGGTGGAGATAAAGCAAAAATATATGCGTTCGTGTGCGTACATTTCCATACATGCGCATGCATATGTAAACACATATACATACATGTGCATATCCAGCATGTAGTAGAGGATTGAAAAAAATAGGATGTTAAAAACATATATTGGGTACAACTATTATGGGCCTTAACGGTATTGTACTTACTATGGTTGTGGGTCATAGCTGTAATGTGGATGGGATAGGTCTGCTACAAAAGAGACAACATTGGAATGTTAATCAAGTTTATATATATATATATATATATATATATATATATATATATATATATATATATATGTAAAACGTATATATCTTTACAGATTGCAAAGAGAGTCTCGTGGGGCAAGAGAGGCTCACAACACGGTGTGTACCTCAATGTCCTCATTCAACCCCCTTGGTGTCAAAGTTCCTGAAGAATATATCCAAAACGTTTCCTACTGGCATAGACGTTTGTATTGTTCGGCTGCAGGAAACTACCCCGGAACAGACTCAATGACCCACACCTTGAGACCAGAAGTGGATTGGTTATGATGTATTAGAAAATGTTTTGGAACACTATGGTGATCATGGCCCTTTTCAATAAAGTGCCTGTGTTCACCAAATTGTGCTCTGAGGGCCCTAATGTTTTTTCCAACATAAAACAGTCCACACGGACATGTAAGACAATATGCGACATAGTCCTTGGAAAAGTTGTAAAATTCTTTAAGTGTGTAGTTTTTCTCTTTTACTGTAAAAGTTTTTTGGCCCTGGTGAATGAATTTACAGTACATGTAAGGCAGAAAAGTCTTTTACACTGGTACATCCCCACTAGTGGGATGAGAACCGGTGGTGCAGAGATAGGTAGAGTGGGCTTGATTTTACTTGGGGCGATTTGACTTTTGATATTTTTAGCCTTCCTATATGCTATTTTAAGTTTGGTGGCAACTGTTGTCTCTAGATAGTAGGTTAATTAGATCCTGTCGAAAAATTGGCCAAATATGTGTATGTGTTTGTAAGCCTGTCGGGACTCCATGGGGCAAATGGACCGCACTATACCGCAGATGGACACCGGCGGCAAAAAGCACCCTGAGGCGATTCAGTTTGCATAGGTAGAGCTATACAAGTCACTCATTCATTCATTCATAGATGAGGATCTTCAAGTAGAAATGACTAATGTGCAGCTAGTATTTTTTTATTTTTTTATTTTTTTGTATTTGGTGTGAAATTGTGTAATGAATCTCATGGGTCGTTTGGCAGTTGGTGGTGATGGTATACGAGAATCAGTGGGTAAGCTACGATAGTTCTCAAAGGCCTGATCTACTAGTGAAATGGGGTAGCCTTTATCAAGAAATTTCTGTGAAAAGAGTTGACCATGGTGGTCGTAGTGTCTCTAGTGCAATTTCTGTAAAGCCTACAAAATTGGCTATGCAGAATATTGCTGACCCATCTAGGATGATGCCAGCTGTTAAAGTGAATAAAGGAATTCTTTGCTGTAGGTTTGATAATTTTTTTGCATATATAGCTCCATTGTCATGACATAATTCCAAGTCCAAGAAAGCTAGGGTGTTGGGATCGCCAACATGGGTAAATGATAGGCCCAAGGAGTTTTGGTTAAAATATTGCACAAAGGCATTAATATCCTGGGATGAACTGTCCCATATGATCACTATATCGTCAACGTAACGACTATAGTAGATCACATAGGCAGCAAAAGCATGGTTGGCAGTAAGATACATGTGTTCCCAAAAACCCATTGTAAGATTGGCATAGCTGGGGGCAAAGTTAGCCCCCATAGCTGTGCCATTAATCTGAAAAAATGGGTCCCATCCAATTCAAAATAATTATGTTTGAGGCAGAACTGTAAGGCCTCCAATATAAAGTGGGCATGCCAGGAATTGGTATAGGGGTCATTAGCCAAAAAGTGTTCAACAGCCTGTATCCCTACATCATGAGGATAGAGGTATACAGAGATGATACATCTAGAGAGAGCCACCAGTAGGTATGCTCCCATGTATAAGGCTTGAGCATGTCTAGTAGATGGGGTCCATCCCATATGTATGAGGGTAGATATTGTGCCAGGGGTTGAAGGAATTGGTCAATATAGACTGACTATATCCGCTTGTGACACTATCCATAGTCGCCACAATAGGGCGGCCTGGAGGGTTAGTAAGGTCCTTGTGGACTTTAGTTAGTTGGTAGAAATATGGAATTTTATAGAAGCTTTTCTTAAGAAAAGAAGCTTCTATTTTGGAAATTCTCTCATCTTCGAGGGCCCTTTGGATGAGTGTATTGGCTTTTGGGGAAAACTGAGAAGTGGGGTCACTGGGGAGGATTTGACATGTATACGTATCTGATAGTAGCCTACGTGATTCCAGGACATCATTCACAGTCATCCTTATCCCTAGCCACTATACTACCACCTTTGTTGGCCGGTTTGATAACAAAAGACTCATTATGAGTCAACTGTTCAAGGGCCTTATGTTCCAAGGGCTATAGGTTAGATTTAGGATAGGTCTATAAGAGGTCAGATTTGCACATTTTGATTAGGTCAGAATAAACTACCTGGTAAAAGGTGTAAAGATATGGGCCTTTATTGTGTGTGGGATTGAAAATAGATTTGGGACATAGTGTAGTATGTCTGATAGGGGGTGAGGTGAGCCATTCTATGTCTGCATAGCAGTTCTCTGCATACAGCTCCTCTAGATGGGCGAGTATGGGAAGATCCATGTCATCTAGCGAAGTGGCTTCTAAGGAAGAATATATTTGACTATTGATCTCTAAAGGTGGTGCATTCTTAGAGGATTGAATATTAAAGAACCTCTGAACTGTGAGGTCTCTGATACATTTGTTGAGGTCTTTGAATAGGGTGAAGGGATTAGGTTGTGTGGTAGGGGCAAATGTAAGGCCTCTGTTGAGTAGGGAAATGTCATATGGGGTCAGTATAGTATGGGAAAGATTATAAATCTTTACAGTTTCCACATTATTCCTATTCTTCCTTCTTCCTATGCCCCCCTCTGTCCTCTTCTCCATGTTTTCTCTTTGTGAGGTTTGGTGGGGGCTTGCTACTAATAAATCATTATCAAGATTCTGAACTAGGCTGCTGGAAATAGTGGAAATGCTGTTGGGTAACTCAGATGTAGGAGGTAATTCTGTCATGGATTGTGGTTGCTGATCATGGGTGCTGGTAGATCCAAAGGGATCACGTCATTTAGTGGATTCCGTACTGGGACAGAAATGGAAGCTGGGGTAGTAGTATTGTTGTTACTGGGGGGGGGGGGGGGGTTCCTGGCTCGAAATATGACCTACATGATCCTTTCTAGGTCTAATCCTAGAACGTCTAGGCTTGGGGGAAGTGGTTCTAGGTTACTGAGTGGCTGGGGTGTATGCAATGATGGATGTCATGGTCTAGGTGTGTGGCAAGGTAGGTAAGGTGGTAAGGTCCTAGATGGGAGATAGGATCTAACATGGGGCCCAAATTTATTTCCATATGGGTGACAGGACATTAAAGGGATAGGGCCTGAATGGCTTTCCTGATGTGGATATCCAGTCTGTTTCCAGCTAAACATTTTTTTGGAATTGTAATCATGGAGATCCCTTCTACATTTACCAAGTTTGTTAGAAATAATGTTATCTTCATTCATAATGGTGTTCTTTTTAAGCATACTGAACCAGGTGTAAGATAAGTGGGGAATGGTCTCACAGATGGTCTTGCAGAGGGTGATAATCTTATCTTTGAGAGCTATATATTTTCTTTCTCTTTGCTGAGTGATGATGCCCATCCATTTGGTGGTACAAAATTCAGATATGTGTGTCCATGCAGTGTGGAGATCTGGGTCAAGAAAAGCACACTGTTTGAAGACTCTGAGACCCCTAGGGGAGATCTTGTGGGATCGAGAAAGAACAGACTGGATATCCACATCAGGAAAGCCACTCAGGCCACTCAGGCACCCATACGGAAATAACTTTGGGCCCCACATTAGATCCTATCTCCCATCTAGGACCATACTACCTTACCTACCTTGCCACACACCCAGGCCATCACAAACGCTATCTGTCCCTGCGACTCTATGTCAAAATTATTTTCTTTATGTATAACTATTGGATTTAGCTTTATACAAAATCTATGTTGGTAATTTTTTAAACTTAAGATAAAAGGGAACATATAGACCAGACATTATTCAACCAGAAAAAGACTTGTAATAGTATGCTTATTAGATTTCTTGCAACATTTCATTGGGGATTAAAGGTCCATTTAAATAAAGGAGATGTTTAAATCTATGCTGGAAAAAATAGTTTTGAATTAATGGCAAAACATTTGTATTATTCATAAAATGAGTAGTACAGCCTAATCCATTTTCTTTGATAAATTATTCCAACATTATCTGTGTCATCCACATGAATGTTATTACTCAAATGAGGTTTAGAAAACCTATTCAGTCTATTTCACCATTATAAGATTAATGCATACAAATCTCAAACCACTTGTGCATCTGTGAATCAGGACACCAAGGGTATTATTCTTTATTACTCTGTCCTGCTCCATATCATAGTTCCCTTCCCTGTGGAAAATAACTTATAGGGCTGGGGAAATATTTTAAACAAATTCCATTCTCCTATATCTAATCTTTAATGTATCATAATCTAATCATAAAGCAGGATGTGTTTTATTTGGAAAAAATTAAGCCAAGAAAATATATACATTTTTGTGGCCATTTTACTTATGATTTTTAAAGTAAAAAGTGTAGCGGATATGTTATTGTACTGTAGAATGATTAAATGACTATTACACTGAAAGCAAAAGTCCATGTTTATGCATAAACTATTCACAACATGTATAGATATTTAAAAGGGTTGCTGCCCTGACAGGGCTTGTTTACATTTGCTTTAAAATGTGGCATTGGACACGCTTTTTTAAAACATATTAAATGCTAATCAAAGCACCTGTCAATAAAAAAAAGGTTACCTTAAAGTCCTGTTTATACCCCATGTCGCTTTCTTGGTGTTTCAAAGCATCTCCAAAGCCTCCATAGAAGTCTATGATAAGGTTCACTTACAGCATCTGAAGCATTTGAGGGGCTTTTCAGCATTAGCTTCACTTGGTTTTGGAGGTATGGCAGGTATGAGAAATCCCAGGATGCAATGGGAAACCAACAGGCTAATGTAAAGACATCACCAGCAGTCACTTCTGGTTCATGTATATATATTCTGGGAGTGTCTGGTGCAGATGTCACATCTGGTGTGCAGCGTAGAGCAGCAGAAAAATGAGTGGGGTCCAGACTGGAGAGGAGCAACTAGCAGACGGCACAGATGGTGTGCAACTTGGGAATGCTTTAGCAAAAGGTGAGTGGGGACTGAAGAGAGAGCATTGAGTGGCAGGGGATCTGCTAAATGAGGGTATCTTTAAGCTGGGGATCTGCTAAACAGGGGTACTAATGAGCTCAGGATCAGCTGAGTTTGGGTACTACTGAGCTGAGGTTATACTGGGTCTCTTTAAAACAAATAGAAGATCACACACAGGGAATTTGCCAAGCTACATGAAGGCCTCTTTCACAGACATTTTTAAAGCAGTCTAAAATTGATGCATTAATGCACCTATGGTATCAATGAGCATTTAGGACGTGTTGTACAGGCATTCATGTTGCTTCAGGCAACACTTCTCACATCCTGTTTTTTTTTTCTTTTTTACAAGGCTAAAATGGGAAATAACCACTTTTGATGCTTTTTAAACACAGCGCAAATGCACTTGAAATGCCATAGGTGCGTTTACAGTATGTTTAAGGTGTGGTTGTGGTGCGTTTCAATAGAAGTGAATGGAGGCAGTTGCAAAGCATCAAGGCCCTATGGGATTAACATGGATTGGGATGTTATTGCTTTTATCAATAATGCCTGGTATCCCTTTGTCCCTGATCCTATTATTTTATGTTGACTTTATAAAACACCACCCTTGAGTCCTTATCTTAATGGGTATTTTTGAGGTCTGGTTCCTTTAAATTAGATCTATGTATATGGGATCATTATTATTTTTATTATTGATATTTGTGTTTTTTAATATTTCTACTTTTTAGATTACTGTTATTATTTTTTTCTTTAAGTCAGATTTTATCTTATCCTATTTTATTTTGCACAAATAAATTGTATCTGTATTGGTATCTATTTTTCCCCGCTTCACCAGTACTGCATTAGGTGTTTTTCCCACTATAGGGAGTTTGTGGACTATCTCTTCTGAGTATTTTGTAGAGCCTTAATTGGTTGGTTTTTTTTTTACTTCTGTGCCCAAAATGAGTTTTGGTTTAGTACTTCAGCCCCTATGCTGCTATCCCCAACACTCTAAACTAGCTCCGAGCGCCTTTTGGCAGTACCTTCATTTTTGTCTTGCCGACCCTGCTGACCCTTCGCTTTCTTCGGTGTGGGAGAGGAGGGGAGCCGTGGAAAGATGTAACTCGCAGAGACCGAGAGAGACTGGCTGCGTCGGAGGCTTACTGTGCCGCTGGAACGACCCTGGGTTGCTCGATCCTGCCGCGTCCGGTTGCCGGGCAATGGCTCACATCTTCACGTGAGGCTGAGAGAATCCCGTGAGAGAAGGATGGGAGCTCAGAGTCGGACACGCCAAACACACAGAGCGGCGAGCGACAGAGCGCCGAGAACAGAGCCACCGGACAGGAGTGGATCAGCCCGGACACGCTGCCTGATTTAGCCCCTGAAAGAAGAGGGTGCAGGGGGTAACAAAGACAGTATTGTGAATTGCACAGACTGTTGTTATTTGTCACAAATGTTTACTGTGGTAATAGGATGAGTGTAAGAGCCCTAAAAGTCAGCAACATTTAAAACCTGCTAAGGAACCCTCTGATACATTTCCTTTATAGCCAATAAAGACTAGAAAGAAAGGGGAGGATCAGCAGCAGCAGCCCCAGGAGAACTTATCTTCTCAGACCACCCGCTCATCCAAGGAGAAGGGGAATCAAGCGGCATCCGCAATGACAGCCGCAGCTAAGCTAGAAAGGTTTGCACACACTCCCTCGCAATCCCCAGCTAAAGGCAGTCAGCTACCACACGAGAAAACACAGCTGGGAGGTACTGGTGATAGAAAGAGCTTAGGCAAAACGTCAGCAGCATCTCCCGCTAACATTAAAACAGCGAATAAAAAAAGTCCTGAGAAAGATCATCCGGGAATAGCTACCAAAGTAATTCCAGACTCAAGCCTAGTCAGTGAACCAGAGCCCACCCTAAAAGATGTATTGTGTGCAGTGAACTCCTGTAGGGGTTCACTGAGTAACTTGTGCGACCAGTTGAGGGGCTTAAAGGAAGAGTTATGTACTATGAGCCAAGAACTTCAGAAAGTGGTGGAGAGAACATCCATGTTGGAGGAGAGGCTTAGCCAAGCTGAAGACACTTTACACCCATTGAGGCAAGAGTTTAAAACAATGAAAGCTCAGCTAGATGCAAATAAATCTAAAATGGATGAAATGGAAAACAGGCTGTGCAGACACAACGTGAGGGTAATGGGCCTCCCAGAGAGAAGTGAGGGCTCCTGTCCTGAAGAGTTTATGGAGAAATGGCTTAGGGAGGTCTTTGGGACTGAGACGTTTTCGCACCTCTTTGCTATTGAGAGGGCACATAGAGTGCCTATTAGGACTACTCATACAGAAGGTCACCCTAGACCATTGATTATGAAGCTACTTAGTTACAAAGATAAAGTGACATTGATGCAAAAATCTAGAGAAAAGGGGGACATTATCTACAATGGAGTCAGAATTTCTTTGTACCCAGACTACTCTCCGGATTTGCAAAGGAGAAGGGCAGGGTTCACAGACATTAAGCGCACCCTATGGAACTACAAAATACCATATGCACTGTTATATCCAGCGAGATTGCGTATAGTGGCCTTAGGGGTAACCCATTTTTTTGACTCTGTCGGAGGGGTCACAAAGTGGCTCGAAGATAATAAAGCAAACTTTTAGAGACGGAGCATAAATAATTTAAATTATTAGTTAACTGGGGTTTATTTTAGTTTTTTGGGTTTTTTTTGCAGCAGGGGCTGAGAGGGGGAGGGGTTGGCGGGAGAAAGTTATTAATGAGAGGCACAATGTGGTTGTGGGTTGGGATTTTCTTGTTGGTGTTGATGCAGGGGATCCGGTTGGGGGGGTGGGGGAGAAAAGGTAGGGAAGATGACTCACAATCAGGATGGGTGTTGGAACATTGGCTGGAAGGGGTTGATTGGGATAGAAAGGTCACAAGGTATGCCACTAGGGCTGGCCAAATTAGGCAAGGGGGGAGGGGTCACTTAAGGGTATGGGTGTAAAAGAGGCACTAGGAATAGTAAAATGCTACACAGAACCGAGGCAAGGAATTGGGAAGGGAAAAACAATTGAGTGTAGACACTTAAATCACTTATATATATATTAAAGAACAGAAGAGAAACTTTAGATGGGGACGGGAGAGGGGAGGGGGGAAGTGAGGGTTCCCCCTTCTCGTTCTCTCCTCTCTCTTTTTACACAGTATTTGCACTGAATGTAGTTTTGTTGACCACAATTGATTTAGAGCAAACGATAAACTGTCTGATAGAAAGACGGGAACACTTGATAGGTTGGATTTTTCAAAAGGGTTTTTGGTGTTCTTTGCTACGTAATATAGCTGTCGTAAGACCTCCTCCTCATTTAGCTCTGATTTCCTCTTTGTTGAGTAGGGTTTTTTTTTTTTCTCTTTTTTTTTTTCTTCTCCTTTTCTTTTTTATTTTTTTCTGCTCTTTCAATGATGTTTAGAACATTTGGAATAAGCTCATGGAATATTAGGGGTATGGGCGACCCTATTAAAAAAGCCACAGTATTTTCGGAAGTAGAATTCTATGGCACTGAACTGATATGCCTGCAGGAAACACATTTGACCAACGAGTCTAAACTACTAATCAGGAATAAGAAGTTTCAGGTACAATTTCACTCAGTGTACTCCTCCTATTCAAGGGGAGTGAGCATACTGGTTAGAAAAGGGTTGGTATTTTCCTGCAGGGATATCAGGATTGACACACTTGGTTGCTATATTTTTTTATATTGCCTGATAGAGGGTAGACTATTCGTTATCGCAAACCTATACATTCCTCCCCCATTTAAGATGGATATATTGTACCGTTTGTTGGAGTTTGTGGAAGACAAAGCTGATACCCCAGTTATAGTGGTGGGGGATTTTTGGTGGATAGGGCAGCAGAAGGTTGGCTAGGTCAGCTTTTGGTGGAGATTGGGTGGTGTGACCTATGGAGAGTCCGCAACCCAAACGTCCGGCAATACTCCTGCTTTTCGGGGTCACACTGCACACTCTCTCGTATCGACCTAGCCATAGGTAACAGAGAAGTACAACCCCTAATAAGTAAAATAGAATATCGGCCAAGAGGGATCTCAGATCACTCACCCCTGACATTAACGGTAAATAATCGGGATAGACACATTCAGAGAATGTGGACAATTAATCCAATATGGCTGGAGAGATAATAGGGAGTATTTAAGAAATATCTGCAAGTTTAAAGGAGTTTGTAGAACACAATACAGGTTCTGCATTGGGCGGGTGGTCTGGGATTCCTTAAAAGCATTCCTTAGGGGGCTTCTAATCCAACGGGTTTCTAAGGTAAAGAAGCAATCAAGGGCTAGAGGAGAGTACATCAGAAAAGAGGTGTTGGAGTTAGAGAGACAATGTGTGACAGACCCAAGCCTGGAGCAGCGGGAGATCTGGGCTAGGAAACAACAAGACTATAAAATGGAAATTATTAGAAATGCTGAAAATAGGAGACTCTTCCAGAGGCAAAAGGGTTTTGAAGAGGGGGAAAGAGTGGGCCGAATGTTGGCATTACTAGTTAACACCAATTCTTCCTCATCAACAATCTCCATGATTAGGACATCTAGAGGGGAAATCTCGTCCAATCCTCTGGTAATCATGGAGACGTTCTTTGAATTTTACAGTGAGCTATACAAGTCACGTCGGTGTCCTGAGCGTGGTGAGATAGATAGATTTCTAGAGAGTGTTGAGTTGCCGACTTTGCCGGGAATAGATAAGAACAGGTTGGAAGCCTCCATAACCCTGGAGGAATTGAAGCAAGCAGTGGCGGACATGCCCAATCAGAAATCCCCGGGCCCAAATGGTTTGCCCTTAGAAATTTATAAATACTATGGGGAGGTGTTACTCCCAGAGCTCTTGAAGACTCTGAATTGGGTGGCCATAGAAGGTAGACTGCCCCTTTCGATGACAGAAACCTATATAGTATTGTTACAGAAAGAAGGGAAAGACCAATTAGAAGCATCTTCATACAGACCGATATCATTGCTATGTTCCGACATTAAAATTTTGGCAAAAGTTTTGGCAACTAGATTAAATAAATGCATCTCAAGTCTTGTTCACCCTGACCAGTCAGGGTTTATCCCTGACAGGTCTACCAGCATAAATATTAGAAGGACATATATTAATCTCCAGGCTCCGGTAGAGAACAAGGGATCCAGAGCTGTCTTGTCTTTGGATATTGCCAAGGCATTTGACAGCCTGGAATGGGGGTATTTGTGGCAGGTTTTGGAGAGATTTGGTTTTGGTCCCCTATTTACAAGATGGCTCAAAACACTTTATCATCACCCAAGTGCTAGACTAAAAATTAACAACGACTACTCAGCAAGGCTACCTCTTGAGAGGGGGATGAGGCAGGGGTGCCCACTGTCACCCCTGTTGTTCGCCCTGGCGATGGAGCCACTGGCGGAAGTAGTGAGAAGGTCGACCGAACTACAGGGATTCCAAAGGAAATGTGGGGAGGAAAGGATAGCATTATAGGCCGATGACGTTTTACTCTTCCTGGGCGATATGGGGCCATCACTAGAAAAAGCGATGCAGTTGGTGGAGGGGTTCGGCAGACTCTCTGGCCTGGTAGTTAATTGGGAGAAGTCAATGCTTCTGCCGGTTGATTTAACCATCAGTGCTTTCCCCCATGGTATACCTAGGGTAAAAATAACAGAGAAGATGAAATACCCCGGGATAGTCTTGTCAAATGACCCTAATCAATATATTAGGGATAATCTAGTTCCACTTCTGGCAAAATTCAAGAGGAAAAGTGACATTTGGTGTCGTCTTCCTCTATCTATGGCTGGCCGAGCTAACTTGGTCAAAATGGTATGGATGCCACAATTAATGTATATACTTCACAACTCCCCAGTCTGTATCGGGAGGAACTGGTTTGTAAAAGTTAACACTCTCTTCAGAGAGTTAATTTGGAGGAAAGGGCAGGCCAGGATTAGCCTACAAACTTTACAGCGACCTACTAGGGAAGGGGGAATGGCAGTCCCCCAACCAATCAGCTACTATCTGGCTGCTCAACTGCAGCACATAGGGGGCTGTGAGATCCGGGGAGTTGCGAAAACTAGCGTCAAAATTATGCTACAGGGCAGTCCACATAAATCTCTAGCGGAAGCATTAGAGGCAGGCTCACTTCAGAGAGAGCTTCCAACATACAGGCTTGTTACCAAAGTATGGCAGACAGTTAAGAGAGACATGGGGTACAGGGGCCTCAATGAGTTTTCACCTATTTGACATAATAAGCAGCTGCTGGAGTTACTAACCATAGAGAAAAATAGGAACAGTCAGGTCAAGTAGTACTAAAGGCCTAATATCAGTGATATACGGGCAAATGACAGATAAGAAGATTTTGTCGCAAACGCTCTTGGGGACCAGGGAGAGGTGGGAGGCTGATGTGAGGGAGATAGCAGACGATCAGTGGAGAAGAATACTGGATTTCGGTCCGCTGGTGTCTGTCTTTCCGTTGCAGCGGGCCTCACATCTCTTCCTGCTGCATAGAGCTTATTATACTCCCCAGAAGTTGTATAGGTTTGGTCGCAGACTGGACGATAAGTGCCCTAGATGCTCGGTGACAGGGGACCTTATCCACATGATGTGGAGATGTCCAAAATTAGTTAGATATTGGCCAGAGATTGTAAAAACTATTGAAATCAGATTTAAGATCAGATTGGACCTAGAAGCCAAAGTGTGTGTTCTGGGACTGGTTAGTGAACACCTAGGAAATAGAAGTATAATTACTGCCATAGTGAGATGTCTCTATCAAGCGAGGAAACTGATAGCTCAACACTGGCTGTCAGCTGCACCCCCAACCCTGGAAGACTGGGTAAGGACAATAGATGCTCTAGTGAAGACCGAAAAGACAACCCATATAAGAAGGGGTGGCTACAATAAATTCGCTAGGATATGGAAGCCTTGGCTTCATGGTATGACTGTTCCTCTATGAACAATATTACAACACCCGTAATAGATTTGTGGCTCTAAGGAAAACAGAGTGGTGTAGCATGGAATGAGGAGAAAAATGGTTCTGTATAACAGTTGGAATTATGGAAGAACACACTCTTTTTTCTTTCTTTAGTCTACCCAATTTAAATACGGTCTATGGTTCAGGAGGGGGGGTGGATGGGGCTATCCAGGGGGGGGGGAAGAAGGGAAAGCAAATGGGAAAAATTGTCATGCTAGATATAATTGTCCGAAGACTACATAGTTACATAGTAGGTGAGGTTGAAAAAAGACACAAGTCCATCAAGTCCAACCTATGTGTGTGATTATGTGTCAGCATTACATTACATATCCCTGTATATTGTGGTCATTCAGGTGATTATCTAATAGTTTCTTGAAGCTATCAATGCTCCCCGCTGAGACCACCGCCTGTGGAAGGGAATTCCACATCCTTGCCGCTCTTACAGTAAAGAACCCTCTACGTAGTTTAAGGTTAAACCTCTTTTCTTCTAATTGTAATGAGTGGCCACGAGTCTTATTAAACTCTCTTCTGCGAAAAAGTTTTATCCCTATTGTGGGGTCACCAGTACAGTATTTGTAAATTGAAATCATATCCCCTCTCAAGCGTCTCTTCTCCAGAGAGAATAAGTTCAGTGCTCGCAACCTTTCCTCATAACTAAGATCCTCCAGACCCTTTATTAGCTTTGTTGCCCTTCTTTGTACTCGCTCCATTTCCAGTACGTCCCTCCTGAGGACTGGTGCCCAGAACTGGACAGCATACTCCAGGTGCGGGCGGACCAGAGTCTTGTAGAGCGGGAGAATTATCGTTTTATCTCTGCAGTTGATCCCCCTTTTAATGCATGCCAATATTCTGTTTGCTTTATTAGCAGCAGCTTGGCATTGCATGCCGTTGCTGAGCCTGTCATCCACTAGGACCCCCAAGTCCTTTTCCATCCTAGATTCCCCCAGAGGTTCTCCCCCAGTGTATAGATTGCATTCATATTTTTGACACCCAAATGCATTATTTTACATTTTTCTACATTGAACCTCATTTGCCATGTAGTCGCCCACCCCATTAATTTGTTCAGGTCTTTTTGCAAGATTTCCACATCCTGCGGAGAAGTTATTGCCCTGCTTAGCTTAGTATCGTCTGCAAATACAGAGATGGAACTGTTTATCCCATCCTCCAGGTCATTTATGAACAAATTAAATAGGATTGGTCCCAGCACAGAACCCTGGGGGACCCCACTACCCACCCCTGACCATTCTGAGTACTCCCCATTTATCACCACCCTCTGAACACGCCCTTGTAGCCAGTTTTCAATCCATGTACTCACCCTATGATCCATGCCAACGCACCTTATTTTGTACAGTAAACGTTTATGGGGAACTGTGTCAAATGCTTTTGCAAAATCCAGATACACCACGTCTATGGGCCTTCCTTTATCTAGATGGCAACTCACCTCCTCATAGAAGGTTAATAGATTGGTTTGGCAAGAACGATTCTTCATGAATCCATGCTGATTACTGCTAATGATATCATTCTTATTACTAAAATCTTGTATATAGTCCCTTATCATCCCCTCCAAGAGTTTACATACTATTGATGTTAGGCTAACTGGTCTGTAATTCCCAGGGATGTTTTTTGGGCCCTTTTTAAATATTGGTGCTACATTGGCTTTTCTCCAATCAGCTGGTACCATTCCAGTCAATAGACTGTCTGTAAAAATTAGGAACAACGGTCTGGCAATCACCTGACTGAGTTCCCTAAGTACCCTCGGATGCAAGCCATCTGGTCCCGGTGATTTATTAATGTTAAGTTTCTCAAGTCTAATTTTAATTCCGTCCTCTGTTAACCATGTAGGTGCTTCCTGTGTTGTGTCATGAGGATAAACACTGCAGTTTTGGTTACTGAAGCCCCCCGATTCACTCGTGAAGACTGAGGAGAAGAATAAATTCAATACCTTCGCCATCTCCCCATCCTTTGTAACCAGATGTCCTTCCTCATTCTTTATGGGGCCAATATGTCTGTCCTCCCTTTTTTACTGTTTACATACTTAAAGAATTTCTTGGGATTTTTTTTGCTCTCCTCCGCTATGTGTCTTTCATGTTCTATCTTAGCCATCCTAATTGCACCCTTACATTTCTTATTGCATTCTTTATAAATTCTGAATGCTGTGGATGATCCCTCAACCTTGTATTTTTTGAAGGCCTTCTCCTTTGCTTTTATATGCATTTTTACATTGGAGTTAAGCCATCCAGGATGTTTGTTCGCTCTTTTAAATTTAGTACCCAATGGGATACATTGGCTAATGCCCTTATTTAATATGCTCTTAAAGCAAACCCATCTCTCCTCTGTATTCTTTGTTCCTAATATTTTATCCCAATTTATTCCTTTTAGCAAGGTTTGTAGTTTAGGGAAGTTGGCTCTTTTGAAATTCAGTGTCTTTGTGTTCCCTTCATGTCTCCTATTTGTGTGATTTATACTGAAACGAATTGACCTGTGATCGCTGTTACCTAAATTGCCCCGTATTTCCACATCTGTTATCAGGTCTGTATTGTTGGTAATCAGTAGATCTAGTAATGTTTTATTTCTAGTTGGTGCGTCTACCATCTGACCCATAAAATTGTCCTGCAAGACATTAAGGAACTGGCGAGCCTTAAATGAATGCGTGGTTCCCTCCGCCCAGTCTATGTCTGGATAATTAAAATCCCCCATACCGTTGGTCTAATGTTCCTTTTCTTTGAATATATTGCTATGATCAATTGCATGTTTGTACATTGTATTTTATTGTATGTTTAACGGAAACTTAATAAAAAAGTATCGAACTCGAAAATGAGGCTTGATTTGGAATAATTAAATTGGCTTTAGAACAATATTTGGTCAATAAGGGGTGTTTGATGCAGCTTAGGCAAAAGCAAGGCTTGGCTTTATTTTGAATTGTATATAAGGCAATAATACATTATGATTCCCGTGCCCCAAAAAAGGTCCATTGTGACGAAATGTGTAGGGTGAAGGAACATGCTTGTGTCATTGTGTCAACCGGAAGTGATGGTAAAACGCCATCTTTGCCAGCTGGGAACTTTGTTTGAGTGCATATTTGATTTTAAACATTGTGAGTGGTATTTTAGAGCTTCAGAAATTAGTTTTGAAAGGTTTTAAGAAAAAAAATACTCCTTCTACTTTTGCCTCCCCCACTACACACCACACACAGGGCTGCTGGGGCCTCAGCCTGCAATTGGTGATATGGAATGGTCTGGAGTTCCTTAAATACTTAAATACCGCCGGTGAATGTGGAAGGTTTTGAGGACCACATGTAAATCAGCTTGCTTGAACTTTCTTTTTTTTTTAAAAAGAAGGTATGGCATTATGGTAAGCGCACATCTGTTTTCTTTTGGTGGTGGCTTTCTTTAAGAGGTAAAGGTTTTGATTCATTACAGGCACAGTTCAGGGGTCAGTAGTAGCAGACAAGCAGCAGTTAGCAGCAACCAGGCAGAGAGGAATCGAATCAGCAGGCAAAGCAAGTCCAAGAGGCAGGCTAAGGTCAGTAACAGCCAGGCAAAGTGGTACAGAGTCAGCAGGTAGATCAGGTCTAGTAAACAGGCTGAGGTTGGAGTAGTTAGGTAACAGAGCTAAAGCGAGAGCAGACACAAAGTCCAAAGGTATGTCGGGTCATACACGGGTAAGCAGGTACAACAGATCAGGTCTCAGGAACAGAAGAACAATCTGAAGACCATTTAGCACCTGCTCATAGTGCTAGACCACTTTACATAGGCCACTGGGTGCCAAGTGGTAATTTGTATGCACACATGCTCGCTTACAAACATGAATGCGATGAACTGGCACAGTATATGTAACAGTAGCCCTTCGCTCATTAAAATGAGCACATGTGAAATGTGCACAAGGATGGGCACCAGCACAAATCTGCACTGGCTTTCTGATGCTAAGAATCCAGTTTGCCTTACACCTTCCCCTTACATCGGGATCCTGAGAGTCACATTCCCCAACATCAGGGTCCTTAAAGCCCCCCTTACATCAAGGTCCCTGAGGTTCCTCAGCCTTACCTCAAGGTCCCCAGACCCCCTCCTCTAACATCAGTGTCCCCAGAGTTATCTCCTTTACATTAGGGTCACCTGCATGACTCACCTATGGATTGTCAGAGACACCTCCCTAACATCAGGGTCCCTAGAGTCACCCCCCATTATTATTATTATACAGGATTTATATAGCGCCAACAGTTTACGTAGCACTTTACAACTTGAGGGTAGACAGTACAAATACAATACACTTTAATACAGTAGGAATCAGAGGGCCCTGCTCCTTAGAGCTTACAATCTAAGAGGGAAGGTCA
The DNA here is from genome assembly GCA_037952835.1 of Lithobates septentrionalis. Taxonomy (NCBI): domain Eukaryota; kingdom Metazoa; phylum Chordata; class Amphibia; order Anura; family Ranidae; genus Lithobates; species Lithobates septentrionalis. Next base: position 3,741,226 of record JBBDGP010000278.1, on the reverse strand, counting down.
AGAGATACAAGAGGTAATAACTGTGGGTGATGTGCTGATTGAGAAGATAAATGTACAGTTGTTAGGTGGGTGCCAGATAGGCTTCTCTGAAGAGATGAAATTTCAGGGATCGTCTGAAAGTGGATAAAGTAGGAGAAAATCGGACGGATTGGGGTAGAGCATTCCAAAGGATGGGGGAGGCTCTGGAGAAGTCCTGAAGGTGAGCATGGGATGAGGTGACAAGGGAGTTTGAGAGCAGGAGGTCTTGGGAGGAGCGAAGAGAACGATTAGGTTGGTATTTTGTGACTAGGTTAGAGATGTAGCTGGGGGCCAGGTTGTGGATGGCTTTGTAAGTTATAATTAGTATCTTGAATTTAATTCGGTGACTGAGTGGCAGCCAATGGAGGGATTGGCAGAGGGGTGTAGCAGACGCTGAGCGGTTTGTGAGGTGGATGAGCCTGGCAGCAGCGTTTATGATGGACTGAAGTGGGGATAGCCTATTTAGAGGTAAACCAATGAGGAGGGAGTTGCAGTAGTCGAGGTGAGAGAAGACCGGGGAGTGGATTAGAAGCTTTCTGGTGACATTGGTTAGGAAGGGGCATATCTTGGAGATTTTGCGGAGATTGAGGCGGCAAGTTTTGGATAGTGATAGAATGTGGGGTCGAAAGGTTAGTTCAGAGTCCAGGATTACACCTAGGAACTTGGCGTGGGGAGATGGGTTGATAGTTGAGCTGTTGATATTGACAGAGAAATCAGGGGAAGTGGCACCTGAGGGAGGAAATATCATGAGCTTGGTTTTGAATAGGTTGAGTTTGAGGAAGTGATGTGACATCCAGGCTGATATGTCTGCTAGTAAGTTGGTAATGCGTGAGGAGACAGATGGAGAGAGCTGGGGGGTGGAGAGATAGATTTGGGTGTCATCAGCGTAGAGATGATATTTAAAGCCGTGGGAGGCAATCAACTGACCCAAGGAGGGGATGTAGATTGAGAAAAGGAGAGGTCCAAGAACAGAACCTTAGGGGACCCCAACAGAGAAAGGAAGAGGAGAGGAGGAAGTAGAGTTGTAAGTGACACTGAAGGAGCTGTGGGATAGGTAGGATGAGAACCAGCGAAGAGTACAGTCACGGAGTCCAAAGGAGTGGAGTTTTTTGAGGAGGAGGGGGTGGTCCACTGTGTCAAAGGCAGCAGAGAGATCCAGGAGAAGTAGTACAGAATAGTGTCCACTGGTTTAAGCCATTAGTGGGTCATTTGAGAGTTTAAGGAGAGCAGTTTCCATGGAGTGTTGATGGCGAAAACCGGACTGAAGGGGATCAAGAAGTTTATTCATGGTCAGATGGTCGCTTAGTCGTTTGTAGACCAGTCTTTCAAGAAGTTTGGAGGAGAAGGAGAGTAAGGAGATGGGACATAAGTTGTTGAGATTGGTGGGGTCCAGTGAGGGCTTTTTAAGTATGGGGGTGACTAGCGCATGTTTTAGAGAGTTTGGGAAGATGCCACAAGAGAGGGAGAGGTTGAAAATGTGAGTTAGAGAGTGTAGAATCGAGTCAGAGGGTGAGCGTAGCATTTGCGAGGGAACAGGATCCAGGGGGCAGGTGGTTAGATGAGTGTTAGATAAAAGTTTAGCAACCTCAGTAATAGTAGCAGGGTTGAATGAGGGAAGTAATGATTGTATCTGTGGACATGGGGTGTTGCATGGGGGAGGTTTTTGCGCATTGGCAATCTCCTCATAAATTGTATCAATCTTAGTTTTGAAGTGATTGGCAATCCCCTGGGCAGTGAGTGAGTTGGTGGGTGGAGGCAGTGGAGGACAGTGTAGAGAGTTGAAGGTAGAGAAGAGTTGACGTGGACTGGATGAGAAGGTGTTAATGAGTGTGATAAAGTGACAGTGTGAAGGCAGGAATAGTATTTTAGGAGGGCAGATTTATATTGTGTGAAGTCTTCCTGGGTCTTAGTCTTATGCCACAGGCGCTCAAGAGCGCGGCTACGTTTTCTGAGACTTCTGGTGTCATCTGTTTGCCAGGGTTGTAGCAGTTGGGGCCTAATTCTGCGTGTAGTGAGGGGGGCAAGCTTGTCTAGGGAGGAAGACAGTGAGCTATTGTAGATGAAAGTAGCTAGGTTGGGGCAGAACAGAGGTGAGATTTTGTCATAGAGATGATCAGTAGCAGAGTAGAGAAGAGAAGGGTTGAGGTGGCGAAGGTTTCTACATGTAACTGTTAGGCGGTTGGAGGGAGAAGAGGTGGAAGACAGGGAGAGAGCAAAACTAATATGGTGGTGATCAGAGAGTGGGAGTGGATTGTTGGAAAGGTTGCACGGAGTGCACAGATAGGAGAAGACAAGGTCAAGGGTGTTGCCGTTGGAGTGGGTAGGAGCCTGTATCCATTGCTTCAGGTCAATCGATGAGGTTAGACTGAGAAGTTTAGAAGTAATAGTAGTGCTAGTGTTAACAGGGATGTTGAACTCCCCGAGAATAATTGTGGGGATTTCAGAAGAGAGAAAGTAGGGTAGCCAGGCAGAGAAGTCATCAAGGAAGGCTGATACTGGTCCAGGGGGCCAGTAGATGACAGCAATTCTTAGAGAAATGGGAGAGAATAGACGAATGCAATGTGCCTCAAAAGAGGAGAGTGTCAGAGAGGGAGGTGGGTGAAGTACCTGATAGGTGCTGCATGGGGGTAGAAGGATTCCCACTCCACCTCCCTTCTGTCCACTTGGTCTGGGGGAGTGAGTCCAGAGAAGGCCCCCATGGGAGAGGGAAGCAGGAGAAATAGTATCTGATTCATGAAGCCAGGTTTCAATAATGGCAAGTAGGTTAAAGGAATTTGTGATAAAGAGGTCATGAAGGGCGGTGAGTTTGTTGCAGACAGAACGTGCATTCCAAAGGGCACATGAAAAGGGGGGGCTGGTTTTGGAAAGAGAAATAGAGACCAAGTTCTGTGGGTTGCGGCTCCTGCCAGAGGGGGTAGGGGGATGGGAGCATTGGGCAAAGACAGATGATGGTGGCCCAGGGTTTGGGGATATGTCACCAGAGATTAGGAGAAGCAGGAGGGTGAGGGAGGTAATGTAGGAATGCGATTTATGTGAAGGGGCATGTCTCAGAGTACTGGAGGTTATATTAGTATATGGATGTAGAATGAACAAGAGTTGGTAGGAGCAGTAGTAGGGAGAGGACAGAAGGCAGGGTGATATGTATAAGCAGGCGGGTGGAGAGGGGGGGTGAAGGTAAGAGAGTTTGAGGAGAGAGGACACAAGTGTCAGAAGCAGTGGTAGAGAGTGCATGTTACAGAGTGGAAGGAAAGCTTATTAGAGAGACAGGGTCACCTGCAGTCTGTTAGGTGCTTTCCAGTGCAGTTTGCTGTATTTGTTTGCTTCGTGCAATCGCTGAAGTGCATATCACTTGTAGAAAGAATCACTTAGAGATAGAAGCCTTAAGGATAGAAGCCACTGCAATGTGCTCCCCCAGCAATGTGCTGACCCCTTAAGGATGCTCAAATTTATACGGTTATAAGGGTGGGGTTGAAGTTCATTAATTAATCATGAGTGAATATAAGAATGCCTAACAATCAAAGTGGACTTTTTGCTTCTAAAGTCAGAATAGCAAGAGGCCAGAGGCCAAGATAAGATCAACACATAAAACTAGGTAAGATAGTCCAGAACAACAAAAAACAACGTCATGGTTATGCACACAGGGCAACAGGGTCCCCAGAGTAACCCCCTTACCATCAGAGTCCCTAGAGTCACCCCTTTACATCAGGGTCCTTAGAGCCCTGATAAGAATAGCCAAGCAAACAAATGCACAGAAAAAAGGGTTAAATTAAAGTAAACCTTCCCATCTGATGATGGAACTTTCACTGCACACAGCTTTACATACTGCCAGATTGACTGTGTACTGAAGTCAATCGATCGACTTTAGTACAACCAGCTTGCAGAGTTGTTTCTCGTACAATTACTGCTGGTGGCACCAGCAGTGACAATTGTATTCTGAGAAACCACTGTCAGAATACAATAGCGCATCGGGAGGCATTACCCCATTCACATGGACTGTGTGGATGGGGAAATTGAGTGATTTTCATTCCATTCCCCATAACTGAATCTGAATCATACTAAACCAAAGTAGTAAGCAGACACATCAGTTTGTACCAAAAAATAAACATTTGAAATGTGGACCTAGTAGCATAGGAGCACTGGCCAGTGCTTTGTTCAATGCCTAATACTGTGTATACACTATATTGTTAAAAGTATTGAGACACCTGCCTTTACACGCACATGAAGTTTAATGGCATCCCAGTCTTAGTCCGTAGGGTTCAATATTGAGTTGGCCCACCCTTTGCAGCTAAAACAGCTTCAAAAGACAAGAAGGCCTTGATCACAATCTCCACTCAAATTCATCCCAAAGGTGTTCTATCAGATTGAGTTTAGGACTCTGTGTAGGCCAGTCAAGTTCCTCCACCCCAAACTCACTCACCCAGGTCTTTATGGACCTTGATTTCTGCACTGGTGTGCAGTTATGTTGGAACATGAAGGGTCTTTTCCCAAACTGTTCCCTCAAAGTTGGGAGCATGAATTTGTCCAAAATGTCTTGGTATGATGACACCTTAAGAGTTCCCTTCACTGGAACTAAGGGGACAAACCCAACCCCTGAAAAACAACCCCACACCTAAATCCCCCCTCTATCAAATGATTTGGACCAGTGCACAAAGCAAGATCCATAAAGACATGGATGAGCAAATTTGGGGTGGAGGAACTGGCCTGCACAGTGTCCTGACCACAACCTGATAGATCACCTTTGGCATGAATTAGAGCAGAGACTGCGAGCCAGGCCTTCTCATCCAACATCAGGGCCTGACCTCAGAAATGCGCTTCTGGAAGAATGGTCAAACATTCCCATAGACACACTCTTAAACCTTGTGGACAGCCTTCCCAGAAGAGTTGAAGCTGTTATAGCTGCAAAGGGTGGGCCAACTCGATATTGAACCCTTCGGACTAAGACTGGGATGCCATTAAAAGTCATGTGCGTGTAAAGGCACATGACCTTTAATGGCATCCCAGTCATGTGCGCGTAAAGGCAGGCGTTCCAATACTTTAGATATACATAGTGTATGTATATATATATATATATATATATATATATATATATATATATATATATATATATATATATATATATATCTGTATATCCCCTATATGGATCACTGGCTTGCCCTGGCGAAGAGGCTTGAGTAATTCAGTGAAGCTATGAGCTATGCTGTGTAGATCCAGCCACCGGAAGATGAGTCCCCCAGACCGGAAGGTGTCCAATGTGCTACTAGGGAAGAGCGGTGGGCAATTTCAAGTAGCTCCAAAGCTATTGAAGTGGCTGTGCCAAAGCCGCAAGGACTCTCAGCTGTGGATGGTAGGAATGAAAGGAAAGTCTGATGCTGTAAAGAATTATACTGCATAGGAACCTGGAAAGTAACATCAATGAATCAGGATAAGCCGGATGTGGTCAAGCAGGAGATCGAAAGATTGAACATGGATATCTGGGAAACTGGTGAACTAAAATGGACTGGAATGGGCGAATTCAACTCAGATGACTACTATATTTACTACTGTGAACAATAATCTCTAAGAAGAAATGGTGTAGCCCTCATAGTCAACAATAGGGATGGGCCGAACATCCCCCATTCGGTTCGCATCCAGAACATGCGAATAGGCAAAAACTTTGTTCGAACACGCGAACACTGTTTAAGTCTATGGGACACGAACATGAAAAATCAAAAGTGCTAATTTTAAAGGCTTATATGCAAGTTATTGTCATAAAAAGTGTTTGAGGACCTGGGTCCCCAGGGGACATGTATCATTGCAAAAAAAGTTTTTTTTCTGACGTTTTTTCAGGGGCAGTGATTTTAATAAAGCTTAAAGTGAAACAATAAAAGTGAAATCCTCCTTTAAATTTCGTACCTGGGGGTGTCTATAGTATGCCTGTAAAGTGGCACTTTTTTCCCGTGTTTAGAAAAGTCTGACAGCAAAATGACATTTCTAAAGGGGAAAAAAAAGTAATGAAGTAATAGCGGCTATAGTGAATTGTCGGCTATAGTGAATTGTCTATGGGAGAAATCAAAAGTGCTAATTTTAAGGGTTAATATGCAAGTTATTGTCATAAAAAGTCTTTGGGGACCTGGGTCCTGCCCCAGGGGACATGTATCCGTGCATAAAAAGTTTTAAAAACTGACTTTTTTTGGGAGCAGTGATTTTAATAATGCTTAAAGTGAAACAATAAAAGTGTAATATTCCTTTAAATTTCGTACCTGGGGGTGTCTATAGTATGCCTGTAAAGTGGCACATGTTTCCCATATTTAGAACAGTCAGAGGGCAAAATGACATTTCTAAGGGAAAAAAAGTCATTTAAAAGTACTAGCGCTAGCGCCGGCTATAATGAATTATCGATCCGGCAATACACATAAAAGTCATAGGGAAGTCCCACGTGCGTCAGAGGGGGGCGGGGTCACCGTGTGGCCCCGCCCTCAATTATATAAGAACTGTCACCTGAACAGAAGCGTCACACAGCGGAAGACTCCCACTGAGGCGAATTGGGTGGAGGACGAAGCGGAGAAGAAGCCGGAGGAAGATGCCGGACGAGAAGACAGGAGGAAGAAGCAGAGGAAGAAGCGGGGGAAGAAGAAGATGGAGGAAGAAGAACACCGAAGGAAGACCAGAAGGAAGAAGATGGAAGAAGAAGTGGGGAAAGAAGAAGATATTAATAAAGGAATTGTCAAAAACCGTCTCTTGTCTTTTTTAACCTTTTTGACACTTTTTTGTGAAATGGTAGGGGTACATTTGTACCCCATTACCAATTCACACGGGGGGGGCGGAATCTGGGGGTCCTCTTGTTAAAGGGGGCTTCCAGATTCCGATAACCCCCCCGCCCGCAGACCCCTACAACCACCGGGCAAGGGTTGTGGGGATGAGGCCCTTCTCCCCATCAACACGGGGACAAGGTGCTTTGGGAGGCTGCTACCCCAAAGCACCCTCCCAATGTTGAGGGCATGTGGCCTGGTACGGTTCAGGATGGGGGGCGCTCTCTTGCCACCCCCCCTCTTTTTCTGCGGCGTGCCAGGTTGCGTGCTCGGATAAGGGTCTGGTATGAATTTTTGGGGGGGCCCCACGCCATTTTTTTAAATTTTGGCACGGGGTTCCCCTTAAAATTTATACCAGACCTGAAGGGCCTGGTATATAATTTTGGGGGTCCCCCATGCATTTTTTTTAAATTTTGGTTTGGGGTTCCCTTGTGGGGAAATCACATGCCATTTTTATCAGTGAACTTTTATGTGTATTGCCAGACCGACAATTCATTATAGCCGGCGCTAGCGCTAGTACTTTTAAATGACTTTTTTTCCTTTAGAAATGTCATTTTGCACTCGGACTGTTCTAAACATGGGAAACATGCGCCACTTTACAGGCATACTATAGACATCCCCCAGGTACAAAATTTAAAGGAATATTACATTTTTATTGTTTCACTTTAACCATTATTAAAATCACTGCTCCCAAAAAAATGTCAGTTTTTAAAACTTTTTTTTGCACTGAAACATGTCCCCTGGGGCAGGACCCAGGTCCCCAAACACTTTTTATGACAATAACTTGCATATTAAGCCTTAACATTAGCACGTTTGATTTCTCCCATAGACAATTCACTATAGCCGACAATTCACTATAGCCGCTATTACTTTATGACTTTTTTTCCCTTTAGAAATGTCATTTTGCTGTCAGACTATTCTAAACATGGGAAAAAAGTGCCACTTTACAGGCATACTATAGACCCCCCCCCCCCCCAGGTACGAAATTTAAAGGAATATTTCACTTTTATTGTTTCACTTTAAGCTTTATTAAAATCACTGCTCTTATTGTTTCGCTTTAAGCTTTATTAAAATCACTGCTCCCGAAAAAACGGCCATTTTTGAAACTTTTTTTTGCACTGATACATGTCCCCTGGGGCAGGACCCAGGTCCCCAAACACTTTTTATGAAAATAACTTGCATATAAGCCTTTAAAATAAGCACTTTTGATTTCTCCCATAGACTTTTAAAGGGTGTTCCGCGGCTTTTGAATTTGCCACGAACACCTCAAATTGTTCACTATTCGGCGAACGGGCGAACAGCCAAAGATCGAGTCGAACTCATGTTTGACCCGACCATAAAGCCCATCCCTAGTCAACAAAAGACTGAGGAAAGCAGTACTGGGGTACAATCCCAAAAATGACAAGATGATCTCAGTCCGTATACAAGGCAAATGACTCAACATCACAATAATCCAAGTTTATGCACCAACCTCTGATCCTGAAGATGCTAATATTGACCACTAGGGATGAGCCGAACACCCCCCTGTTCGGTTCGCACCAGAACATGCGAACAGGAAAAAAGTTTGTTCGAACACGCGAACACCGTTAAAGTCTATGGGACACGAACATAAATAATCAAAAGTGCTAATTTTAAAGGCTAATATGCATGTTATTGTCATAAAAAGTGTTTGGGGACCTGGGTCCTGCCCCAGGGGACATGGATCAATGCAAAAAAAAAGTTTTAAAAACGGCCGTTTTTTCAGGAGCAGTGATTTTAATAATGCTTAAAGTCAAACAATAAAAGTGTAATATCCCTTTAAATTTCGTACCTGGGGGTGTCTATAATATGCCTGTAAAGGGGCGCATGTTTACTGTGTTTAGAACAGTCTGACAGCAAAATGACATTTTGAAGGAAAAAACCCATTTAAAACTACCCGCGGCTATTGCATTGCCGACAATACACATAGAAGTTCATTGATAAAAACGGCATGGGAGTTCCCCAAAGGGGAACCCCGAACCAAAATTTAAAAAAAAATGACGTGGAAGTCCCCCTAAATTCCATACCAGGCCCTTCAGGTCTGGTATGGATATTAAGGGGAACCCCGGCCAAAATTAAAAAAAAAAAATGATGTGGGGTTCCCCCTAAATTCCATACCAGACCCTTCAGGTCTGGTATGGATTTTAAGGGGAACCCCGTGCCAAAAAAAGAAAAAACGGCGTGGGGTCCCCCCAAAAATCCATACCAGACCCTTATCTGAGCACGCAACCTGGCAGGCCGCAGGAAAAGAGGGGGGGGACAAGAGTGTGGCCCCTCCCCTCCTGAACCATACAAGGCCACATGCCCTCAACATTGGGAGGGTGCTTTGGGGTAGCCCCCCAAAACACCTTGTCCCCATGTTGATGAGGACAAGGGCCTCATCCCCACAACCCTGGCCAGTGGTTGTGGGGGTCTGCGGGGGGGGCTTATCGGAATCTGGAAGCCCCCTTTAACAAGGGGACCCCCAGATCCCGGCCCCCCCCTGTGTGAAATGGTAAGGGGGTACTTACCCCTACCATTTCACTAAAAAACTGTCAAAATGTTAAAAATGACAATTTTTGACAATTCCTTTATTTAAATGCTTCTTCTTTCTTCTATCTTCCTTCATCTTCTGGTTCTTCTGGTTCTTTTGGCTCTTCTGGTTCTTCCTCCGGCGTTCTCGTCCAGCATCTCCTCCGCGGCGTCTTCTATCTTCTTCTCCTCGGGCCGCTCCGCACCCATGGCATGGGGGGGAGGACTTCCGCTCTTCTCTTCTTCTTTTCTTCTCTTCTTCTCTTCTTCATTTTCTTCTCTGGGTCGCTCCGCACCCATGCTGGCATGGAGTTAGGCTCCCGCTGTGTGACGGCGCTCCTCGTCTGACAGTTCTTAAATAACGGGGGGCGGGGCCACTCGGTGACCCCGCCCCCTCTGACGCACGGTGACTTGACAGGACTTCCCTGTGACGTCATGGGAATGCCACAGGGAAGTCCCGTCATGTCCCGTGCATCAGAGGGGGCAGGGTCACCGGGTGGCCCCGTCCCCCGTTATTTAAGAACTGTCAGACGAGGAGCGCCGTCACACAGCGGGAGCCTCCCTCCATGCCAGCATGGGTGCGGAGCGGCCCGGAGAAGAAAATGAAGAAGAGAAGAAGAGAAGAAGAGAAGAAAAGAAGAAGAGAAGAGCGGGAGCCTCCCCCCCATGCCATGGGTGCGGAGCGGCCCGAGGAGAAGAAGATAGAAGACACCGCGGAGGAGATGCTGGACGAGAACGCCGGAGGAAGAACCAGAAGAACCAGAAGAACCAGAAGAACCAGAAGATGAAGGAAGATAGAAGAAAGAAGAAGCATTTGAATAAAGTTTTTCTCTTTTGTTCTACTATCCCCCTTCCCTGGTCTTTTTCTGTACTATCTTGGTCATTTCTCTCATATTCTATTCTTTTTTTCTCAAAACTTTTTTTCTTTTCTTTTTTCATTTTTCTCCTTCTCTCTCTTTTTTCACTCGTTTTATTCCAACCCATTTTCACTGCTTCATATTCTCCTTTCATTTTTTCACACTATTCTTACCTATTCACTTCGTGTTTTTGCTTTTCAGGTCTTTCTTTTCCTCCTTCCACTGAGGTCACCCCGTTACACTTTGACCCAATCTGGGGGTTTCTCGTTGCTGGGTCTGCTGCCCGGACATGCTCCCTCAGCTTCGGACCCTGGCATTGCGGGTGGGCTCTGCATTCAGGGCTGCACCGCCTTTGCACGGACGCAATTGTAAGTTCATGGTCTTTGTGGAAGAATGTGGAATTTTATGTTTTACATTTGCCCACTCGCCCTTTAAACTACTCTAAATATTGCTAATTTCCCCTATTTATAGGTGAATAATACGGTTATGCTCCTGATGAGTGGCTATAAGGTCCCGAAACGGCGTAGAGCTTACAACTACCGTTATTTAATACACCATTATTAGCTATGTATGGATATTCCATTGTTATTGCATTTTATCTTTGCCACTTTTTTCTAGTGACACTGCGTGCCACATATCTATTGTTATGTATTTTTTATTTATATCCTCATATGTTTACATAGAAGTCCTTGTTGGAATGTATTTTATGATTGAATACAAATTATTTATTGAGCTATGTGCCTATAAATGTAAACTTATGAATTTATGTATTACTCTATATTAAAAAATTGAAACTTTATTCTAGTTTGACTTTTGCTCCTGTGTGCCTCACTCAAAGTCCCACATCTGCTCTCTTTTTTAGTTTTTATTACTGAACCGGGATGGAGGAGGGGTATGAACGGCCCCACTATCCTCATTTAAAGTCCCAATACTGTTGATTTCTCTCCTTTTAATCAAATAATTAGGGATGGAGGCACACGGTCGCACTTTCAGGCATTTTATCATTTAATTTTCAGATTTTTTATTTAATTTAATGTTGATGTCTATCCAGAATTTCCCTATTTCACACCTTGATTGTCCCTATATGGAGTCAATCACTAGGAAGTCATCTCAGGTGTTTTACCCCTGATAAATTCAGTGTTTGCAGTTGTGTCCGTGCACTGTTGGTTTTGGCTGCTGTCTGTCTTGGCCTGCCCTTTCTGCCACACTCCGGAGCTGCGACGCGTACTGGGGATCCCCCCTCCGCCTTGTTGTGATGTGGGGTGGGCGGGGCCTCCTCCACTGCGCGTCGACGTCATGCCTTCCGCGCCGGCTGTTCAGCGTCTTTATGACGCCCCATAGCGGCAGCGTGTTTCCCATCTCCAGCGCTTGGTGGGGTTGGTCTGGCGCTCGCGGTCGGCCAGCTCGGTTGCCTGGCTGGCGGATCTGCGGCGCCTCCCGGCCCCCTTTGGTTTGCTGGTTGCATGACATTGGGGGTGTGCTCTGCGGCGGCACTCCCCGCTTTGGCTTCTTCCAGTGAGGTGTCCCCCAATTCAGGCCCTATCCGTACACCATCAAGCAGCCGCACACTTTTGGCAATCATGCCCCTACTTCCTCCATCACAGGTATAGTCTTTTTTCACCCCCTTTTCTCTCACTCACTTTCCCTCTTTTGTTCTACCATCCACCTTCCCTGGTCTCTTTCTGGACTATCTTGGTCGTTTCTCTCATATTCTATTCTTTCCTTTTCAAAACTTTTTACTTTTTCAATTTTCTTTCTCCTCTTTTCACTCTATTCACTCCAACCCATTCTCACTGCTTTATACTCTTTTTCACATTTTTTTCACACTATTCTCACCTATTCACTTCATGTTTTTGTTTTTCAGGTCTTTTTCCTCACAGCTATGGTCTTTCTTCACCCCCTTTTTCTTTCACTCAGTTTTTCTCTTCTGTTCTACTATCCCCCTTCCCTGGTCTTTTTCTGTACTATCTTGGTCATTTCTCTCATATTCTATTCTTTCTTTCTCGAAACTTTTTTTCTTTTATTTTTTCATTTTTCTCCTTCTCTCTCTTTTTTCACTCATTTTATTCCAACCCATTTTCACTGCTTCATATTCTCCTTTCATTTTTTTACACTATTCTTACCTATTCACTTCGTGTTTTTGCTTTTCAGGTCTTTCTTTTCCTCCTTCCACTGAGGTCACCCCGTTACACTTTGACCCAATCTAGGGGTTTCTCGTTGCTGGGTCTGCTGCCCGGACACGCTCCCTCAGCTTCGGACCCTGGCATTGCGGGTGGGCTCTGCATTCAGGGCTGCGCCGCCTTTGCACGGACGCAATTGTAAGTTCATGGTCTTTGTGGAAGAATGTGGAATTTTATGTTTTACATTTGCCCACTCGTCCTTTAAACTACTCTAAATATTGCTAATTTCCCCTATTTATAGGTGAATAATACGGTTATGCTCCTGATGAGTGGCTATAAGGTCCCGAAACGGCATAGAGCTTACAACTACCGTTATTTAATACACCATTATTAGCTATGTATGGACGTTCCATTGGTATTGCATTTTATCTTTGCCACTTTTTTCTAGTGACACTGCGTGCCACATATCTATTGTTATGTATTTTTTATTTATATCCTCATATGTTTACATAGAAGTCCTTGTTGGAATGTATTTTATGATTGAATACAAATTATTTATTGAGCTATGTGCCTATAAATGTAAACTTATGAATTTATGTATTACTCTATATTAAAAAATTGAAACTTTATTCTAGTTTGACTTTTGCTCCCGTGTGCCTCACTCAAAGTCCCACATCTGCTCTCTTTTTTAGTTTTTATTTAAATAAAGGAATTGTCAAAAACTGTCTCTTGTCATTTTTAACATTTTTGACAGTTATTTAGTGAAATGGTAGGGGTAAGTGCCCCCTTACCATTTCACACAGGGGGGGGGGCAGGATCTGGGGGTCCCCTTGTTAAAGGGGGCTTCCAGATTCCGATAAGCCCCTCGCCCGCAGACCCCCACAACCACCGGCCAGGGTTGTGGGGATGAGGCCCTTGTCCTCATCAACATGGGGACAAGGTGTTTTGGGGGGCTACCCCAAAGCACCCTCCCAATGTTGAGGGCATGTGGCCTGGTACGGTTCAGGAGGGGGGGCGCACTCTCATCCCCCCCTCTTTTCCTGCGGCCTGCCAGGTTGCGTGCTCGGATAAGGGTCTGGTATGGATTCTTGGGGGGACCCCACGCTGTTTTTTTTTTTTTGGTGCGGGGTTCCCCTTAAAATCCATACCAGACCTGAAGGGTCTGGTATGAAATTTAGGGGGAACCCCATGTCATTTTTTTTTTTTTTTTTTTGCCCGGGGTTCCCCTTAATATCCATACCAGACCTGAAGGGCCTGGTATGGAATTTAGGGGGACTCCCACATAATTTTTTTTTAAATTTTGGTTCGGGGTTCCCCTTTGGGGAATTCCCATGCCGTTTTTATCAATGAACTTCTATGTGTATTGTCGGCAATGCAATAGCCGCGGGTAGTTTTAAATGGGTTTTTTCCTTCAAAATGTCATTTTGCTGTCAGACTGTTCTAAACACAGGAAACATGCGCCCCTTTACAGGCATACTATAGACACCCCCCAGGTACGAAATTTAAAGGGATATTACACTTTTATTGTTTGACTTTAAGCATTATTAAAATCACTGCTCCTGAAAAAACGGCCATTTTTAAAACTTTTTTTTGCATTGATCCATGTCCCCTGGGGCAGGACCCAGGTCCCCAAACACTTTTTATGACAATAACTTGCATATTAGCATAAAATTAGCACTTTTGATTTCTCCCATAGACTTTTAAAGGGTGTTCCGCGGCATTCGAATTTGCCGCGAACACCCCAAATTGTTCGCTGTTCGGCGAACTTGCGAACAGCCAATGTTCGAGTCGAACATGAGTTCGACTCGAACTCGAAGCTCATCCCTATTGACCACTTTTATGAAGATCTATAACACCTTTTAGAACTAACTCCAAAAAAAGATATCCTTCTCATAATAGGAGATTGGAATGCTAAAGTAGGAAGTCAAAGCATACCTGGAATAACAGGTAAATAAGATGGATAGATAGCATCATCGAAACAATGAACATGCAGTTAAGCAAGCTCCGGGAGGCAGTGGAGAACAGAGAAGCCTGGCGCACTATGGTCCATGAGGTCACGAAGAGTCGGACATGACTAAACGACTGAACAACAACATATATATATATACTGTATCTCACAAAAGTGAGTACACCCCTCACATTTTTGTAAATATTTTGTCCTATCTTTTCATGTGACAACACTGAAGAAATTACACTTTGCTACAATGTAAAGTAGTGAGTGTACAGCTTGTATAACAGTGTAAATTTGCTGTCCCCTCAAAATAACTCAACACACAGTCATGGATGTCTAAATCACTGGCAACAAAAGTGAGTACACCCCTAAATGAAAATGTCCAAATTGGGCCCAAAGTGTCAATATTTTGTGTGGCCACCATTATTTTCCAGCACTGCCTTAACCCTCTTGGGCATGGAGTTCACCAGAGATTCACAGGTTGCCACTGGAGTCCTCTTCTACTCCTCCATGATGACATCATGGAGCTGGTGTATGTTAGAGACCTTGCGCTCCTCCACCTTCCGTTTGAGGATGCCCCACAGATGCTCAATAGGATTTAGGTCTGGAGACATGCTTGGCCAGTCCATCACCTTTACCCTCAGCTTCTTTAGCAAGGCAGTGGTCATCTTGGAGATGTGTTTGGGGTCTTTACTAGGTTGGAATACTACCCTGAGTCTCCGAAGGGAGGAGATCATGCTCTGCTTCAGTATGTCACAGTACATGTTGGCATTCGTGGTTCCCTCAATGAACTGTAGCTCCCCAGTGCCGGCAGCACTCATGCAGCCCCAGACCATGACACTCCCACCATAATATTTGACTGTAGACAAGACACACTTGTCTTTGTACTCCTCACCTGGTTGCTACCACACACGCTTGACACCATACGTTTATCTTGGTCTCATCAGACCAAAGGACATGGTTCCAGTAATCCAGTGAACTTCCGCAAACTGTTTGCCGGCTTTCTTGTGCATCATCTTTAGAAGAGGCTTCCTTGTGGGATGACAGGCATGCAGACCAATTTGATGCAGTGTGTGGCGTATGGTCTGAGCACTGACAGACCGACCCCCACCCCTTCAACCTCTGCAGCAATGCTGGCAGCATTCATATGTCTATTTCCCAAATACAACCTCTGGATATGATGCTGAGCACGTGCCTGTTGAGTGAGGCCTGTTCTGAGTGGAACCTGTCCTGTTAAACCGCTATATGGTCTTGGCCACCGTGCCGCAGCTCAGTTTCAGGGTTTTGGCAATCTTCTTATAGCCTATGCCATCTTTATGTAAAGCAACAATTATTTTTTTCAGATCCTCAGAGAGATCTTTGCCATGAGGTGCCATGTTGAACTTCCAGTGACCAGTATGAGAGAGTGAGAGCGATAACACCAATTTTAACACACCTGCTCCCCATTCACACCTGAGACCTTGTAACACTAACGAGCCACATGACACCGGGGAGGGAAAATAACTAATTGGGCCCAATTGTGACATTTTCTGTTAGGGGCGTACTCACTTTTGTTGCCAGAGGTTTAGACGTTAATGGCTGTTAGGGATAAGCTGAACACCCCCCTGTTCGTTTCGCACCAGAACATGCGAACAGGCAAAAATTTTGTTTGAACACGCGAACACCGTTAACCACTTGACCACTGGGCACTTAAACCCCCTTAATAACCAGACCAATTTTCAGCTTTTGGTGCTCTCACATTTTGAATGACAATTACTCAGTCATGCAACACTGTATCTATATGAATTTTTTGTCCTTTTTTCACACAAATAGAGCTTTCTTTTGGTGGTATTTAATCACCGCTGGGTTCTTAATTTTTTGCGCTATAAAAGAAAAAAGACCGAAAAATCTGTAAAAAAATTAATTTTTCTTCGTTTCTGTTATAAAATTTTTAAAATTAGTAATTTTTCTTCATATATTTTGGCCAAAATTTATACCGCTACATATCTTTGGTAAAAATAACCCAAATTAGTGTATATTATTTGGTCTTTGTGAAAGTTATAGCGTCCACAAGCTATGGTGCCAATATCTGAAAATTGATCACACCTGAAGTACTGACGGCCTATCTCATTTCTTGAGACCCTAACATGCCAAAATTTCCCCTTTTTGGAAAGAAGACATTCCAAGGTATTTAGAAAGAGAAAGATGCATGGTGAGTTTTTTGAAGTTGTCATTTTTTCCCACAATTCTTTGCAAAATCAAGTTTTTTTTTTTTCTTTTTTTTTTTTTCACAAAATTGTCATATTAGCAGGTTATTTCTCACACACAGCATATGCATACCACAAATTACACCCCAAAACACATTCTGCTATTACTCCTGAGTAGGGCGAAACCACATGTGTGAGACTTTTACACAGCGTGGCCACATACAGAGGCCCAACATGAACGGAGCACCTTCAGGCGTTCTGGAGCACCCAGGCCAATTCTGACATTTCTCTCCTACATGTAAAAATCATCATTTATTTGCTAGAAAATTACATAGAACCCCAAAACATTATATATGTTTTTTTAGCAAAGACCCTAGAGAATACAATAGCGGTCATTGCAACTTTTTATCTCGCACGATATTTGCGCAGCAAATTTTCGAACGCATTTTTTTTTGGAAAAAAAACTGTTTTTTGCTTTAAAAAAAAAAAAAAACAGTAAGGTTAGCCCAATGTTTGTGCATAATATGAAAGATGAAGTTACGCCGAGTAAATAGATACCTAACATGTCACCTTTCAAAATTGCACACGCTTGTGGAATGGCGCCAAACTTCGCCACTTAAAAATCCCCATAGGCGACGCTTTAAAATTTTTTACTGGTTACAAATTTTGAGTTACAGAGGAGGTCTAGGGCCAAACTTATTGCTCTCGCTCTACCGATCGCAGCGATACCTCACATGTGTGGTTTAAACACCGTTTTCATATGTGGGCGGGACTTATGTATGCGTTCGCTTCTGCATGCGAGCACACGGACAGGGGCACTTTAAAAATTTTTTTTTTTTTTATTGTTCATTTTACTTTATTTATTTTAGTTTGACACTTTTTTCCGAAAAAAAAAAAATTTGATCACTTTTATTCCTATTACAAGGAATGTAAACATCCCTTGTAATAGGAATATCGCATGATCGGTCCTCTTTACAGTGAGATATGGGGTCAATAAGACCCCACATCTCACCTCTAGGCTGTGCCTGAAATAAAAAAAAAAAAATAAAAAAAAAAGATCCTGGCTTCGATCGTAGCGGTGAGTTGGTAGAAGCACCGGAGAGCGGTGGGAGGGGGGACATCCCCTCTCGCCTCCCGTAAGAACGATCAAGCAGTGTAACAGCTGCTATGATCATTCTTATGGTGTAGGGAATCGCTGGATGAAAAAGCTGATATCTGAATGATGCCTGTAGCTGCACCCATCATTCAGATATCCCCGCACAAAGTCAAGGACGTCGTATGACGGAAGGCGGGAAGTGGTTAAAACGCTTTTTTTTTTTAACACAAAGTTGTCCATTTATACAATATTTCTAACACATAACATGTACATACCAAAAATGACACCCCAAAATAGATTCTCCTACTCCTCCTGAGTACAGCGATACCACATGTGTGTGACTTCCACAGCCTGGCCACATACAGAGGCTGGGTATGGCTGAGCATGGCTGGGTATGGCTGAGCATGGCTGGGTATGGCTGAGCATGGCTGAGCATGGCTGGGTATTGCAGAGTATCGCAGAGTATGACTGGGTATGGCAGAGTATGGCTGGGTATCACCGAGTATTGCAGAGTATGGCTGGGTATTGCGGGGTATTGCAGAGTATGGCTGGGTATGGCAGAGTATTGCGGTTTATGGCAGAGTATTGCAGACTTTTGCGGGGTATTGCAGAGCATGGCTGGGTATGGCAGAGTATGGCTGGGTATCACAGAGTATTGCAGAGTATGGCTGGGTATTGCAGGGTATGGCAGAGTATTGCGGGATATTTCGGGGTATTGCAGGGTATGGCAGAGTATTGCGGGATATTTCAGGGTATTGCAGGGTATGGCAGAGTATTTCAGGGTATTGCAGGGTATGGCAGAGTATTGTGGGGTATTGCAGGGTATGGCAGAGTATTGCGGGGTATTCCAGGGTATGGCAGAGTATTGCAGGGTATTCCAGGGTATGGCAGAGTATTGCGGGGTATTGCAGGGTATGGCAGAGTATTGCGGGGTATTTCAGGGTATTGCAGGGTATGGCAGAGTATTGCGGGGTATTTTGGGGTATTGCAGGGTATGGCAGAGTATTGCGGGGTATTTCAGGGTATTGCAGAGTATTGTGGGGTATTGCAGGGTATGGCAGAGTATTGCGGGGTATTCCAGGGTATGGCAGAGTATTGCGGGGTATTCCAGGGTATGGCAGAGTATTGCGGGGTATTCCAGGGTATGGCAGAGTATTGCGGGGTATTCCAGGGTATGGCAGAGTATTGCGGGGTATTCCAGGGTATGGCAGAGTATTGCGGGGTATTCCAGGGTATGGCAGAGTATTGCAGGGATATTGCAGGGTATGGCAGAGTATTGCAGGGGTATGGCAGAGTATTGCAGGGGTATGGCAGAGTATTGCAGGGGTATTCCAGGGTATGGCAGAGTATTGCAGGGATATTGCAGGGTATGGCAGAGTATTGCAGGGGTATGGCAGAGTATTGCAGGGGTATGGCAGAGTATTGCAGGGGTATGGCAGAGTATTGCAGGGTATGGCAGAGTATTGCAGGGATATTGCAGGGTATGGCAGAGTATTGCAGGGGTATTGTGGGATATGGCAGAGTATTGTGGGGCATTGCAGAGGGCATTACAGAGTATTGCACAGCATTGCAGGGCATGCAGAGTAGTGGGGATGGCTGAGCATGGATGGATGGATGGCTGGATGTCTCTGTGCAGCGCTGTGGGCACTACACATGCAGCCCACAACGCTGCAGCCATCCATCCATCCCCCTCTCCACTCACACTGTACCGATCGGTACACAGGAGGGGAGGAGAGGGGGAGGAGAGGAACTGGCGTCATCAGATGACGCCGGTCTGTTTACATGTGATCGCTCCGTCATTTGACGGAGCGATCACATGGTAAACGGCCGCGATCAGCGGCCATTTACCGGGATCTGTGATGCGCCGGGTCCTCTGGACCCGGCGGTCACGGATGCTCTCGAGTGCGCGCCCTAGGGGGCGCGCAAGAGCAGAATTCTGGGAGGACGTCCCTGGACACCCTCCCAGAGTTAAACAACCGCCCTGTAGCCGTCATTTGGCTATGGGCCGGTTGTTAAGTGGTTAAAGTCTATGGGATGCGAACATGAATAATCAAAAGTGCTAATTTTAAAGGCTTATGTGCAAGTTATTGTCATAAAAAGTGTTTGGGGACCTGGGTCCTGCCCCAGGGGACATAAATTAATGCAAAAAAAGTTTTAAAAACGTCAGTTTTTTCGGGAGCAGTGATTTTAATAATGCTTAAAGTGAAACAATAAAAGTGTAATATTCCTTTAAATTTCGTACCTGGGGGTTTCTATAGTATGCCTGTAAAGGGGCACATGTTTCCCATGTTTAGAACAGTCTGACAGCAAAATGACATTTCAAAGGAAAAAAAGTAATTTAAAACTACTTGCGGCTATAAATGAACTGCCGGTCCGACAATACACATTAAAGTTCATTGATAAAAACAGCATGGGAATTCCTCACAGGGGAACTCCGAACCAAAATTTTTAAAAAAATGGCGTGGGGGGTCCCCTTAAATTCCATACCAGGCACTTCAGGTCTAGTATGGATGTTAAGGGGAACCCCGGCCAATTTTTTTTTTTTTAAATAGCGTGAGGTCCCCCTCAAAATCTATACCAGACCCTCCAGGTCTGGTATGGATTTTAAGGGGAACCCCACACCAAAATTAAAAAAAAAATGGCATGGGGTCCCCCCAAAAATCCATACCAGACCCTTATCCGAGCACGCAACCTGGCAGGCTGCAGGAAAAGAGGGGGTACGAGAGAGCGCACCCCCTCCTGAACCATACCAGGCCACATGCCCTCAACATTGGGAGGCTGCTTTGGGGTAGCCCCCCAAAGTACCTTGTCCCCATGTTGATGGGGACAAGGCCCTCACCCCCACAACCCTTGCCCGGTGGTTGTGGGGGTCTGCGGGCTGGGGGCTTATCGGAATCTGGAAGCCCCCTTTAACAAGGGGACCCCCAGATCCCGCCCCCCCCGTGTGAAATGGTAAGGGGGTACAAGGGTACCCCTACCATTTCACAAAAAAAGTGTCAAAAATGTAAAAAATGACAAGAGACAGTTTTTGACAATTCCTTTATTTAAATGCTTCTTCTTTCTTCTATCTGACCCCACTCCCCTCTGATGTCACGGGGAATGCCACAGGGAAGTCCCCCTCAAGTCCCCGTGCATCAGAGGGGGTGGGGTCACCGGGTGGCCCCGCCCTCCGTTATTTAAGAACCGTCAGAAGACAAGAAGCGTCACACAGAGGGGCCTCCCATCATGGTGGATGCGGAGCGGCCCGAGAAGAAGAAGGGAAGAAGACGCCGCGGAGGAAGATGCCGGAAGAGAACACCAGAGGAAGAACCAGAAGAAGATGAAGATGGAGGAAGAAACCAAAGGGAGATAGAAGATAGAAGAAAGAAGATAGAAGATAGAAAAAAGAAGATAGAAAATAGAAGAAAGAAGAAGTATTTAAATAAAGGAATTGTCAAAAACTGTCTCATCATTTTTAACATTTTTGACACTTTTTTTTTTAAATGGTAGGGGTACTTTTGTACCCCCTTATCATTTCACACAGGGGGGGTGGGATCTGGGAGTCCCCTTGTTAAAGGGGGCTTCCAGATTTCGATAAGCCCCCTGCCTGCAGACCCCCACAACCACCGGGCAAGGGTTGTGGGGATGAGGCCCTTGTCCCCATCAACATGGGGACAAGGTGCTTTGGGGGGCTACCCCAAAGCATCCTCCCAATGTTGAGGGCAGGTGGCCTGGTATGGTCCGGGAGGGGGGGCACTCTCTTGTCCCCCCTCTTTTCCTGCGGCCTGCTAGGTTGCGTGCTCGGATAAGGGTCTGGTATGGATTTTTGGGGGATTCCACGCCATTTTTTTAAAAATTTTGGCCGGGGTTCCCCTTAATATCCATACCAGACCTGAAGGGCCTGATATGGAATTTAGGGGGACTCCCCACGTCATTTTTTTTTTAAATTTTGGTTCAGGATTCCCCTGTGGGGAATTCCCATGCCGTTTTTATCAATTAACTTTTATGTGTATTGCCAGACCGGCAATTCATTAATAGCCGCGAGTAGTTTTAAATGACTTTTTTTCCTTTGAAATGTCATTTTGCTGTCAGACTGTTCTAAACATGGGAAACATGCGCCCCTTTACAGGCATACTATATACACTCCCCAGGTATGACATTTAAAGGAATATTACACTTTTATTGTTTCACTTTAAGCATTATTAAAATCACTGCTCCCAAAAAAACGGCCGTTTTTAAAACTTTTTTTTGCATTGATCCATGCCCCTGGGGCAGGACCCAGGTCCCCAAACACGCATATAAGCCTTTAAAATTAGCACTTTTGATTTCTCCCATAGACTTTTAAAGGGTGTTCAGAGGCTTTCGAATTTGCCACGAACACCCCAAATTGTTCACTGTTCGGCGAACTGGCGAACAGCCAATGTTCGAGTTGAACATGAGTTCGACTCGAAGCTCATCCCTAATGGCTGTGTGTTGAGTTATTTTGAGGGGAATGCAAATGTACACTGTTATACAACCTGTACACTCCCTACTTTATATTGTAGCAAAGTGTCATTTCTTCAGTGTTGTCACATGAAAAGATAGAGATTTATTAAGGCAAAAAAGCTGTCAAAACCTGTCTGGCTTTATGTGAAAAAGTAATTGCCCCCTAAACATAATAACTGGTTGTGCTACCCTTGGCGGCAGCAACTGCAATCAAGCATTGGCGATAACTGGCAATGAGTCTTTCACATTGCTGTGGAGCAATTTTGGCCCACTCTTCTTTACAGAATTGTTTTAATTCAGCCACCTTGGAGGGTTTTCCATGGCCTGTGTAAGGTCATGATACAGCATCTCAATTGGATTTAAGTCTGGGCTTTGACTAGGCCATTCCAAATAAATTTTGCTTTGTTTAAACCATTTGGAGGCTGACCTGCTGTTGTAGTTCGGATCATTGTCCTGCTGCACTTGAGTACACTTGAGCTTGAGGTCGCGAACTGATGGCTGGACATTCTCCTTTAGGATTTTCTGGTAGAGCTCAGAATTCATGGTTCCATCAATTATGGTAAGTTGTCCAGGTCCTGAAGCTGCAAAGCAGCCCCAGACCATTATGCTGCCACCACCCTGTCTGGCTGTTGGTATGATGTCCTTGTTATGAAATTTTGTATTCGTTTTATGCCAGATGTAACAGAACGCACACCTTCCAAAAGTAAAATTGTTGTCAGTCCACAGAATATTTGCCTAAAAGGCTTAGGGATAATCAAGATAGTTTTTGGTAAATGTGAGATGATCCTTTGTGTTCTTTTTTGTCAGCAGTGGCTTTGGCCTTGGATTTTTGCCCAGTCTTTTTCTTATTGTTGAATCATGAACACTGATCTTACCTGAGGCAAGTGAGGCCTACAGTTCTTTAAATGTTGTTCTGGGTTCTTTTATGACCTCCTGAATGAGTCGTCATCCTGCTCTTGGAGCGATTTTAGAAGACCGGCCACTTTTGGGATGGTTTACCACTGTTTCAAGTTATCTTCATTTGTGAATAAGGGCTCTCCCCGTGGTTCACCGGAGTTCCAAAGTCTTAGAAATGGCTTTTAAACCCTTCCTAGACCAATACATGTACATTACTTTGTTTCTAATCTGTTGATTTTTTTTAGATTGTGGCATGATGTGTGGTTTTTGTGATTTGTTAGCATGCTTCACTTTGTCAGACAGCATCTATTTATGTGATTTCTTGATTCAGCAGGTCTGGCAGTAATCAAGCCTGGGTGTGGCAAGTGAAATTTAACTCAGCTTTCCAAAAAATTGTGGTTAATCATGGTTCATTCATGATTCAGCATGGGAGGGGGCAATTACTTTTTCACATAGGGCTGGGCAGGTTTGAACAGATTTTTTTTCCTTTAATAAATGAAATAATAATTTAAAAACTGCATCTTGGATTTACTCGAGTTATCTTTGGGTAACATTAAAATTTGTATGATGCCCTGAATCATTTAAGTGTGAGAAATATGCAAAAAAAAAAAAATCAGGAAGGGGCAAATACTTTTTCACACAACTGTATAATATATATTTACAGCCCTCAAAATTTCCACTCGCTTGCTCGCATTTGGCGAGTGGAAATTTGCTGTGTGGATTAGTGTGGAGCCGCATCAAGAGGGGGATGGGTGCCGTCAGTACGCGTGGTTGAATGAGAGACGATTCTCCTCCCAGCAATTGGCCAGGAAACTGTGGGGAAGGGAAGAGGAGAGCTGGCCGGATCATACAGAGATGAGAACTCCTCTGTCAAACAAAATTCTGCCTCCTGGACTGGCTCCTATGATAGACAGAACACTGGTCCAATGCTGGGAAATTGAAATAGTGTGACATCTATCATAGGAGTCGATGCAGGAGGCAAGACTTTGTTTGACAGCGGCCAGCATTTCAGATCCAAGCTGTGTCATAGAAGGAGATCCCCTCTCTGTATGATCTGGCTGGCTCTCCTCTTCCTCTACTCTCCTCTCCCTTCCCCACAGTTTGCTGGCCGATCCCTGGTAGAAGAATTGTCTCCCATGAGGCTGCATTGATGGGCACTGATAGGCTGTGCTGATGGGCACTGATAGGCTGCATTGAAGGGCACTGATGAGGCTGCATTGAAGGGCACTGATATCCTGCATAGATGAGCACTGATAGGCACTGATGGGCTGCATTGATGGGAACTGATGAGGCTGTAAAACAGAAAAGATAGAAAAAATACAGCGCTAAGTGAACAATAAAAATAAGAAAAAAGGCAGCAGCAGCTCAATATGGGATACACATGAACAAATAAAGATTAAAAATGGAGTTGCGCTAAATTAAAAAATTAACTACAAATTGAAACAAAACACACAAAAATGCAAATAATGTGCATATATGTTGAAATTACTCCCAACACCACAAAATATTAAAAATTGGTCCATAATCACAATCACACATGTGAAATCTTGATAAGACTTGTGACAACACCACAAACTCATGTTCCTCCACCACATAGATTGTGTGCTTACCAGAGGCAAGCTAAAATGGGCTTGCGGCTGTTAACCCCGCCAGGGCCTTGTTCCAAAGAGATGGCAATGACAGCTCTCAAGTGCTTGATGTAATGAAGCAGGAACACACAACAAACAGCCAAGGGCACTTGATCATTCAGTGGTTTTGGTTGAGTACCAGAGGGTAACCCAGAATAAAGAGGAATTCACCATAGTGTAAATCATATTATGAACATTTATTAAGTTAAAAGATTTAAAACTTACACATAGTAAGAGGTAAACTTGCAAAGATTCAAACAAGCAGGCCGGCTCTCTCTATACGGTTATACCACATGACTTGGGACTTTTTGCTGTTGAGTATTTTCTGAGGCAGGACTCTGGTTTGTATGATGAACAAATCTCCTTTATTTTGGTACTGTTAATGTCCCCGGCCTCACATAACTATTTTTGGTTCGAAGGCCAGTTATTTTACCAAGATAGGGGGGTCGCCATGGGGGCCAAATATGCCCCTAGTCTGGCTAACCTTTTTATGTCCCTATGGGAGGAGGATGTCGTCTATGCCCAATT
The DNA here is from genome assembly GCA_037952835.1 of Lithobates septentrionalis. Classification (NCBI taxonomy): domain Eukaryota; kingdom Metazoa; phylum Chordata; class Amphibia; order Anura; family Ranidae; genus Lithobates; species Lithobates septentrionalis. Next base: position 3,716,164 of record JBBDGP010000278.1, on the reverse strand, counting down.
GAGACCACAATTGGTACTATGGGCAAGGTATATAGACGATGTCCTCCTCCTTTGAAATGGTAGCCGTCTTGACCTTGATTTGTTCATGGAATACCTAAATAACAACACTAGGGGTATCCAACTAAATTATGAGGCTAGTCAGTCTGAGATTATTTTTTTAGACCTCAAAATTGCAGTTAAGGAGGACCAGTTTATCACTTCTACTTTCTTCAAAGTTACCGACAGGAACTCATATATTCCTGTTGATAGCTGAATCATGGCTTTGATCATTTCCAAAAAGCCAGTTTATGCGGCTTAAACGCAACTGTACAAATAATGAAGAGTTTTTGGTACAGGCACAGACCTTAACAAACAGGTTCTTAGAGAAGGGCTACTTGAGCAACTCTATAAAAAAAGGCGCTTGATGAGATTATACTTATGGAGTGAGCTGATTCATTGAAGGAAAGGTCCCAACGTGAAGATAGAATATCTACTATTCCCTTTATTACTACCTACTCAGTGCAGCATATGTGCATAAAAAAGCTGATTAATAAACATTGGAATATTTTGAGTAGTGATCAGGTTTTAAATACAGTGCTACCCGAAAAACCTCAGGTCATTTATAAGGGAGTTCTTTCCCTTAACCACTTTCCGCCCGGCCTATAGCAGAATGATGGCCGGGCGGTGGTTCAGTTATCCTGACTGGGCGTCATATGATTTCCAGCAGGATAACAGCTGCCACACACCCGTGGGGCACACATCACGGCGATCGGCGGTGTGGTGTGTCAGTCTGACACACCGCTACACCGATCTCGGTAAAGAGCCTCTGATGGAGACTCTTTACCACGTGATCAGTTGTGTTCAGTCACGGCTGATCACAATTTAAACAGGAAGAACTGTTTATTGGCTTTTCCTCACTCGCATCTGACAGACGCGAGTAGAGGAGAGCCGATCGGCAGCTCTCCTGACAGTTGGGGTCTGCGCTGATTGTTTATCAGTGCAGTCCCCCCACATGTGCCCACACTGGACCACCAGGGACACCACCAGGACCACCAGGGATGCCCACAACAGATGGATGACCAGGGATGCCACCCTAGACTGCCAGGGATGCCAGTAAGTGCCCAAATAATGTCAATCAGTGTCCATACATCTTGCCAGTCCATGCCAGTCAGTCAGTGCCTGCCAGTGATGCCCAGCAGTGCTATCTATTATTGTCCATCAGTGCCACTCATCAGTGCCCACCTATCAGTGCTCATCATCAGTGCCCATCAGTGCCAACTCATTGGTGCCACCTCATCAGTGCCTATCAGTGCCACCTTATCAGTGCCCATTAGTGCAGCCTCATCATTGCCTATCAGTGAAGGAGAAAACTTATTCATTTACCAAATTTTATAACAGAAACAAAAGAAAAACTTTTCTTTCAAAATTTTCGGGCTTTTTTATTTGTTGCGCAAAAAATAAAAATGCCAGCAATGATCAAATACCACCAAAAGAAAGCTCTATTTGTGGGAACAACATGATACAAAATGTGTTTGGGTACAGTGTAGCATGACCGCGCAATTGTCATTTAAAATGCGACAGCGCTGAAAGCTAAACATTGGCTTGGGCAGGAAGGGACAAAAGTGCCTGGTATTGAAGTGGTTAAGGACAGAGTGGCACCTAGTATTCTTAACCCCCTGATCATCAAAAAGGGCTTTTTTCAGAACCTCACTGGTTTTTACAAGTGTAGGAGGTGTTGTGTGTGCGCCCGAAATAGATGTACACAGAGAAGAACTCAAAAGATCATTTCATCCAGTACATCGATGGAATATAAAATTAGACCTTTCAGGGGGTCGTATACCTGCTCCAATGTCCTTGTGGGCTTCAATACGTGGGCAGGACCAAACGACCCCTTTCGGTGAGGTTAACTGAACATATCACCAATATAATTATTGGCTTTTCTAAACGTTCGGTCTCTAAACACTATTCAGTGGCCCACAATAAAGATCCTTCAAATACTTTATTTTTAGGTAAAGATAAATCTTGCCTGCATTGGAGAGAAAGATCTCTGGTTAGGGGCATATCCACGCTTGAAATGTCATGGATACATACAATTAAAAGCTATGTCCCATTTGGACTAAATGTCAATGTAGATGTGAATACATTTATTGATAACTCATAAATGTTGGTTGTATGAAGTGTCTTATCCCTGACTATGTGAACTTGATGTGAGACCTTAGTGGCAACACCTTCTGTGATGGGCATCGGTAACATTTTCAGGCCAACTTCTGAGCGGGATATTCTTCTATGTTGTCCTTTTTTCCTTTTTCCCCTTTTTCTTGCTTTTATCATTTTTTTTATGTCATTTTTTATACACATTATTATTAAACAGGATTTATATAGCGCCAACAGTTTGCGCAGCGCTCTACAACATGAGGGCAGACAGTACACTTACAACACAAATCAATACAGGAGGAATCAGAGGGCCCTGCTCGTTAGAGCTTACAATCTAGAGGGGAGGGTCAAGTGGGAGGGTCAAGTGGAAACAAAAGGTAATAACTGTGGGGGGTGAGCTGATGGAGAAAATTAAAAAACAGTTGTTAGGTGGGGATAGGGTAGGCTTCTCTGAAGAGAAGGGTTTTCAGGGATCGTCTAAAAGCTAATAGAGCTAATTCAAATAGGGCTTAACTCATTTTGAGCAACACTTTGGATTACCAGCTTGGGTGATATATATATATATATATATATATATATATATATATATATATATATATATATACATATACATATACATGTGTAAATCTATTTTGATCTTTATCATTGACGTACTTTTGTAGTGTGTGTAATTTTGAACTTTTTGTTATAATTTTTTTATATATTTTTGTATACCAATAAAGTTGGCATTCCTTTGCCTTTTATATTTATCTACTCTTTATTACTACTATCTTTTCCTGCCCTTCAAATTCCAAGGGGGCGTCCTCCGGATGCATTTTCTTGCATTTTTTTCTCTATAATATATCTGATAGTAAATTAGTGATACATGAGGAGACAGAGGGAGTGAGCTGAGGGGTAGAGAAATAGATTTGGGTGTCATCAGCGTAGAGGTGGTATTGGAAGCCATGGGATGCTATCAGCTGACCCAGGAAGAAGGTGTAGACTGAAAATAGGAGGGGTCCAAGAACAGAACCTTGGGGGACCCCAACTGAGGAAGGAAGAGGAGAAGAGGAAGTAGAGTTGTAGGAAATGCTAAAGGTGCGGTTGGGTAAGTAGGAAGAGAACCAGCGAAGAGTACAGTCACGGAGACCAAAGTCGTGCAGTTTTTTGAGGAGGAGGGGGTGGTCAACCGTAACAAAGGCAGCAGAGAGGTCCAGGAGTAGGCGTATAGAATAGTGTCGATTGGTTTTGGCCGTTAGTAGATTGTTTGCTAGTTTTAGGAGAGCAGTTTCTGTGGAGTGTTGAGGACAAAATCCAGACTGTAGGGGATCAAGAAGGCCATTATGAGCGAGGTGGACGCTCAGTCGGTTATAGACCAAACGTTCAAGGAGTTTGGATAAGAAGGGGAGCAAGGAGATGGGGCGTAGGTTGCCAAGATTGGATGGGTCCAGTGAGAGCTTTTTAAGTATGGGTCTGACAAGTGTATGTTTTAGAGAGTTGGGAAAGATGCCAGAAGAGAGGGAGAGATTGAAGATGTGAGTTAGAGAGTGTAGCATAGAGCATATACACATTTATATATAGATTTAGTGTATCTCTCTCTCTCTCTCTCTCTCTCTCTCTCTCTCTCTCTCTCTCTCTCTCTCTATATATATATATATATATATATAGTAAGATTGGGGTATCAGACTCAAACGGTAAGTGCGTTGTCAGTGAGTACTCCAGTACAAAACTGTATTTTTAAGGGCCTGGTAGCTCACTTTTATTTAAAAACACGGAAAAGTTCACGAAGACATCAGTAGCCCTCGCAGGGGGTTCCACCATTACTGTATCTTGCACACTCAATACTTTAGCCTCCTGGCGTACATTCTTGCCATATGGCTGATTCAGGCCTTTAGCCTAGGCCTTAGGACTGCTCCTCAGACCCAAAAGAGTTTCCTAGAGTGAAGCTCTCTCCTAGCTTACTCCTGCTGCTTACTACTTGCTGCTCTGTCACCAAGTACGTCTGCCTCCTGCAGACATGCATACCCTGGCTGCCTCCTGCAGCTTCTGACTCCTCTCAGAGGAATGGGAGTCCACCTGACTCCCATGCACAGACTTCCTGTCTGTTGGGTGGAACCCTGAGCCATAGCCAGGTCACAATTAAATAGCCCAGCACACAGCTGTGCAATCAGCGTGCCTTTCTCTCCAAAATCTGGCGTAAACCAGCAATCTTCCAGGTAGCACAGGGTCCTACTGCCACTATATATATATATATATATATATCCCTTTTGAGATATACATCAATTTTATATAATCCTAGATACTAGTTGACTTACCTAATTTTCACCACTGGGGGCGGAGATGTGAGTATTGCTTCCTGTCCTCTTAGCTTCCTTTTGAACCATATCTGGGAGTCTGTCTTCAAAATTAGTGCAGATTGCAGAATAGTAGAATAGCAGAATAATAGAATAGTGCTCAGTGCCCTGTTTCTCCCCTTTTTTGTGAGCTCAGAATGTTTAAGGCAATACTATGATAGGGTTAGCTGGATAGGCAGACCGGGAAATGTTAATTTTTGTGGCATCCGATCACTGTTTCAATATATTAGGCCGTTTTCTCTATATGAATGGCCCTTTATCCTTCGGGACTTTTTTTTGCATGTTAGTCATGTTTGCCTACAAACAATTTTTTAGATCATTGTTCTCTCCTTGGTCTCTTCCTCTGAGCTATATTTATTTCTAAATCCTTTTTAAATAAATACATTTATTTTTAACATAGATACATTTTCATATTGGCAGAGGTTTGATCGCTCCAGTTTCCAATATGGCGTTTTTAGGTTCCTCCACTTAGGTCTCAGATCGAAGTATGGTTCTGTCTGTTTAGTATATAGTGTGATGAGTCAATGTGTCGCCCGTGCCCCAGGATGACGGCACAGTGTGACGAAACGCACATCGGGCAGAGTGGTGTGCTGACGTCATTTCACTGTGTACCCTAGAGGGGGGTGTTCTCTTGCCGGCCGGCTTGTTTGAATTTTTGCAAGTTTACTTCTTACTATGTGTCAGTGCAATCTTATATTATAATAAATGTTCTTAATATGATTTACACTATGATGAGTTCCTCTCTATTCTGGGTTACCCTCTGGTTCTCAACCGAGACCACTGAATGATCAAATCCCCTTGGCTGTTTGTTGTGTGTTCCTGCTTTAGTACATCAAGCACTTGAGAGCTGTCATCACCATCTCTTTGGAACAAGGCCCTGGCGGGGTTAACAGCCGCAAGCCCATTTTAGCTTGCCTCTGGTAAGCACTCACTCTATGTGGTGCAGGAGTACGATTTTGTGGTGTTGTCACAAGTTGTATCAAGATTTCACCAATGTGATTATGATTATGGACTAATTTTTAATATTTTGTGGTATTGGGAGCAATTTCAACATATATGCACATTATTTGCACTTTCGTGTGTTGTATCAATTTGTGGTTAGTATTTTAATTTAGCGCAGCTCCATTTTTTAGCTTTAACTGCTGAGGCTGTGTTGATGGGCACTGATGAGGCTGCACTGATGGGCACTGATAGGCTGCATTGATGGACATTGATGAGGCAGCACTGCTGAGGCAGCATTGATGAGCATGATAGACACTGATAAGCTGCAATGATGAGGCTACACTGATATGCTGCACTGATGGGCACTCATAGGGTGCATTGATGGGCACTGATGATGCTGCATTGATGAGCACTGATAAGGTTGTTGTTAATAGTTATTTTTGTAACTTAATTCTGCATAAAACATTTAATAGTGTAATTTCATGAGATAATTTACGAGGGTGTGTTTAGGGCAGAATTAGGGGCGGGGCACGGTAGGGGTTGGGTGGGGTAACTGGTGGCGAGTAACTCTTAAGGCCTGGCTAGTAGCTCAGGACTTGACATTTTGAGCCCTGTTTATGTATACATTATATTATTATTCTTTATGGATCTTGCTTTGTACACTGGTTCAAATCATTTGGTGGAGGGGGGAATTATGGAGTGGAGTTGTTTTTCAGGGGTTGGGCTTGGCCCCTTAGTTGCAGTGAAGGGAACAACTAAGGTGTCAGCATACCAAGACATTTTGGACAATTTCATGCTTCCAACTTTGTGGGAACAGTTTGAAGATGGCCCCTTCCTGTCCCAACATAACTGCGTACCAATGCACAAACAAGGTTCATAAAGACATGGTTGAGCGAGTTTGGAGAAACCCTGTCCTGACCTCAACCCGATAGAACACTTATGGAATGAATTAGAGCAGAGACTGCGAGCCAGGCCTTCTCGTCCACATCAGTGCCTGCAAAGGCCGGTGTTTCAAATCTTTAGATAATATAGTGTACATATAGTGATAATTTGAGGTATTTGATCTCATTGGCAGTGCCAAATAATGAGTCCACTCCACTCCACAAAGGCAGTTTTGGGTCATTTTCTGCCCATTTTTATTGAAAAAGAAAGTAAAAGTTCACATTAGAATAGTTTTCCCTCGTAGGGGTTCTCACCATCAAGTGACAAAAAGAGTATCTCTGCTTAGACCTCCTGCCTTGGTCCATTCACTGTCCCAACATGGACAGTACAAAGCAAATGTGCTCCACACAGCTCCCTTGCACAGACTGACTCTCTTGGGAAGGTGGGGCCACTAACCTCTAATCCCAGCTCTAACATAAGTCCAGAGCACACCTGGCTCATTAGTGTGCCTGTTTTCTGCAAAACCTGGCCCAAACTGTCAAAATAAACAGGGGCACGGGCTCACCTCTCAACATGTCCCCCCCTTGTTTTGCACTGGAGGAAGAAACATATCACTCTTCACACTGGCACCTCTGTGCCTACTACCACCCCCAGCTGTCCAAACCTGTCTGCCCTTTCTTCTCAAGGGGCGCTCCACCTACATATTTTTCCAGGTGTGCTTCCACAAGCACTTCTTCCTGACCCTTATGCCACGTACACACGAGCGGACTTTACGGCAGACTTTGCTCGGCGGACTTTTCGACAGACTTTACGACGGACTTTCTGAATGAACGGACTTGCCTACACACAATCCACCAAAGTCCGTCGAATTCGTACGTGATGACATACGACCGGACTAAAACAAGGAAGTTCATAGCCAGTAGCCAATAGCTGCCCTAGCGTGGCTTTTTGTCCGTCGAACTAGCATACAGACGAGCGGACTTTTTGACCGGACTCGATTTCGACGGATTGATTTAAAACATGTTTCAAATCTAAGTCCGTCCAACTTTTGAGAAAACAAAGCCCGCCGGAGCCCACACACGATCGAATTGTCTGACAAAATTCAGTCCGCCGGGCAAAGTCTGCCGTAAAGTTCGCTCGTGTGTACGCGGCATTAGGGTCCCACTGATCTCTCTATCACCCCTTCTACCTTCTGGCCTTGGGTTCATACATTTCTTTTCACCTCCCCCAGACCTACTCTTCCAGGTCTGTAGGGGGCCAACTTCTATGACACCTGTCAGGGACTGACCTCTCTCACTGCCTGACTCAACCTGAACCAGCACTATCTGTTTTTAGGTTTGCTAATACCTGAGTTGTTACCCTTGGCATCCGTAACATTCCCCAATGGATTACACACATCAATATTGTCAATGTCATCAGGAACTATTGTCCCCTTGTTTTCTAGCACAGTGTCTGAGGAGGGACCATATAGAGACAAGCAGTTACTCCCTATGGGACCTTCCCAAAGTTTCACATCGCCCCCTGTTGTCCAACACTCCATCAGCAACTGTTCTACCAACAAACATTTTTAAACACATTTTTGTACACAAGTCTGTTTAACCATTTATGGGTCCATTGGTACTTCAACCAATACCTCTGACCTGTCCAATAGTGCTCCAGAGTGTCTCTCATACACAACACCGGTATGAAGCAATCCAGCATACTGTGAGACAGCTTTTAGCATTAACACCAAAAACTTGCATTAAATGATTCCAACACTGGCTATCTCTGCGCAGTACAGCCTGTAATATTTATCTCCAATTAGCAGTACCCCATGGTAGAAGTTGTCCTAACACAGGAGAGGATGGCAAGATATACACTGGCTGTACACTCCATGAATCTAACATTTCTTTGAGCATGTCTGTGATTACAAAACACACTACATAATTTTTTTCCCTTATACGTTGTGGGCATCATTGCTGCTGTGTGTTCACGCTCACTCGGACCTTCTATCATGAGAGGGTTAATCTCTGCAACAGCCAAAGCACCACAGTCTGTAGGCTGTTCTGCAGCCCCTTCTCCTGGCACAGCAGCTAGTATCAGCTCACTGTTACACCACATAGCCTTGTAAGGCATAGTCACTTTATTAAATATTATGAGTGCTTCCCTGTGCCACTCTTCCCAGTCTGTTTTAAGATCACATTGCATTAACTCATCGTCAGACACCATTGGTTGCAATAACACTGTTTTACCACCGTGCACTGGCAGTGTTTCACTCCCAACAAAGGATTTTGCATTTTCAGGCTGAGCAGGCTCTAATAACCCACTATTCACTTGATTACTCATTAGTAAGCAACGCATTATACCCACCACACAGCAGCAAGTCTCTTTTGGAAGCGGATTTCCTCACCGGAGTTGCCACTACTTCATTGGTATATGACACATACTCAGTCTCTTGCACATTTTTATCAGCAACAGTCTTACCACTCCACTTGGCAGGCATTACACTTTGCATGTGTCACTTCAGGAACCCTTCCTCTCCGGCACTTTCACTGGTGCATTTCCCTTTGCAACCACAGGGTAAAACGACACATGCCCTCCTAGGCATCACAGACTCTCCGGCATCCTATCCCTCTGTGTGGGAATGGTGAGCCACCTCTCTACTGCATCTCCACCATCCAGACATCACTTCCTCTCTTGTTGCCATGGGAGACTGCACTCTCCCAGCAGAACTTTTCCAGCACTCTCCAACTGGCTGTAACGGTTCCTCTTGAGCCCACCAGCCATGAATCTCCTCAGGAACACTCCACCATCCACCACAGGTTACACGATTGACCTTTACTTTGTTGCTATGTGCAACAACACTCATCTTTGCAATCACGGACAGACAATTCTCCAGAAATTTTTTATGGCATACTGTCTCTTTAAGGAAGGGAGGCAATACACACCTAGCTGCTCACACAGCTATAGCAGCACAGACAGACTCTGGCACTCGCTGTTTCTGGCATGTGATGTTCTGGAACACCGCCATCTGTGCTCACATTTTTGTAAATATTTGATTATATCTTTTCATGTGACAACACTGAAGAAATGACACTTTGCTACAATGTAAAGTAGTAAGTGGACAGCTTGTATAATGCCCCGTACACACGGTCGGATTTTCCAATGGAAAATGTCCGATCGGAGCGTGTTGTCAGAAATTCCGACCGTGTGTGGGCTCCATCGGACATTTTCCATCGGATTTTCCGACACACAAAGTTGGAGAGCAGGAGATAAAATTTTCCGACAACAAAATCCGATCGCGTCAATTCCGACCGTGTGTGGCCTGTTCCGACACACAAAGTGCCACGCATGCTCAGAAGAAATTCCGACACGGAACAGCTCGTTCTGGTAAACTTAGCGTTCGCAATGGATACAGCACTTTCGTCACGCTGCAATGTTAAAAATGGTTTAATACAGCGCACTCTCTTCTTCTTTATAATGTGACAAGAATAAAGTAGTTTTGCTGCTCATATTCACACAGACTTCTCACAAACTTATTTTGTTACTATTTATCGGGATTCCCTCAATATATTTTGATTTCTCACATCTGACAACATAATTTTGTTGTATTTTATTTATTTTTTTTGGCTTTAATGTAGATTCTTTTTTTGTGTTTGTATTTTTTTCAAGGGTGTTATTTTTTTTTTTGGATTTTTCTTTGTACTCCCGAAAATGTTTGTGTGTGTTTTTTGTGTCAAGTTCCCACAACACCATTGATATGTTGTTCTATTTAATCTGTAGGAGATTGTTTGGTGTTGTTGTCCCTTGTTAATTTCACATTTTATGTTAGAAATGTACCTGAATCGTCACCAACAAACTGTCCCTTTTGGATTAAAACACACACAGGAGAGTATAATTTCCCAAATTTTTTTTTATTAAGGGCTCACAACTAAACAAAGAGGGAGGCAACGCTGGAGAAACAGCAGAAGTGGGTGAAGCCTTGGACCCCCAGGGCAGACATCAATAATTTTAAAGCAAAATTGGTGGCCTGAGGAGTCCTTATCTAAGGGAGTGCAGTCTGGTCCAGAAGTCCCAGAGATCCAGAAAGCAGCAGATGACATCTGTGTCCCCAGGCTGTGGTCATACAAGAGACTGCAGCTTTTGTCAGACCAGACTGAACCCAGGGCAATCACTCTCTGGTCTTCTTTCCACGCTTCCTTCCACGCTGTGGCTGTGGTGGTGGAGTTGTGGCAGCAGGAGGAGGAGGAGGAGGATGGTCCAACTCAATGACGTCGGTCTTGGGTGTTAGTTCCCCACTCACCCCCTTACGTAGGACTTTATACAGAAGGTCCACACAGAGCCTGCGTTGACCCTCCTGCATGCCCTGCAGTTTTGTGGCAGCCATGCAGGCAAAGGCCTCTTCAGGAGTGGGGAAGGCTCTGAGGGACGCAGAAGCCTCCTGAATCAGCCTGAGCGCAGAATCATGCACGGGAGTTGTCTTCCTGGCTCTTTTATATGGAAGGCGGAGGGGAGGAACCTGTGATTCTGTCAGGCTGCGACTGGTCCCAGGCTTCTCTTGGCTGACACTTAGCCCCACCTCCTCCTGGCTGCCACTAATCCCCGCCTCCTCCTGACTGCAACATTCCACAACCTCCTCCTGGCTGAGGTCTTCCTGTGTATGAAAAAGGGACATAGTTTTAGTTTTTTATTCATCAATCACACACAATTTTCACCTCCTGACTGTTGCAAATTGAATGTTAACAAATATAACAGACTATCATTCTGAGCCCAGCATTTTTCATTCTTGTCCCAATTTTGGGTGTCCACTACTGTCTATTGATATGTAAAACACTTTTTTCAATCAGCAATTAGTGATCAATAATAACATCTAATAAACATAATTTATTTATTGCCCAGAAATCTGTAGAACAATGCTATACCTGACTCCAGCTGGGCTCCTCCACTTCTTCCTGGCTGGAAGGCCCAGGTTGGACATCGGAAGCCTCAGCTGGGGTGGAAGGAAGCGTGGAAGGAAGAGTGGAGAGGGATTCCCTGACTTCAGTGTGGTCTGACAGAAATCGCAGTCTCTCATAGCACCACAGCCTGGGGACATAAACGTCATCTGCTGCAGCTCCGGATCTCTGGGAATCTGTGACCGTCTTGCGCTCCCTAAGATAAGTGCTCCTCAGGCCACCAATTTTGGTTTTTAAATAAGGGATGGTTGCAGTTGGGGACCACCGGCTTCACCAACTCCAGCAGTTTCTCCAGCGCTGCCTGCCTCTTCTGTTTATTATTGTAATGTGGATGTCTCACCTGCCACAGACAGGGCAGCTCCCTGTACTTGTCTATGAACAGGGGGAGGAAATTGTGATCGTTGAACCCATCCATTTTCTCTGCAAGACACAAGACAAACCCTAATGTCAGGCCAAACTCCCCTAATCTTGTTACAATATAGGCTTCCATTTCGAAGCAGTATAGGCCCAAGTTTAGATCTTACCTTCGTTATCACGATCGGCGCCTCCGATGCTCCTTCCTCCGCTCACAAATCGTACGTAAGAGGCACGCGTGTTACGCTTTATACACACTGCGCATGCGTGTAACTCCGCCCACCCCTGACGTTCTTTTTAGTCTATTCCCCGCCCCTTTTTGTTCGGCGCAGTGGGGAAAGTGCACATGGTGGATACACAGCAGGATCGTGATAATTGTAGCAACGAGGAGGAGGAGGAGGAAAGCACGGATCCAGAAACGTCCTGATCCAGAAGGAGATTTAAGGCCTCAAATATGTCCTTTGGGGAGATGTTGGAGATGGTGGACATCCTGAAGAAGGCCTACTATGATGGAAAGTATGGACCTTACCCCAACCCCAATGTCAGAAAGGCCAAGATCATGGCGAAAGTGGTCAGGAGTCTGCACCGGAATTTCGGGGTACGACGATCGAAAGATCAGCTCAGGAAGCGGTGGTTGGACCTCAAATTAAGAGAACATGAGCAGTACAGAAAGATTCGGAGAGTGCTGCAAAAAAGTAAGTAGTTGTGCTGTGTTTCTATTCTTTTGATGTTTAGTACGTTCGTGCTGCTCCATGTGCTTTTAGGAACTGTTGTACAGTTTAAAATGGCAACTTTCATGTTCATGGGCACATTATTCGTTCGTATCAAACATTTTTCTTTCGGACTATAAAATACCATTGTTTAGGCCATATGCATTTGGCCACCATTTTTACGCCCTATACTTGTCTTAAAAGAATTTGGTTGTGTAGATGGCTTTGTTACTAGAATGAAATGCAAACTAGATTCTGTGTAAGGAGAGGACACTCAGCAGCTGTTTTCACATCAGGACACTGGAGCACTAGTGTGGGACCCCAGAACACCATTTTTATTAGGGGGCCACACAGGTGCTCCAGTGTATACTATAGGGGGGGGCTACATCTGTGAAGCTTGTACCAAACAGGTAAAGTATTGCAGCTTGACAAAGGACACTGAAAATGATACATTTTGGAACTCTGCTAAAATTGCCAATTGTACCCCACTTCCAAGCAATGTTTGCTATTTATAGTTCTGCCATCAAATATCTGTGTGCTAATTATACCTTTTTGTTTTATATAGGGGAGAAAAGACTCGGAGGACACCCCTCACCTGAGGAGACCAGAGCCCACATCCCTCTGGAAGAAGGGGAAATACCCCCAACACAAGCTGAGCAGGAGGAAGAAGACGTGGTGGAACTAGTCACCACAACAGGTGAGTGTCTGCGACCACAGGCTCAGGTAAGAGATGGATGGCGGCATATTTTTGAGACCTAATTTTTTTTTGGGGTTCCTCTCTTTTTAGGTGATCGTGATGTTGTGGATCCAGATCCTTTCACATCCGAAAGTGCCCAGATCCTGATTGGGGAGATCATGGGGTGTAATTTACAATTGGAAAACATCAAGAAAAACATCAATGATGTTATTCCAAAAAATAAAAACATCATTGATGTTTTGGGGCGAGTTTAAAGCCCCTCCAAAACCCTTTGTTTTTTGGTGTGCTACAATGTGCAAAATGTTTTTGTGATTTTTCACAAAGCCAAATTTGGAGGATGCACACAGTGTGTCAACATGTGCTATCTGCCATCACGAGAGATCAATGGACGCGTTTTGTGGGTGCAACCCCTTCCTCAATAATAAAGTAGCTGAGAGGAAGGGGTTTCTCCTCCCAAACACGTCCCTTGATCCCCCGTGATGGCAGGTTGCACATGTTGAAATTCGTAAATTGCTGTGCATCTTCCAAATTTGGCTTTTCCTGGGGTGACTTCACCCCATCTGAACGCAATATCAAACACAGTTCCTAAATACTCATGTCTGATATTGCCTTCAAGTTCTACCAAATGTGACGTTTGTAAGTTCAAGATTTGTGTCTTTCTTGTTGGTTTTACACATGCCTGTTTTATCGTAAATGGACATTTCTATTTTTGATAATGCTACCCCAAAAATTGTTATACAACAAACATGTTGGTTTGTTTGAAAAACCTTTGGTAAATGCACATGTGATTGTGCAGGTATAAAAAAGTTTGTTAATCAAGAATGTGTGGATTATTGTCTCAACGCTACAACACTTTTGGGGTGATGTCATTGCTGTTCAGAGAAAATGGGGGTTATTTACTAAGGGCAAATCCTCTTGGCACTACAAGTGCAGTTTCAGTGCAGTTGCAAGTGCACTTGTAGTGAAATGTGTCTTTGCATTTAGTAAATAACAGCCAACAGTGCTTTGTATAAGGTTACACAATCACGCCATTTTCTGGACTCAACACATTTCTGTCAGGGTCAGCTAAAACAAACACAAGCAGTAAATGTCCACAAAGAATGTCTTTTTTTTGTTTTTTTATTATAAAAAGGCTTCACATATTTGCTCGCATATTGATGGCCCCCCTACCCGCAAAGAACTCCAGGTATCGTAACTGGACATCACGTGCACTCAGGGAGGGCAAGCCAGGACGGCCGCTTTCAAGCGCCGTCAGTGTGGTTTCATGTATCATTCCGGCCTCAGGCCCAACTGAGCCAGCATAGTTGGCCGAATTTTTCCTTAAAAAGTTATGGAGAATACAGCACGCCAGTATAATATGGTTCAGTTTATACTCCGCAATATGTATAGGTGTCAGAAATAGGCGGAACCGGCTGGCCAGGATTCCAAATGTGTTCTCCACCACTCTTCAGGCTCTGGCCAGCCGGTAATTAAAAACCCTCTGTTCCGGGGTGAGTGTCCTCATCGGGAATGGCTGCATCAGGTGGTCCCCCAGCGCAAACGCTTCATCAGCAACGAACACGAATGGGAGTCCTTCCACATTGTCCTCTGGAGCTGCCATTCTGGAGACGCCTGTAGAACTCCATCTGGGCGATGACTCCACCATCGGACATCCGGTCATTCTTCCCCACATCCACATACAAGAAGTCGTAATTAGCCGACACCACCGCCAACATCACTATACTATTGAACCCCTTATAGTTGAAATAGTACGACCCCGAGTTGGGTGGTGGGACGATGTGGAAGTGTTTCCCATCAATTGCCCCTGCGCAGTTAGGAAAGTCCCACCGCTGGGCAAAGTGGGAGGCCACAGTCTGCCATTCCTGTGGCGTGGAAGGAAACTGTAGAGGAAAAAAAAAATTCTATTTTTGCACATAAACATGGCAAGCAGATTAGACACAAACATTCTGGGGCAACCTCCAGATAGCATTTATTAAGGGGAATTTAACACCAAAGTATAAGGTACACCTATCATATCCCCCCCCTCTCATGGGCCATTTCTAACATTATGGGGTGTGTGGAAATCTTGGACAGGTAACCCTCTTCACTTCATTGAGAGATGAATGCCTAAATACAGGGTATTACTTGGAACAGCCCCTCCTTAGTTACACTATTGGCAGCCCACTGGACAGGTAAGAAGTGTCATAATACAAAGATATAAATACACATTGTACACATCTGAGGACATTTGGACATTCTGCTATTACCTGTCAAGATAATAATAGGATACAAAAACTTTGAACAGTACCATTAGAAAGTATACAGGCAGGCCGTTGCCATGCTTTGGGGAATTCATCCATAAATCAGAGCACAAAAGAGATGGGTATAGTGTGTATGGGTTTTGCAAAGTCAGCAGATAGATGATTGAGGATAGATGGAGAATTGGGATCAGCTGACTTAGCAGTTGGGGGGAGGGAGGGTTACTAAAAATGATTTGGGGACACCACAAAAAATAAGTCTCTGCCACTCTGCCTGAATTTAAAGCTAAAATAACATTTGGAAACATTTTAGGGGTGTTTGGGGTAAAGCACTACTATGGAGCTGATAAAATACATTGTTTTAAGTGACTACATGCGGTGAATATAGGGCCCGTAGAGCATGCTGGGGAGGTTAGTGAAGGAAAATCTGTATGAAGGACCTAAAAAATTAATTACATAAAAATCCAGCATGCATGAGGACAAAGGGGACATTCACAGCATATTCCAATCATGATAATTAGGGAATGAGGAAAGAAATACAATATATTAGCAAACATTAAATACAATAAAATGTGAGATTAAAGGATAAAAATCTTACCTTCATATACTCCTTCTGCAGGACCTGGATGATGGCAGAACAGGTTTCTGGGATAATGATCCCCAGAGCCTGGGGGGAGATGCCTGTCGAGAACTTCAAGTCCTGCAGGCTTCTCCCTGTCGCCAAATACCGCAGGGTAGCGACCAACCTCTGCTCCGGAGTGATGGCTTGCCTCATGCAGGTATCCTGCCTGCTAATATAAGGGGTCAGCAAAGCCAGCAGACGGTGAAACACGGGGTCCGTCATCCTGAGAAAGTTCCTGAAATCATCAGGATTATTCTCACGGATCTCACGGAGCAAAGGCATATGAGAGAACTGGTCACGCTGAAGCAACCAATTCTTGGTCCATAAACTCCTCCCCACCCTGTTCATGGACTGGACTTGTGTCAAGGTCAGGACCCCAACACCAAGCCCCCGCAAAGCACAAACTCTACGAGGAGTACGCATACGCAACATGGCTAGAAAACGGTCGGCTGCTCAGAACGGAGTAACAGAACGCACTGAAGAACAGCAAGGCCTGTGAAGAGCGACCTGAAAAACAGTAATGAACGAACAAGAATACAATGACTACTTAAAGTCACGCGGAACTTGCTTGCACGCACTGAAGAGCAGATACAAACCCACAAGCACAAACTGAACGGCAGAAAACGATCTGAAAACCACGAGTCTGAAAAAGCGCGAATCATCTCTCACCAAACTTTTACTAACACGAGATTAGCAAAAGGAGCCCAAAGGGTGCCGCGCTTGGTTCTGAACTGGCCTTTTCTAGTCTCGTTGTACGTGCTTGACGTCACCGCGTTCTTGGTGATCGGAAATTCCGACAACTTTGTGCGACCGTGTGTAAGCAAAACAAGTTTGAGCCAACATCCGTCGGAAAAAATCCTAGGATTTTGTTGTCAGAATGTCCGAACAAAGTCCGACCGTGTGTACGGAGCATAACAGTGTAAATTTGCTGTCCCCTCAATAATAAGTGAAAATGACCAAATTGGGCCCAATTAGCCAAATTCCCTTTCCGGTGTCATGTGGCTCGTAGTGTTACAAGGTCACAGGCGTGAATGGGGAGCAGGTGTGTTAAATTTGGTGTTATTGCTCTCACTCTCTCATACTGGCCACTGGAAGTTCAACATGGCACCTCATGGCAAAGAACTCTCTGAGGATTTAAAAGAAAGAATTGTTGCTCTACATAAAGATGACCTAGGCTATAAGAAGATTGCCGAGAACCTGAAACTCAGCTGCAGCACGGTGGCCAAGACCATACAGTTTAACAGGACAGGTTCCACTCAGGACAGGCCTTGCCATGGTCCACCAAAGAAGTTGAGTGCAAGTGCTCAGCGTCATATCCAGAGGCTGTCTTTGGGAACTAGACGTATGAGTGCAGACAGCATTGCTGCAGAGGTTGAAGGGGTGGGGGGTCAGCCTGTCAGTGCTCAGACCATATGCCACACACTGCATCAAATTGGTCTGCATGGCTGTCATCCCAGAAGGAAGCCTCTTCTAAAGATGATGCACAAGAAAGCCCGCAAACAGTTTGCTGAATACAAGCAGACTAAGGACATGGATTACTGCAACCATGTCCTGTGGTCTGATGAGACCAAGATAAACATATTTGGTTCAGATGATGTCAAGTGTGTGTGGCGGCAACCAGGTGAGGAGTACAAGAACAAGTGTGTCTTGCCTACAGTCAAGCATGGTGGTGGAAGTGTCATGGTCTGGGGCTGCCTGAGTGCTGCTAGCATTGGGGAGCTACAGTTCATTGAGGGAACCATGAATGCCAACATGTACTGTGACATACTGAAGCAGAGCATGATCCCTTCTCTTTTGGAGACGGGGACGCAGGGCAGTATTCCAATATGATAACGACCCCAAACACACCTCCAAGACGACCACTACCTTGCTAAAGAAGCTGAGGGTAAAGGTGATTGACTGGCCAAGCATGTCTCTAGAACTAAACTGTATTGAGCATCTGTGGGGCATCCTCAAACCGAAGTTGGAGGAGCGCAAGGTCTCTAACATCCACCGTGATATCGTCATGGAGGAGTGGAAGAGGATTCCAGTGGCAACCTGTGAAGCTCTGGTGAACTCCATGCCCAAGAGAGTTAAGGCTGTGCTGGAAAATAATGGAGTCCGCACAAAATATTGACACTTTGGGCCCAATTTGGACATTTTCACTTAGGGGTGTACTCACTTTTGTTGCCAGTGATTTAGACATTAATGGATGTGTGTTGAGTTATTTTGAGGGGACAGCAAATTTACTCTGTTATGCAAGCTGTACACTCACTACTTTACATTGTAGCAAAGTGTAATTTCTTCAGTGTTGTCACATGAAAAGATATAATAAAATATTTACTAAACTGTGAGGGGTGTACTCAGTTTTGTGAGATACTGTATATATATATATATATATATATATATATATATATATATATATATATATATATATATATATATATATATATACACATACTGTATATATATATTATTGGAAGGCACAACTTTTTTTTAATATCTGATATTTTTGGATTGTTAAGGCCTGGTTATACCGTACCTAAGCCATCTGGACACTGCTGGAACTCATTTTGGAATGCCAGCAGAGCAGGATTACACAGCAGGGTGCGTGTAACAGTAGATTGCATACCAGGATCCTGCCTCTGGAAGACAGTTCACACATACACTCTAGTGGCAAGGCACGGAGATAAGAAGGCATGGCCTCCGACCTCTTGGTGATGTGAATATTAAAGGGCCTACTGTAAGTACCTTGCTTTCAACCAGAACATCAAAGAGCCAACTGGGGGCTGGAATGCTGACCCAGATGAAAGAACTTGCCTGCAGTGTAACAATGCCATCTGCTGGAGGATGTTCAGGATGACCCCATACTTCCTGGTAATTATCAAGGACAACACAATACTTCTTGGTCATTATCAAGGACAACCCTCATAATTTACAAATAGTCGTTCATTTGATGGAGGACTATACAGGGGCGGGCAAAGGGGTCTGCGTGGGCATGTTTGTGAGTGGTATAAAAGTGTGAGTGCCAGCTATAATGGCCCTCTTTAATCCGGGAGCCCAGCCAAGATACAGAATTTTGAGGACAGACTTTCATAATGTATCATCTCTGCTCTTTTATTTCTATGTATATTCTGTAATCTTCTTTTAGATTTTTATGTTAGGGTTTTATTTTCTGTAAATAAATAGGAGTTTTGCTTCTGTGAGCTTTGAGTCTATTATTGTAGATATTATTATTCCTAATATCACCATTAATGTTATCAGAACTTAACAGATTAGCACAATTTAGGGACAGACAACATA
The DNA here is from genome assembly GCA_037952835.1 of Lithobates septentrionalis. Lineage (NCBI taxonomy): Eukaryota > Metazoa > Chordata > Amphibia > Anura > Ranidae > Lithobates > Lithobates septentrionalis. The sequence goes on along the minus strand of JBBDGP010000278.1, from coordinate 3,697,038 downwards.
GTACATATTTATAATTTACGTAGGGAAAATAAAAAAATAACTAGCCCCTATTTTTGATACTAAGCTCATGGGTTGTTATAACCACTTGGATTCCGGAAGTTTTTATACATTCTGTGAAAAGCAAGTGGTAAAGGCTAAGTTCCATTTCGTTTTTTTCTAAAAACAACTTTCCTATGTACCAATTAGAGTTGAGTGAACAGTTGGAGCTGAGCAAAAGCATTGCCTATTCGGCGAACACCTGAATTTGCAGGGTGCTTGGCGGAATGTTCGTCCCCGCCAAACGCCCCTCAATGCACTGCGCGCTGCCCAAGGCTTTGCCCAATCAGGGCACAGTGAATAGCTGGATAGACAGGAAGCTGGCTGCTGCATCCTTAACAACTGATGAGTCATCAGCTGTCAACGGGCTGAAAAAAAAAAACATTGCCTGCAATAGAAGAAAGTGAAAAAAAAATAATCATAGCATTTGCAAATTCAGCCAGCTGCAACCACCTGCATGCAGGATGGAAAAAAGTTCCAAAGCTCCTGATGCACAGTGCTTTATGAACTTAGGGTTCAGGGAAATGATGGATGTTGATTTATTTTATGTAGTCCATGTGTGCAGTGTGTGTCAGGGCACACACACCTTGTCAGCTTGTACCATTTACTTTTTGGTTTAATTACTGATATTTCTTATGTTGAAATACATTAACTTTTTTGAGCTCTGATGAATGCATTCTTGATGAAGCAGAAATAAAGATAGTACATAGCTTAACTGACCTTTAGGTATATTCTACAACATATGCAAGCCTTCAAACCTTGTCAGTTTTCTGTAAAATATTTCTTAACCTCCCTGGCGGTATGATTATTTCGGATTTTAGGTGCTGTACCATTATTTTTGCATGGAAATGTGGCGTTTTATATTGTAGGCCTGTAATTCTTAGGAATAACTCACTGAAATCTGTCCAAACAAGAGTCTAGTAGACATCCTGGGTATGATAAAGTTTAAAACACAAATTCATAAATTATAATATAATAAATAACTATAAATAATAACAAATAATAATATGATAGTAATAATACTTTTTATTCAATACATTTTAGTAAATGATATAAATCAAAAACACTGACATTTTTTTTGGCCAAACAAGAGTGCAATATTAGTAGTCATATTGCTTTAGTAAACATCTTGGGTATGGAAAATTTTAAAACAGGGTACAGCACAAAGTCCGACGTCACAGTCAGGACAGTAGAACCGGGTTTCTTTTCTGATTTTCCTTCCTGTGTCGTCACGTTTAGAGCAGCAAACCACACACATCCTTGTGGGTGCTGCCTTCTTTTCCGTTGGTGGAATGCGGTCCATAAAGTGTCGACCTGTCAGGCGTTCCGGGTTCACAACCCCAGCAGCACAACGTCCAGATCTATTTACAGTGGTTGGTGTTTGGTGCTTGAGAAATATAAGTTCGGCAATTTTCCAAACGAAGTCTGCATGAATCACAGGCCTGTCACTCTTTTTTTTAGAAGAATGAAAGCGTTCCACAGGCACTGTTCAAGAAGATGCCTGAAGATTTTTTTGTAATTTTTTTTTGTTGCTTTCTCATAGCAGGATAAAAAGTCATGGCCTGGTCAGCTCTGTCAACACCTACCATGGTGTTGTTGTAGTCCATTACGACTTGAGGTTTCATTACGTCTTTTCCACCGTTTGTATGTACCATGAGAATAGAGGTGTTGTGAATGGTACTCATTAGGCACGCCATCTTAGTGCCATCATTTTGCCTTTTTGCCAGGCAACTATTTCTCCTGCCTTGAGCTTTTTATTGCCAAAGGTTGGTGGCATGTCATGGCGGTTAGCTCTAACAGTCCCGTATGCATCCGTCTTGTGTTGTAGAAGGAACTTATAGAGTTCTGGAGAAGTATAAAAATTATCTGTGGTTACACAGTACCCCCGATTCAGCAATGGCTCAATCAAAGTGAGAACAGAAGCGGTTGCCATTCCATAATTATTGAATCTTTCGTTGAATTTGGTCCCTTTCCCGGTGTAAAGGACCGAATTCCATATGTAACCAGTGCTGGCTTCACAGAGCATGAATGATTTTATGCTGAATCGTGCTCTCTTAGATGCGATGTACTGTATCCAGCTAAGTCTTCCTTTGTAGGCCATTAGACTTTCGTCGATACTGATGTCTCTGTCTGGTACATAGGTCTGCTGGAAATTTTTCAGAATAATTTGATATAGGTCCCAAATCTTTTTCAGTTTTGGTGCTGGATAAGAAGTCTCATCAAATTCTTCATTATTTTGAAAATGCAGATATTTCATTATGAGAGAAAATTTGTATTCTGACATGATGGTGCCAAAAAAAGGAGTGGCTAATATTTTGTTGGTTGTCCAGTACCACTTCTGCAGGGGTTTCCCCACTACTCCCTGGAGAATAATTGGGCCCAGAAACTTCCAGGTGTCATCCTTGGTCACTGGTTCCCATTTTCTGCTCCTTGAAAACCTCTGAGGTATAGCAGCTTGTTGCTCCTGGTACCGATTGGTCTCTGTAACAATTCTTTCTATGACCTCATCAGTCAAAAAGAGTTGGAGGTATCCCAAGGGGCTGTCATATTCAACCTCCACTTTGATACCAGGCGCTCCGGTAAACGGGAATCTTGGGGGCACTGTGTGCTCCGTACCGCAATCAATCGAGCACCAAGTCCGCACATCGCTGGGCACAGTCGCAGGATCATCGCTGAAATTGCTTTCCGTGCCTAATGACGAACTTCCCCATGAATCGCTTCTGCAAGCGATTCTGTCTCGCGGTCGCTGTTTTCCAGCAGGTCATATGCCGCTTTTGAGGTTGAAGCGCGCTTCTTTGATGCCACGGTCGCTCTGCAGTTTCCAGACAGAAAGTACAGTAAAACTGCAGGCAGGGGCACTGGACAAAGCACTGGGGGGCAATCTGAGGTCAATTTTATTTTATTTTATTTAGTAATGTAATCCAATAGGATTACAATGTGTCAGTGTGTTTGTGTTTTATACTTTTTGAATTTGCCACCGGTTCCACCCCCTGCGTCGCTACGCTCGCAGGGAATGGAAGCCAGGGCACACAGTGGATCGGGTGGAAGAACCGGCTGCTGAACACAGCGGGAGAACATTGCGGGAACCCGGAGACAAGGTAAGTCATGTCTTCCAGGATCCAGCGATGCGATCCCGAGTCTGGCTCGGGGTTACAGCTTCTGGTACTAAAATCTCACCCCGAACCAGACTCGGGAATACTGCCAGGGGGGTTAATGTAGAAAGGAAGGCATTGCTTGTGCCCTTCTTCATGTTTAACAAATCAAAATCTGTATTTAAAAAACTTTACCTTAATCTGTTCTAGTTCAGTCTGAAGTGTGAGTGGAGATTTCTCTCATCACTGATATCACGACAATAGGTGACAGGAAGGGATATATGTGCATGTCTTCAAAGAGTAGAATGGCAGTGCATACACAATAGACAATCTGAGACAATCTGTATGTAGGCAGGTGCAGTTTTCTCCATCCACTGTAGGTGGTGAACAAGCGGAGCAGCATCACACCCTGGAGAGGAAGTCAGGAGAAACTTGGTTTCTCTATGACATCTTGGTTTCTAGAAACAGTTTTCCAATTGGCCACACTGCATCCAGGTGACCCTGGGTGGCCATATTTGAGCAGTAGAGTTTAAGTCCCTGCTCCCCAGGTTTGGGCGCATATTTGCAAGTGGGTGGTGTGGGGACAGTACTAGTGGCAGGGAAAGGTTTAGAAATTGATCAAGTTTAAATCTGAAAGGCATATTCCAGGAAGATTAACTTTCACCATTACAATTCACATTAGCATTGATTCCGTTATCAGTAACCCTGAGGAATATAGTGTATTAGAATTCTAAAACATCAAAATGTTTTTGTAAATGGATGGATTGAACTGGCATAGAAAGACCTAGATTGATACCGAATCCTTACATTATAATAGTTTAATATTCAGCAACAATACTCTCTAGTAAGTTGGATTATATAAATGTGCTACAAAGGCAAGACAAATATAGCATCAGTGGTAGGAAATCAAATGCCTGGAGGCAGCATTTGGGACTTAACTTACAGAATACATATACTAGCTTTACAAGGCATCAAGTATGCAGAGGTAATCACATCAGCCAGAATACTTTAGAGATGTTAAGGAAGATTTACTTATTGTAAGTTATTCTTTTCAAGCCAGAAACAGACAGTGAAACTATCCCTTTCTTACACTTTGCAAGGGAATTTTCCCCAGAGCTTAGTGAACATGGTGAAATTTCACAGGTTTACTTTAAGACGTCATTTACACTTCCATGCATTAGAAATCCAAGTTGCATAATGAAATAGGTGCCAATAAAACTCACTATGTTTTTGTTATAAACCACTTGCTTTAAAGAGTACCTTAACTGTGGAAGCTGTGCTCAAAAAATATAAGAATAAGGAAAAGGACTAGTCACAATTGGTGTTGTATGTGATCTCCCTGTAGCTAAGCTTTTTACCATTATTGACTTAGTACAGGCATACCCCACTTTTAAGTACGCAATGGGGTTTATTTACTAAAGCTGGAACGTTCGAAATCAGACTCACTTCTGCATAGAAACCAATGAGCTTCCAGGTTTTATTACCAAAAGCTTAATTGAACAAGCTGGGGTTAGAAGCTCATTGGGGTATGCCTGTACACCTTGTTTTGATCTGTTTCTGTGCAAAGTCAGTCATTTGCACTTTGCAGCTCTGATCACTAGCGATCTGATGACTTGTGGGGAAATTTTCATGAACCAGTAGGAGAGCTGCATAAAGCACAGAATGAATGAAGCAGAAGCAGGAAGATCCTTACACTATAGGTCCCCAAATAATGTTTTTTTCTCCTGCAAGGGAAAGCAAAGGGTTGATTTACTGAAGGCAAATAGACTGTGCACTTTTTAAAGTTCAGTTGCATTCTGCAAGAACAGTTGTTCCAGAGCTTAGTAAATTAACAAAAGCTCTGCTGACTTCCATCATCAAATCATGTACAAGCAAAAATACTTTTTTTTTTAATATTATTTCCTTGCATGTGATTGGGTATAAAGTGAAGCTTTACCTTATTTACCAAGCTCTGGAGCAACTGCACTTTGCAAAGCGCACACCTTTACCTTTAAAAAATCAACCCCAGTGTGAAACTAGAAGGCCAGGATGTTGGTACATTTGGCAAGAGTATGCATGAGGTACAGACTAGTCTAGTGCCTACAGGGAGATTTACTAAAACTGGAGAGTGCAAAATCTGGTGCAGCTGTGCATGGTAGCCAATCAGCTTCTAACATCAGCTTGTTCAATTAACCTTTGACAAAAAAAACTGATTCATTTCTATGCAAAGCTGCACCAGATTTGACACTCTCCGGTTTTATTAAATCAACCCCCTGGTAGCCACCAGAGCAGCCGCAAGGAGTTACCCGAGGTTGCTCCCAGCTCCCAGGTTGTGGCCTGCAAACATGCCCATGCAGGCTACAGATGGTCAAATACTGCAAAGCAGACATGTGCATGCCGAAAATTTCCATTTAGTTTCAGATGCATCCATTCTTTGAAAAATTTTACATCGTCATATTCATTAAGTTGACCTGATTCATTTTCAGGATTTGTTTTGTGTGTTCGGCATTTGTTTCATATATATGTATTGGTCCGGGTGGATTTGAAAAATTGTGCAGCTTTTCCTGGATGATTGCTTTATATTCAATATATTATTATATCAGATGGATTTGAATCATAAGGATTCAATATTTTTGGATGCTTGGATACTAGTCCTACTCACCAAGAGAAATTGCATAAGCAGATTGGATACACTGGCATCATGTGTATCCAAATTAACGAATGGAACAAAATTTGGATCCATTCGATATCCAAATCTGAATTATCAAACAATTCGAACTACTATCGCATCATGTGATGTCATCCAAATGAAACAAATGCCTTTGTTAATTTTCTTCTACATTTTTTTTTCATTTGTTTCATTGACGTTCGTTACTATGTCCATTAGGAGATTTGTATACATCCAAATCTCTGAAAATTGTATTTTTTTTCGAAAAACTAATCAAAATGAAATGTCAAATGTCTCTTGCAGCACAGGGGAGCTGAGAGCTCAAGAGCAAGCATAGAAGTCTCTTTAAACACCAGAGTTATGGATTCACTGGCTCACAGATTCACTAAGCAGACTGGTGCGCAAAAGGGAACAGACTCAACAGGAGAATGCAGGACACACAATATCAGAAATGAAGGAACTCACAGAGAATACACATGTGTAATGATGCAGAAAGCTCAGACAAGCACACTGGCGAAAGAGACTGTCTGTAGCTCTCTAGGACCAAGTTCTACATAAAGTTTTTGAATGCAGAGAGTCTCTTAGAATGGCAGTGTATGGGCATGCAAGGAGTCTTATGGAATAAACACATGACCACACTAGGAGCACAGAGGAGTCCAAAGGAGACACTGAAAAAAAATACTGGTAGAAACAATGGAATACTTGGTAACTGTATACAAGTTTTAGGAGACACAGGGAGTCCAGAAGCTAGGGATGTTGCTCAAACCATATGCAACAGGTGCACTGGCAGAGGTTAAGCATTGAATGGTTGCAAGGCATGCCACTTGAAATTGGCTGGAAGCTGAGAAGCTTGTACAGGCATACCCTTTTAAGTACACAATGGGGTTTATTTACTAAAGCTGGAAAGTGTAAAATCAGACTAATTTCTGCATAGAAACCAATGCACTTCTAACCCTTGTTTGTTCAATTAAGCTTTGGTAATAAAACCTGGAAGCTCATTGGTTTCTATGCAGAAGTGAGCCTGATTTTGCACTTTCCAGCTTTATTAAATAAGCCCCATTGTGTACTTAAAAGTGGGGGATGCCTGCACTGAGGGGAAAACCTCGCGCTGGATCAAGACATAGGTAAGGGTAAAGGATACCATACAGAATTGAGAAGTATAATTACATAGAATAATTATTTTGAACACACAATGATAAAGACTTTTGACATATACATCATTATAAAATAGAATAATTGATAATTTAATCTCCATTTAAAAGTGTGAAAAAACACTGAGATCCATTTTTTCTAGTTTGTGTGGTCACATCTATTCCCCCAAAGGAATGACTGAATTATTGCAATGGGTATTTTAATTATTTTCAGACTAAAAACTACTTGATGTATGAGGTTAATAATGCCACAGAGACACTTGTGACTGATGAAAATTTTAAAGAGAACTAGATTACATCAAGATAATATAATTGTATTTTAACAGGACTCAGTAGATAATTTGCATTAAATAAGTGTTATTATAATTTTTCTCATTTTGAACATTTTCTTAGTAGCGCAAACTATTATGGTGGTTGTAAAATTACATTACACATACTGTATACTACTGATTGACAATATATATCCCATGTAAATAAACTACGTTTTAGGAAAATATGCTATTGAAACTAGACATTGTAACAATTTAATGTCAATGTTATAAATATAACCTTTATATTTATTAACATCAATGTGATGTTAATAGATATAGACATGTGTGATGTCTATTAACTATCAATATGAACAGGCATAGTACAGAGAGGTAAAATAACACCATACTTGTACTGTACATTGTCTTGTAAAAATGGTTTTGTGTGTTATTTGTAAATATCATGTAATCCTACCAATTAATTTATATTGCTGATTGAACTACTTCTTTTGTCCAAGAATCTTTGAATCTAGATGTGTTTATGTACAATGTATTTACTCATATAGTGATTGTAATATATTTACAAATCCATTTAACCTAGTTGACAATTTTGAGCTTATTGATAGTATAGTAATCACTTGATTTCCTAGATATTTTTCTCCCTAAATCCCTTTGAGTCCCAGAGTTCTGGGTATTGTAGTCTACTCCAACTTATCATATTTGGATACAAACGTTTGGCGCAAAAGTTTAAATTAAATGACATTGCATAACCTTACCCTAACATTTGATGTAATTAGGATCATCCATTGTTGCAACCTGGGGTGGGAGGGAATATTGTCATTCATTCATTTATATGATACATATATATATATATATATATAGCGCTGGTAGATTTACAATCTACTGCAGATTAGGTAAATTTAGTAAATTGTGTGTTAGGAAGGTTTAAAGTTCGCCTCTGTTCCAGCTTGGCTGACGTTGTGTGTGCTTCCGTGCTGACCGGTGGGTGTCGCTGTTACCATTAGTCAGTGTTGGAAGGGCAACGTGTCGAAGTGTATAGATGCTCCTCTGTCTCAGGGACAAGCTCGGTGGAGGTGGTCCTCCGAGTTGCATTATGGGAAGGGGGTATTTATGGGACAGACGCCATGTTTTGAGGTCGTTTTGCAGCCACCTGCTGGCCCTCCTGGCCGACAGGTATGCGTTAAGGAGCTACCTCGTGGTCCTCCGATCGGGAGGCCCACGATGCTATGGCGCAGGGGTGGGTCCAGAGGCTTGTCTGGGGCCTACCACCACGGCCGAGGAATGGTCCTGAGCTGTCGGTCCTGTGTGACAAAGCTGGACAGCCGAGGAGATCCCAGGGGAGGACCCGTCTTGGAGAGATCACGCAGCGTGCTGGTCTATAGAGGGGCCTGGTGACTCGGTTGTAGGACATATCCAGAAGAAGTAATTATACAGCATAGTGTCGCCGGTTCGGCTTAAAGGTTCAGGCGCTGTGACTGACTGTTCACTGCAGAAGATCTGATACATCCTATGGCAGAGGATTGTGCAGATTTACCCCCCCCCAAGTAAGTCTGTGGCAGAGACTTTAGATTCGTGCTGCGTACTTGCTGCTAGAGGGAGGCCTATCCAGACGAGCAAAGAGTGCGTCCCATGAGGGGAACGCATTCCATATAATTATCTGAATTCTACCGGGACATTTGTTGCTAAGATCTTGTAAGAAGATATTTGAGTTTCTCCTGAAAGTTTTCTTTTCCGTCTCTTTCCTGCTACTTCCTAAAGTTTGACTGTTCAATAAAGCATTGAAAACGTACTCCAGTGTTGGTGCATGTGTCGTCCAGCAGTAAACACAAAGGAACACCTAGACCCGGTGCCGGTGAAACAGAGGGAAGCAAAGTGAAGGTAACAGACCCGCTTAAACCAGAAGCTCCACCGTGAGTTAGTGCTACATATATATATGTATATATAGATATTAGGGATGAGCCGAACACCCCCCCCCGGTTCGGTTCGCACCAGAACCTGCGAACGGACCGAAAATTTGCGCTAACGTTAGAACCCCATTGACGCCTATGGGACTCGAACGTTCGAAATCAAAAGTGCTAATTTTAAAGGCTAATTTGCATGGAATTGTCCTAAAAAGGGTTTCGGGACCCGGGTCCTGCCCCAGGGGACATGTATCAATGCAAAAAAAACTTTTAAAAACGGACGTTTTTTTGGGAGCAGTGATTTTAATGATGCTTAAAGTTAAAATATTCCTTTAAATATTGTACCTGGGGGGTGTCTATAGTATGCCTGTAAAGTGGCGCGTGTTTCCCGTGCTTAGAACAGTCCCTGCACAAAATGTCATTTTTAAAGGAAAAAAAGTCATTTAAAACTGCTTGCGGCTTTAATGTAATGTCGGATCCTGCCAATATGGATGAAAATAAGTGAGACAAACAACATGGGTACCCCCCAGTCCATTACCAGGCCCTTTGGGTCTTGTATGGATATTAAGGGGAACCCCGCACCTAAATTAAAAAAAGGCGTGGGGCCACCAGGCCCTATATACTCTGAACAGCAGTATACAGGCGGTGCAAACAAGACAGGGACTGTAGGTTTGTTAAACAAGGAAGAGGAGGCGCCTCTGGGTGCAGACGTTTAAAACAATTTATTAAAATAACAGCAACAGCTGGTAGTACACTCACATTTAGGTAGAAGGTTTCAAGCAAAAAAATGTCCCAAGGCAATCCAGGGGGTCCGTGGAGTCATCTCTCTCGGCTGGTAGATGTTAGGGGCTCTGGGCAGTCTTGGAATGCTGGATGTATTCGGCCGAACAGCGGAGACAGGCACCAAAGAGAGGCTTGGATAGCAGCCGATCCAGGCGAGGGATGATGACGTCACAGGATGTGCGATGCGTTTCCTAAGCTGGCTCGCCATGAGTGGTGTGACGGCGGCGCTCCTTTGTCAAGCTGATTGGCTTGGAGCTGAAGAGGATGTATATATGGAGAGCGGTGATGGGGAGGAGAGCGGAATAGGGGATAGTAGGGGGGGGAGTGGCCTGAAACTCTGTGTGTAGAAGTGTCAGCAGTGGAGGGAATCAAGGAGAAGCAACAATAAGAAAGGGGATTTAGTGAGCTGAACGGAGAACTTTGAGCGAAGGTGGGAGGGGAAGGGGAAGATACGGGGGAGGGGGGGGGGAGTGGACAAACTAATAATATGAATATAAAAGAAGGGGTTGGAGGAGGCAGAGAGATATAAAACAGCGAAAACAAAACACTCCCATCGGAAGGCTGCCTTGAATGTGGACTTTACACATTATTCCTGCCTCCTCCATTTGCAGTGTCACATCACGGACTTACCTTCCATTTATTGTTAATTGACATTCTTTTCACCACTCATCTTTGTACATTACTGTTTAATTGGATTTTGCTGTCATTTTTTGCGCCGACTACTTGTTACACTGTAGGTTTGTTGTTTAGTAGAATCTGTTTGTAATTTTGAACTTGTACATTTTTAACGTGTTTAGCTCCAGCCAAAAAATCTATTTTAAGCTTTTTGGAAAACATAGGGAAGGGTTATCACCCCTGTGACATTTGTTTTGCTGTCTGTGCTCCTCTTCAGAAGATTTCATCTCATTTTTTGTCCCAATGACAAATGTTTTTAAAAAATTTGGGGTTTTTTGTGAAACAAGGATTGGCGATAAAACATCAGTGGAAAGGAGAAAGGTTTTTCCCATATTAATTCTTACAGGAGAGAATTTCCCTTCCTAGGGGTAGATTTCATCTCACTTCCTGTTGTCTCCTTCCGTTTGCAAGTAGGAGTCGTTTGTAAGTTTAATGTTTGAAAGTAGGGGCCTGCCCTCTATACTCAGAAGAAATTTGGGCCTTAGGTGTTGTTGTGGCCAAAACACTGTAAGCCCTCACAGGGCCCTGCTGTGAAATATTAGATCAAGAATTGTAATTACATGCCCCTGTTGAACAGGGGCAGAAAAATTGGGACTTTGGTGGTGGTGGTGCTAGTGCCACAACACTGCAAGTCCTCACTCGCTCTTGGTGGGCGCAGAAACGGACCCTGCTGTGAAATATTAGATTAAGAATTGTAATTACATGCCCCTGTTGAACAGGGGCTGAAAAATTGGGCCCTAGGCACTGGTGCTGGTGCCACAACACTGCAACCCCTCACAGATACTCAAGTTGGAACGCAGAAACGAGCCCTGCTGCAAAGTATTGCATCAAAAATTGTAATTACATGCCCCTGTTAAACAGGGGCTGAAAAATTGGGTCTTAGGCACTGGTGCTGGTGCCACAACACTGCAACCCCTCACAGATACTCTAGTTGGAACACAGAAACGAACCCTGCTGCAAAGTATTGCATCAAAAATTGTAATTATACGCCCCTGTTAAACAGGGGCTGAAAAATTGGGCCTTAGGCACTGGTGGTGGTGCCCAGAACCAAAAATGTTCTTACAAGCTATCAGCATGATCATTGAGGAGGAAGAGGATAATTACTCAGGGATAGTCACTCAGCATCAGCATAGGCAGTCTTTGAAGGGATCTGAGATTTCAAAAAAAATTATTCGGTTACATCAGCATCAGGTGCTTGGTAGCTGGTGGCGATCAAAGACTGATTCATTTTTCTGAAGGTCAGTCGATTGACCGAGTCGGTGGACAGACGCACCCTGTGATCGGTTACAAAGCCTCCAGCAGCACTGAATGTGCATTCCGAAAGAACGCTGGATGCAGGACAGGCTAATAGCTCAATTGCATACTGTGCAAGCTCTGGCAAGTGATCCATCCTCAAGACCCAGTAACCCAGAGGATTTTCGGTGGGAAAGGTGTCCAAGTCAGATATTGCCCCTAGGTATTCCTGCACCATGTAAAACAGACGCTGGCCATGGTTGCTGGAACCGATCATACCTTGGGGCTGCGGACCAAAAAATTGTCTGAACGCATCGGTCAGACGGCCACCTTCTCCACCGCTCCTTCTTTGACTGACCGAAGCCTCAGCAACACGTTGTCCAGAAACAGGAGTTTGTAACCTCCCAGTCTCTGGGAACGCATTGCACAGACCTTTCTGCAAGGCCTCCCGAAGATGTTTCATCCTCTGCTCCCTCTGCAATGGCAAGATAATGTCCGTAACCTTACCCTTGTAATGTGGATCAAGGGGGGTTGCCAGCCAGTATTGGTCCTTCTCCTTGATACCACGAATACGAGGATCCTTACGCAGGCTTTGCAGGATCAGGGAGGCCATGCAGCGTAGGTTTGCTGAGGCATTCGGTCCGGAGTCCTCTGGGTCACTAAGGACGACATGGTCCGCAGCCACCTCCTCCCAGCCACGTACAAGTCCATGTGTTTCTTGGGACTGATCCCTTAAAGACTGCTGCTGATGCTGAGTGCCAGGCTCCACCTCCATACTGACACAATCCTCCTCCTCCTCCTCCTCATCCTCGTCCTCTTCCTGTGTGATCGGTGGGCACCCAGGAACACTGTCTGGATAAAGGGGGCCTTGAGAGCTAAGGAAGTCCTCCTCTTCCTGCCTCTGTTCTGCCTCAAGTGCCCTGTCCATTATTCCACGCAGCGTGTGCTCCAACAGGTGGACAAGGGGGACAGTGTCACTGATGCATGCACTGTCACTGCTCACCACTCCTCAAATGGTGACAGGACAGTGCATGCATCCCTGATCATGGCCCACTGGCGTGGGGAAAAAAAACAAGCTCCACTGACCCTGTCCTGGTGCCATAGTCACACAGGTACTCATAAATGGCCTTCTGCTGCATGTGCAGCCGCTGCAGCATGGCCAACATTGAATTCCACCTTGTGGGCATGTCACAGATTAGGCGGTACTTGGACAGGTTAAACTCGTTTTTTGGAGGTCTGCCAGCCAAGCACTGGCATTATATGACCGGCGGAAATGCACACAGACTTTCCTGGCCTGCCTCAGGACATCCTGTAAGCCCGGGTACCTGCCCAAGAACCGCTGCACCACCAAGTTAAGGACGTGAGCCAAACAGGGCACATGGGTCATTTGTCCCTGTCGGAGGACAGAGAGGAGGTTGGTGCCATTGTCGCAAACCACCATTCCTGCCTTAAGTTGGCGTGACGTCAACCACCTCTGAACTTGCCCCTGCAGAGCTGACAGCTCCTCTGCCCCAGTGTGGCTCCTGTCCCCCAAGCACACCAGCTCAAGCACCGCATGGCATCTTTTGGCCTGCACACTTGCGTAGCCCCTTGAATGGCTACGGAGCACCGCTGGTTCCGAGGACAAAGCACAGGAAGAGGCCATGGAGGAAGAAGAAGAGGAGGGGGTGCAGGAGAGAGGTGTGTCACAATCATTAGTAGTGGCATTTTGGAGGCGTGGTGGTGGAACAACCTCCAACACTACTGCACCTTGTCCTGCATCCTTCCCAGCTGCCAGCAGAGTCACCCAATACACGGTGAAACTTAGGTAATGTCCCTGTCCATGCCTGCTGGACCATGAGTCAGCGGTAATATGCACCTTACCGCTGACTGCCCTGTCCAGCGAGGCCAAGACATTGCCTTCCACATGCCGGTAGAGAGCCGGAATCGCCTTCCGTGAGAAAAAGTGGCGTTTGGGTACCTGCCACTGAGGAACCACACATTCCACAAACTCATGGAAGGGTATAGAGTCTACCAACTGAAAAGGCAGCAGTTGAAGTGCTAGCAATTTTGCCAAGCTAGCATTCAACCGCTGGGCATGTGGATGGCTGGGAGCGAACTTCTTTCAGCGGTGCAGCAGCTGGGGCAGGGAAATTTGCCTAGTACAATCTGACGTTGGTGTACCGAAAGCAGATTGCCCACAAGTACTTGGCTGTGACACACCTAATTCTACTTCTTCATTCTTCTCAGTGCAGGTCTCAGAGGGGACTGAAGGTATAGTGGGGTTGGAGATCTCAGCTGATGAGGAGCAAGGAGAGGTCCTCTTTGTTCTTTGGTGTGGGTCTTTTAAATACGCTTGCCAACGAACTGCATGGCAGGTCAACATATGTCTGGTCAAGCATGTGGTGCTCAAGCGGGAGATGTTTTGGCCACGCGAGATACGCTTGAGACATATGTTGCAAATAGCAGCGGTGCGATCTGATGCACTCATCTCAAAAAAGGCCCACTCCAAAGAACTTTTTGAATAATGTGCAGAGACTGCAGCGCCCTGTACATGCGGAGCTTTGGGGAGTGATGCAGTCAGTGTGCTGCCCTTAGGCTGGCCCCTGGAGGGCATCCTGCCTCGTTGGTGATGTGCCTCCTCCTCCTCCTCCTCTCTCCTATCAGGCACCCACGTTGAGTCAGTGACCTCATCATCCCCTCCCTCCTCATCACTGGTGCAAACCTGGCAGTATGCTGCAGCAGGGGGAGCATGACTGCCAGATTGCTGTCCTTCTTGGGCACCCCCTCTGTCCGTGCTCACGTTGCTGCCTTCATCTAGCTCAGTATCATCATCAGAGCCTTCAAAACGCTGGGCATCCTCCTGGAGCATGTACCCAACACTGTGGTCAAACAATTCGAGGGACTCCTCAGGAGGACATGGTGAGGCTAGGGAAGGAGTCACTGATGACATTGAGCCGAGGGAAGAGGCCGCTGCTTTGCCAGACAAAGTACCCTGAGCATGGGTGAGAGAGGATGAGGAGGATGAGGACGGCTTGGTCATCCACTCGACCAAGTCTTCCGCATGTTGCGGCTCAACACGGCCAGCTGCCGAAAAAAAGGCCAAGCGTGTCCCACGGCCACGTGCTGATGAGGAGGATGCACCGTCTCCACGATCAGCACTGTTGCCTCTAGACACAGAGCCTGCTTGCCCTCTTTTATTGGCTTGTGACTGTTTGCCTCTCCTTGTTGTCCTTCCAGACATACTAATGTCCTGTAGCTGCACTAAGCTGGGATATATATATATATATATATATATATATATATATATATATATATATATATATATATATATATATATGTACTGATACTGCAGCTAGCAAAATCAACTGCCTGCCTGTAGTATGAGAACACCACCAACCTTCTACAGGTAGCTTTAGCTGAACACTGTGCAGAGCTCGCAAAAAACTAACTTGTAGCTTATTTAGCTGCCTGCGGTAGTAATAGGATCAGGAAAACACCACCAACCTTCTACAGGTAGCTTTAGGTGAATACTGTGCAGAGCTCGCCAAAAAATAACTTGTAGCTTATTTAGCTGCCTGCGGTAGTGATAGGATCAGGAAAACACCACCAACCTTCTACAGGTAGCTTTAGGTGAACACTGTGCAGAGCTCGCAAAAAAATAACTTGTAGCTTATTTAGCTGCCTGCGGTAGTGATAGGATCAGGAAAACACCACCAACCTTCTACAGGTAGCTTTAGCTGAACACTGTGCAGAGGTCTCACTACACTAACTTGTAGTTTTAGCTGAACACTGTGAGCAGGATGCACTGCACTAACTTGTAGCTTTAGCTGAACACTGTGCAGAGGTCTCACTACACTAACTTATAGCTTTAGCTGAACACTGTGAGGAGGACACACTACCCTAACTTGTAGCTTTAGCTGAACACTGTGCACTACACTAACTTGTAGTTTTAGCTGAACACTGTGCAGCGGTCACACTAAACTAACTTTTAGCTTTAACTGAACACTGTGAGGAGGACGCACTACACTAACTGTAAATAGTCTAGCTGCCTGACTGTGGTACTAATAGAATCAAAAGAACACCAGCAATTTTCTTCAGGTAGCTGTAAATACTGTAAGAAGACAAGCCTGCCTGTCAGTAGGAAGATAACAGGAACGGATCTAGCTAAACTGAATACAGTGTATATATATATATTTATACAACACCTGAGAAGCATATATATACACAATACACTATAAGTGCAGCTAACTGACTGACTGTCCTGCCTAATCTAGCTAACTCAAATGAAATGACACTGTCTTTCTCTCTCTCTATCTAAGCACGCTGGAACACACTACACAGGGCCGCCGTGCAGGCGGCCTTATATAGTGTGGGGCGTGTTCTAAACCCCCTGAGCCATAATTGGCCAAAGCCACCCTTGCGTTGGCCAATTACAGCTCTCTCTACCGACGGCGCTGTGATTGGCCATGCATGCGGGTCATAGTGCATGCTTGGCCAATTATCAGCCAGCATTGCACTGCGATGCCGCAGTGAATTATGGGCCGTGGCGTGCCACACGAATTTGGCGCGAACGGCCCATATCGATCGCAATTCGGTGAACGATCGAAGAGCTGATGTTCGAGTCGAACATGGGTTCGACTCGAACACGAAGCTTATCCCTAATAGATATATCTATATCTATATCTATATCTTTTTCTTGATATAGATATATCTATATCTTGATATAGATATATCTAGATATAGATATATCTATATATACATATATTTCCTTAAACAGCATGACAACATATATGCATATACGTATGGGTAGGCTCCGCCCCTTGCCCTATCTCAGGACCGGTTATACTATAAGAGTAGATCTCCTCCCTGCCTGCAGCATTCTCTTTTTTTCCTCAATGCTGCACCTGGTTATGCTACTGCTGAAAGCAGGATTTTATTTTTCCCTCGCCTTGTCAGATGCTTCTGACCAAGATGCACAGGTTCAAGCCTCTCCTGTGTTGAAGCTCCCCACTGTATAGGCAGACATGAATGCCTATATGGGGGAGACCCCGCAAGGATCCTGGGAAAGGGTGCAGGTATCTGGTCTAGGAGAGCCATCGGAAGACATCAGCAAACAAACGTGCAGTGGGCTGCCCATTCTCAAAATGACGGAATCACTATTTCCGGGACTAGCAGCCTCATCGAGTGAAGCAAGATGGTGAAAGTACAACTTCCGGTAAGCTGGATGGTAGAACCCAAGGTATGACTTCCAGGTGCAGTAAGATGGCAGCGGAGGTACTTCCGGTATCTGAACGGTGTGAGGAGCGTCTCAGGAAGCCGCAGAAAGGAGCTCACCCACCCCAGCACTTAAATAGCTCTAGAAAGTAGAGGATAGTGTGCAACCTGTGAGGACACAAGTGCACCAGCGTGAATTTGTCAGGCACCACGGAAATCAATCTGAGGACACAGGTAGGAGACATGCAAATCAAAGTTTTTCAATACCAATGTCGTGACATATAACTGAGACAGTACAGTTTGTGAATTCCAGAGTGAAGATGAGCTCTCCTAGAGACCAGCCAGGTATCCTAAGGTGAGGGCAGGTAGGTATATGTGTCTGTATGACATCCTAAAAAAGAGTGCACACACTGACAGGCTGTAATTTGTTTCAGCCCTCATCAGCCGCAATACTCCTCCAAGAGCAAGGAGATGCATCAGCAACATGGCTCAAGCTCTGAGAGGTCAGCTACACACTCTAAGGCCTGCGAGCAAAGCTGGCACAGGGTGGAATACACACATCAGGAAGAAGAATCTAGAGATGATATATGTGTAGGGGTGGGCTAAGAGCCCTTACAGGAAGAATGCTATTTAAAGCTTGCCTACTAGAAGCAGCAACAGATAAGGAGACTGAAAAGGCTGAAATGGTCTGATTGATTAAGCAGACGGTCAGGGAGTCTCTACAGGACTTAACAACCACAACTAGTCAGCCTGGGGAGATTGGTGTGGGCCTGACTGAGGCCCAGAGACCAAGAGATCCATCCCCAGGGTCTAGTTCTGGAGAGGAATCCCAGCAGGAGGACAGCACCATAGGTTTCAGATATTCCTCGGTACAGCCACTAGTAAAGGCAGTTAGAGAGGCACTAGAGTGGGAGGAAGAAGTAGCACAACAGACTAAAACAAAAGGGTACTATCCACAGTTGAAGAAAACAAGTCTCTGGTTTCCTCTTATAGAAGAGGTGAAAAACATCATTAAAGAAGAGTGGGAGAAGGTGGACAGGAAGGTGTCACCAGTCAATAGATTTAATCATATGTACCCATTCAAAACGGAGGATATGCACTCCCTGGAAACACCACCCCTTGTGGATGCGGCAGTTATGAGACTCGCCCGCCATGTAACCCTTCCCATGAATGATGCAGTATCCTTTCAGGAGCCTCTAGATAGAAGGATAGATTCAGACATGAAAAGAGCCTACGCAGCAGACAACGCATGTAGACCAGTCTTGGCACTTACATCTCTGGCCAAAGCCATTACGTCGTGGGCAGAGAGAGTAGAAGCAGAGCTGCAATCAGGTGCAGATATGACCACATCCCTCAAACTACTAACCAACATTAAACTTTCAGGTGACTTTGTCAGTGAAGTAGCAATTGATTCCATACGCTGCACAGCTAGGGCCATGCAGTCATCGGTAATGGCCAGGAAAGCGCTGTGGCTCAAGCCGTGGACAGCGGCTATCTGGTCAAAAGTGAATTGGTGGCGCATTCCGTTAGACAGAACTGCCCTATTTGGCAATAAGATGGAGTCAGTGATTTCAAAAGTCACTGGAGGCAAGTCAGGTATGGTCCCACAAGATGTGAAACCAAAACAAAGATACTTCCAGGGAAGGAAGCAGTATCCAAATTAAGTAAGAGAATTTAGACCTTTTAAACCTCTCAAAGAGTATAAAAAAGGTGGAAGAACACCTCAAACTATAGTGGCACGAATGCCAAAGACAGGATTGACTTCCGAGCAGCAGAAACCCTTTTGATGGTTTCTCAGTCCAGACGGGGTCAGTAGGTGTCAGGTTGTACAGATACACTCATGTTTGGATGGAGCGAGTCAAAGAACCCTGCGTCACAGATGTGCTCCAGTCAGAGCATCGTTGGAAATTCCTATCTTTTCCTAAAATTCCCCGCTTCTCTCCCACATGATTACCACGCAACCAACAGAAAGCTCAGGTTATATTCGAGTATATGCAAACGTTACTACAGAAGGGCACAATAGAACCAGTACCAATACAGGAACAAATGCAAGGCTTCTATTCACCACTAGGGATGAGCCGAACACCCCCCTGTTCGGTTCGCACCAGAATATGCGAACAGGAAAAAAGTTAGTTCAAACACGCGAACACCGTTAAAGTCTATGGGACACGAACATGAATAATCAAAAGTGCTAATTTTAAAGGTTTATATGCAAGTTATTGTCATAAAAAGTGTTTGGGGACCTGGGTCCTGCCCCAGGGGACATGGATCAATGCAAAAAAAAGTTTTAAAAACGGACGTTTTTTCATGAGCAGTGATTTTAATAATGATTAAAGTCAAACTATAAAAGCGTAATATCCCTTTAAATTTCGTAGCTGGGGGGTGTCTATAGTATGCCTGTAAAGGGGCGTATGTTTCCCGTGTTTAGAACAGTCTGACAGCAAAATGACATTTCAAAGGAAAAAACCCACTTGACGACCGCTCACTGTATATGTACGTCATTTTTTTTAAGATGGATATCTCGGTAACGGCAGCAGCTGCTGCCACAACCGAGGTATCCATCTTTACAGCGGGCGGTTCTGTACACGATAATGGTGGTCTCTGCGGGGGGTTCGCCGCGAGATCACCGTTATCGGCGGTGGGAGAGGTGCCACCCCCTCTCCCGCCGCTCTCCCGCGCCCTCCGCTGCTTACCGGAGCCGTCGGTAGCGGCGGAGGAGATCGGGACCTGTCACTGCTGAGGTATAGAGACGAGTGAGGCCAAGATGGCCCCCACCCGTCTCCATACCATGTGACGGCCGGAGCGACGTCATTACGACGGCTCCGCCCACTTCTCTTAAAGGCACAATTTTTTTTGTGTCATTTTTTTAAACGACTTTTTTTTTTTTTTTTTTTGCATTTTAGTGTACATATGAGATCTGAGGACTTTTTGACCCCAGATCTCATATTTAAGAGGACCTGTCATGTTTTTTTCTATTACAAGAGATGTTTACATTCCTTGTAATAGGAATAAAAGTGATCCAAATTTTTTTTTTTAAAACAGTGAAAAAATAAATAAAATAAAGTAAAATAAAAAAAAAAAAAAATTTAAAGCGCCCTGTCCCGACGAGCTCGCGTGCAGAAGCGAACGCATACGTGAGTAGCACCCGCATATGAAAACGGTGGTCAAACCACACATGTGAGGTATCGCCACGACTGGTAGAGCGAGAGCAATAATTCTAGCCCTAGACCTCCTCTGTAACGCAAAACATGCAACCTGTAGAATTTTTTAAACGTCGCCTATGGAGATTTTTAAGGGTAAAAATTTGACGCTATTCCACGAGCGGGCGCAATTTTGAAGCGTGACATGTTGGGTATCAATTTACTTGGCGTAACATTATATTTCACAACATAAAAAAAAAAATTGGGCTAACTTTACTGTTGTCTTATTTTTTTATTCAAAAAAGTGATTTTTTTCCAAAAAAAGTGCGCTTATAAGACCGCTGCGCAAATACGGTGCAAAAAAAAGTATTGCAATGACTGCCATTTTATTCTCTAGGGTGTTAGAAAAAAAAAACATATGTAATGTTTGGGGGTTCCAAGTAATTTTCTAGCAAAAAAACCTGTTTTAAACATGTAAACACCTAAAATCTAAAACGAGGCTGGTCCTTAAGTGGTTAAAACTACTCGCGGCTATTGCATTGCCGACAATACACATAGAAGTTCATTGATAAAAACGGCATGGAAATTCCCCACAGGGGAACCCCAAACCAAAATAAAAAAAAAAAAAAAAATGACGTGGGAGTCCCCCTAAATTCCATACCAGGCCCTTCAGGTCTGGTATGGATATTAAGGGGAACCTTGGCCAAAATTTTTTTTAAAAAATGACGTGGGGTCCCCCCTAAATTCCATACCAGACCCTTCAGGTCTGGTATGGATTTTAAGGGGAACCCCGCGTCAAAAAAACAAAAAAAAAGGCGTGGGGTCCCCCCAAAAATCCATACCAGACCCTTATCCGAGCACGCAACCTGGCAGGCCGCAGGAAAAGAGGGGGGACGAGAGTGCGTCCCCCCTCCTGAACTGTACCAGGCCACATGCCCTCAACATTGGGAGGGTGCTTTGGGGTAGCCCCCCAAAACACCTTGTCCCCATGTTGATGAAGACAAGGGTCTCATCCCCACAACCCTGGCCGGTGGTTGTGGGGGTCTGCTGCGGGGGGCTTATCGGAATCTGGAAGACCCCTTTAACAAGGGGACCCCCAGATCCCGGCCCCCCCTGTGTGAAATGGTAAGGGGTACTTACCCCTACCATTTCACTAAAAAACTGTCAAAAATGTTAAAAATGACAAGAGACAGTTTTGACAACTCCTTTATTTAAATAAAATCAAGCCACAAAATCTCTGCGCTTAGGACATATAGCAGAAAGGGGGGGGGAAAGAAAGAATAAGGCAGAGGGAAAGGGGAGGGGCAGAGGGAAAGTGCAAAGGGGTACAACCCCAATGAGGGAGAAAAAGAGGAAAGGAAAGAAGATGTAAGGTATGCTGCCTCCCCTGGTTAAGCCCTCAAAAGGACTAACATGTAAAGGATTGTAAATGGGGGTATGGCGCTCCCTTGTGACGTGTGTAAGTAGTATATTGTGCGTTAACAGTGACTATATCAGATTGGTTATATAGTATTCCAGACACAAAAGGTGAAGACTGTGATACTCATACTGGATGAACCCATGATGTGTAAATCAAAAAAGCTTATATAAAAAATATATATATATGTATATGCAACCCCTAATTGTATTGCATATACCTCTGTAACACAGGTAGTGCCAAAAAATGCCACTAGGTGCTGCTGCTAGGCAGCTGATGTGATGAATCCAGCTTATACATATGCAAAATTAATAATATATATATGACAGTGCAGTAATATATATATGACAGTGCAATCCAACATATACGTATATATATATATATAACAGTGCAATCCAACATATACGTGTGCAGTAAAGTGCAATACAGTGCAATCAAGTCCAAAAAGAGCCGGAAAAAACTATAAATGACATCAAAATTGCAAAAAAGTCTATTCTCAAGTGGTACGTCCCAGTTTATAAATGACAAGAGAAAAGTTCCAAAAACTTAGTGACTTTGGTGCCCACAGAGGTAAAGATCCGTGACTTCTGTGCTCCCCTTTTGGCTCCCCACTCACCAGCTCCCACTACCCCTGCAGGGGTGACAGACACTCTAGGATCCCAATGCCGTCCTCTTATCCAGTATCCCGTGGTTGCTGAGATAGAATGGCCTCTCTCCCAGGAGTTCCAGATTACCGCTTCATACCACGTCCAAGAAGGGGATCGCCAGCAAAGCCCTCATAAGAAGAGATGCCACCTCATAGTGTAGTATAATTAAAAACTTTAATGGCATAAAAACTCCCCACTGGGGAAAAATCACATCGCACTACACTATGGGTGAAGCCGAAAGCCAGGAAGTACTTTCCCGCAGCGTGCGGCGTGCGGTCCAGCTGCGTTCCAGGCTCTCTCGCTCCGTACCCGGAAACGACGTAAGTGCGTGCCCCGCCTATTGTAGGCGGGGCACGCACTTACGTCATTTCCGGGTACGGAGCGAGAGAGCCTGGAACGCAGCTGGACCGCACGCCGCACGCTGCGGGAAAGTACTTCCTGGCTTTCGGCTTCACCCATAGTGTAGTGCGATGTGATTTTTCCCCAGTGGGGAGTTTTTATGCCATTAAAGTTTTTAATTATACTACACTATGAGGTGGCATCTCTTCTTATGGGGGCTTTGCTGGCGATCCCCTTCTTGGACGTGGTATGAAGCGGTAATCTGGAACTCCTGGGAGAGAGGCCATTCTATCTCAGCAACCACGAGATACCGGATAAGAGGACGGCATTGGGATCCTAGAGTGTCTGTCACCCCTGCAGGGGTAGTGGGAGCTGGTGAGTGGGGAGCCAAAAGGGGAGCACAGAAGTCACGGATCTTTACCTCTGTGGGCACCAAAGTCACTAAGTTTTTGGAACTTTTCTCTTGTCATTTATAAACTGGGACGTACCACTTGAGAATAGACTTTTTTGCAATTTTGATGTCATTTATAGTTTTTTCCGGCTCTTTTTGGACTTGATTGCACTGTATTGCACTTTACTGCACACGTATATGTTGGATTGCACTGTCATATATATATACGTATATGTTGGATTGCACTGTCATATATATATTACTGCACTGTCATATATATATTACTGCACTGTCATATATATATTATTAATTTTGCATATGTATAAGCTGGATTCATCACATCAGCTGCCTAGCGGCAGCACCTAGTGGCATTTTTTGGCACTACCTGTGTTACAGAGGTATATGCAATACAATTAGGGGTTGCATATACATATATATATATATTTTATATAAGGTTTTTTGATTTACACATCATGGGTTCATCCAGTATGAGTATCACAGTCTTCACCTTTTGTGTCTGGAATACTATATAACCAATCTGATATAGTCACTGTTAACGCACAATATACTACTTACAC
Source organism: Lithobates septentrionalis (assembly GCA_037952835.1). Taxonomy (NCBI): domain Eukaryota; kingdom Metazoa; phylum Chordata; class Amphibia; order Anura; family Ranidae; genus Lithobates; species Lithobates septentrionalis. The sequence goes on along the minus strand of JBBDGP010000278.1, from coordinate 3,673,543 downwards.
ACGTCACAAGGGAGCGCCATACCCCCATTTACAATCCTTTATTTAAATGCTTCTTCTTTCTTCTATCTTCCTTCATCTTCTTCTGGTTCTTCTGGCTCTTCTGGTTCTTCCTCCAGCATTCTCGTCCAGCACCTCCTCCGCGGCGTCTTCTATCTTCTTCTCCTCGGGCCACTCCGCACCCATGGCATGGGAGGAGGCTCCCGCTCTTCTCTTCATCTTCTTCATCTTCTTCATCTTCTTCTCTTCTTCTTTACTTCTCTTCTTCTCTTCTTCGTTTTCTTCTCCTGGCCGCTACGCATCCATGCTGGCATGGAGGGAGGCTCCCGCTGTGTGACGGCGTCTCCTTGTCTGATGGTTCTTAAATAATGGGGGGCGGGGCCACCCGGTGACCCCGCCCCCTCTGACGCACGGTGACTTGACGGGACTTCCCTGTGACGTCACAGGGAATGCCACAGGGAAGTCCTGTCATGTCCCGTGCGTCAGAGGGGGGTCACCGGGTGGCCCCGCCCCCCGTTATTTAAGAACCGTCAGACGAGGAGACGCGGTCACACAGCGGGAGCCTCCCTCCATGCCAGCATGGGTGCGGAGCGGCCCGGAGAAGAAAATGAAGAAGAGAAGAAGAGAAGAAGGAAGAAGAGAAGAAGATGAAGAAGAAGATGAAGAGAAGAGCGGGAGCCTCCCCCCATGCCATGGGTGCGGAGCGGCCCGAGGAGAAGAAGATAGAAGACGCCGCGGAGGAGATGCTGAACGAGAATGCCGGAGGAAGAACCAGAAGAAGAAGAAGATGAAGGAAGATAGAAGAAAGAAGAAGCATTTAAATAAAGGAATTGTCAAAAACTGTCTCTTGTCATTTTTAACATTTTTGACAGTTTTTTAGTGAAATGGTAGGGGTAAGTACCCCCTTACCATTTCACACAGGGACACAGGGGGGGCCGGGATCTGGGGGTCCCTTGTTAAAGGGGGCTTCCAGATTCCGATTAGCCCCCCGCCTGCAGACCCCCACAACCACCAGCCAGGGTTGTGGGGATGAGGCCCTTGTCCTCATCAACATGGGGACAAGGTGTTTTGGGGGGCTACCCCAAAGCACCCTCCCAATGTTGAGGGCATGTGGCCTGGTACGGTTCAGGAGGGGGGGCCGCACTCTCGTCTCCCCCTCTTTTCCTGCGGCCTGCCAGGTTGCGTGCTCGGATAAGGGTCTGGTATGGATTTTTGGGGGGACCCCACGCCGTTTTTTTTTTTTAATTTTGGCCAAGGTTCCCCTTGATATCCATACCAGACCTGAAGGGCCTGGTATGGAATTTAGGGGGACTCCCACGTCATTTTTTAAAAAAAATTTTGGTTCGGGGTTCCCCTGTGGGGAATTCCCATGCCGTTTTTATCAATGAACTTCTATGTGTATTGTCGGCAATGCAATAGCCGCGAGTAGTTTTAAATAGGTTTTTTCCTTCGAAATGTCATTTTGCTGTCAGACTGTTCTAAACACGGGAAACATGCGCCCCTTTACAGGCATACTATAGACTTCCCCCAGCTACGAAATTTAAAGGGATATTACACTTTTATTGTTTGACTTTAAGCATTAATAAAATCACTGCTCCTGAAAAAACGGCCGTTTTTGGCCTGGTACAGTTTAGGAGGGGGGGCGCTCTCCTGTCCCCCCCTTTTCCCATTGCCTGCCAGGTTGTGTGCTCGGATAAGGGTCTGGTATGGATTTTGGGGGGGGTCGGCAGCAGTTTTTTATGACAATTTTTTCTTTAGAAATTGAATTTTGCTGTGGTACACTTATAAACACGGGAAAGATGCGCTACTTTACAAGCAGACTAAGGACACCCCCAGACATGATATTTAAAGGGGTATATTTCATTTTTATTGTTTCACTTTAAGCATGCTTAAAATCACTGCTCCTGAAAAAACTGCAGTTTTTAAAACTTTTTTTTGCATTGATCCATGTCCTCTGGGGCAGGACCCAGGTCCCCAAACACTTTTTATGACAATAACTTGCATCTAAGCCTTTAAAATTAGCACTTTTGATTTCTCCCATAGACTTTAAAAGGGTGTTCCACGGCATTCGAATTTGCCGCGAACACCCCAAATTGTTCGCTGTTCGCTGTCTCTAAATCTAAAAAATTATTTTTTTCTGTGCTTATATCCCAAGTTAATGAGATATTTCTATCCTTGTGAAACTCAATAATAATGATAGAAATATCTCATTAACTTGGGATATCAGCACAGAAAAAAATAATTTTTTAGATTTAGAGATTTCACTAGATGAATCCACATTCAGCACCAAGACGCATTTTAAGGGAGTGGATAGGAACAGCTACCTCCCTACCACAAGCTGTCACCATCAAAATTGGATCTTTAACATCCCAAAAGGACAACTGATGCAGATAAAACGAAACTGTACCAAAATTCATGCATATTTCGAACAATCAGAAAAATTGGGTGAGAGGTTTATGTCAAAAGGCTACGATCGAAAATTCATTAAGACCAAAATCGCTGAAGTCTCCAAACTCAATAGGAACCAACTAATCGAAGAAAAAACCACACAACAGAAAAACATAGTTGAGGGAATACCGATTATTCTAGATTTCAATGTGCAATATAAAAAAATTGAAAGTATAATTAAGCATCATTGGCATATTTTAGTGGCAGATAAACAACTACAAGATATTCTCCCTAAAAAACCGAAATTCATATATAAAAGGGCACCCACGATTAGGGACATAGTAGTAAAAAACATTGTAGACCCCCCCAAAAAACTGTTTTCTTTTTTTACCGGTAACAGATTTTTCCATGCAAAAGGTGTTTTGCCTGTGTAAGGACTAAACGCCCAAATAAGAAAGTATTTAATTTCACTTCAACTAGCACAGGAGAGAACCATGAAATTAAAGATTTCATTTGTTGTAACACCGAGGGGGCAGTATACGTACTGGACTGTAGCTGCGGCCTCCAGTATGTAGGCCGCACAAAGAGACCCTTGAGAGTCCGCATCAAGGAACACGTTAAAAATATCCTTAACGGCTACGACAAACACTGTGTGTCCAAACATTTTTTAACCTGCCACAATAAAGATAACACCCATTTGAGTTTCTGGGGCATCACCCCATATATTAAACATTGGCGGGGTGGCCACAAGGTGAGAACTTTAAGTAGACTGGAATCCAAATGGATCTTCACATTAGACACTTTCTGGCCCCGTGGTCTGAACATTGAGTTTGACCTAAACTGTTTCCTGAGTGATTTTTAAATATAATTAATTTTAAACAACTTAGTTTTTAATCTTTATATTTTTTCCAGATATACACCAATTGGGATTGTTTTTTTCTATGCAATACCCTTAACGACATATATGCCCAGATTCCCTATCCGCCATTTATTAGTCATACAACCTGTATATATTTCATGGCTGGAGACCCCTGCCAAGGCCAAAAGCTCTCCTCGTACACAAGTGGTGGTACTGACTTGAGGAAAATTTTAAAAATATCCCCTACTCCTGCCACAGCCCTTCATCCTATGTCCTTCCTATAATGTACCACTCAAGTCCATACTCCTATTACTTTAATATATACCTATCTTTATTTTTCACTTGTATGGCAAATCATTTACTCTCATACATTAACATTTTAGCAATGTTTTTAAATTAAGGTTTTAATACATGTTTTTGGTAAATATATATATATATATATATATATATATATATATATATATATATATATATATATATATATATATATATATATATATATATATATATATATATTCTTTATACATATATTATATATTCTATATATTTTTTATTAGCATGCACTGTTTTCTATCCAAATATTTATATCTCTTATGCATATTTAGTGCGCTATTAGTGTCTGCTGCTTTTCTCCTTCCCCCGGTTTTAAACTGTACCCATTGCTCAAACCTACACATCAGCTCTGCCCGTTAGATTTTATATCTAGGGCGGTATCTGATTTTAATTATTATGTTAATAGGTCACAGTCACTTAGCAACCATTTAATTTACAGCATCCCGTAGTTATTTTCATCTATTTAACTTATGAAAATCCCATCTGGCTCTCTTTCGCCAGGCTCCGTATACCACAGGCAACAGTTGTCTTCCTCTGCTGACAGTACTAGATATCATTACTGGCCGAACAGCGTTTATTGGCCCTACAAGTCAGCTGATCATTCACAATGACGGATGCCTTAGGCGGAACTAGCGGCGTACAATCCCCTGCAAAATGGCCGCTACATTAACTCCCATTAGGCTCCGAGAAAATGGCCGCTCAATATCGGCCAATGTTACACTATTTAAGGACACGTTTTCAGCCTGTGTTTATCCCCTGTTGAAGTCACGTGTGGTGTGACGTCACGCGTAGGGACGAGACAGGCTGCACACACTACTAGAGGCATACGAGCTCGCCGCTCGGATTCAAAAACTGCTGTTTTCCTTTTCAATGTGAGTACCTATATTTCTGAATAAAAGTAGCACTTTTAACCAAACGGGATTACGCTATTGGTTTTTTTCCTGCCTTATCATCCTTACTTTCCCCCCCCGCATTACATCTGAGGGCACTCCATCCTAAGATCTAGGTTGGTGAGGGACGCGCTGGTGACCATAGGCGGATGCTACAGAGGTTTTCCTGGTTATATGCTTTTGCCCTATTACCTTAAGGTAAGGGGCCATTACCCACTTGAGTGTTTACACACGAAGAAGCACCTGATGTGATTCACCTAGCACTCTAACTGCAACGTGTGCATGCTAGGACGTTGTTGTCACGCTTTTTTAAAAGGACTTTTTTTTTTTTTTTGTTTTTTTTTTTTTTTGTGAAACTTTCTTCATCCAATTTTTCACTCATCTTTCCCTTTTCAATTTTTGAGACACTTATTGTATCATTTTCTGATCTATTTGTTTGCACATTATGCACTTTATGCAAAGAATAGTTTACTACTCTTACACTATTTAGAGGCTTGTATATTGCACCTATTGTTTGCACAGTACACAATGTCACTTTGAATCGCCAATTTTTACAGCGTCAAACCACTTTGCACTTTATTGAAGATTTTAAGTCAGATATTGATGTTTAGTCAGTTTTATTTTCACGGTCATTTAACCTTGAATCTGTGGTTTACACATTTTTTTAAATACATGTCACATTTATGCTATTTATATCCAGAGTAGTATATGCACCACTTTTTATTAGTCACTATATTGGTCTTATCATCATTTTGAATTTTACTTTTACTTTCTGGTGATATACTATGTACATGACATAAGTCACATTGGGTTTTGCACCTAGGATTAGCGCAGCACCACCCATTTATACAAATCTATCTAAAAGGTCAGGTGTTTACCTTATCGGCGCATGCAGCTTTTCCATCCCTAGCCGCTTCCATATCTGATAGCACGGGAATAACTCTTTCTAATACATGCATACAGGCATACCCCACTTTTAAGTACATAATGATGTTTATTTACTAAAGCTGGAAAGTGCAAAATCAGGCTCACTTCTGCATTTAAACCAATGAGCTTCTAACCCCAGCTTGTTCGATTAGGCTTTGGTAATAAAACCTGGAAGCTCATTGGTTTCTATGCAGAAGTGAGCCTGATTTCAAACTTTCCAGCTTTAGTAAATAAACCCCATTGTGTACTTAAAAGTGGGGTATGCCTGTACTTGCACACCCTGGTGCATGCGCAGTTTCACAAATATCTGCGCTTCGCAGTGTCAAATCAGCATTTCCAATTTGTGTGCCTACCATTTGGCCTGTCAACCTCGCCCAGAACTTTCTCCAAAGTTCTGCTACCAATAATAGCTATTCTACGCAGACAAGGCCTACAAGCCTTTCACTAGCCCGCAGATACTGTTGAACCATTGTCAAATACTGATAGACACGTTACAGGAGTTCAGGTGGCTTATCAATTGGCGGAAGTTGGAACCGTCACGAAGGCTATTTTTTTTGGGTGCAGTCCTCGACACCCACAGAAAACTATAGAGCTGCTCAGGGAAAAGATGGCAATACTCCTGTCCAAGTTAGAGGAGATATCGAAGATGACCTATCTGTCAGCATCACGTTGCCTCAGCCTCCTGGGGACATTAGCCGCAATGATCCCAATGGTCAGATGGGCTCATTGGAGGATGAGGATATTCCAGAAAGGTTTTCTCAACCAATGGCGAAAACAATCAGTCCGAAAAAATATTCGACTAACTTCGGAGATGAGAAAGTCCCTAGAATGGTGGAGAAGTCCGGCAAATCTCCACAAATACCATCAACTAGTACCAGTTTCCCTGCAAGTGATAACATCAGATGCCTCAGCATCAGGATGGGGCGCACACTACAATGGGCTCTTAGCCCAAGGCAGGTGGAGACACAGACAGAGAGACCTCCAATGTGCCCTCTGTGCACTGAAAGCATTTCACACACAGATTCAGGGGACAAACGTCGTCGTCCGATGGACAACAGGACAGCAGTCACTTATGTGAAAAGACAGGGCGGGACGCGAAGTCGGTCGCTACTCACTGAAGTGACACCGATAATGGAGTGGGCACAACAACATCTAGCCCACCTTTTAGCGGTCTATATCCCAGCCCTGTAGAACTTTATCACGAATACCTTGAGCAGGAGAGCCCTAGACCCCAACGAATGGTCCCCGAACCAATTGGTCTTCCATTGAATATGCAGACACTGGGGCAACCACAGCCAATACAAAGTGTATGCATTTTCTGGCCTGAGCAAGGTTGCAGGAAGTGGAAGCAACAGATGCTCTCAACACCAGATGGGTTTGCAGACTATCATATGTATTCCCTCTGATTGCACTAATCTTCAGGCTACTCAACAGAATAAGAGCATACTCAGGGATGGTGATAGCAATAATTCCAATGTGGTCACGCAGACCATGGTTCCTATTGCTGCAGTCCTTAGTGGTGGAACTTCCAATACCACTTCCGAACATACCAAACCTGCCACAACAGGGTCAAGTGGTATACAGACCCAGGAGTTCTACACTTAGCAGCCTGGAGGCTGAAAGGAAAAGGTTAGAAGAAGCAGGGTGTTCGGCAGCTGTAGTGAAAACACTTGTTGAAACCGAGAACAGTCACCACTAACCAGACCTACTCACAAATATGGGAAAAGTTCATATCCTTCATGGAAGACCAAGAGTTCGATCCCCGGACACCATCAGAACCCCAGGTTGTAAGCTTCCTCCAAACAGGTCTGGACAAAGGCTTCAGTGTTAATACACTGAGGGTACAAAGCTCAGCCCTGACAGCATTATCAGGAGTGAAGTGGGCATCACAGTGTCTAATCTGTCAGTTCCTTAAGGTGAGAATTCGTCCCGCAGAACGGTCATATGTTCCACCATGGGATCTCCAAATAGTTTTGGACTTTCTATCACAGGCCCCCTTCGAGTTAGGGTGGACTACATCTCTATGGAACATCTCTTTAAAAGCAGTGTTTCTTACGGCAATCACCTCAGGCAGGAGGGTGTCAGATATACAAGCCTTAGGCTATAAGCCACCATACTGTTGCCACCTGACAGACAGAGTAGTATTACGAACACTACCGCACTACAGGCCTAAAGTTAATACCACATTTCATAGGAATCAGGAAATAGTACTCCCAACCTTCCAGACAGAAGCATCAGAGACACCACACAATCTGGACATTGGGTCCATCTTAAAGACCTACATAGAGATGACGGCATCCCTTAGGATGACAGAAAATCTGTTCATCATCCCAGAAGGGAGCAGAAAAGGACTGGCAGCATCCACAAGGACACTGGCATCGTGGCTAGTAAAAGTAATATGGAGAGCTTATACTGCAAAGAACCTAGAACCCCCAGCGGAGCTTAGGGCTCACTCCACACGGGGAATGGTGGCCTCATGGGCGAATTTCCAAGGGGTCACCCCTGAACTAATCTGTAGGGCCCTGACTTGGGCAACCTTCAATACTTTTCTGAACCACTATAAAGTGGACCCTGCGGCTTTAACTACAGTACAGTTTGGTTGCTCGGTATTGGAGCAATTGACATAAATAAATTAAAACTATATAAATGTGTATGTAGAATAAATAATACAGCATTACCCACCCATCTGTCTGGTGATTTTGTACATCAATGAGGAAAATTTTATACTTACCTAACGGTAATTTTAGTTTTTTCATAATTTTCTGATGCAAGCATGATAGCATATAGGTCCCTCCTGAAACAAAAAAAAACAAAAAAAAAAAGAAATGAAAGAAAAGCTTTGCAGTGATACTAAATTACGAGAATGCTGCAGGCGGGGAGGAGACCTACTCTTATAGTATAACCGGTCCTGAGATAGGGCAGGGGGCGGAGCCTACCCATATGCGTATATACTGTCATGCTTGCATCAGGAAAGGAAAATTAACGTTAGATAAGTATACAATTTTCCTCAATATATATGTGTATGTGTGTGACAGCAGCAGTTGCTAGGGATACAGCAACTGCCAGCAGCCCAGAGCATAGTGACTAATTTGGTTGGGTCAGAGGTTAGATGCACAGATATAGAACACAATTTATTTAAGGCAGCAGATTTTGGGGAAGATTTTAATCTAGCTGCAGCATATAGCCTTGCTTATTAACACACAACTATTTGTTCTTGGACCATTGCAGGATCGTGGTCATGAGAAGAATGTCCAGCTACAGTATGTAGCATATTTATCTTGTGTTTGTTAGCAGCTTCTTTCTGCAGAGGCTAAAAGATGTTGCTAGTTTTTTATCTTTCAAGAGGAAATTTGAATGACTTTGTAAAGTTGAGTTGAGGCCTTCCCACAGGGTTACTAGGGAATATATGGAATGTAAGTTATCAGAAAATAAATTTACAAAGTGAGTTTGAATTTGTAAGAAAGTACCATGGGTGGTGATTAAGGAGTCATGCATGTTTCCATATCAGATTAAATCAATAGCTCAGCACTAGAGCTTGATAATAGACATAACAATATTGAGCACAGCTAGTGATTATAAAACGTATTTTTTGTTGCTTACAATATTGATTAACTAAGGCTAGGACTGCACATAACATTTCATAGTCTTGCAAAGATATAAATGACTAGGACTTATCAACTCTGGTTACCAGATAAAAGTTTTACTGTTAACAGTTGAAATCCATGTTGTTTTCTTTACCAGACAATGGTAAAGAAGGAAAAGGACATTACAATAAAAAGTGCATGAATTGGTAAAATTATTACATTACTTTGACATAGGTTTAAAAGCAGCATGTAGAACTAAGAAGAAGAATTATGAGAATCCACTTATTTATAGTCAAACAGGTTATGGACAGCCTACTACATGGGCAAAAGCAGAAATGGACACAAAGGTGACCAGGCGTAGAAAAACCCTCTTAATATACAGTATAATGGCTGTTCCAGATCAAAAGCCAAATGTGGATTACTAGTGAATCATCTTAAACACTTACCGTATATACTCGAGTATAAGTCGTTCCGAGTATAAGTCGAGGCCCCTAATTTACCACAAAAAAGTGGGAAAAACGTATTGACCTGAGTATAAGACGAGGGTTAGAAATTCAGAGGGTCAACAATGCCCATCTGCAGCTGCATGCCTCCCTGTGTCCTGTGCAGCCTACCTGTACCCTGTGCATGTGTCCTGTGTCCTGTACATGTGACGTCCTGTACATGTGTCCTGTACATGTGTGTCCTGTACATGTGTCCTGTGTTCCTGTGTCCCTGTGTCCTGTACATGTCCTGTGTGCATGTGTCCTGTGTGCATGTGCAGCCTACCTGTGTCCTGTGCAGCCTCCCTGTGGCGATCTCCATCCTCCCTGTGCCGATCTCCATCCTCAGACAGCGGCCGGCGTGTGATGATACTGTTCGGCGGCCATTCCACAGTTCAAAAGCCGCGCCTCCTCCTCGTCTGTGATAGGCTGACCGCTGACTGCCTGTCACGGACATTCTCTCATTCTCATACCACAGACGAGGATGAGAGAATGTCCGTGATAGGCTGTACACTGACAGCTGTTCAGCCTATCACAGACGAGCAGGAGGCGCGGCTTTTGAAAGCTGGAATAGCCTCCGAACAGTATCATCACACACCGGCCGCCGTCTGCCTGCATGACACACTGATCATGCAGACAGATTGCGGTGACTCGAGTATAAGTCGAAGGGGACACTTTCAGCCCCAAAAAAGGGCTGAAAATTTTGACTTATACTCGAGTATATACGGTATATGAAAATATCATTGAGTTGATACATAGGTTTTTTTTTCCCTTGTATCCAGAAAGTCCAAATCATTCAAATCAAAGAAATATGTTCAGAACATAAACAACCCATTAATCAAGTCGCAATAAAACAATAAAAGAGTGTTGGCCATCTTTTCAATCAGAAAGAAGTGTCATTCCAATGGCAATACCTCCAAAGATAAGATCAATAGACATGACCAAGCCGTTACTATTGATATGCAAATAGCATAATGTTGGTCCACACAACAAGGAAAGGCTTTGAATGTAAATGCCAGGGAAAGGTATCAAAGATTAAAGCATAGGAAGTCTGTTTTGAAGGAAATTAAGTTATATACAAAAAAATAACTCTCTTAAAAATGAGTCGAATTACTTTAAAAAAAGTCTTAATTAGTTTTAAAAATAGCAATAAAATGATGAAGATATCACATCATGCACTGAAGATAAAATATGAAGCTTGTCCTACATACATGCTACACTGCAGAATATAATTTAATGAGGTAAGAGAATCCTTTGGATGGGGTTAAATTGTCAAGGCCCTACATTAAACAATGCATTCTACTGAAAAAGAATGTCCAGGATAAAAACCTAAGGTAGCTTTTTTGGAAAATTGTAACTTAGCTTAGTGAATATGGATATGGGTTTAATCAACAAATCGTGTCCAACCCTGTTTTTTTTTTACTTACATGCAATTGAGTATTGTTTGCAAAGTTAATTGTCACCACATATCGCCACATTCACCTAAGTGAAAATTCATGTTGCAAAGTGAACATACTCTACTTCCTAATAAATCAACCTCAATGTCTAAGGTTAACCAGTTTCGGACCGCCCACCGTACAATTACTGCGGCAGGGCAGCCGGGTGCCCAAAACACACTATCTGTACGTTGCTCGCGCGCCTGCTGATCGGCTGTGATCAGATTTGTTTTAGAACTGATCAATCTACAGGTCCAGGCCAATGATTTATGGCCTGAACCTGCGGATCAGTTCTGACGAATCACAGAACATCCTGTGCTTGTGTAATGTAAACACAGGCACAGGAAATTGAAACCCTATTCGGTTCCAGTGTGAGAGGAGATAGCATCAACTGTAAGTAAAAGCACTACACCGACACCAGTACACATTTAGGCACATTTAACCCCTTGATTGCCCCCCCCCCCCAGTTAACCCTTCACTCCCTGTCACAGTGTACAGATTTTTTATTGATCACTGTATTGGTGTCACTTGTGAGGCTAAATAGCATTATGGGCAGTTAGCGTCAGTTAGCGTCAGTCCCAGATAGGTTCAGGGTACCCGCCATATATTCCCTAATATATTCCCTAGTTTTAACCCCCAGATCACCCCCAGTTAACCCTTCAACTCCCTGTCACAGTGTTACTAGTACAGTGTACAGATTTTTTCTGATCACTATATTAGTGTCACGGGTGACGCAAGTTAGCGTTAGTGTCAGTAAGCATCAGTCTTATATAGCATCAGGGTCCCGCCACATATTCCCTAATAAAGCTTAACCCCCTGATTGCCCCCAGTTGACCCTTTCACTCCCTGCCACAGTGTCATTAGTACAGTGTACAGATCTTTTTTCCGATCACTATATCAGTGTCACAGGTGATGCCAGTTAGTGTCAGCATCAGTTAGTGTCAGCGTCAGTTAGCATCAATCCCAGACAGTGTCAGATTTTAACCCTTTGATTGCCAGTAACACTAGCACACACACTATGCACCTCCAATACTAGTATAGTGTCGGAATGGATCAATATCCTTGATCAGATCACAACTATACTAGCGTCTCCAATAGTATAGTGTTCCCAAAAATGCAGCATTAGCAGGAACAGTCCTGACACCTGCCAGCACCTGCATTTAGCCCCTCCCCCCAAACAAGTGCAGTATCAGTAGATCACTGTCACATCCAATACATTACACACAAAACCTCAGCGTTAGCAGAGTCGGGCCTGATCTCTGCTAGCGCTAGCAGTTACATTTTTTTGTAGCAATTTAAACAGTCCTCGACAACCAGGTGCTTTTTTTTCACCTGAGTCAAACTCAGGTACCTGTAAATTTAGCTGCCAAAATGTCAAACAAAAAGTACACTAGTGAAGAGACTTACAGGATACTTACAGGATACTGAGCATGACAGATGGGAGAGCAGGGGAAGCCTCACTGTCAGAATCAGAATCATATTCAGGCTCAGTATACAAGCCCATAAAGAGCAGCAGCACCCTGACAGATAGCTGTGATGACGGAATAGAGGTCCCTGCTAAGGTCAGGTGTACACGACCCCGTTCTTCTGTTGCTGAGGTGCAAAAATCGCATGGTTCTTGTATGCAACAGAGTGCTGGTACTAGTGCTGCTCTACCTTCTGGTGAATTGGCGAGCACCAGCGGTCTAGTAAATTCTGGTCATAGACAAACCAGCACTGCAGTAACACTTGGTGATGTAGTGAGTCCCATAAGTGTAGTTTAAGCTGGTGCTAGTGCCCTTCCTGATGCACTTGCAAATCCTGATTGGCAGCCCACCACTTCTGCAGCACCCGTACTTCCCCCATTCACTGGCCAACCTGGAAATTCAGATGGAAACAGCAGATTTAACTTGGTTTTTATGAGCTGTTTTTCACAGAAGATCTGTACAGATTTATTGTGGACCAAAGCAATTTATATGCTTGTAAATTTATCGCTGGCAAACCCAAATTTGACCCTTGCCAGACAATATTCATGGAAACCTATCACTGTTTCAAAATTTAGAACATTTCTGGGCCTATCATTCATCATGGGCATTACTAAAAAAGAGTGAGTTGCGATCATATTGGTCCACTGACTCAATTTACCATATTCCCGTGCTCTCTGCTGCTATAGCCAGGGCTAGATATGAGCAAATATTGCGGTTTATGCACTTCAATGACAATGAACACTGTCATGCTTGGGGTGACCCTGAATATGATTGGCTCCACAACATTTGGCGCCTCGTAAACCACTTCAACCAAAAATTTGCAGCCTTGTATATCCCAAAACAAGATGTCTGCATAGATTAAGTTTTCTGGCCACCTTGTTTTCAAACAGTTTCTCCCTAGCAAGCGTGTCAGATATGGGGTCAAAATATAAAAGCTCTGTGACAGGGCAACAGGCCATATGTCAGGGTTGGGCTCAGCCCTTCCTTCTCTGAGCTGGCCGCTCAGCTGCCTGCTAACTGTCAGCTCCCATCTCTCTCCACAGTTACTCAGCTGTTGATGGTCCTGCTCATCTGTCCTGCCTACTTAAGCCGTACAGTTCAGAGGAGCTCTGCCTTTGCCTTGGTCACATCACAAGAAACTATCTCCTGCATTCCTGTTTAAAGACTGGCTTTGCTGACATCCCTTCTGGCTCCAGATCCTGCTTGCTGTTCCACTACTTTGATTCCTGACTTCTGGCTTGGCTGACTATCTATTCCGATTACTGGACTTTGGCTATGTTTTGACTACATTTATTCTTTTTACTTTTATTATTAAACAAGTGTGATTTAACTGTACTTCTGCCTGAATCTGATTTAATGGTTTCTGACACTATACATGTTGTTTCCTTGTTTATGAGGGAAAATATAGCAGTGTGGACCCCCCCCCCCCCCCGACTGCCCAGACTATATAGGGAGCAGCAGCAAGATTGTTTGGGACTTGGTGTTACTACTTATTCCAAAAGGGGTACCATTTATACGTGGACAATTTTTACACAATCGTGCCACTTTTTAGACACCTCTTTTAATTAGGAATTGACGCATGTGGCACCGTGCGATCTAATCATGAGGGCTTCCCACAACAACTTGTAAATACCCGACTTGGATGGAGGGAGAGAGCCTGCTCGAGGTGCAGTGAATTGCTTGCAGTACAAACAGCATGTTTTAGATCTGTTTTCCATTCACGCAGATACGATTGTAACAGTGACTGGTGTTGTTGAGAAGTCCCTCTGTGTCCACGAATACAACCTTAAAATGGAAGGGGTGTACTTCAATGACCAGATGATAGGGCTGTACTTAATTGCCCGTAAGGCCAGACGCTGGTACTATACAAAGCGTGAGGAAGAAGTGGATCCCTCCTAAAATTCCAGGAACAGATCATCACAGCCCTTTTGTATCCAGAAGGTGCAGTGGCCAAATTTCCCAATCCAGATGCAGTGAGCCGGCTGCATGAGAAGTATTTTTCGGATGTCCTCCCTGATACCTCTACCCAAAGAGCACCCCAAAGAAGATGTTGTGTCTGTGGAAAAGGTGGACTTAGGCGTGACACCCACTATTTTTGTCCCTCCTGTCCTGGTCAACCTGGTCTTTGCATCGGGGACAGTTTCCATCACTTCCACACACTAATTGAATATTAGTATAGGGTACAGCATGGCAAAGTCTAGGGCACACTTTCACACAGGGTCTTGAAAGATGTTAGATGGCTATCATATTTTGAGAGACCCTAGCCTGGAACATTCAAAGGTTTTTTTACAAAATTAACATAAACATAAATAACATAAAAAATTGTTGTAGTTTTATGGAGTTAATGTTCTGTTTTTACTGTTTTAATGTACTTTATACCATACTGTAATATTTTATTGTTACTGTGTTTTTTTTTATTTTTAACCACTGTTTGCTTTGCAGATATGCCATTCTACTGGTTTACTGTATACTATTATATTGTAATGTTTTATTGTTACTGTGTTTTATTGTTCATTCACCATTGTTTGCTTTGCAGGTACAATATTCAGCTGCAGCACTGATTTGTTTATTTTGATAGCAACAGGGTTTGCTCTCAAAATACGTAAACCAGTGACTCCAGCACTGTAGAAGGTGTTCACCACCACAGTTAAAAAAAGACCATATATGGTGAAGCATAGGGGCTGGGGTGGACAGAGGGGGGTTGCCCCTATGCATAACCATATATTTTTTTACTTTTTTTTGGCATGGATTGCAATAAAAAAAGTTGTTTTATTGAGTTAATGTTTTTATAACACTGTGTTTTATTGTTAACCGCTGTTTGCGTTGCAGGTAGGGATGAGCTTCGAGTTCGAGTCGAACTCATGTTCGACTTGAACATTGGCTGTTCGCAAGTTCGCCGAACAGCGAACAATTTGGGGTGTTCGCAGCAAATTCGAATGCTTCGGAATACCCTTTAAAAGAAATGGGAGAAATCTAAAGTGCTAATTTTAAAAGCTTATATGCATGGTATTGTCATAAAAAGTGTTTGGGGACCCGGGTCCTTCCCCAGGGGACATGGATCAATGCAAAAAAAAGTTTTAAAAACGGCCGTTTTTTTCAGAGCAGTGATTTTAATAATGCTTAAAGTCAAACAATAAAAGTGTAATATCCCTTTAAATTTCGTAGCTGGGGGGTGTCTATAGTATGCCTGTAAAGGGGCACATGTTTCCCGTGTTTAGAACAGTCTGACAGCAAAATGACATTTCGAAGGAAAAAAGCCATTTAAAACTACTCGTGGCTATTGCATTGCCAGTCCGACAATACACATAGAAGTTCATTGATAAAAACGGCATGGGAATTGCCCACAGGGGAATCCCGAACCAAAATTTTAAAAAAAAATGACGTGGGGGTCCCCCTAAATTCCATACCAGGCCCTTCAGGTCTGGTATGGATATTAAGGGGAACCCCTGCCATAATTTAAAAAAAAAAATGACGTGGGGGTCCCCCTAAATTCCATACCAGACCCTTCAGGTATGGATTTTAAGGGGAACCCCGTGCCAAAAAAAAAAAAAACGGCGCGGGGTCCCCCCAAAAATTCAAACCAGACCCTTATCCGAGCACGCAACCTGGCAGGCTGCAGGAAAAGAGGGGGGGACGAGAGAGCGCCCCCCCTCCTGAACCGTACCAGGCCACATGCCCTCAACATTGGGAGGGTGCTTTGGGGTAGCCCCCCAAAACACCTTGTCCCCATGTTGATGAGGACAAGGGCCTCATCCCCACAACCCTGGCCGGTGGTTGTGGGGGTCTGCGGGCGGGGGGCTTATCGGAATCTGGAAGCCCCCTTTAACAAGGGGACCCCAGATCCAGGCCCCCCCTGTGTGAAATGGTAAGGGGGTACGTACCCCTACCATTTCACTAAAAAACTGTCAAAAATGTTAAAAATGACAAGAGACAGTTTTTGACAATTCCTTTATTTAAATGCTTCTTCTTTCTTCTATCTTCCTTCATCTTCTTCTTCTTCTTCTGGTTCTTCTGGCTCTTCTGGTTCTTCCCCCGGCGTTCTCGTCCAGCATCTCCTCCGCGGCATCTTCTATCTTCTTCTCCTCGGGCCGCTCCGCACCCATAGCATGGGGGGAGGCTCCCGCTCTTCTCTTCATCTTCTTCTCTTCTTCATCTTCTTCTTCATCTTCTTCTTTTCTTCTCTTCTTCTCTTCTTCGTTTTCTTCTCCGGGCTGCTCCGCATCCATGCTGGCATGGAGGGAGGCTCCCGCTGTGTGACGGCGTCTCCTTGTCTGACGGTTCTTAAATAATGGGGGTGGGGCCACCCGGTGACCCTGCCCCCCTCTGACGCACTGTGACTTGACGGGACTTCCCTGTGACATCACGGGGTATGCCACAGGGAAGTCCCGTCATGTCCCGTGCGTCAGAGGGGGGTGGTGTCACCGGGTGGCCCCGCCCCCCATTATTTAAGAACCGCCAGATGAGGAGACGCCATCACACAGCGGGAGCCTCCCTCCATGCCAGCATGGATGCGGAGCGGCCCGGAGAAGAAAATGAAGAAGAGAAGAAGAGAAGAAAAGAAGAAGAAGATGAAGAAGAGAAGAAGATGAAGAGAAGAGCAGGAGCCTCCCCCCATGCCATGGGTGCGGAGCGGCCCGAGGAGAAGAAGATAGAAGACGCCGCGGAGGAGATGCTGGACGAGAACGCCAGAGGAAGAACAAGAAGAGCCAGAAGTACCAGAAGAAGAAGAAGAAGATGAAGGAAGATAGAAGAAAGAAGAAGCATTTAAATAAAGGAATTGTCAAAAACTGTCTCTTGTCATTTTTAACATTTTGACAGTTTTTTTGTGAAATGGTAGGGGTACAAGTACCCCCTTACCATTTCACACAGGGGGGGGCGGGATCTGGGGGTCCCCTTGTTAAAGGGGGCTTCCAGATTCCGATAAGCCCCCCGCCCGCAGACCCCCACAACCACCAGCCAGGGTTGTGGGGATGAGGCCCTTGTCCTCATCAACATGGGGACAAGGTGTTTTGGGGGGCTACCCCAAAGCACCCTCCCAATGTTGAGGGCATGTGGCCTGGTACGGTTCAGGAGGGGGGGCGCTCTCTCGTCCCCCCTCTTTTCCTGCGGCCTGCCAGGTTGCGTGCTCGGATAAGGGTCTGGTATGGATTTTTGAGGGGAACCCCGCGCCAAAAAAAAAAAACGGCGTGAAGGGTCTGGTATGGAATTTAGGGGGACCCCCACGTAATTTAAAAAAAAAAATTTGGCCGGGGTTCCCCTTAATATCCATGCCAGACCTGAAGGGCCTGGTATGGAATTTAGGGGGACCCCCACGTCATTTTTTTTTAAATTTTGGTTTGGGGTTCCCCTGTGGAACTTCTATGTGTATTGTCGGACCGGCAATGCAATAGCCGCGAGTAGTTTTAAATGGCTTTTTTCCTTCAAAATGTCATTTTGCTGTCAGACTGTTCTAAACACGGGAAACATGCGCCCCTTTACAGGCATACTATAGACACCCCCCAGCTACGAAATTTAAAGGGATATTACACTTTTATTGTTTGACTTTAAGCATTATTAAAATCACTGCTCCTGAAAAAACGGCCGTTTTTAAAACTTTTTTTTGCATTGATCCATGTCCCCTGGGGCAGGACCCAGGTCCCCAAACACTTTTTATGACAATAACTTGCATATAAGCCTTTAAAATTAGCATTTTTGATTATTCATGTTCGTGTCCCATAGACTTTAACGGTGTTCGCGTGTTTGAACGAACTTTTTGCCTGTTCGCATGTTCTGGTGCGAACCGAACAGGGGGGTGTTCGGCTCATCCCTAGTTGCAGGTACTCCATTCAGCTGCAGCACTGATTTGTCTATTTTGACAACAGGGTGTGCGCTCACAATACGTAAACCACTGACTCCAGCACTGTAGGAGGTGATTTCACACCACAGTTTAAAAAAAACATACATGCCAAAGTATAGGGGCTGGCGTGGACAGAGGCTTTCAGCATATATACTTTTTCACTTTTCTTGGCAGAGATTTCTTCATCCACATCATTCTATGTGAATTGAGGAATCTGATAGGTCCTCTTTTTTCATTCAGCCGACAGGCTGCATGAAAAAAAGAACATTATAATATATGCCCAACAAGGACCAGCAACATATAGGTATGTTGCTGGACTTTGAGCGGTTATACCGGAATGATGCCTGCAGGTGTAGGCATCATCTTGGTATTTTTTTTTTCAGCCAGTGGTCAGCTTTCATGAAAAAGCAATTCTAGTGGCTAATTAGCCGCTAGACTACTTTTACAAGCAGTGGGAAGGGATGTCCCCCCTCCCACTGCCTTTCATGATTTTCCCAGGCTGTCCTGACCCACTGGGGAACCCGATAATTTAGGTGGTGGTTTTTCCAGCTGACCATAGAGCTGATTAGAGACCAGAATGGCTCCAATCATCACTATGGCCTAAGAAACCAGAAGCTACAAACATTTAATCACTTCGGTTTTGACGGATACAATCAGCGCCATTTTTAAATTGGGAAAGCATCTTGTCACACTGATCTTGGTGTGTTCAGATGCTTTAAAGGCAGAGGAGAGATTTAGAGTCTAATAGACCCCAACATTTTCAAAAAAAGAGTACCTGTCACTACCTATTGCTATCATATTTACATTCCCCTGTAAACAGCAATTGCATCATGCATGTGAGGTATCATCGTTAACGTCAGATTGAGGGCAGACGTTCTAGCAGTAGACCTCCTCTGTAAATCTAAAGTGGTAACCTATAAAGGCTTTTAAAGGCTTTTAAAAATGTATGTAATTTGTCGCCACTGCATGGGTATGCGCAATTTTAAAGCATGTCGTGTTTGGTATCTATGTACCTGGCATAAGATCATATTTTATTTGTTATCAAACATTGGGCAATATAGTAAGTTTTTGTGCATTAAAATTAAAAAAAAAACTTTTTCCCAAAAACATGCGTTTGGAAAATCTCTGTGTGAAAATACTGTGTGAAAAAAAAAATTGCAACAAAGTGTCAGAAAAGGCTTGGTCTTCATATGGTTAGACAAGTGGGTGGTGTGTCACATAAGCTTCTAATGTTGGGCATAAAATGTCAAGACAGTTCAAACACCCCCAAAATGACCCCTTTTTGGAAAGTAGACACCCCAAGCTATTTGCTGAGAGGCATGTTGAGTCCATGGAATATTTTATGTTTTGCCACAAGTTTTGTGAAAAGGACCAACATTTTATTTTTATTTTTTTACACAAAGTTGTCAATTAAATGATATGTTGCTCAAACATGCCATTGGTATATGTAAAATTACAACCCAAAATACATTCTGCTGCTTCTCCAGAGTATGGCAATACCACACGTGTGAGACTTTTTGGCAGTCTAGCCACGTACAGGACTCTGAAAACCAATTTACAGCCTTCAGGCTTTCTAAGGGCGTAAATTGCTAGTTTAACTTCCTCACTACCTATCACAGTTTCGGAGGCCATAAAAAACCAAAATAGTACAAACCCCCCAAATGACCCCTTTTCGGAAAGTAGACACCCCAAGCTATTTGCTGAGAGGCATGTTGAGTATTTTGTAGATCTCGGTTTTAGTCACAAAGTTTTGTACGCAGCTAGGCTCCCAAAAAGTCCCACACATGTGGTATCCCCATACTCAGGAAATGCAGCAGAATGTATTTTGGTGTGTAATCCCACATATACCCATGGCATGTGTGGCAATAAATCATTTCATTTACAACTTTGTGTATTTTTTTTATTTTTCTATTTTTCAATCACTTGTGACAAAAAAAATGAAATATTCAATGGACTCAACATGCCTCTCAGCAAATTCCTTGGGGTGTCTACTTTCCAAAAAGGGATAATTTGGGGGGGTTGTACTGCCCTGCCATTTTAGCACCTCAAGAAATAAGATAAGCAGTCAGAAAGTAAAAGCTGCGTAAATTCCAGTAAATATACCATAGTTTGTAGACGCTATAACTTTTGCGCAAACCAATAAATATATACGCTTATTGAATTTTTTTTAGCAAAGACATGTGGCTGAATAGATTTTGGCCTAAATGTATGACAACAATTGAGTTTATTGCATAGTTATTGTATATTTTTTATAACAAAAAATAAAAAAATCAATTTTTTAAAAAATTTTCATCTTTTTTCATTTATATCGCAAAAAATAAAAACCTTAATGGTGATCAAACACCACCAAAAGAAATCTCTATTTGTGGGCAAAAAAGGACACACATTTTGTTTGGGTACAGTGTTGCATGACCGTGCAAATACCAGTTAAAACAGCGCAGTGCCAAATTGCAAAAAGTGCTCCGGTCCTGAAGGGGTAAAACCTTCCAGGCCTGAAGTTGTTAAGCTGTTCTTTTAGCAAAATAATTTTTCACTCTGCATATTTCACTTACCTTAGTGAATGTGGTGATGCTCTGATGATTTCATTCATCTAATACTGACTAAACAAAAATATTGTTTTTTCTTTAGTTTTTCATGCATGTTATTAGGTAATATCTGCAAATTGGATTTTCATCACATTCACTAAGGCAGGCCATACACGATTTGAATCTCAGGTGGTTCCTGCTGAACCGGCCAAGATTTGAACCATGTATAGGCAGGCTGAATGTAATAAGTTGATCAATCAACTTGGGTACAACCAGCATGCCAGATTTTACCTGCAATTATCGCTAGCGGCTGCTGTAGCCACTAGCAATAATCACTTCCCTCTGCTGGGAGAAGACAATGGATCGGCAGGAGGGATTCCCACATCAACATTGTCTGTGTTAATGGAGGAATCAAGAAAATGTCTTTCCTACAACCAGTGGTTACAGGAAAGAAATGTTCTCTGTGTATGGTCTGTCTAAGGAAAGTGATTATTATCTTCATAGTTACATAGTTACATAGTAGGTGAGGTTGAAAAAAGACACAAGTCCATCAAGTCCAACCTATGTGTGTGATTATGTGTCAGTATTACATTACATATCCCTGTATATTGCGGTCATTCAGGTGATTATCTAATAGTTTCTTGAAGCTATCAATGCTCCCCGCTGAGACCACCGCCTGTGGAAGGGAATTCCACATCCTTGCCGCTCTTACAGTAAAGAACCCTCTACGTAGTTTAAGGTTAAACCTCTTTTCTTCTAATTGTAATGAGTGGCCACGAGTCTTATTAAACTCTCTTCTGCGAAAAAGTTTTATCCTTATTGTGGGGTCACCAGTACAGTATTTGTAAATTGAAATCATATCCCCTCTCAAGCGTCTCTTCTCCAGAGAGAATAAGTTCAGTGCTCGCAACCTTTCCTCATAACTAAGATCCTCCAGACCCTTTATTAGCTTTGTTGCCCTTCTTTGTACTCGCTCCATTTCCAGTACGTCCCTCCTGAGGACTGGTGCCCAGAACTGGACAGCATACTCCAGGTGCGGGCGGACCAGAGTCTTGTAGAGCGGGAGAATTATCGTTTTATCTCTGCAGTTGATCCCCCTTTTAATGCATGCCAATATTCTGTTTGCTTTATTAGCAGCAGCTTGGCATTGCATGCCATTGCTGAGCCTATCATCTACTAGGACCCCCAGGTCCTTTTCCATCCTAGATTCCCCCAGAGGTTCTCCCCCCAGTGTGTAGATTGCATTCATATTTTTGCCACCCAAATGCATTATTTTACATTTTTCTACATTGAACCTCATTTGCCATGTAGTTGCCCACCCCATTAATTAATTCAGGTCTTTTTGCAAGATTTCCACATCCTGCGGAGAAGTTATTGCCCTGCTTAGCTTAGTATCGTCTGCAAATACAGAGATTGAACTGTTTATCCCATCCTCCAGGTCGTTTATGAACAAATTAAAAAGGATTGGTCCCAGCACAGAACCCTGGGGAACCCCACTACCCACCCCTGACCATTCTGAGTACTCCCCATTTATCACCACCCTCTGAACACGCCCTTGTAGCCAGTTTTCAATCCATGTACTCACCCTATGGTCCATGCCAACGCACCTTATTTTGTACAGTAAACGTTTATAGGGAACTGTGTCAAATGCTTTTGCAAAATCCAGATACACCACGTCTACAGGCCTTCCTTTATCTAGATGGCAACTCACCTCCTCATAGAAGGTTAATAGATTGGTTTGGCAAGAACGATTCTTCATGAATCCATGCTGATTACTGCTAATGATATCATTCTTATTACTAAAATCTTGTATATAGTCCCTTATCATCCCCTCCAAGAGTTTACATACTATTGATGTTAGGCTAACTGGTCTGTAATTTCCAGGGATGTTTTTTGGGCCCTTTTTAAATATTGGTGCTACATTGGCTTTTCTCCAATCAGCTGGTACCATTCCAGTCAATAGACTGTAAAAATTAGGAACAACGGTCTGGCAATCACCTGACTGAGTTCCCTAAGTACCCTTGGATGCAAGCCATCTGGTCCCGGTGATTTATTAATGTTAAGTTTCTCAAGTCTAATTTTAATTCCGTCCTCTGTTAACCATGTAGGTGCTTCCTGTGTTGTGTCATGAGGATAAACACTGCAGTTTTGGTTACTGAAGCCCCCCGATTCACTCGTGAAGACTGAGGAGAAGAATAAATTCAATACCTTTGCCATATCCCCATCCTTTGTAACCAGATGTCCTTCCTCATTCTTTATGGAGCCAATATGGTCTGTCCTCCCTTTTTTACTGTTTACATACTTAAAGAATTTCTTGGGATTTTTTTTGCTCTCCTCCGCTATGTGTCTTTCATGTTCTATCTTAGCCATCCTAATTGCACCCTTACATTTCTTATTTCATTCTTTATAAATTCTGAATGCTGGGGATGATCCCTCAACCTTGTATTTTTTGAAGGCCTTCTCCTTTGCTTTTATATGCATTTTTACATTGGACTTAAGCCATCCAGGATGTTTGTTCGCTCTTTTAAATTTATTACCCAATGGGATACATTGTCTAATGCCCTTATTTAATATGCTCTTAAAGCAAACCCATCTCTCCTCCGTATTCTTTGTTCCTAATATTTTATCCCAATTTATGCCTTTTAGCAAGGTTTGTAGTTTAGGGAAGTTGGCTGTTTTGAAATTCAGTGTCTTTTTGTTCCCTTCATGTTTCCTATTTGTGTGATTTATACTGAAACTAATTGACCTGTGATCGCTGTTACCTAAATTGCCCCGTATTTCCACATCTGTTATCAGGTCTGTATTGTTGGTAATCAGTAGATCTAGTAATGTTTTATTTCTAGTTGGTGCGTCTACCATCTGACCCATAAAATTGTCCTGCAAGACACTAAGGAACTGGCGAGTCTTAAATGAATGTGCGGTTCCCTCCGCCCAGTCTATGTCTGGATAATTAAAATCCCCCATTATGATAACACTTCCCATCCTTGCTGCTAATCCAATTTGTGATAGGAGATCCGTCTCCACTTCCTCCCTCAGGTTAGGGGGCCTATAGCATACTCCCAGTATTATTTTCCCCTTAGCTTCATCCCTTTGGAGCTCTACCCATAAAGATTCCACCTCCTCCCTAGCCCCCTCAGTGATGTCATCTCTCACATTCACTTGTACATTATTCTTGATATATAGGCATACCCCTTCTTCCATTGTGAAATTTCCTGTAACAGATGGCACAGATAGGTGGCACTGGATGGGCAGCACTGATGAGGAGATACTGACAGGCATAAATGAGTGGCATGAAGGGCAATGACAGGCATTACTGATGGGGCACTGATTGGCACTTTTATGGGCACTGATTGGCACTGTTGTGACCACTGATTTCCACTCTTATGGGCACCAGTAGGCGTTCTTTGTGGGGCACAGGCTGGCAAGTGATGGGCACTTATTGGCAGCTGATGGGCACATCTGATGGGGGCTTCACTGATAATCAATGTGCTGATTATCAGCAAAGACCCCCCTCTGACAGGGAGAGCTGCTGATCGGCTCTCCCTGTCAGCGTGAACCAAGTATAGCCATTTACTGGCATTTCGTGGTTTACGCGTTGATCAGCTGTGATTGGTCACAGCTGATCACGTGGTAAGAAGCCTCTCTCAGAGGTTCCATACCACGATCAGAGACTGACACATAACACCTCCGATTGCCGTGCTGTGCGCCCTCCGTGTGCGCCCTGGCTTGTTATCCTGATCACGTCATATGATGTCCGATCAGGATAACTAAACCACTTTGCTGCTGTCATATTGCTATATGGTGGGAGGCAAATGATTAATATTACTGCCCTCCCCAACCTTATTCATACCATTAATGTATTTAAAGATGCCATGTCTGTCTTTTTCATTTTTCCCTCAACACTATATACAGTATATTACATTTCTGCAGTCTCTACTGATACGATACATTTTATCCCTGAGACTAGGGATGAGCTTCGAGTTTGAGTCAAACTCATGTTCGACTCGAACATCGGCTGTTCGCAAGTTCGCCGAACAGCGAACAATTTGGGGTGTTTGCGGCAAATTCGAATGCCGTGGAACACCCTTTTAAAGTCTATGGGAGAAATCAAAAGTGCTAATTTTAAAGGCTTATATTCATGGTATTGTCATAAAAAGTGACAATAACTTGCATATAAGCCTTTAAAATTTGCACTTTTGATTATTCATGTTAGTGTCCCATAGACTTTAACGGTGTTCACATGTTCAAACTAATTTTTTGCCTGTTCGCAAGTTCTGGTGCGAACTGAACAGGGGGGTGTTCGGCTCATCCCTACCTGAGACTAGGGATGAGCCCGATGTTCAAGTTGAACGTACTGTAAGTTCGACTTGAACGTCGGGTGTCCACCCATTCGCCAAATTTAGAACATTATGGGGTTTTTGTGGGAAATGTGAGCGCCCACGGAATGCCCCATAATGAACGGTGAGACCGTCAATGCACTGCAAGATCACAGTGCATTGACGAGAGCCATGATTGGCCAAAGGCAGGGTGCAAAATTATATTTGTAAAGGAAAAAATGTCATTTAAAATTTCTTGCGGCTGTAATGTATTTCTGGATTCTGGCAATATACATACAAATCATTGAAAAAAACAGCATGGGTTCCCCCCCAGTCCATTACCAAGCCCTTTGTGTCTGGTATGGATATCAAGGGGAACCCTGCACCAAAATTAAAAAAAATGGCATTGGGGTCCCCCCCCAAAATTCATTCCAGACCCTTATCTGAGCACGCAACCTGGCATGCCACAGGAAAAGGGGGGGATGAGAGAGCGGCCTCCCTCCTAAACCATACCAGGCCACATGCCCTCAACATGGGTCCCCCAAAATATCTTCTCCCCATGTTGATGGGGACAATGGCCTCTTCTCCACAACCCTTGCCTGGTGGTTGTGGGGGTCTGCGGGCAGGGGGCT
Source organism: Lithobates septentrionalis (assembly GCA_037952835.1). Lineage (NCBI taxonomy): Eukaryota > Metazoa > Chordata > Amphibia > Anura > Ranidae > Lithobates > Lithobates septentrionalis. Next base: position 3,647,872 of record JBBDGP010000278.1, on the reverse strand, counting down.
TATAAGAATATGAAAGCCCCCTTTAACAAGAGGATCCCCAGATCCTGCCCCCCCTATGTGAATGGGTATCGGGTACACTGTACACATACTCATTTACCAAAAAAAAGGTAAAAAAAGTAAAAATGACAGGAGACGGTTTGGGACAAGTCATTTATAAAAAAAAATAAAATAAAAATGTCCCGCGATGTAAATCCATCTTCGATCACCTAGTGTCATAAACAGGGGACCCCACAGGATGTCAGATGGGGGCGGGGTCACCCACTTATGTCACCGGGTGGCCTCCCATCGAGGCGGAGTTTGTCCTTTTTTTTTTCTCGTGTCGTCGGCACTGTGATTGAAGATGAATGGACATTGCAGGACATTTTATTATTTTATTTTAATGAAGGACTTGTCCCACTGAAGGACTTGATACACCCGAAGACCCCCACAACCACCGGGCAAGGGTTATGGGGAAGAGGCCCTTGTCCCCATCAACATGGGAATAAGGTGTTTTGGGGGACCCCAAAACACCCTCCCCATGTTGAGGGCATGTGGCCTGGTACAGTTTAGGAGGGGGGGCGCTCTCCTGTCCCCCCCTTTTCCCGTTGCCTGCCAGGTTGTGTGCTAGGATAAGGGTCTGGTATGGATTTTGGGGGGGTCGGCAGCAGTTTTTTATGACAATTTTTTCTTTAGAAATTTAATTTTGCTGTGGTACACTTAAAAACACGGGAAAGATGCGCTACTTTACAAGCAGACTAAGGACACCCCCAGACATGATATTTAAAGGGGTATATTTCATTTTTATTGTTTCACTTTAAGCATCCTTAAAATCACTGCTCCCGAAAAAACTGCAGTTTTTAAAACTTTTTTTGCATTGGTACATATCCCCTCGGGCAGGACCCAGGTCCCCAAACACTTTTTATGCCAATAACATGCATATAAGCCTTTAAAATGAGCACTTTTGATTTTTCATGTTAGTGTCCCATAGACTTTAATGGTGTTCGCACAAATTTTTTGCCTGTTCGCAAGTTCTGGTGCAAAACAAACCCGGAGGTGTTCGGCTCATACCTACCTGAGACCGTTTTTGTTGCCTTTATCAAAACTTGTTCTATCTTACCAATGTTGTTTTGTAAGTTAGGTCACCAGAACTGGATACAGTGTTCTAAATGTGGTCTAATAAATATCTATATATGGGAATCAGGACCTCCTTCCTCCTTCTGGTGATCTCTCCAGTGATACACCATAGAATTCTATATAATTTCCATACAGCAAGGCCATAGTGTTTGCTTACTTCTAAAATGTGTCCCTTCTTGTGCTGTTAAGTAAATACCTTGATAAGCATACTTGAGATACACCAGGGGTGTCACTAGCATTGGGCACCCAGAGCTTGTGCTCGGCACCTTCTGTGGGGTTCCCAACACCAGGATCCTTGGCCCACCATTGCTGCAGCTGGCATCTCTAACTGCCAGAAAGCTGACAAAAGGCTCTTCCAGGCTCCTCCATGGCTCTGAGGTGTGCTGACAGGGGGATTTGGAGGGTGAAAAGATTTGTGTTGGGGGAAGAATTTGTCATAAGAGGTGAAAATTAAGGGCAATATTATTTGTACTGGGATGTAAGATTAAAGGCAGGGAGAGAAAAAGGTCCTGGAGAGGGGATTTGGGGGGGGGGGGGGCGATTTGTGCTAGGAGGGAGGATTTGGGATTTGGGGGTAGAGGAATATGGCAGGGGGTATTTTAGGAAGGAGATTTGTGCTGGGTGAAGGATTTGTTATGGGGAGGGAGGATTGAAGAGAGAAAATCTGTTCTGGTCACAAGGTTTGGGGAGTGAGAGGATTTGTGCTGAAGATATTTGTAGGAGAAGAGGATTGGTGTTTGAAGAATTCACCCTGGGGAAGGGGCAGGGTGTAAAAAGAGACTTTGAAATTTTTTTCATTGATCAGCAGCTGCAGAAAATCAGCTGCAGCCACAGATCACTGTATTATGACAGTGTCCAATGCTGCTGTCCTGGTGGGAGGGATACCTCCATCCACCTAATTTATGTGTATGCAGGAATCTGTTTTCACTGGCTAAACAAGAAAAAACTATAATTCCCCGTACACACAGTTGGATTTTCTGACAGAAAATGTTTGATAGGAGCCTGTTGTTGGAAATTCCGACCATGTGTAGGCTCCATTGGACATTTTCTATCGAAGTTTCCGTCGCACAAAATTTGAGATCTGGATCTCAAATTTTCCAACAACAAAATCCGTTGTTGTAAATTCTTATTGTGTGTACATAATTCCGACACACAAACTTCCACGCATGCTCGGAATCAAGCAGAAAAGCCACACTGGCTATTGAACTTAATTTTTCTCAGCTTGTCATACGTGTTGTACGTCACCGCGTTCTTGGCGTTCGGAATTTCAGACAAGATTTGTGTGACCGTGTGTATGCAAGACAAGTTTGGGCCAACATCCGTCAGAAAAAATCCATGGATTTAGCCCACAAAATTAGCCCACAAAGCCAACTTTCCCATCAGTAACCTGTCTAAAGCCAGAATTGGGCAATCAGCTTCCTAGATAGGTATAGGAGCCTTGTGAGGCCAATGTATACTGGGGGGGCAGGTACAGTTCTCCATTAAGATTCCCTAGCAAGCACATTAGCGGATATGACGCTAGTTGAACCTGGTATATGCTATTAATTTTGGTAATGATGCTGCTCCAGTACCTCATCAGTTTTGGGCATCTTTAGAGCATATGAATGAGGTCACCAGGTTGGACCTGACATTTTGGACAGATGGGGGTATCTCGCCTGCCCCATTTATGTAACTGTACAGGTGTACGGTACACTCGGTGCAATATAAATAGACGTGACAGTCTCTGTGCCACCGACATCGACACCAACGGTCCCACTCCCAAAATCTGCACCCACTGTTCACCATCAATGGAGCCAACATCTCTCTCCCATCCTTCCCTACACGGTAAAAGGTCAGAGCTTATATATTCGACAATAGGTGGGTATAAATTCTAGAAATGATTCCTTTCTTCTCAGGATCAATGTATATGGAGTCTAGCTTTAAATTAGAGTGTCTACTCTGGCACCTCATGGCATGTTGTAGCTGAATATATTGGTAATGATGACCTTTAAGCATAGGAAATGGGGCTACGGCTTTAGGACAGACCGATCAAGAATTTGGATGAGGAATCTAATCCCCACCCTTTCCCAGACCTGGTGTTTAGGGACCCTGGCTAAGTCTGTATAAAAGTGGTTTTGCCAGATGGGGGTTTGACGTAGATAGCCCATCAATCCCAGTGTGTTCTTAACCCCCTTCCAGATTTTCCTCAGTAACTGAGCCGTGGGGCAATTAAATGGGATTTTAGGGAGGCCCATTTCCATATGGGACAGGGTGGTATAATCTGTATAAGGGCCGAGGAGGAGGTTCCTGGAGGGGTCTGTAGTTGTCCCAAGATCCCACCCCATGAAGTGTTGTACTTGGGCTGCTAAGTAGTACATTTGTGGGTGTGGAACAGCCATTCCATCCTGATCCTTGGGGAGTTGCAGAGTGGCAAGTTTAATACGTGCCGCTCCACCTCTCCAGATGAGGGCTCTGAACTATGAGTCTATATGTCGGAACCAGTACTGTGATATCCACATTGGGGCGTTATGTAAAATGTACAGAAGTTGCGGTGCCCAGATCATTTTTATGAGATTTACTAGTCCAGTTACTGACAGTGGTAATTTACTCCAACTGGCCTGTTTATGTTGAAACTTGCATTGTATTGGTTTCAAATTCAGTGTAATATAATCCCTTGGGTCTCCCGTCACTACTGTACCCAAGTATCTGAATGAAGTAACAACTTGTATGTGAGAAACATCGTCTGGCAGAGGTGTCGGTAGAGGGTCCAGTGGTAAAAGAGCAGATTGGTGCCAGTTAATGGCAAAGCCTGACAGCCACCCAAACTGGTCGATTAGGCGCATCACTGCCCTCAGGGAGTCAGAGTATCGTCTGCGTACAATGAGATTTTTTCCTCTCTCTGACCCGCCAGTTAGGGGAGGCCTGCACCATAGCTGCCAAAGGTTCCAATGCAAGGGCAAATAGCAGGAGTGACAATGGGCACCCCTGCAGTGTCCCACGAAACAGAGGAAATGGCTCTGAAAGGGTGTAATTAATCCTTACCTTTGCCGTGGGGGCAGAACACAAAAGCTGCACCCATGATATGAATCTGTTGCCCAGACCAATCAATGCAGTACCTCCCATAAATAGTTCCACTCCACGCTGTCAAAAGCTTAGGCAGCATCTAGAAAAAAATAACCCTGTTACCGGGGTTATCTACTGGGATTTGAGTGTTGAGGAACAACCTGAGGATGTTCAGCGCAGTAGATCGGGTAGGAATGAAGTCAGACTGGTCAGAGTGGATCAGGTTCGCCACAACCCCCAAGAGTCTAGTGGCCAATACTCGTGCTAGTAATTTGATGTCTGCATTGAGCAGCGAAATAGGCCTATAAGAGTCAGGTTGTAGTGGGTCCTTGCCAGACTTTGGGATGACCACTATGATAGCCTCATTCATAGAGGTTGGTAAACCGCCTTCCTGAAGGACATCGTTTAGGAGTAGGTAAAAGAGTGTCCCCATATTTCCTGTACGTTTCTGTGGACAACACATTAATCAGTACGGGAGAGGCATTTAAATGATGCTAAATAACAAGAGTAGCATTGCACATTGGGATTCTGGTCCCTCCACACATCTTGCAGGCCAATTTCTGCAAGAAATCTAGCAAAGAGGGTAGGACCCCCCAGTTGGGGATTGCCACTAGCTCTGGATGTAAATTTATCCATTTGCTTATTCATTACATTGTTATAATCTCCCAGTACCCAAATAGGGATGTTGGAATATGAGGCTATAAATTGTGCTAAGCACTTCAGGCTGTCAAATGAGAAGGGTGGAGGGACATAGATATTTGCAACAATACATGTCAATCCTGCTAATTTACATAGTAAGAAAATGTGCCGACCTGGTCATCGATCAGGGAGTGCAGGAATTGGAAGGAGACAGCACGCGATATAAGTATGCTGACACCTCTGGAGTAAGCTGTGGGGGTGGAGTGGAACTGGGTGGCATAGCTGCGGCTTTTAAGTGTAGGTATGGAGTTAGCCTGCAGGTGAGTTTCCTGCAAACACACCACAGAGGGTTTGTGGGTCTTTGCCATTGCGAAAAATGCCACCCGCCTCACTCCATCATCCAGCCCCCCACACATTCCATGAGATCAATGTACACAAGTTAGACATAGAATAACAAACTGGTATGCAACTTGTAGGAGCAATTTCAAGTGCAGAGATTCGTCAAGGGACTCTCCACATCTCCAGTTAGCAGCTTTATGAGAAAGGCTTTCCCAGAACAAGTCTAGGTGAGTATGTGAGGTGTCCGCCATAAAAAAAAATATTCCCAGTTGGACAAACAGAATGTAAAAACAAAATGTTCACCCTGCAACCAGCAGGGGTCAGTATAGGAAGAAAAGCAAAAAACATTAAGCAACCAAAAAGGAAGAAGGAGGAAAAAAAAAAAGGGGGAGCATGTCCATGCAAGACTGTGTTGGGGCAAGGGGGGCGGGCACGTCTCAGTTCATCTCTGATTCAAAGGGATTTGTGAATCCAAGTCTTTGGTGTAACCATATTTCTACACTTAGAGGTGCCTCTCTTCTCTTTTATACTCTGTAGCTCCTGCTGGATTTTACTTTGAATACTCTTGTGGAGGTTGCCATTTGTGGATGGACATTTTATGGTTACACAACCTATCACATTGCTATAATCTTTTTATATGAACTCTAAATTGAAGGACTTATGAATAAATGGTTGTGCAACGAATCATCAGAGTTTCCAATGTTTCTTATGGGGAAATTCGCTGTATGTGATAGGGCGGTCAGCAAGCGGTTAAGAGTGTCCTCATTGCTCCCCGATTCAGAATGTAGACACTAGGGATGAGCTTCGTGTTCGAGTCGAACCCATGTTCGACTCGAACATCGGCTGTTCAACCGTCCGTCGAATTGCGAACGATATGGGCCGTTCGCGCCAAATTCGTGTGGCGCGTCACGGCCCATAATTCACTGCGGCATCGCAGTGCATTGCTGGCTGATGATTGGCCAAGCATGCACTATGACCCGCATGCTTGGCCAATCACAGCGCCGTCAGTAGAGAGAGCTGTAATTGGCCAAAGCCAGGGTGGCTTTGGCCAATTATGGCTCAGGGGATTTAGTACATGCCCCACACTATATAAGGCCGCCTGCACGGCGGCCCTGTGTAGTGTGTGTTCCGGTGTGCTGAGAGATAGAGAGAGAGAGAGACAGTGTCATTTGAGTTAGATAGATTAGGCAGAACAGTCAGTCAGTTAGCTGCACTTACAGTGTATTGTGTATATATATGCATCCCAGGTGTTGCATATATATATATACACTGTATTCAGTTTAGCTAGATCCGTTCCTGTTATCCTCTATCTAGACTATTTACATTTAGTGCAGTGCGTCCTGCTCACAGTGTTCAGCTAGATCCGTTCCTGCTATTTACATTTAGTGCAGTGCGTCCTGCTCACAGTGTTCAGCTAGATCCGTTCCTGCTATTTACATTTAGTGCAGTGCGTCCTGCTCACAGTGTTCAGCTAGATCCGTTCCTGTTATTTACATTTAGTGCAGTGCGTCCTGCTCACAGTGTTCAGCTAGATCCGTTCCTGCTATTTACATTTAGTGCAGTGCGTCCTGCTCACAGTGTTCAGCTAGATCCGTTCCTGCTATTTACATTTAGTGCAGTGCGTCCTGCTCACAGTGTTCAGCTAGATCCGTTCCTGCTATTTACATTTAGTGCAGTGCGTCCTGCTCACAGTGTTCAGCTAGATCCGTTCCTGTTATTTACATTTAGTGCAGTGCGTCCTGCTCACAGTGTTCAGCTAGATCCGTTCTTGCTATTTACATTTAGTGCAGTGCGTCCTGCTCACAGTGTTCAGCTAGATCCGTTCCTGCTATTTACATTTAGTGCAGTGCGTCCTGCTCACAGTGTTCAGCTAGATCCGTTCCTGCTATTTACATTTAGTGCAGTGCGTCCTGCTCACAGTGTTCAGCTAGATCCGTTCCTGCTATTTACATTTATTGCAGTGCGTCCTGCTCACAGTGTTCAGCTAGATCCGTTCCTGTTATTTACATTTAGTGCAGTGTGTCCTGCTCACAGTGTTCAGCTAGATCCGTTCCTGTTATCTTCCTACTGACAGGCAGGCTTGTCTGGTTACAGTATATAAAGCTACCTGAAGAAAATTACAGGTGTTCTATCCCAGCTTAGTGCAGCTACAGGCCATTAGTATGTCTGGAAGGCCAAGAAGGAGAGGCAGACAGTCACAAGCCAATAAGAGAGGGCAAGCAGGCTCTGTGTCTAGTGCTGGTCGTGGAGACGGTGCATCCTCATCAGCACGTGGCCATGGGACACGCTTGGCCTTTTTTTCGGCAGCTGGCCGTGTTGAGCCGCAACATGCGGAAGACTTGGTCGAGTGGATGACCAAGCCGTCCTCATCCTCCTCATCCTCTCTCACCCATGCCCAGGGTGCTTTGTCTGGCAAAGCAGCGGCCTCTTCCCTCAGCTCAATGTCATCAGTGACTCCTTCCCTAGCTCCACCATGTCCTCCTGAGGATTCCCTCGAACTGTTTGACCACAGTGTTGGGTACATGCTCCAGGAGGATGCCCAGCGTTTGGAAGGCTCTGATGATGATACTGAGCTCAATGAAGGCAGTAACATGAGCACGGACAGAGGGGGTGCCCAAGAAGGACAGCAATCTGGCAGTCATGCTCCCCCTGCTGCAGCATACTGCCAGGTTTGCTTCAGTGATGAGGAGGGAGGGGATGATGAGGTCACTGACTCAACGTGGGTGCCTGATAGGAGAGAGGAGGAGGAGGAGGCGGCACATCACCAACGAGGCAGGATGCCCTCCAGGGGCCAGCCTAAGGGCAGCACATTGACTGCATCACACCCCAAAGCTCCACATGTGCAGGGCGCTGCAGTCTCTGCGCGTTATTCAAAAAGTTCTTTGGTGTGTGCCTTTTTTGAGACGAGTGCATCAGATCGCACCGCTGCTATTTGCAACATATGTCTCAAGCGTATCTCGCGTGGCCAAAACATCTCCCGCTTGGGTACCACATGCTTGACCAGACATATGTTAACCTGCCATGCAGTTCGTTGGCAAGCGTATCTAAAAGACCCACACCAAAGAACAAAGAGGATCTCTCCTTGCTCCTCATCAGCTGAGATTTCCAACCCCACTAGACCTTCAGTCCTCTCTGAGACCTGCAGTGAGAGGAATGAAGGTGTAGAATTAGGTGTGTCAAAGCCAAGTACTTGTGGGCAATCTGCTTTTGGTACACCGACGTCAGATTGTACCAGGCGAATTTCCCTGCCCCAGCTGCTGCACCGCCGAAAGAAGTTTGCTCCCAGCCATCCACATGCCCAGCGGTTGAATGCTAGCTTGGCAAAATTGCTAGCACTTCAACTGCTGCCTTTTCAGTTGGTAGACTCTGCCCCCTTCCGTGAGTTTGTGGAATGTGCGGTTCCTCAGTGGCAGGTACCCAAACGCCACTTTTTCTCACGGAAGGCGATTCCGGCTCTCTACCGGCATGTGGAAGGCAATGTCCATGCCTCGCTGGACAGGGCGGTCAGCGGTAAGGTGCATATTACCGCTGACTCATGGTCCAGCAGGCATGGACAGGGACGTTACCTAAGTTTCACGGCGCATTGGGTGACTCTGCTGGCAGCTGGGAAGGATGCAGGACAAGGTGCAGTAGTGTTGGAGGTTGTTCCGCCACCACGCCTCCAAAATGCTGATTGTGACACACCTCTCTCCTCCACCCCCTCCTCTTCTTCTTCCTCCATGGCCTCTTCCTCGGAACCAGCGGTGCTCCGTAGGCGTTCAAGGGGCTACGCAAGTACGCAGGCCAAAAGATGCCATGCGGTGCTTGAGCTGGTGTGCTTGGGGGACAGGAGCCACACTGGGGCAGAGGTTCTGTCAGCTCTGCAGGGGCAGGTTCAGAGGTGGTTGACGCCACGCCAACTTAAGGCAGGAATGGTGGTTTGCGACAATGGCACCAACCTCCTCTCTGCCCTCCGACAGGGACAAATGACCCATGTGCCCTGTTTGGCTCACGTCCTTAACTTGGTGGTGCAGCGGTTCTTGGGCAGGTACCCGGGCTTACAGGATGTCCTGAGGCAGGCCAGGAAAGTCTGTGTGCATTTCCGCCGGTCATATAATGCCAGTGCTCGGCTGACGGACCTCCAAAAGGAGTTTAACCTGCCCAAGAACCGCCTAATCTGTGACATGCCCACCAGGTGGAACTCAACGTTGGCCATGCTGCAGCGGCTGCACACGCAGCAGAGGGCCATCAATGAGTACCTGTGCGACTATGGCACCAGGACAGGGTCAGGGGAGCTTGGTTTTTTTTCCCCACACCAGTGGGCCATGATCAGGGATGCATGCACTGTCCTGTCACCATTCGAGGAGGCCACGAGGATGGTGAGCACTGACAGTGCATGCATCAGTGACACTGTCCCCCTTGACCACCTGTTGGAGCACGCGCTGCGTGGAATAATGGACAGGGCACTTGAGGCAGAACAGAGGCAGGAAGAGGAGGACTTCCTTAGCTCTCAAGGCCACCTTTATCCAGACAGTGTTCCTGCGTGCCCGCCGATCACACAGGAAGAGGAGGAGGAGGAGGAGGAGAAAGATTGTGTCAGTATGGAGGTGGAGCCTGGCACTCAGCATCAGCAGCAGTCTTTAAGGGATCAGTCCCAAGGAACACATGGACTTGTACGTGGCTGGGAGGAGGTGGCTGCGGACGTTGTTGTCCTTAGTGACCCAGAGGACTCCGGACCGAATGCCTCAGCAAACCTACGCTGCATGGCCTCCCTGATCCTGCAAAGCCTGCGTAAGGATCCTCGTATTCGTGGTATCAAGGAGAAGGACCAATACTGGCTGGCAACCCTCCTTGATCCACGTTACAAGGGTAAGGTTGCGGACCTTATCTTGCCATCGCAGAGGGAGCAGAGGATGAAACATCTTCGGGAGGCCTTGCAGAAAGGTCTGTGCAACGCGTTCCCAGAGACTGGGAGGTTACAAACTCCTGTCTCTGGACAACGTGTTGCTGAGGCTTCGGTCAGTCAAAGAAGGAGCGGTGGAGAAGGTGGCCGTCTGACCGATGCGTTCAGACAATTTTTTGGTCCGCAGCCCCAAGGTATGATCGGTTCCAGCAACCATCGCCAGCGTCTGTTTTACATGGTGCAGGAATACCTAGGGACAAGATCAGACTTGGACACCTTTCCCACCGAAAATCCTCTGGTTTACTGGGTCTTGAGGATGGATCACTGGCCAGAGCTTGCACAGTATGCAATTGAGCTACTGGCCTGTCCTGCATCCAGCGTTCTTTCGGAACGCACATTCAGTGCTGCTGGAGGCGTGGTAACCGATCACAGGATGCGTCTGTCCACCGACTCGGTCGATCGGCTGACCTTCATAAAAATGAATCAGTCTTGGATCACCACCAGCTACCAAGCACCTGATGCTGATGTAACCGAATAATTTTTTTTGAAATCTCAGATCCCTTCAAAGACTGCCTATGCTGATGCTGAGTGACTATCCCTGAGTAATTATCCTCTTCCTCCTCAATCATCACGCTGATAGCTTGTAAGAACATTTTTGGTTCTGGGCGCCACCACCAGTGCCTAAGGCACAATTTTTCAGCCCCTGTTTAACAGGGGCGTGTAATTACAATTTTTGATGTAATACTTTGCAGCAGGGCTCGTTCCTACATTCCAACTAGAGTGTCTGTGAGGGGTTGCAGTGTTGTGGCACCAGCACCAGTGCCTAAGGCCCAATTTTTCTGCCCCTGTCTAACAGGGGCGTGTAATTACAATTTTTGATGTAATACTTTGCAGCAGGGCTCGTTCCTGCATTCCAACTAGAGTGTCTGTGAGGGGTTGCAGTGTTGTGGCACCAGCACCAGTGCCTAAGGCCCAATTTTTCTGCCCCTGTCTAACAGGGGCGTGTAATTACAATTTTTGATGCAATACTTTGCAGCAGGGCTCGTTCCTGCGTTCCAACTAGAGTGTCTGTGAGGGGTTGCAGTGTTGTGGCACCAGCACCAGTGCCTAAGGCCCAATTTTTCTGCCCCTGTCTAACAGGGGCGTGTAATTACAATTTTTGAAGCAATACTTTGCAGCAGGGCTCGTTCCTGCGTTCCAACTAGAGTGTCTGTGAGGGGTTGCAGTGTTGTGGCACCAGCACCAGTGCCTAAGGCCTAATTTTTCAGCTCCTGTTCAACAGGGGCATGTAATTACAATTCTTGATCTAATATTTCACAGCAGGGCCCTGTGAGGGCTTACAGTGTTGTGGCCACAGCAACACCTAAGGCCCAAATTTCTGCTGAGTATATAGGGCAGGACCCTACTTTCAAACATCTAACTTACAAACGACTCCTACTTGCAAACGGAAGGAGACAACAGGAAGTGAGATGAAATCTACCCCTAGGAAGGGAAATTCTCTCCTGTAAGAGTTAATATGGGAAAACAATTTCTCCTTTCCACTGATGCTTTCCAATCCTTGTTCCACAAAAAAACCCAAATTTTCAAAAAACATTTTTCATTGGGACAAAAAAGTGAGGTGAAATCTTCTGAAGAGGAGGAAAGACAGCAAAACAAATGTCACAGGGGTGATAACCCTTCCCTATGTTTTCCAAAAAGCTTAGAAAAGATTTTTTGGCTGGAGCTAAACACGTTAAAAATGTTCAAAATTACAAAGAGATTCTACTTAACAACAAACCTACAGTCCCTGTCTTGTTTGCACCGCCTGTATACTGCTGTTCAGAGTATATAGGGCCTGGTGGCCCCACACCTTTCCTTATTTTAATTTGGGTGCGGGGTTCCCCTTAATATCCATACAAGACCCAAAGGGCCTGGTAATGGACTGGGGGGTACCCATGCCGTTTGTCTCACTGATTTTCATCCATATTGCCATGACCCGACATGACATTAAACCCGCAAGCAGTTTTAAATGAGATTTTTTCCTTTAAAAATGACATTTGGTGCAGGGACTGTTCTAAACATGGGAAACACGCGTCACTTTACAGGCATACTATAGACACCCCCCAGGTACGATATTTAAAGGAATATTTCACTTTTTTTTTTTACTTTAAGCATCATTAAAATCACTGCTCCCGAAAAAACGGCCGTTTTTAAAAGTTTTTTTTGCATTGATACATGTCCCCTGGGGTAGGACCCGGGTCCCCAAACCCTTTTTAGGACAATACCATGCAAATTAGCCTTTAAAATGATCACTTTTGATTTCGAACGTTCGAGTCCCATAGACGTCAATGGGGTTCTAACGTTCGTGCGAACTTTCGGTCCGTTCGCGGGTTCTGGTGCGAACCGAACCGGGGGGTGTTCGGCTCATCCCTAGTAGACACACTAAGACAGAACTAAGCAGAGGGAGAACCACTGTTGGACTTTGAAGGCAATGCAACATTAAGCACAATTCGGGTATATGCGGCCTTTTTGTGGTTGATTGTATATATGTGTAGATTGTGTATGTCTATGTATTTTTCATTTTCTATGTACAATAAAACATGTGATTTTTATTTTTAAAACATTATTTTGTTGATCCAATCTGCCTTCAAAGTCAGACTTAGTGGTTCCCCCTCTTCTTAGTTCAAGCATTAATATACAGATGTGGCTTAGGAGTGACAATAATATTTATGTTTACACACTAATGCCCTGTACACACGGTCGGACATTGATCAGACATTCCGACAACAAAATCCATGGATTTTTTCCGACAGGTGTTGGCTCAACTTTGTCTTGCATACACACGGTCCCACAAAGTTGTCGGAATTTACGAATGTGACTATAAAAGGGCAGTTCAATACCAAGCTAGCCACCCTTTGGGCTCCTTTTGCTAATCTCATGTTAGTAAAAGTTTGGTGAGAGATGATTCGCGCTTTTCTCAGACTCGAGGTTTTCAGATCGTATTTCTGGTGTTCAGTTTGTGCTTGTGGGTTTGTATCTGGTCTTCAGTGCGTGCAGCGAGTTCCCATTAATTTGTCATTGTGTTCTTGTCCGTTCGGTACTGATTTTCAGGTCGCTCTTCACAGGCCTTGCTGTTCTTCAGTGCGTTCTGTTACTTCGTTCTGACCAGCCGACCGTTTTCTGGCCATGTTGCGTGTACGTACTCATCGTAGAGTTCGTGCTGTGTGGGGGCTTGGTGTTGGAGTTCTTACTTTGATACAAGCCCAGTCCATGAACAGGGTGAGGAGGAGTTCATAGACCAAGAATTGGTTGCTCCAGCATGACCAATTCTGTCACATGCCTTTGCTCCGTGAGATCCGTGAGAATAATCCTGACGATTTCAGGAACTTTCTCAGGATGACGGACCCCATATTTCACCATTTGTTGGCTTTGCTGACCCCTTATATCAGCAGGCAGGATACCTGCATGAGGTAAGCCATCACTGCGGAGCAGAGGCTAGTCGCCACCCTGCGGTACTTGGCGATGGGGAGAAGCCTGCAGGACCTCAAGTTCTCAAAAGGCATTTCCCCCCAGGCTCTGGGGATCATTATCCCAGAGACCTGTTCTGCCATCATCGAGGTCCTGCAGAAGGACTATATTAAGGTAAGATTTATCCTTTAAAATCACATGTTTGCTACTGTAATGTATTTATTTCCCTATTCCCTAATTACCATGATTGTAATATGCTGTGAATGTCCCCTTTTGTCCTCATGCATGCTGGTTTTATTTTACATTTTTTTTGTCCCTCATGCATATTTGCCTTCACTTACCTCCCCAGCATGCTCTCCTGGGCCTATATCCACCTCGTCTAGTCACTTAACAATGTATTTAGTCAACTCTATAGTAGTGCTTTACCCTAAACACCCCTTAAAATTTGTAAACATGTTTTTTGTGCTTTTTTTTTGTGTCCCAAAATCATTTGGAACCCTCCCTCCCCCCAACCGCTAAGTCAGCTGATACCAATCCTCTATCTGCTGACTTTGCAAAACCCATACACACTATACCTACCTCTTTTGTGGTCAGATTTATGGATGAATGCCACAAAGCATGTAGTGCAAGGGCCTGCCTGAATACTTTCAAATGGTACTGTTTCAAGTTTTTGTATCCTATTATTACCTTGATAGGTAATAGCAGAATATAAAAATGTGCTAAAATTTGTACAGTGTGTATTTATATCTTTGTATTATGACACTTCTTACCTGTCCAGTGGGCTGCCAATAGTGTAAGTAAGAAGGGGCTGGCCATAGTAGTACACATTATTTAGGCATTCATCTCTGAAGTGGAGAGGGTTACCTGTCCAAAACATCTCCCCACCCCTAAAATTTTTTAAATCGCCCATGAGAGGGGGGGGGGGGGAATCTGCTAGGTGTACCTTATACCTTTGTCTTTAAATACTCCCTAAAATAAATGTTATACTGATGTTGGCCAAGAATGTTTGTGTCTAATCTGCTTTCAATGTTTATGTGCAAAATGATTAATTTTTGGTTCTTGTTTGACTCAACAGTTTCCTTCCAACCCACAGGAATGGCAGACTGTGGCCCCCCACTTTGCCCAGCGGTGCGACTTTCCTAACTGCGTAGGGGCAATTGATGGGAAACACGTCCACATAGTCCCACCACCCAACTCGGGGTCATACTATTATAATTACAAGGGGTTCAATATTATTGTTAAAAAGTGATAAATTACTAAAACGCTGAAATGGAAATAGTGATCCAAATTATGTGAGTAATTATATTAAGAGATGCCCAAATAATATAGCTGCAATCAATATGTGAATTACACAAATAAAATGAAGAATATAAATAAATAATTGTACTGATATTAACTAATTAATATTGCACTGTGTGCCTTCAAATAAATAGATACCATAAATAAGTGAATTATCAGAAATTAATCAAATATATAAAGTAAAGAAATTGTGATAAAACAGTTCTCCAGTGGGGCGTGGCCTGGAGCGGCATGAAGTAGGATGCAGATAGACAGAGCTCCGCCGGCCATTGATCCGTATGCAAAACCCTGAGACCGCTAAACAGCCAATTTCAACCCACAACATACCACCACCGAACCGGCAACTTACCAGGGCCATGTCGCCTACAAAGAAGGCATCCGCGGCGGCTGCAAAGCTGGAACAATACCGCCGGCAAAGCACGGACCCCTCCAGCCAAGATGGCGCCGCCACACGGAACAGACACAGCGAGGGTGCTGGAGGCGATATCATCATGTCAGGAAGCCATCACAGCATGCCAGACTTCCCTCACAGCGCGGATTGAGGAAGTTAAAGTGGACATTTGACTGGTAAGGCAGGATTTCCAGAAGCTAAAGGGCAGAGTCACTGAGGCTAAGACCAGGCTGAGCAATGTGGAGGATTCCCTCCCCCCTTGCAAAACACAACATCTGAGCTGCAGCACCAAGTGAATCAACTGATTCAGAAGCAAGATGACATTGAGAATCGCCTCAGAAGCTGTAACCTCAGATTTGTTGGACTCCCTGAGGGGGCAGAGGGGAAAGACCCCCCCACGTTCCTGGAAAATCTACTCTGTGATGCATATGGGAGAGAATCTTTTTCCCCAACATTTGTGGTCGAGCGCGCGCACCGTTTATCGGGCAGACTGGCACCACCTGGAGCCCCCCACGCACGTTCATCGCAAAATTTCTGAATTACAGAGACAGAGATGCCATACTCCGTCTCAGCAGAGTGAAGGGTAATATCCCCTTAGGAAACAAAATGATAGCTGTTTATCCGGATTTTTCTGCAGAGGTACAGCGGAGGCGACGCACATTCATGGAGGTCAAGAGGCGCCTTCGCATAAAGAACATCAAATACGCCATGCTCTTCCCGGCCCGGCTCCGTGTAGAGGGGGAAGATAGGGCGCATTTCTTTGAGGATCCAGAGGCCGCTATCGCCTGGCTGGACCAGAGAGAAGCCCACAGATAAGTTTTGTTTTCTAATATTCTTTTTCGCCCCTAAGTTAATGTGCGACCACTCAGGGTCTTCCACCTTACTACATTCTGACTTTCCATACGGAATAACTTAAAATCCGAAACTCTATATATATCTACAGGATGTGCAGTCTGTCTCCCCCCCCTTCCCTTCTTTTGTTTAGTATCCTGCGATGTTGGAAGACTGAACACTAGCTTCACTTTGATCAGACCTGTCCCTAAATACACTTACTGTACAGGTGGGCTCCAACGAGCATCACAGCCACACACCTCTCTTGGAGACCCCGACAGGTTGCAACCCGTGAGACTCTCACCCTGACACAACAAGTATAATCTCATCGACGGATTTCCTATAGTCCCCTGTCCTGGCGACACACCTCAGTTATCTACTCTTAACCTGTAAAGTAAGGTCCACATTTGCAACCGACGGAGTGAATTTATGTCTAAAGATACTCACCAAGGGCGGTGAGTCGAGTCCTGAAATGTGCAATGGTACGCAGCGTATTTTCGCCCCACGTACCACAGTTCACCACCTTAAACGGAGAGTACAGATTTTGGCCGCACTGTATATGCTGCTTAGGATTCCTGAGTTCACTAATATCCTGAACACAGTGACTGCCACCCAAACACTGTCAAGATATTGCCTTTTCTCCGCAGGTTGGACAATGTTTATGCCCTGTTGACAGTTCGGGATCGAAGCTCGCACCAGGTTTGGAAGGTGCAGGGCAGGGTGGGGGGTTGGGGATATCAGAATCGTACAAGTTTTATTGTTTTACCCAATGTCTATAATAGGTAATTGTTATCATATTAATCCCATGGTGTATTTGATAATGGTCATGCAGTGTGATGTATGTGCTGGGACGCTTGGAGGGGGGGGGGGGGCTGAGTTCTGGAGTTCAATACCTCATATTCACATCTAAATGTCTAGTTTGAAATTTACCACGTGGAATATCCGCGGACTTAGAGAACCCATAAAGAGGTCGGCGGTGTTTTCACTCCTCAAGAAACAAAGAGCAGACGTGGTGGCTCTGGTAGAAACACACGCTGAAGGTCTTGCACATAGAGTACTTAAGAGACCATGGATTGGATGGGCGTTTCATTCGACGCACATCACACTCTCAAGGGGAGTCTCACTCCTAATTGCTAAAAACACCCATTTCGAGCTCCAGGACTCAGTGATCGACCCATCGGGTAGATATGTTCTTTTAAAAGCTAAAATTTACGGAGACCCGATTCTCCTTCTGGCATTTTATGTTCCACCACCATTCAACACGGCTGTTATTGCCGCTGGGTTTGACTTTATGACTCTACACCCTAACATCCCGGCTGTATGGCTAGGCGATTTCAACAACATACTAGATCCAGCCCTAGACAGGCTTAACACCTCAACCATTGAACCAGCGACATCTCATCCCACAAGATTCGCCAGACTCCTATCAGACTTCAACCTAGTAGATACATGGAGAATCAGGAATCCCACAGATAGGCAATTCTCCTGTTTCTCCATGTCACACCGTGCTATGTCACGCATAGACCTTATATTGGTCTCCAAGGTGCTCCTTCCTAGATTGTCAGACGCAGGCTTCTCCCCTAGGTCCCTCTCGGACCACTGTCCCTACTGGGCCATACTTATAGTCCCTCACACCCGCCCTCCGGTGACGTGGAGGCTGAACCCCTTCTGGCTGACCATACTGCCGGAGGAGGATGACCTTTTGACAGAATGGGGAAACTATTTTCTAATCAATGAAGGCTCTGCTTCGGTCCAGCTGGTGTGGGAAGCCTTTAAGAAACACGCCCGTATGATCCTGACTAATAGAATTAACAAACTCAAAAGAGTGTCAGAGTCAATAATAGTTAAGGCGGAGGATAGCTTCCGAGACTCAGAAAAAATATTTCTTGAGGCCCCCACCGCAGATAGAGCTGGCAACCTTAAACTTTGTTCAAGGGTGCTGACCCAGCTACACTACGAAAAATCCAAACAAAAACTATTTTTCCATAGACAGCGGTCGTTTGAGCACGGGGACCGGGCGGGTAAACTCCTAGCTTATTTAGTACACAGCAAAGATAGGCCCCCCGTGGTAATCTCGCTGCGCTCACCTAACGGAGTTATAAAAAACAGAACCGCACAGAGTAACAGACATCTTTAGAGAATTCTTTAGCAAGCTCTACACAGCAACAGCCCCGACAGATACCTCCCCAATGGAATCATTTCTGGGAGAACTGACAATTTCCCAGCTTTCCATAGAACAGTTCGAGGAATTAGAGGCCCCATTAACAATAGACGAGATATCCGGAGCCCTGGCGGAACTTCCCGGTTCAAAGTCCCCGGGCTCAGACATCCTACCGGTGGAATTTTATTCCACCTACTCAGAAATACTGATCCCTAGACTAATACAGCTATATGAGGCCATATTTAAAGACTCCACACTGCCAGCGTCCATGAGAGAAGCCACCATAGTATTGATTCCCAAGCCAGGGAAGGATCCATTCATTCCCGAGTCATACCGCCCTATATCTCTACTCCAAGTAGACATCAAAATACTTGCAAAAATATTAGCCATCCGTCTTAATAAAGTAGTCCTTTCCTTAATACACTGCGACCAGGCAGGATTTATGCCAGGTAGAAATACGTCCTTCAACCTTAGGAGACTATTCATAAATCTACAGGCCACACATGACAACGTAGGGTCAAGAGTAATCGTCGCTTTGGACACAGCCAAAGCATTCGACTCGGTGGAGTGGGGATACTTGTGGAGTTGTCTGGGCAGGTTCGGCTTCGGCCCTAAATTTATAATATGGGTGCAACTTTTATACCAATTTCCGTCGGAAAGGGTACTGGCGAACGGATGGCCATCCGAGCAATTCTCGTTGTCCAGGGGTACGAGGCAGGGGTGCCCTCTTTCGCCTTTGCTATACGCATTGGCGGCAGAACCCCTGGCCATAGCCATCCGGGCACACCCGGAGATAAAGGGACTTCGCAGGGGGGACGTGACAGAAAAAATCAGTACATACGCAGACAATACTCTACTATACCTTGATGACTCAGAAAACTCCCTACCTCTCACACTAGACCTAATAGAACGGTTCGGCACATTCTCCGGCCTCAGGATAAACTGGGACAAGTCTCAGATACTACCCCTTGACAGCTTCCCGCAACCCAAAGACAGAGCAATGCTGCCCCTACAGAGAGTGGATACCATCAAATACTTGGGTATAAGGACTACAAGGGACCCAGCTGACTATGAGACACTCAACATAGCTCCATTGTTTGCAATGCTTAAACACAAAACACAGGTGTGGGCTCGCCTCCCACTGGGAGTAATGGGACGAATAAATCTGGTCAAAATGGTCCTCCTACCTAAAATACTATACATGGTTGGCATTCGCCAATATACTTGGTGCTTAGGCATTTCAAATTAATGGAAGCCATTATGAAGCCATTCATATGGGGTAGTAACAGACATAAAATCGCCTGGCAAAAACGTAAAAATCCCACAGACTTAGCAGGAATGGCTTTACCTGACTTTAATGCTTACTATATTGCAGCGCAGTTATCCCAAATTTTCCATGTTGATAAGATAGATAGAGAAAGATTTCTGCACTTACTGTGCCCTAAGTGGTCTCAGTCATCACAAGACCCACTGGTCGCGATAAGGGGGAGAACCACTGGGGAAGACAGAAACGTTAATCGCAAATCACTACTGTACCACTATGCTAAGATCTGGAACCTAGCCATGAATAGACTTCAACTGCCAGTAATAAGTGAATTCACTCCCCTGTGGCACAACATAAATCTCCCAGAATTTAATTTGATGCCTGACAGTGAGGTGTGGAGTTCTAGAGGGATCATCTATATGCTACACATCATCCATAACGGCAGGTTAAAAACCTTTGATAGATTGAAAACTGAATATACACTACCAAACCAAATGCTTTTCAGGTACCTGCAACTGCGTCACGCCTTCCACTCACAGTTCCCGCCGGGTGAACTTAATCTGGTAAATAACCCACTAATGGAAGCACTGAAATGCCCTGACCCGAAAAAACTAATCTCCCAATTTTACCTAATGTGGACGTTGCCGCAGGCAACTACATCGGCTTACGCCCTGAAATCAAGGTGGGAGGGAGAAGTAGGCACACTGGCAGATGACGAATGGAGCGACGCTTTAGATGCATGTAAATTAGTGTCCCCTAAACTGTCTGACCGATTAACTCAATTATTTCTGATTCATAGAGCATACCTCACGCCACTTAGGTTATCAAAATATAAGAGTAATCAATCAACAATGTGCCCAATGTGCAATCAGGTTACCGGCACCTTTTTCCATCTACTGTGGCAGTGCCCCCAGATCCAGGCGTTCTGGACACAAGTGGTGCGCTTCCTCCATGACACAATGGGCTCCCCTGTAACTGCAGCCCAAGCTCTGCCTTCTAGGAATTTTATCAGACCCGGGGATAAATAAATTCAAAAAGGTATTTGTACATGAAACACTTTTTTCTGCACGAAAAGTAATTGCTAGAGTTTGGATGAGGCCTAATCCTCCAGAGTTTTCACACTGGATAGCGGAAGTCAACAACACATTACCCTATAAAAAACTGGTTTACCTACATAGAGGTTGCCCTCTTAAATACGACCAAATATGGGACAAATAGGCTCAGTCACCCGATACTTGCACATGAGAATAAATAAGATAATGGGGTGCTTCAGGGATCAGCGCTCCTCCACAGCACACATGCTGAGCTATTGTAGCGAGGCCCGGCCAATCTAGTAAGATACGACTAATTAGCTTTTGTATATATATCATGGGAAAAATGAGACAAGACATGGGTTATATTACTGTACAAGAATTTATTTGTACATCTCGAGAATTGTATTGTTATTTTTGGTGTTTATTATGTACACTAAACTTTTTTCTTACTGTTCAATAAACTTACGTTTAATTAAAAAAAAACAGTCCTCCAGTGTAAAATATATACTGAGTAAATGAGTTCATACACATATATCAACCACCAAGTGTGTAACAAAAAGAATCCTCTGTGTTAAAATACCGGGACCAGATAAGCAAGCCTAGATGGACAACAACGGATTCAATTGTACCATTCCACTGCCGGTTGTTTTAGGTGGACTTTCCAGTTATCAGCAGGCTTCCACAATATGTAAAACAGAAAAGGGGGACAAAACCCTTGAAAAAGTCACATGTTTGGTGACGCAACACGTCGGGAGGAGGAGTCTGTGACATTTCCAGCAGTGTTCGTGTGTGTACACTGGCGGTGGATGAGGAGTCTCCAGCGCTTAGCTGAATGCAGCTGACCATTTTTTCACATGCGATTACACTGACGAGGATATGTGAGTGAGGCCACTCTAAATTTTATTTAGGAATCACTTTGGTGCGATTTCTGCGCAATGGTTTTGTCCCCCTTTTCTGTTTTACATATCATGGAAGTCCGCTGATAACTGGAAAGTCCACCTAAAACAACTGACAGTGGAATGGTACAATTGAATCCGTTGTTGTCCATCTAGGCTTGCTTATCTGGTCCCGGTATTTTAACACAGAGGATTATTTTTGTTACACACTTGGTGGTTGATATATGTGTATGAACTCATTTACTCAGACAATGCGGAAGGACTCCCATTCGTCTTCGTTGTGGATAAAGCGTTTGCACTGGGGGACCATCTTATGCGGCCATTCCCTATGAGAACCTTCACCCCAGACCAAAGGGTTTTTAATTACCGGCTGACCAGAGCCAGAAGAGTGGTGGAGAACACATTTGGAATAATGGCCAGCCGGTTCCGCCTATTTCTTACACCCATACACATGGGGGAATATAAACTGAATCACATCAGCCTGTGTTGCTGTGTTCTCCACAAGTTTTTAAGGAGAAATTCTTGGAACTATGCTGCCTCAGTTGGGCCTGAGGCCGGAATTAATATTAATGAACCAACCCTGACGGCGCTTGAAGCTGGCCGTCCTGGCTTGCCCCCAAGAGTGCCCGTGAGGTCCGTATAAGATACATGGAAAACTTTGCTGGTAGGGGGGCCATCGATATGCCAGACAATGTCTGAGACATTTTTTAAATAAAAATATATTTTAAACTGAACAAATATTTGCTTTGATTTCCTGCTTGGCTTTCTTTTAGCTGTCTCCTCTGTTATCTATTATTAATGGTCTAATTTTTTGGCCTTTTTCTTCAACAGTGCAAACAAAATTTCATTGACACATGAGGTGACAATCTCTTCTTTGGCTAACTATTAATTATTATGTTGTGGGTCTGCTAAACACACACCTTGTTTTTTTTTGTGAATGTATGTAATGCATTACTGACAAAAATAATAATAATCTTAACACCATGCCCTAAATTTGTGGAGTCCTGAAAATGGCATGATTGTGTAAAATTAGAAAGCACTGTTGGGTGTTATTTACTAAAGGAAAATACACTTTGCACTACAAGTGCACTTGAGACTGCACTTGTAGTGCAAAGTGGATTTGCCTTTAGTAAATACCGTATTTATCGGCATATAACACGCACTTTTTCCCCCTTAAAACCAGGGGAAAATCATGGGTGCGTGTTATACGGCGATCCCCGCTAATTGTGATCTATCGGAGAGATCGCCGCGATTGCAGCCGACATTCACTTAGCGTGTAGTTTTAAATATGCAGAGTTCAGGGGGAGCTGAACGAGCGCCGCTGAGATCACAGTGACTGGGCGGAGCCGAGATACACATAGTCGAGTGTTCTCGGCTCTTTCCGGCGCCGCTCACAGTCACGCCCAGTCCCGCCATTGGACCTGTGTTATGTCCATCATAGGGCGGGACTGGGCGGGACTGCGAGCGGCACCGGAAAGAGCCAAGTACACTCGACTAAGTGTATCTTGGCAGCGCTCGTTCAGCTCCGCCGAGTCCCTCCGAACTCCACGGCGCCATATTTAAAACTACATGCCATGTGTATGTCGGTGGCGATCTGTCCAAGCATGTAATGGACACTGGGGGCAAGGCTGCACTGACCACTGGGGCAAGGCTGCACTGACCACTGGGGCAAAGCTGCACTGACAAGGCTGCACTGACAAGGCTGCACTGGGGCAAAGCTGCACTGACAAGGCTGCACTGGGGCAAGGCTGCACTGACAAGGCTGCACTGACAATTCTGCACTGGGGCAAAGCTGCACTGACAAGGCTGCACTGACACTGAAAAGGCTGCAATGACACTGACAAGGCTGCAGATGGACACGATAAGGCTGCATTGATGGGCATTTTAATGTAAGTTTTTTTCCTTAAACTTCCCTCCTAAAAGTTTTTTTCCTTAAAATTCCCTCCTAAACTTGGGGTGCGTGTTATACGCCGACGCGTGTTATACGCTGATAAATACGGTAACCCCCATTGCCACTGAAAACACCAACTTTACTCAAAAAATGCTTTTAAGCATTGAAAGAAGAAGCCACACATTGTTGATTATCAATCTTTTTAATCAATCACATGTGCATTTCTAAAAAGGTTTTTTGAACAAACCAACATGTTTGTTGTATAACAATTTTTGGGTTACATTAAAATAAGTAGAAATTGCCTTTTAAGGTAAAACAGGCATGTTTAAAACCATAAAAAAATACACAACTCTGCAACTTACAAAGTTCAACTTTTCAAGAAAGTGAAGGCAATATCAGACATGAGTATGTACAAACTGTGTTTGATATTGCGTTCAGCAGATGGGGTGAAGTCACCCCTGGAAAAGCCAAATTTTGAAGATGCACACAAATTGCCTAATGTCAGCATGTGCTATCTGCCATCGTGGGGGATCAAGGGACATGTTTTGTGTGTGCAACCCCTTCCTCTCAGCTACTTTATTATTGAGGAAGGGGTTGCACCCACAAAATGCGTACATTGATCTCCCTTGATGGCAGATAGCACATGTTGACACACTGGGTGCATCTTCAAAATTTGGCTTTTCTATAATATGTTAAAAATTTGTCATAAAAATAACAATAATAAAGCTGCAATAAGTAATGCCGCGTACACACGGTCGGACTTTTCGTCTACAAAGTCCGACGGACGCCGATGGACTAAAGCTGGCTGACAATCCGATCGTGTGTGGGCTTCCCCGGACTTTCAGCGGACTTTCAGCTGACTTTTCCAGCCTCAAATCTGACGGACTTTAGATTTGAAACATGCTTCAAATCTTTACGTCATAATTACGCCGGACCCAGAAATCCGCTCGTCTGTATGCTAGTCCGACGGACAAAAACCGACACTAGGGCAGCTATTGGCTACTGGCTATTAACTTCCTTATTTTAGTCCGGTGTATGTCATGACGTACGAATCCATCGGACTTTGGTGTGATCGTGTGTAGGCAAGTCCGTTGGTTAGAAAGTCTGCCGCAAGTCCGCCGCAAGTCCGCCAAAAGTCCGCCGAAAGTCTGTCGGACAGGCTGTCGGACTTTTGTAGACGAAAAGTCCGACCGTGTGTACGCCCCATTAGGGATTTCTGGTGACGTCAGGTCCTCTGGCTCCACCCAGCCAGAGGACCTGACGTCACCACACTCTCAGCTGATCGGCTTCGGCGTCGGCTATGTTTTTTATTTGCTACGGTGTTTTACCCTGCCAATGCTTTGATGTCAGTTGTCCATTCATGGATTAAAGCATTTTAAACTACTGCACAATGAAGTGCCTCTTTTTCTTTTAAAATATACTATTCCCAGCTACGAGTGGTCTTGCTGGAGCAGCTAATGGAGGAGAGTGTTCTGGATTGCCGCCTCTGAAATTTCAACTACCAGGCGTGGAGGGAAGTCTGTCTCTACTCAAAGACCAGCTGTTCCTGACCCTGAGAGGAGTTTGTTCAGGCTCGCATGATCTCTGTGGTGGGGATCCATCAAATCTGGTAAACAGCCCCCTTTTCCTATTTCTGCACTGTCTTAGAAGATCCATAGAAGATTTACTGAAGATTTAAAGAGGAATCACACCTCCGGTTTATGATACCATTATTTTCCATATGAACTATAATTTTTTCATTTCTTTATATTCACATTATTATTTGAGTAGTGCACTGAACTTTTTTCTTTAAGCTTGAATACTTACCTGTTTTGTACAAGCTTCACAGATGGAGACACCCCTATAGTATACACTGGAGCACCTGTGTGGACCCCCTAATAAAAAGGGTGTTCTTTTGTCCCACACTAGTGCTCCAGCGTCCAGATGTGTAAACAGCTGCTGAGTGTCCTCTCCTTACACAGAATCTATTTTGCATTTCATTCTAGTTACAAACCCATCTAGACAACAAACTTATTTTAAGAGAAGTAGGCCAGAAAAAAATGTATTGAACCGCATCTGGACAAAACATGGTGTTTTAATGGTGGAATGAACAATGTTTCCTACGAACGCATAATGTGTCCATGAACATGAAAGTTGCCATTTTAAACTGTACAACAGTAAAAGCACATGGAGCAGCACAAACGTAGTAAAAATAAAGAATAGGAACACAGGACAACTACTTACTTTTTTGCAGCACTCTCCTGATCCTTCTATACTGATCATGCTCCCTGATTTTGAGGTCTGACCACCTTTTCCTGAGTTGATCCTTGGATCGCCGTACCCCCAAAATTCCTGTGCAGACTCTTCACAACTTTCACCATGATCTTGGCATTTCTGACATTTGGGTAGGGGTAAGGTCCATGCTTCCCGTCATAGTTGGCCCTCTTCAAGATGTCCACCATCTCCACCATCTCAACAAAGGACATATTTGATGCCTTAAATCTCCTTCGGGATGTTTCTGGCTTCAGCCTTTCCTCCTCCTCCTCATTGCTGTTATTAGCATGCACCTGTTGTATCTCCGCCATGTGCTCTTCTCCACTGCGCTGAACGAGAAGGGGCGGGGAATAGACTAGAAAGAACATCAGGGGCGGGCAGAGTTTCATGCATGCACAGTGTATATAAAGCGTAACACACATCTTGAACTAGAATGACCACTTCCACTGTGTTTTCATGCTACTATGTCACTGACAAAAAAACAAAAACAAATAATCCCCAAAAAAATAATAATAAATAAATAAATAAATCGTAACACACGTGCGTCGTACATAGATCTGTGAGCGGAGGAAGGGGTATCGGAAGCGCCGATCGTGATAACGAAGGTAACTTTTAAACTTGGGCCTATACTGTTTAGAGATTGAGGCCTATATTAGGAGACTTTAGCCTGACATTAGGGTTTGTCTTGTGTATTGCAGATAAAATGGATGGCTTCAATGACCACCTTCAATGATAACTTCCTCCCCCTGTTCATAAATAAATACAGGGAGCTGCCATGTCTGTGGCAGGTCAAACACCCACATTATAATCATAAACAAAAGAGGCAGGCAGCGCTGGAAAAACTGCTGGAGTTGGTGAAGCCGGTGGTCCCCACGGCAACCATCCCCTATTTAAAAGCCAAAATTGGTGGCCTGAGGAGCACTTATGTTAGGGAGCGCAAGAAGGTCCAGGATTCCCAGAGATCAGGAGCTGCAGCAGATGACGTTTATGTTCCCAGGCTGTGGTACTATGAGAGACTGCGATTTCTGTCAGACCAGACTGAAGTCAGGGAATCCCTCTCAACCCTACCTTCCAATCTTCCTTCCACCCTATCTTCCACCCCAGCTGAGGCTTCCGATGTCCAACCTGGGACTTCCAGCCAGGAAGAAGTGGAGGAGCCCAGCTTGAGCCAGGTATAGCATTGTTCTACAGATTTCTTGTCAATAAATAAATGATGTTTACTAGATGTTATTATTGATCACTAATTGCTGATTTAATAAAGTGTTTTACATATCACTAGACAGTAGTGGGCAAAAATAATTGGGACAAGAATGAAAAATGCTGGGCTCAGAAAGATAGTCTTTTCTATTTATTAACATTAAATTTGCAACAGTCATGAGATGAAAATTGTGTGTGATTGATGAAGAAAAAACTAAAACTATGTCCCTTTTTCATACACAGGAAGACCTCAGCCAGGAGGAGGCTGTGGAATGTGGCACACAGGAGGAGGCGGGGGTTAGTGGCATCCAGGAGGTGTCTGGGGTAAGTGGCAGCCAGGAGGAGGCGGGGATAAGTGTCAGCCAGGAGGTGGCCAGGCCCAGTAGGAGCCTCACAGAATCCCAGGTCCCTCCCCTCCACCTTCCAAACAAAAGACCCAGGAAGGGGAGTAACGTGGAGGATTCAGTACTCGGGCTGATTCAGGAGGCTTCTGTGTCCCTCAGAGCCACCCCCACTCATGAAGAGGCCTTTGCATGCATGGTTGCCACAAAACTGCAGGACATGCAGGAGGGCCAATGCTTCATGTGTGAGGACATCCTTTATAAAACATTAAATAAGGGGGTGAGGGGCAAAATCACACCCAATACTCACCTGTGTGAGTTGCAACATCCTCCTCCTGCCACAACTCCAACACCACAGACACAGCCTGGAAGGAAGAGTGTAAGGAAGACAAGAAAGTGATGACCTGGGTTCAGTCTGGTCTGACAAAAGATGCAGGCTCTTGTATGACCACAGCCTGGGGACATGTATGTCATCTGCTGCTGTGCAAGATCTCTTGGACTTCTGGCCCAGATTGTACTCCCTTAGATAAGGACTCCTCAGGCCACCAATTTTGCAGTAAAATAGTTGATGTGTGCCCTGGGTGCCAAAGGCTTCGCCAATTGCTGCTGTTTTTCCAGCATTGCCTCCCTCTTTTTTTTGTTATGACCCCTTAATAATTATTATTTTTTTTTTATTATTATACTCGCCTGTGTGTATTTTCCTTCAAAAAGGACAGTTTGTTTGTGAGGAGGCAGGTACATCTCAAAAATACAATGTGAAATTAACAAGAGACACCAACACCAAGCAATCTCCTTGAGATTAAATAATACAAGATAATAATCGTGTTGTGGTAACTTGACACACAAAACACACCCAAACTATTCTGGAGTTAAAAAAATACAAAAAATAACAAGAGATCAGGATTTAAAAACAAAAACAAAAAAAAAAAAACAAAATCTAAAAACATCAAAAAATGTAATTCTCTTTGGGAGATGTGACAAATAAAAATATTATATTCATGAAATCACGATAAATAATAAAGAAAGGAGTTTGTGAGAAGTCTGTGTGAATATGAGTAGCAAAACAACTTCATTCTTCTAGCATTATAAAGAAGAAGAGAGTGCGCTGCATTAAACAATTTAAAACATTGCAGAGTGACAAAAGTGCTATATCCATTATGAACGCTAATTTTACCAGTCCGAGCAGTTCCGTCTCGGAATTTATTCTGAGCATGTGTGGCACTTTGTGTGTTGGAATTGTCCACACACGGTATGGAATTTAACAACAAGCTCCGATCGCACATTTTTTGTCGGAAAATCCAACCGTGTGTACAGGGCTTAAGACAGGAAGTGTGTTACTAGCTGAATCATCAGGTGAAAATTAAGGAAAAAATGCATAGGCAACCACAACAATTTAAGTGGTTGTAAAGGTAGAAGGTTTTTTACTTCTGTGTGCAGCTCTTACCCCCCCAGCCCCCTTATACTAACCTGAGCCCGATCTTGACCATTGCACTTGAGAGCAGAAGCTTTCCCAACTCTCTCTCTCCTCACTGCTCATGGAGGCAACAGCAGCAAGCAGCAGTCACACCCTGTGAGGATAGAGTAAGGGTGGGGCTGAGCCATGGTATGTCTGTCTATGGACACACACAGCACAGCTCAGGATTGAGCCCGCAAGAGTACCCCATAGCAAGTGGCTTACTATGAAGGCACTCAGCAGAGGGGAGGAGCCAGGGGCACTAGGAGGAACCCCAGAAAAGGAGGATCAGGGCTGCTCTGTGCAAAAGCATTGCACAAAGCAGGTAAGTTTAACATGTTAGTTATTTAACCACTTGACGACCAGGAATTTTTGTTTGCTATTTAGCACTGTTCTACTTTACCTGGCAATTGCTTGGTCATGCAACACTGTACCCTAATAAAATTTATAGCATTTTTTCACACAAATAGAGCTTTCTTTTGGTGGTATTTAGTCACCACTGGACTTTTAATGCCGTGCTTTATAAAAGAAAAAATATTGAAAATGTTGAAAAAAAAAATTTGGCAAACAAATAATATTTCTTCACAGAGTTAGGCCAAAATTTAGTATGCTACATTTCTTTAGAAAAAATAACCCAAATACGTGTATACTATTTTGTCTGTGTGAAAGTTATAGTGAATATAAACTACGGCACATACAGTATATTTGAAAATAGATCACTCCTAATGTACTGACTGTATCCTAAATGTATCCTTTAAATATAGTGCCTGGGGGTCCCCCTAGTCTGCCTGTAAAGTGACGCATCTGTAGCATGTATAGAACATGCTGCAGCAAAAATGACATTTCTACATTTGTACTTCACAGCTGCAAGCTATTGCCAGCATCCAGAAATACAATTAAAATTTTAAAAAATGCATACCAGACCCTTGTCCAAGCACACAGCCCAGCCTGGCAGGCCAGGAAAGGGGAGTGTGGCGAGCGCCCTCCCGAACCATACCTGGCCACGTGCCTTCAACATTGGGGGGGTGAGTGCTTTGATGCAGGGGGGTTCTGCCCCCCCCGCCCCAAAGCAAATTGCCCCCATGTTGATGGGGACATGGGCCTCTTCCTGACAACCCTGGAGTGTGGTTGTGGGGGTCTGCAGGCAGGGGGCTTATCGGAATATGGAAGCCAATTTTAACAAGGGGGACCCCAGATCCCGCCCCCCCCCCCATGTGAATGAGTATGGGGTACATTTTACCCCTACCCATTCACCAAAAAAAGTGTCAAAAATAAAAAAAAAACAGTAGACAGTTTTTTGACAATTCCATTATTAAAAAAAAGCTGGGTTGGTGATGTCACAAGGGAGCTGTGCCACTAGGTGATGTCGCTAGGTGGCTCTGCCCCTTACCTATCTAGGAACTGTCAAAAGGGCCTGCAGTAGGCAGTCAGCCTTCATTGACGGTGGAACCTTTTTTTTTTAGTGTCCGGCGGTGGCGGCAGGCATTGGATCTACATTAGGGAACATTGTTTTTTATTTTTTTCAATGTATTTAATAAAGGAATTGTCAAAAACCTGTGTACTGTTTTTATTTATTTTTGACACTTTTTTGGTGAATGGGTAGGAGTACAATGTACCCCATACTCATTCACATAGGTGGGAGGTAGAATCTGGGGCCCACTTGTTAAAGGGGGCTTCCAGATTCTGATAAGCCCCCTGCCCACAGACTCCCACAATTACAGTCCAGGGTTGTTGGGAAGAGGCCCTTGTCCACATCAACATTTGGGGTGGGGGGAAGATCCAGCTGACGGGTCTGCCCTATGTGAAAGGGGTCTTAGGGGTGTGCAGGGTGCCAAGTTTTCTGGCTGCAGTGTACAGTGGTGTGCTGGAGGTGTAAAGAGGATGCTGGGAACTGCAGAGGTGTGTGTGCGGGGGGGTACTGAGGTGTGGGGGGTGAAGAGATGTGCAAAAGAGTACATAGATGTGCTGGGGGTGTTGAGGTGTGGTGGGGAAGACAGAGGATTCTGGGAGGTGCAGAGGTGTGTGTGTATGTGTTTTTGTGTGTAGGGGGGTGCGGAGGTGTGCTAGGGAATACAGAGGATGCTAGGAGGTGCAGAGGTGTGTGTATATTTTACAATATTTTGTTGCGCTAGGGGACGACAGCTATGGATGGGGGTGAGCAATATACAAAGGGATAGTAAGTTATATAAAATAAAGAATTAAAAGATATTAATTTAAATAACAGTCATCTGTGAGTTACAATACATTTATATGTTAAAAATAATGATAATAGAAAATAAAAGATGAAAAATAAAATATGAAAAATGGTAAAAAAAAGTCCAGGGATGGTGCTGGGTTGATGAACCCAGCACCTGAGACAGGCACAGCGTGGATCGTCTGTTAAGTTGTATTTCCCGGGTATCCCCAGCGTCACTGATACCCGGGAAATACAACTTAACAGACGATCCACGCTGTGCCTGTCTCAACCCAGCCTGTGACACTGGTTACCACCTGCGCCGTCAGACGGGACAAGGAGACAAGTGTAACACACTCCAGCTTTCAGGATCGCCCCCTGTGGAGCCCTGCTGCCCACCACACAGCTTCCCGGATGGATTTTTTACTTGATGTGCCTGTATCTACCTTACTCTGAGTGAGTGCATTTTAACCTGTAATAAATGTTTATGCTACAGTACTGCACTTAGGTCGGCGCTGCTTTTCTTCCTTTTTAGAGGTGTGTGTATATGTGTGTGTTTGGGGTGAGGGTGTGTGGAGGTGTGCTGAGAGTTACAAAGGCTTGCTGGAAGTATAGAAGCATACAAAGGGATAAAGAGGATTCTAGGAGGTGCAGGGGTTACAGAGGATGCTGGGAAGTGCAGAGGTGTGTGTAGGAAGTAGTCAAAGAATGCTGGGGAAGAATGTGGGATAATTAAACTCTACATGTATAAAGTGATTGGATACCTAGAATTAGTGCCCTATGAACGAGGAATATGCAAATGATGCTGCCCCTTGAAGGTGAACAATTCACAAAAAAGTTGGAAAAAATATATAAAAGGTGGCACTAAGCATATACATGTGAATATACATGTGAATATATTTATATCAGACCCAAGAAACACCAAAAATAGAACAAAGTTGCGCTACCAATGAAAAAAAAAAATAATAGCAGCCAGCATCAACAATGATAAGAATTGTGAAACAGTGAAAAAAATGTATATGCAGCGCTAAGAGAATGATTCTACCCAAAAAAACTTCCAGGGAAGAATATTCACTAAATGAATATGTGAATAAAATACATTTGAATATATCTAAATATGTACACAAACAAAATGGAGAAGGGATCTTATAGAGACATAGTTACATAGTTACATACATAGTAGGTGAGGTTGAAAAAAGACACAAGTCCATCAAGTCCAACCTATGTGTGTGATTATGTGTCAGTATTACATTACATATCCCTGTATATTGCGGTCATTCAGGTGATTATCTAATAGTTTCTTGAAGCTATCAATGCTCCCCGCTGAGACCACCGCCTGTGGAAGGGAATTCCACATCCTTGCCGCTCTTACAGTAAAGAACCCTCTATGTAGTTTAAGGTTAAACCTCTTTTCTTCTAATTGTAATGAGTGGCCACGAGTCTTATTAAACTCTCTTCTGCGAAAAAGTTTTATCCCTATTGTGGGGTCACCAGTACAGTATTTGTAAATTGAAATCATATCCCCTCTCAAGCGTCTCTTCTCCAGAGAGAATAAGTTCAGTGCTCGCAACCTTTCCTCATAACTAAGATCCTCCAGACCCTTTATTAGCTTTGTTGCCCTTCTTTGTACTCGCTCCATTTCCAGTACGTCCCTCCTGAGGACTGGTGCCCAGAACTGGACAGCATACTCCAGGTGCGGCCGGACCAGAGTCTTGTAGAGCGGGAGAATTATCGTTTTATCTCTGCAGTTGATCCCCCTTTTAATGCATGCCAATATTCTGTTTTCTTTATTAGCAGCAGCTTGGCATTGCATGCCATTGCTGAGCCTATCATCCACTAGGACCCCCAGGTCCTTTTCCATCCTAGATTCCCCCAGAGGCTCTCCCCCCAGTGTATAGATTGTATTCATATTTTTGCCACCCAAATGCATTATTTTACATTTTTCTACATTGAACCTCATTTGCCATGTAGTCGCCCACCCCATTAATTTGTTCAGGTCTTTTTGCAAGATTTCCACATCCTGCGGAGAAGTTATTGCCCTGCTTAGCTTAGTATCGTCTGCAAATACAGAGATTGAACTGTTTATCCCATCCTCCAGGTCGTTTATGAACAAATTAAATAGGATTGGTCCCACTACCCACCCCTGACCATTCTGAGTACTCCCCATTTATCACCACCCTCTGAACACGCCCTTGTAGCCAGTTTTCAATCCATGTACTCACCCTATGGTCCATGCCAACGCACCTTATTTTGTACAGTAAACGTTTAAGGGGAACTGTGTCAAATGCTTTCGCAAAATCCAGACATATCATAGTCAAATAGAATATATTAAGATCAATCCAGTGACCACACCTAAAATATTGGTCTAATCGAGAAAAATCTCTTCAAAAAGTGGACCTGTCATGAAACTCTTATATAGTTCATAAAAGAAGTGACAATAAAGTCAGTGCAGTCTCTGTGTGGGGAACAGCATGTTGTAATCCTCCTTCAAGGCTCAGATGATAAATAAAACTTCACACATAATAATGACAAATGTGCATCCGATAATAAAGAAAGCTAATGGGTACTCTTACCCCAGAGTGTGGACCCACACACCAGTGGTGATGAGTCAATCAAGCATGGAACAATACTCCATGATGGATCCACGATGGATCGTCTAACCAGGATTCCTATAGACCAGGTACAGCATGACGGCATCCACATCCAGGGAGTTCCATATGGAATAGTGATCATCCAAATCCACCCGACAGAGTATATCATAGGAAAAAAATGAAAAAGGCCTCCACGTAGAGCATATAACTCCGGTATAAAAGGTTTATTGTACGTCCTATATTTTGCTTTTTACATGGACATGTAATCAAATAAACAATAAATCGTGTAGTACATGTGGTGAAATGCTTCATTTGGTAAACAGCAGATGTAGAAGTGGACTCAAAACTGTCAGTTTTCCTCCGTCCACATGTGTTGTGCATGCAGACATTACATTTCTGACAGGGGTAATACCCCTTCAAATCCTGGAAGAAGGTAGGCTTTGTGGGAGGATTTATCACATTCGGAGCAATGCGATTTCTTAGGGGTGGGGTTCCCCTTTAGATAACTCCAGCCTTATCAGGAAGGAATGGACCCAAACATAGGTCATTCTTCAAAATTCTCCAGTGGTGATTCAAACTATCTTTAACCTGCTTATGTTGCACAGAAAATTGCGTTATAAAGGACCATTTAAATTTAGTATCGGGCGCTCGTTTAGGTTGTATACTGGTAAGATTAGATCTATCTAATAATGAGACTCGCAGAATCTCGTCATCAATGACTCTCGGAAGGTATCCTTTCTCTACAAATTTTGACTTCCAGGTATCAGCTTGTACAAAAAAACTGGCAGATCTGTGCAATTTCTTCTAATACATAGTAGTTGGCTATGTGGCACAGATTTAAGCCAAGGACTATAATGACAACTATCAACTGAGAGATACCCGTTGCGATCTGTCGGCTTAAAAAACGTTTTAGTAATAAGCCGATGATCAACAACGGATATCTCAAGGTCCAAAAAATGGATAACAGTGGAACTCACTTCGTAGGTCAATACTATACCCATTTTGTTGTCATTAAGGGTAGCCATAAAATCGTGCAGCGATTCTTCATCACCTTTCTATAGGAGGAGGATGTCGTCTATGTACCTGGCCCACAGGGTCAGTTCAGGTCGCTGTAAAGCATAGACAACATCCTCCTCCCATACGGCCATAAAAAGGTTGGCTAAACTGGGGGCAAACTTTGCCCCCATTGCGACACCCTTCCGTTGTAAAAAGAACTGGTCATTATACCAAAAATAGTTGCTCTGTGTAGCAAAACAAAGCAACTCCATGATATAATGTTGTTGGACAGCCGGCACCTGACTACTATTGGACAAATGTTCTACAGCAGCCAAGCCCAACCTATGTGGTATACAGGTAAATAGGGCCGTGACATCAGCGGTGACCAATAAGTAGGGATGAGCCGAACACCCCCCGGTTCAGTTCGCACCAGAACCTGTGAACGGACTGAAAATTTGCACGAACGTTAGAACCCCATTGAAGTGTATGGAACTCGAACGTTTGAAATCAAAAGTGCTAATTTTAAAGGCTAATTTGCATGGTATTGTCCTAAAAAGGGTTTGGGGACCCGGGTCCTGCACCAGGGGACATGTATCAATGCAAAAAAAGTTTTAAAAATGGCCATTTTTTCGGGAGCAGTGATTTTAATGATGCTTAAAGTGACAAAAAAGTGAAATATTCCTTTAAATATCGTACCTGGGGGGTGTCTATAGTATGCCTGTAAAGTGGTGTGTGTTTCCCGTGCTTAGAACAGTCCCTTCACAAAATGACATCTTACCAGTCCATTACCAGGCCCTTTGAGTCTTGTATGGATATTAAGGGGAACCCCGCACCCAAATTAAAAAAAGGAAAGGCGTGGGGCCCCCAGGCCCTATATACTCTGAACAGCAGTATACAGGCGGTGCAAACAAGACAGGGACTGTAGGTTTGTTGTTAAGTAGAATATGTTTGTCATTTTGAACTGGTACATTTTTAACGTGTTTAGCTCCAGCCAAAAAATCTATTTTTAAGCTTTTTGGAAAACATAGGGAAGGGTTATCACCCCTGTGACATTTGTTTTGCTGTCTGTCCTCCTCTTCAGAAGATTTCACCTCACTTTTTGTCCCAATGACAAATGTTTTTTGAAAATTTGGGTTTTTTTGTGGAACAAGGATTGGAAAGCATCAGTGGAAAGGAGAAATGTTTTTCCAATATTAACTCTTACAGGAGAGAATTTCCCTTCCTAGGGGTAGATTTCATCTCACTTCCTGTTGTCTCCTTCCGTTTGCGAGTAGGAGTGGTTTGTAAGTTGGATTTTGAAAGTAGGGTCCTGCCCTATATAATCTGCAGAAATTTTGGCCTTAGGTGTTGGTTGTTACCACAACACTGTAAGCCCTCACAGGGCCCTGCTGTGAAATATTAGATCAAGAATTGTAATTACATGCCCCAGTTGAACAGGGGCAGAACAATTGGGCCTTTGGTGATGGTGGTGGTGCTGGTGCCACCACACTGTAAGTCCTCACAGTTACTCTTGGTGGGCGCTGGGACGGGCCCTGCTGTGAAATATTAGATTGAGAATAGTAATTACATGCACCTGTTTAACAGGGGCAGAAAAATTGGGTCTTTGGTGGTGGTGCTGGTGCCACAACACTGTAAGTCCTCACAGTTACTCTTGGTGGGTGCTGGAACGGGCCCTGCTGTGAAATATTAGATCAAGAATTGTAATTACATGTCCCTGTTTAACAGGGGCAGAAAAATTGGGCCTTAGGCACTGGTGCTTTTGCCACAACACTGCAACCCCTCACAGATACTCTAGTTGGAGCGCAGGTACGAGCCCTGCTGCAAAGTATTGCATCAAAAATTGTAATTACACGCCCCTGTTAAACAGGGGCTGAAAAATTGAGCCTTAGGCACTGGTTCCACAACACTGCAACCCCTCACAGATACTCTAGTTGGAGCGCAGGAACGAGCCTTGCTGCAAAGTATTGCATCAAAAATTATAATTACACGCCCCTGTTAAACAGGGGCTGAAAAATTGGGCCTTAGGCACTGGTGCTGGTGCCCAGAAACAAAAATATTCTTACAAGCTATCAGCATGATCATTGAGGAGGAAGAGGATAGTCCACTCAGCATAACAGGATAGTCGCTCAGCATCAGCATAGGCAGTCTTCGAGGGATCTGACATTTCAAAAAAATGTATTCAGTTAAATCAGCATCAGGTGGACAGGCGCACCCTGTGATCGGTTACAAAGCCTCCAGCAGCACTGAATGTGCGTTCCGAAATAACGCTGGATGCAGGACAGGCCAGTAGCTCAATTGCATACTGTGCAAGCTCTGGCCAGTGATTCATCCTCAAGACCCAGTAACCCAGAGGATTTTCGGTGGGAAAGGTGTCCAAGTCAGATCTTGCCCCTAGGTATTCCTGCACCATGTAAAGCAGACACTGGCGATGGTTGCTGGAACCGATCATACCTTGGGGCTGCAGACTAAAAAATTGTCTGAACGCATCGGTCAGACGGCCACCTTCTCCGCCGCACTTTCTTTGACTGACCGAAGCCTCGGCAACACATTGTCCAGGAACAGGAGTTTGTAACCTCCCAGTCTCTGGGAACGCGTTGCACAGACCTTTCCTGCAAGGCGTCCCAAAGATGTTTCATCCTCTGCTCCTTCTGTGACGGCAAGATAAGGTCTGCAACCTTACTCTTGTAACGTGAATCAAGGAAGGTTGCCAGTGAGTAACAATCCCTCTCCTTGATACCACAAATACGAGAATCCTTCCGCAGGCTTTGCAGGATCAGGGAGGCCATGCAGCGTAGGTTTGCTGAGGCATTCGGTCCGGAGTCCTCTGGGTCACTAAGGACGACATAATCCGCAGCCACCTCCTCCCAGCCACGTACAAGTCCATGGGTTTCTTGGGACTGTAAATGATCCCTTAAAGACTGCTGCTGATGCTGAGTGCCAGGCTCCACCTCCATGCTGACACAATCCTCCTCCTCCTCGCCCTCTTCCTGTGTGATCGGCAGGCATGCAGGAACACTGTCTGGATAAAGGGGGCCTTGAGAGCTAAGGAAGTCCTCCTCTTCCTGCCTCTGTTCTGCCTCAAGTGCCCTGTCCATTATTCCACACAGCGCGTGCTCCAACAAGTGGACAAGGGGGACAGTGTCACTGATGCATGCACTGTCAATGCTCACCATCCTTGTGGCCTCCTCAAATGGTGACAGGACAGTGCATGCATCCCTGATCATGGCCCACTGGCGTGGGAAAAAAAAACAAGCTCCCCTGACCCTGTCCTGATGCCATAGTTGCATAGGTACTCATTGATAGCCCTCTAATGCATGTGCAGCTGCTGCAGCATGGCCAACGTTGAGTTCCACCTGGTGGGCAAAACAGGGAACATGGGTCAGTTGTCCCTGTCAGAGGGTGGAGAGGAGGTTGGTGCCATTGTCGCCAACCACCATTCCTGGCTTAAGTTGGCGTGGTGTCAACCACCTCTGAACCTGCCCCTGCAGAGCTGACAGAATCTCTGCCCCAGTGTGGCTCTTGTCCCCCAAGCACACCAGCTCATGCACCGCATGGCATCTTTTGGCCTGCGTACTTGCGTAGCCCCTTGAATGCCTTCAGAGCACCGCTGGTTCCGAGTACAAAGCACAGGAAGAGGCCATGGAGGAAGAAGAAGAGGAGGGGGTGGAGGAGAGAGGTGTGTCAGAATCACCAGTAGTGGCATTTTGGAGGCGTGGTGGTGGAGCAACCTCCAACACTACTGCACCTTGTCCTGCATCCTTCCCAGCTGCCAGCAGAGTCACCCAATGTGCCATGAAACTTAGGTAACGTCCCTGTCCATGCCTGCTGGACCATGAGTCAGCGGTAATATGCACCTTACCGCTGACCGCCCTATCCAGCAAGGCCAAGACATTGCTTTCCACATGCCAGTAGAGAGCCGGAATCGCCTTCCGTGAGAAAAAGTGGCATTTGGGAACCTGCCACTGAGGAACCGCACATTCCACAAACTCACAGAAGGGGGCAGAGTCTACAACTGAAAAGGTAGCAGTTGAAGTGCTAGCAATTTTGCCAAGCTAGCATTCAACCGCTGGGCATGTGGATGGCTGGGAGCGAACTTCTTTCTGCGGTGCAGCAGCTGGGGCAGGGAAATTTGCCTGGTACAATCTGACGTTGGTGTACCGATAGCAGATTGCCCGCAAGTACTTGGCTGTGACACACCTAATTCTACACCTTCATTCCTCTCAGTGCAGGTCTCAGAGAGCACTGAAGGTATAGTGGGGTTGGAGATCCCAGCTGATGAGGAGCAAGGAGAGGTCCTCTTTGTTCTTTGGTGTGGGTCTTTTAGGTATGCTTGCCAATGAACTGCATGGCAGGTCAACATATGTCTGGTCAAGCATGTGGTGCCCAAATAGCAGCAGTGCGATCTGATGCACTCGTCTCAAAAAAGGCCCACACCAAAGAACTTTTGGAATAATGCGCAGAGACAGCAGCGCCCTGCACATGCAGAGCTCTGCGGTGTGATGCAGTCAGTATGCTGCCCTTAGGCTGGCCCCTGGAGGGCATACTGCCTCATTGGTGATGTGCCTCCTCCTCCTCCTCCTCTCTCCTATCAAGCACCCACGTGGAGTCAGTGACCTCATCATCCCCTCCCTCCTCATCACTGGAGCAAACCTGGCAGTATGCTGCAGCAGGTGGAACATGACTGCCAGATTGCTGTCCTTCTTGGGCACCCCCTCTGTCTGGGCTCACGTTACTGCCTTCCTCTAGCTGAGTACCATCATCGGAGCCTTCAAAACGCTGGGCATCCTCCTGGAGCATGTACCCAACACTATGGTCAAACAGTTCAGAGGACTCCTAAGGAGGCCATGGTGGGGCTAGGGAAGGAGTCACTGATGGCATTGAGCTGAGGGAAGAGGCCGCGTTGGCAGCTGCTTTGCCAGACAAAGTACCCTGAGCCTGGGTGAGAGAGGATGAGGAGGATGAGGACGGCTTGGTCATCCACTCGACCAAGTCTTCGGCATGTTGTGGCTCAACACGGCCAGCTGCCAAAAAAAAGGCCAAGCGTGTGCCACGGCCACGTGCTGATGAGGATGCACCATGTCCAAGACCAGCACTGTTGCCTCTAGACACAGAGCCTGCTTGCTCTGTGTCTAGAGGCAATTGACTTGCGACTGTCTGCCTCTCATTGTTGGCCTTCCAGACATACTATTGGCCTGCGGTGACACGTAGCTGCACAAAACTGGGATGTATATATATACTGATTATACTGCAGCTAGCAGAATCAACTGCCTGCCTGTAGTATTATTAGTATGAGAATACCTGCACTTGTCTTCAGGTAGCTATACTGTAGGTGCAACTGTTCAGGGTACATAGTACAGTAACTGTAAATATGTCAAGAGCCTACACAAGCACCTCGCTTCAGGTAGCTATACTGTAGGTGCAACTGGAAATACTGTAAAAACACCTGCCTGCCTGTAGTATATTAGGAAGAGAATAACAGGAACGGATCTAGCTAAACAGAATACAGTGTATATATATCTATATATATATAGATATATATATAGATATATATACAAAACATGGGATGCATATTTATACACAATACACTGTAAGTGCAGCTAACTGACTCGACCTGCCTACTCTATCTAACTTAAATCAAATGACACTGTCTCTCTGTCTATCTCTCTCCAGTCTCCACAGCAACACACTACACAAGGCCACCATAGAGTGTGGGGCGTGTACTAAACCGCCTGAGTCATAATTGGTCAAAGCCTCCTTTGGCCAATTATGGCTCAGGGGGTGTAGTACACAGTTTAGCGTGAACGGCCCATAACGTTCGTAATTCGGCGAACGACCGAACACACGATGTTCGAGTCGAACATGCGTTCGACTCTGACGCGAAGCTCATCCCTACCAATAAGTAGTCACATTGATAGTCTATACTTTCCAGCCGGTGTATGATGTCACCTGTGTCCTTTAAATAAGAAGGAACTGATTTTACCAGTGGTTGTAAGTGAAAATCTATGTATCGGCCTACACGTGATGTCATGGAATCTATTCCGCTGACCATAGGTCTCCCGGGCGGCTGTGTCACCTTCTTATGAACTTTAGGGAGATAGTACATAACAGGTATGTGGGGTGCTACAGGTACCAGGTAGTCTCTCCTTTTATCTAAGATCCCTTGTTGGAAACCCTTGTTTACTAATTCTACCAGTTCCCTTTTGTACTCTTTGGTCGGATCACTCAATAATGGTATATAAGTGTTGGTATCCTCCAAGATCCGGCACATTTCCGCATGATAGTCATCCTTATCTACAATTACCAACCCACCCCCTTTATCCACAGGTTGGATAATAAGGTCCTTACGCTCACAAAGGGACTTATGGCCAATTCTGAGGTCTGGATGGTCATAAATACATTTTTTAGGTAATGATTATAGATCTTTCAGGACCAGGTCCCTAAAAACTTTAATGGCCAGTGCCGTGGCACTGGGGAGGGGGGGGTTAAAAAGAGGAGGGTTTGATAGGCCAGAGTGAACGATCCTATTCTCACCCATAGTAATTGCCCTAAGTCCACAAGAATTGGCAATAAAATGCCTTTGCACATTTAATCTGCAAACATATTTATGAACGTCTACAAAGGTCTCAAATTTGTTCAACTTTTTAGACGGAACAAACTTGAGACCCTTGTCCAAAACACACAATTCTGCATCTGTAAAAATCGCCTTACTCAAGTTAAAAATTCCGCTGGCAGTTATGGTCTCTTTCTTTTTCCTGGCCCTCCTCCCCCCTCGGGTTCCTCGTTTACTTCTGTTCTTCTTTTAGGGCCAATAAGTTCCCTGGGAAAATCTGTATTGCAGGAGGTACCTGGGCGTGACTGCATATAAGTAAAAGGGGATTTGTTATAAGAGTCGTGGTCTCTCTCCATGTATGAATGGTGTGTATTATAACTCTCTCGGGGGAGAGTATCATTCTCCCTTAAGGGGGAGAATCTATTATAAGTCTGAACTGGAGTGTATTGAGGGTACTGATGATCCTGGTAGTGCCCTCTTTGGTTCATACGAGAACCATACGGTGATCTATCCTGTATTGACTGCTCGTGATGTCTATGGCCTTCATTTCTCCCATTTTTTGAACCCCTACCCCTATCTTTCCCACGCCCTCCTCTAGTGCGATGACCCATCCTTCCTGCTGATGGTAATTGGGTAGGATATATTGTAGATCTTGCTGGTTCAATCACTGCTGACGGCAGTGATGTATCCATATGTACCGGGCCCATGGCATCTACTGGGGGTACATTATCTTTTTTTTGCCAATTAAAAACGAAATTGCTCTTGTAGTCATTAACATCTCGTGTGTATTTTTTCTGTTTCTTAGTACGTTGGTATTTTTCCCCCTTTTCAAGATGGCTCTTTAAATTGGTGGAAAGGGAATTGTACTCTAAAGTGGACTTGTGTGGGAGGAGCTTATCTCTCAGTTCTTTGATCTCTTTATCGATGTTAGATAATCTCTCTCGTTTTTTATCTACAAGGAAACCAAGCAAACTGATACCCGCCTCGTTAAAATAACGGAACCAGGCTTCTGTCTCCAAGTCTCCCTGTTGTATGTCCCACTGTAAGCCTCTAGGAACCATGTGTTCCTTGGAGTATTGCTCTAAGAAAGCTATATCCCATTCTAGATGGATTTCCGTGACCATGAGATTTTTAAGTCTCATGAATAAACCTCCCATCTCAGTGTTAGTATTTAGAGTAACAAAGACGTCCTCCGTATTAAAGGTACGGGCAGTCCTGTACTCAAATACATCCATATTTATAAATGTGGATCAGTGAAACAAATGGTGGCTGCAACAATCAAAAATCAGACCCAAGAACCACCAAAAATAGAAAAAGTTGCGCTACCAATGAAAAAAAAATAAACATATAATAGCAGCCAGCATCAACAATGATAAGAATTGTGAAACAGTGAAAAAAATATATATGCAGCGCTAAGAGAATGATTCTACCCAAAAAAACCTTCCAGGGAAGAATACTCACTAAATGAATACGTGAATAAAATACATGTGAATATATCTAAATGTGTACACAAACAAAAAAGGAGAAGGGATCTCATAGAGACATATCATAGTTAAATAGAATATATTAATATCCATCCAGTGACCACACCTAAAATATTGGTCAAATCGAGAAAAAACTCTTCAATAAGTGGACCTGTCATGAAACTCTTATATAGTTCATAAAAAAGGTGACAATAAAGTCAGTGCAGTCTCTGTGCGGGGAACAGCATGTTGTAATCCTCCTTCAAGGCTCAGATGGTAAATAAAACTTCACACATAATAATGACAAATGTGCATCCAATAAAAAAGAAAGGTAATGGGTACTCTTACCCCAGGGTGTGGACCCACACACCAGCGGTGGTGAGTCAATCAAGCATGGAACAATACTCCATGATGGATCTTCTAACCAGGATTCCTATAGACCAGGTACAGCGTGACAGCATCCACATCCAGGGAGTTCCATATGGAATAGTGATCATCCGAATCCATCCGACAGAGTATGTCATAGGAAAAAAATTAAAAAGGCTTCCACATAGAGCAGATAACTCCAGTATAAAAGGTTTATTGGAGTAAAAATGCTTAAAAAATGTACAAAAACATCGCTCATGAGGTGTACAAACCGTGATCACAAATAAAGATAAAAGAATTTAAAAAGCATGGTATAT
Organism: Lithobates septentrionalis; assembly: GCA_037952835.1. Lineage (NCBI taxonomy): Eukaryota > Metazoa > Chordata > Amphibia > Anura > Ranidae > Lithobates > Lithobates septentrionalis. The sequence continues at coordinate 3,604,943 of JBBDGP010000278.1, read as the reverse complement.
CAAGCCTGGCAGGCTATGTACCCGACATATTTCGTACTAAACGTACTTCAACTGGGGCATGAACCTGTCACTAGATACCACGCCATAAATACTAACTCCCTTAGTTAAACGAATGCACATGAGCTGGCGTTTATATCTAGCATCAAACTGTTCATCCAATTGGGAGCTCTAGAGCGCTCTACATCGTCTTCCACACACATATGTTGCTGACACCAGGGCACCTGTAACCAATCAGGGAAGTAAGGCGTCCTCGCGTCACTCTGTTGGTGCCGAATAAGCCATTACGCATCGCCGGTACCAGCGTATGCATTCCAAACCTCGTTCTGAGCCCTTAAGACAGGAATCGTACAGAAGACGGCGCAACAGCTGGCTGCATACCAACCCTGACACTCCCAACAGTGACCCCTCCCAGACGTCACATGACTCGAATGGATCATCATTAAATGCAATCATCATAGACAACTAGTGTACACCTAGAGATTGCAACAAGATAGCATATGGTTCCCTGGTGGCCAGGGTGTGATGCAGTGATTTATATCACTGAGCAGAGGATTCCTCACTTTCGGGTCCTGATTTGTCACCCCACACCAGGCTTTACCACTACAAGCAGGATGCAGAATGTACACTACTGCGTTAGCAACCAGCCAGATCTACAAACACTGTTTTCTCTAGTGCCAGGCTGGCACTTTTACATGTGAGTGCCCCCCCCCCCACTATTTTGTCATTGCTTTTACATTTTATTTCTCTTTCGTCTCCCATGGAGACAATTTTTGTGCCCTAGCTTCATCCAGAGGGTCCATTGGAGCGGAGTGGTGTTTGCAGTGGGAACCAATTTGTTATTCCAAATGCGCAATTTGACCTACCTTAAAAATTGGTCAAACACCTGTGGTAAGTTGCCACCTTTTCATTTAGCACCTGTGGTGGAAGAACTAGAAGCTTCATGTAAAAGCTTTTTTTTTGGTGTTGGGAACACTATGACTAATGGACTTTTTAGCTTGCTATTTGTTCAACAATATATGTGTTTTTTTGCAGTGATATATGTTCATGATTTTGGTTCATGATATATACTGTATATTCACTTGTGTATGATTAGACGTATAGCTCACTGACTAGAGAGGTGTTCCCAAAAGTTATTGATAGAAGAAAAAAGGGAGAGGGCAAGGGGAATGAGAATGAAAAAAGGAGGGAAAGGGATGATGATGGGGTGAAAAGTGGGAGTGGACAGGGGGGGGGGAGGGGAAGGAGAGGGAAAAGGAAGAAGCAGGGGGGAGAGGGGTGAAAAGGAAGGACATTGACAGGACTTTAAATCGTACTGACATAATCAAGCCACTCGCACAAATTAAAACTCTTTGTGAACAAACAACTCAGGGTATTAAGAAGATATATACCACCCCTAAAAGGTCTAATCTAACCTCCACACAAAACCTAGCACTTAATCAACTTAAATCCAGACAAGATATAATCATCAAACCTTCCTATAAAGGAGGCAATTTGGTAATACAAACAACAGAGGATTATATGGCCATGTGCCAGAAAATCCTAGGAATTTCTAATTGGTACCATAAAATCTCAGTATTGACCATTCACAATTATCAGCAGCAATTTTTCAATATCATAGACAAGGCCTACAGTAAGAATGTAATCACTAAAAATACAAGAGATTACCTTAAAGTAATCTCTGGTACCCTATCACCCTGACCTTCTACGGTTTACATAAAACTCACAAATCTCTTTCAAATCCGCCAGGAAGGCCTATAATTTCCAGGGTTGGCTGCCTCACTCAGCAAGCTAGCTCCCTCATTGATGACTACCTACATCCACATTTTGAGAGTTTGCCCACTTATTTAAAGGACATAATCCATTTACTAACTGTACTGAATGGGCTGACTATTCCAACCCATACAATTCTTGCCTCTATCTATGTGGAGGCTTTATATTCTAGCATTCCACATGAGAAAGGGGTTCAGGTCACATCTCTCTTTCTTGGTGAAAGAGATCTTGATGCCATTCCATACAATACATTCATTGCGGAGATGCTGCGTTTCATTTTAACACACAACGCGTTCACGTTTCATGGCTGCCACTACATCCAGGTGCAGGGGGTGGTGATGGGGACCAAGTGTGCCCCATCATATGCCAACCTGTACCGGGGGGGTGGGAGAGCGAGGTGTTCACATCAGATGTGTATTCGATCTACCTGCGCCACACTTTATTGTGGCGCAGATACATTGACGATATATTAATTTTTTGGACAGGTCCCTGGTGAACTCTTAGTGGCCTTCATTGAGGGATTGAACCACAATAATTATAATTTATCTTTCACTCTCAATTGGCACACTAATACTCTACCCTTTCTTGATTTGACCATTCATAAAGATTCTATGGGAGACCTCTCCACAAATCTGTATTGGAAAGATAGAGCTACATAGAGCTGGTAATTCACTCCTGCATTTTTAAAGTGCCCAACCAGCACATTTGATCAATTTGATACCCAAAGGCCAATACCTGTGGGTTAAACAAAACTGTAATGATGAAGCGGACTTCAAAACACAGGCTTTGAGCCTACAAAAATGGTTCATAGATAGAAGCTACAGTAAAAGGTCTCTCAAAAAGGCATATAGAAATGCATTAGACAATCCTCGAGACCTCCTTCATTTCCAGAGTGATATCCCCCTCATCAGAGGGACAAAACATACGTCCGATCACCAAATGCAATGCTCAACATTCTGCTCCCAGACATATTTTGAATACCCACTGGCACCTCCTAAAAGACAATCCGTTGTGTTTATTTATAGACCCAGAACAACATGTCACATTCAGACGTAACCAGTCTTTTCATGACATATTGGTTTCCAGTCATTTTACTATGCCAAAAAATCAGGATCCATGTGGCTCACATCCCCGTACTGATGTGGGGCATGTAATTACTGTCAATTTATTAAACCAGGTGATGTGGTACATTTACCAACAGGTGAAAACCTGACAATGTACCACTTTGTTAATTGCAACACCGTTGGAATAGTATACTTGTTCACATGTGGCTGTGGAAACCGCTATGTAGGCAAAACCAAACGGCACTTTTGGAAAAGGATCAAGGACCATGTGTTGGACATAAAGGGAGATATTACAGAGAAACCAACACCAAGACATTTTACAGAGTTTCACAACTATGAATCGGATTCATGCACTTTTCAGGTATTAGCAAGAGTTCAATGCCCCCGAAAGAGGTGGCAACTGATCAAAAGATTTTACAGACAGAAGCAAAGTGCATATATAGACTAAATGTGACACATTCACCAGGGCTCAACAATGCCATCAGCTATGTCCCTTTTTTGTAGATAAACCATCTCTCTATGCAGATATATATGGATCATGTGAATTGACTATTCAAACCTAACCTTCATACATAGATGTATATATACATAATTGTTATACCTCTTTTTGTAATCAAATTACTTTTATTCAGAGGGCGTATGCGCGGCTTTCTGGCATGGCAGACATGTTCTGAGAGAGCTCCGGGAACCGTCCGCTCTCCGCGACAATAGCTTACATTAGACCCGGGGGTAAGCCCGATCGAACACACTAGTCAACGGGCACCCCATGAGTAAGGTTGGCCAGCAACAGCACAACTACAACCCGGTATTTGGACCACGAGCGGGCCCGGGCATGGATCGCTACATTACTAGGCCACAGTCCTCGGCCTCAAGTTCCCCTGCTGATCCCTTCGCCGCAATGGATCCACTTCTGGGGACAGAAGACGCAGGCAATCCCCCTATCACTACAGGACATACTCCGGGCCCTGTCCTCTCGCCTGCTCAAGGGCTTTTAACTCCGGACATCCTGGATGAGAAATTAGATGCCAAACTTCAGATTCTTCTTCAACAAATCACCAGGAACATTGTGACTGTGGTGAGCAAAATCTCCACAGAGCTAAGGGGGAAAATAAGCCATATTGGAGAGCGTGCAGACGCTTTGGAACAAAAATTTGACGAAATGGTGAACTATGTTCAGGCCATGGAGGAGGAAAATTACAACCTTAGACATTCTGTTACCCAGTTACAATTGCAACAGGAGGATCTGAAAAATAGAGAGAGACGCCAGAACCTTCGATTCCGAGGCATCCCTACAAATTTTTAGCGACCTGTCCCCTATCACTCTAGCAAAACAGAGAAATCTACACCCAATACCAGCTCATCTGCAACAACATAGGGTCCCATATTATTGGGGATTTCCTTTCCACCTCATAGTGTCTAAGGATGGCGTCCAACATAGCCTACGTGATCTCCAAGAAGGAGATGCCCTCATGAAAAATCTTCCTTCCACGCCTGATGAAGAGCTACAAGCTGCACCTCCACCAGCTCGTCCCCCTCCATCTACATCCAGTCGCCTTTGGACCACAGTCAGAGGACAACCGAAGAAGCACTTTTCCACTCCTCAACGTTCAAGATCTGCCAAGCAACCTCCTTGATGTCCCTGGTTGGAACTCTATGATCCTCACTTGCCTTTTTGTCCCTTCCAGTTCACGGAAAATTCAGTGCTGAGTTCTGGACTTCAGGTTTTCAGTGTTACCCTCGTCCGTTTTCAGGGGCACTATCATTCCATTCCCATGGGGTACTATTACTATTATTATTATTACTGCTATTTTTGCTAATAATAATATTTTTTCTGACAATTTATGTTCTTTCTTTAGCTGAGTTTTTTTTTCTATATATATATATATATATATATATATATATATATATATATAGCCTCTGCTAAGTTTTATTATTTATTTTTAAGGAGAGTGGAAGGTCTCCCTACCGCTCTCCCCCTGAGTTCTCTGCTAGAGGTCTGCATGTGTCCCTACTTGACCTGTGACATGTTTCAGGGCCTCCTGAGACACAACAGTGTCTTAGGCTTACAATTGTTGTTTTTTTTCTTTTTTTTTGGTTCAATGTTTTTAT